>CM070505.1:9893922-10493922 GCA_036346375.1 Guadua angustifolia
GGTGTAACAATCTGAAGTCGCAAATTTGAGAACCTCAAGATCACAACCTTTACCTGATGGGAGCAGGGCCACATGCAAGCTGCAAGGCAGGGAAGAGGAAATTTTGACCAGCTCCGACAACAACACGAAATCTCCAGCAGACATTCAAGGCGAACATGGGGGAGACATAATCGTTTTGTTTTTGACGGTGAACAGGAACCTGTCAATACCAATATCATGGTTTCTATTTTCTCTCTGTCGCTTTAAGCACCTATCCTGTTAAGAGGTGACCTAAGATTTAGTTTTCTCCTAAGATTTCTATAATATCTGCCGAGAACTACTGTCTTTTCTCTCCTTTTTGAATGAAAGACAGTGCTTCTACCGATATTTTTTAAAAAAGTTTAAAATATGGTAATTCATTGTGACCTTCAGACATTGTTTTCCTCTGTCTTGCATTGGAAGGGAAAGCATGAGAGCATATTCCCACCATTACGTAGCAATGCAATTATGAGGATTTCGTAGGGCAGATACGTATTTTGGCCGAGTCTGTTTTGCAGATTGTCGAGTGGAACAGGCAGAGTGAGAAGGGGGTATTTCCAGGACCTATGTGATTCAAGCTGCGACGTGCTATTTTCGATCCGCACTGTTCAGCCATAGTATAAACGTACTGCTATAGGCGTAAATGAATTGCCTAATTCTGTTCCCAGCAGAGACCAATCTCGGCGCCAAGCTACACCGAATTACGATTAGCATCTAGCAAACATTTCAAGAGCTAAAAGAAGAATCTTGTATACCGTTTTGTCATCCGACGGAACATTATTGGACTGTTTCGTTTGAAGGATTATCTTATCTTAGGATGGATTGATCTTTTACGGGATTATCCTTAAAAAAAATCAGTAGTACGATATCACTCTCAGCTGAGCGCTGCCCTCGGATCAGCGCGTACGGACAAAAACACGCAGAACAGATAACAAAAGGCGGGATAAGCATCCGTGCAGTCTCGCGCGCGTGGCCACATTTTAGCCCAAGAAACGCAGAAAAACACAGCAAAAAATCTCAAAAACGTAGGGAAGCAAAGCAAGAAAAAGGACACCTAAATATCCAAATTCCATCTTCCCAGCTGACTTCGCACCTATCCGTCCATCTTCCCAAGAAACACAATGGCCACCTTCTTGGGCAGTTCGCCGGCCTTCCTCGCCCGCCCCGTCGCCAAGCTGCACCTCCCGTGCGCGCAGTCCTCGCGCCCGCCCAGTCCCCAGCAGCCGCCCGAGCAGCAGCCACCGCAGCCCATGCAGGCGGCACCGTCGGCGAGGCCGAAGCGCGCGCCAGCGGCCGCGGACTCGACGGACTGGGTCGCGTCGTCGCTGACGCGGCGGTTCGGGATCGGGGCCGGGCTGGCGTGGGTGGGGTTCCTCGCCGTCGGCGTCGTGTCGGAGCAGCTCAAGACCCGCTTCGAGGTCGCGCAGCAGCAGGCCAACACCAAGTCAGTGCACGATGATTAATTCTTTAAGCCGCGCGCTTCTTTCCCCTGCGTTAGCCGTCCAGTTAATTTAACCGTCGTTGTTGTCTACGCTGCACATCTCGGTTGCTTTCAGGGATGTGGAGCAAGAGCAGGAGGTCGTTCTGCCCAATGGAATTCGGTACTACGAGATGCGAGTCGGCGGCGGAGACGTCCCGCGGCCCGGGGACCTGGTGGTGATCGACCTGCAGGGGCGGGTGGCCGCCGGCGGCGAGACGTTCGTGGACACGTTTGGCGACGGGAAGCGGCCGCTGGCGCTGGTGATGGGCTCCAGGCCATACACCAGGGGGATGTGCGAGGGCGTCGAGTACGTGCTGCGATCCATGAAGGCCGGCGGCAAGCGGCGGGTGGTCGTCCCGCCGGGCGTCGGCTTCGGCGACGACGGCGCCGACTTCGGAGACAACGCGCAGGTGCCACCCGGGGCGACGCTGGAGTACGTCGTGGAGGTCGACAAGGTGTCCATCGCGCCGTCGTGAGCCTCTGTGGACGCGAGTAGATATGATTGTGTTCTTGGTTGTACTGGTGTTGGACAGAACTACAGGCATTTGGCAGCTTGGCTACGAAATGATCACTGTTCTAGTCTCTTCAACTTTTTTTTCCTACGAAAAATATATCTCTCTGTGCAAAATTAGTAAATCTAATCATTTTATCTAACACGAGAACACAGTTGGTGATATCTATCGTCTACCGTGGCACCAAAGCACGGAAGCCTAACATGCCGCAGAACCGAGGCGTGGGAGGAATGCAACACAGGAGCTGGCATCGAGTGCGGTAGCCGACTCGGGTGGCAAAAGTAGCCAATACTGCGGAGACAAGATGCGGCAGGAGCAATGGCGTGCAAGCGGCGTGCAGGAGCAGTTGTGCCGCAGAGGGGAAAGCAGAGGTACTTTTGCGGTGGGTGGGAGGCTAGTTTTGCTATTTATTTGGAATGGCACTATTTTTGCAAAAAAAAAGAGAGAGAGAGAAAGAGACAAAGGAGCTAGAATAGTGACCACTTTTTTGGCCACATTACCGGTAGCTAGATTTATGGGCAAAATTTCACAAATAAATGAAGAGTTTTTAAAGTTTACACGCTAATTTCTTGTTAAGGTCCCACTCGAAACATAGGATTTTTAACAGAATTTTGTAGGGTGTTTCTTTTCCTCCAAAATTCCTAAGGAATTCTAATATCAGAGCTCTAAATTTAGGGATGGCAATAGGCCTATTACCGTCGGGAATTCCCTTATTAGAGGGCGGGGATGGAGGAGGTTTCTCCCCATAGGGCTGCTAAAGGAAAAATTTTGATCCCATCGTGGAGATCGGGTATGGAGGCGTTACACCATTCCCCGTCCCGTTACCCACATGGACCTAGCATGTTTATAATAGATATGTCTATATTTCATGGTATATATAATATATGTCACTGACTCATTATAGATAATTTTCCTTGACATTATTTGTACAAAATAATCAATTCATGATATTACTTGTATAAATTAATCAGTTCATAACTGCATCCTCGATTTATGAATCATTTTGTTATTTCGTTTTTTATTTTGTATATACCATATTATCAGGTATAGCTCCCTACAAGGACCTGATACCCCGACTGGAATGGGGAACGAGGATTTCTTTCAATCGGAGACGGGACATTCCACCACTCCGTGCCAAGAATATCCCTGTTGCTATCCCTAGCTACATTTGTACCCCGTATTAACCAAGTCACCAGATATATATGAACCTGCTATCGGTTCAAACCTGATTAATTTTAACAGAGTTTAACAATCATCTAAACATGGGGATAAAATAAATTCGAACTTTCAATTAACACAATATATGCTTTTGAACATCCTGGGAGATACATACGGATAAACTTCACTGTATAGTGTAGACCCTCGTAATCCAAGGGAAAAGAATCGCTCATCCACAATAACAAAGTACTTTAGAGGGCTATACATCATACATGAACATCACTTGAGAGCAGAACAATGTACATTCGTCACTCAACTGAGAGGATCACGCTCCGGCCCAGGATTGTAGAGGGGAAGCTCAAGGAGGAAAGCTGCCTTGAACCATGCAGGCAGGGCTCCATACAGAGCAGGTGGCAATGGGATAAGAGGACTGCAGAGAACAACAAACACATGAATAAGTTACTCTCTGCTGTTACAAAGCAGTTATTGGAGAGGGATCTGAAAATGACCAGTATAAAAACTGCTCGCTTACCTTGTAGTGTTCTTGTATACACGGTATTCTTCTGACTGACCGAAGCGCTTATCAGCAGATGACTTCACATACAAATACAAAAGATAGGATGAATTAGCACTCTTGAGAGTGATATAGCAAATTAGCGATGGATTTTGAATGCACAACAATAGAGGCTAACCTCAAGAAGAGGGATTCCACTAACAAAAAGAAGCAACAGTGACAGGAATACAGGTCCGAGGATTACAAGCCATTCAGCTCCTGAGAGAATTGGGGTTGATGCTACAAATATTCCCCACCAAAGGAGTATCTGCATCAAATTAAATTGTCAAACACATGCCAGGATTTGTTCAAAAATTCCATATAAAATTGCACATAATTTATATCATAAAAGGTTGTTTCTATGCGGGAAATAATGTGCTAGCATTAGAAATTCATAAGGATGTGACCATCAGTATGCGTCGAGGATACTATTTGGAATTAGCGGTAACAGATAGCTATTCATGATGGACCAACGACAAAGCGTGAGAATGTCAGCAAGTTTTTATTGTAGCCAAAATAGCAATGGGGTTGCTTGTAGAGAATACGGTCACTTGTAAAGACTAGAGCAGAAGTTACTTTCCTTTTTGTGCTATTACATTACATTGCTAAAAAATATAGACAAACTCCATCAGTAAATATCTTGCACTTGAAACCTAGCCTGTGCACAAAAATGCTTGCTCTAAATTAATTTGTATGCTGTAGCATTTTCATTTAGTCCTGTATGTTTTTCTTTCCTAGTATTCTGAACAATATGTTTCTCCCTAATATTTTTTCCTGTCATTCTGTAGGCAAGTTATGTCTTTGTCTAATATCTGCACCTTACCTCTGTCTAAAACCAAACGATTTTCTCATCAACTATGCCAGACAACCTTAGTATACAAGCATATCAGTTGTACTGGTCAACTTGTGAAGTTCCAAATTTGAGCTCATCGTAGCGAAAATTTGAACCTCTATGGTTGCCAATTAGCAGCCATTGGCCAACAATGACACCTCAAATGCCGCTTGTGAATCATATTAGGTCTGTGTGATTGGGTCTGTCCTCCTTGGATGCAACTATAGCACTCCTAGGGGTGACAGCTATGCCCAGACACCCCTAAAAAATTGAAAAATGCTAAAATTTTATCTCTTCAATAGGCTAAATTTGTTGATTGAATTGATTTTAATTTTTGTGATTTAAGATTTTTAATACTTTAGAACTATTTGTATTGTATTTTTAACAAATTTCAAATATATGTGTTGAATTTGTGATGGTACGAAATTATTGTGCAATGCTATAAAGTTGTACGTGTAAAATATGCACCCAGGGGTGGAGCTAGGCCTCGGGCCACCTGGATCTTGGTCCGAGACCTAGCAAGAAAAGCCTATATAAATTCTCTTAAAAAATTCATAAAAAAATCATAAATTGGTCTAATAACCTCCGAACCAGCCCGAGGCTCCCGTCAAAGTTTTTTCAGTTTGGCCACCGGCTACATCGTTGTCAACCTCCTTTGCCTTCCTCCAGCCCACACGCCTCCACCTTCCTCCTCCGACTGCCCGGCTCCCCTCCCCACCATTCCCTTCCACCACCGCCTCCCCATCATCTTCATCCGCCGCTCCACATGCCTCCGCCTCACGGCGCTTAGCCTCTCGCCACACTGCGCCCCCGCCCACCCTAACTTGTGGTCGCTGCGCTCGCCAAGCCAGCCCTCGCCGAACCCTCTAACTTGTGGTCGCCCTCGCCGCCACTAGGCCACCGCCTCCTCCTCGAACCCTCGTGAACCCTAACGGTGCTCGCCGCCATGCCACCGCCGCCGCCGCCGTGTCATGTCCTTGCCGTCGACGAGGAAATCGCCCTGGCGTGAGACGGTTGTCGAACAAGAGATTTTCCTAACCCACCCTTTTGCCGACGTCGAAAAGCGCTTAAGAAGAAGAAGAAGAAAGAAAAAAAATCGGGTTCGTCATTCTTTTTTCCACGCTTCGGTCCGAATGTTGGCCTTTTAAGCTCCTTGCTCTTACAAATCGCCGTGGCGTGAGACGAAGTTGTCGAAACAAGAGATTTTCCCGTGGCCGCCGGCCAAGGTTTTGCCGCGACGTGAGAAGAAGCCGGAGGAAGAAGAAGAAGAAGAAGCAAGAAAGAAAAAATCGGGTTCAGTTCATTCTTTTTTTCCACGCCTCGCTCGGTCCGAATGTTGGCCTTTTAAGCTCCTTGCTCTCACACTGACAACTGGGTCCCCAATCATGACATTACTGCCCCCTAGAAAAATTGCTTGTCCCCAAGCAATGTCATAGTCTCGGATGTTGCCTTCATAAGAACAACTCCCTAATTCCGGGATCCCATTGCACATCAAGCCCAATTTCAAGTATTATTGACCTGTCATCCTCCCATTGTTCTTTACCAGCATATATATTCGACAGCAGTATATAGTTCCCAGTGTTCCGAGGCTCCAACCTAAAAAGCTTGTTTGCGACAATTTCTGCTATCTCAACATTGTCGTGTGTCTTGCAAGCGCTCAGCAACACACCAAGAGCCCCTGGGTGGGGCCCCATCGGCATTGTTTGCACCAACTCATAAGCCTCCTCAAGCCTTCCCTGCTCGACCAAGCATATCAACGACACAGGCATAGTGATCTGCGCGACGCTCCATCCCATAATCCTGCACCATCGCCTCCCAATACTCCAATCCTTTATCGACAAGCCCAGTATGGCTGCACGCTGTAAGCACACCCACAAAAGTGATTGGATCAGGCCTGACTTCCTGAGCTTGCATTCTTTCAAACACTTGAAGTGCCAACTTTGTATGCCCATGTGTTGCCATCCCGCTAATAAGTGCAGTATAGGGGTATGCGTCTGGCTGTGCAATCTCACTAAAAGCACTGAGAGCCTGCTCAACATTGCCGCACTTGGCATGCATATCTACGAGCGCTGTTGGCACCTTCTCATTCCTTTCAATCCTCTTCCGGTCGACATAAGTTCCAACCCACCCAGTCAACTCCATGCTGCCAATCTGTGCAGTAGCAGAAATAACCCCAACCATGGTGGCTGCATTAGGCTCAATAACAGCAGCCTCCATTTCCCTAAACAGCGCAAGTGAAGCCTTTGGCCGCCCACTCTGCGCATACTCATTAATCATTGTTGTCCACGCCACAAGATTCTTTTCTGGCATTTTATCAAACAGCTCATGCGCGCTCCGCATCAACCCACACTTGCAGTTCCCTACAATCAGCACCGACCACGAGGCCGAGTCTCTGGTAGGCATTTCATCGAACATGCGGCAGCGAAGTGGCGGATGTAGACGACCACCATTGCGTTCCAGGAGACCTGGGTTCTGGAGGGCATGGAGGCGAAAAGGGACTCGGTGGCGGTGTAATCCTGGTCCCTGGTCAGCTTGACATAGCGCAGTGGGTGGCCCGACTCCTCAAGAGGGTGCAGCCCCTTCTTGGATGGCGACGCGGGCGGGAGTTCGCCATTGGCAAGCGGTGGAAGGTCGCGGGGTAGGAAGGTGGACCCGACGGTGTCGGAGTGAGTCCGCAGCCTAAGGCTAGCGAGACGAGAAGAAGCGCGATAGGCCTCGCAGAGGCGAGTCGCGAGAAGATTGTCGCCGAAAGAAGCTCCTCCGAGCAAGCTTGTGATCTCGCATTGTCCGCCATCTCCTCGATTCCCCGTGATCACACAAGGTATACTCCTCATCCCATACCACATCCCGGAGAGGCCATTCGTCGAACACCTTGAATGCATCACCCTCTGTCGTCGCTCCGCTTCTTTGCTCCTCTCCTTGTTGCGCTGCTTGCGTGATCCGAGGATGTTACCATCCTCCACCTCGACCTTCACCTCCTCCTTCTTCAGCCTTGGCACGTCCGCCTTGAACACGTGCGCCTCGGGCGTCTCCTTCCAGTCGATGAGCGCGCCGGCGAAGGCCGCCATCTCGAAGTTAGTGCGGGGAAAGGCTGCTGCCGGAGCCGAAGGGGAAGCCGGCTCTGATACCAAATGTCATGTCCCTTGGCCGTCGACGAGGGGGAAATCGCCGTGGCGTGAAACGAAGCTGTCGAAACAAGAGATTTTCCCGTGGCCGCCGGCGAAGGTTTTGCCGTGACGTGAGAAGAAGCCGGAGGAAGAAGAAAAAGAAGCAAGAAGGAAAAAATCGGGTTCAGTTCATTCTTTTTTTCCACGCCTTGCTCGGTCCGGATGTTGGCCTTTTAAGCTCCTTGCTCTCACACTGACAACTGGGTCCCCCAGTCATGACACGCCGCTGGTCACCGCCATTGCCGGAGAAGGGAGTGAGGGAGAGAAGAGTAGAAAGGGAGGAGGGAGGGAAGGAGGGCAAGCCCGTCGGCTCCGCGCCCAAGCGCGCTGTAAGACTAGCTCGCCCGATAGATTTTATCATCTTCCTTAAGACATGTCTCAGCTTTTCAACAAACAAACTTTCCGACAATATGACAAACTTTCCTTAACACATCTTTGTTGCAAAGTTGGGTCTTTCCCCATTAAATATCTTGGTATCCCTCTCCATTATGACAAGATTAATAAGGAAGATTTACAACCCATGGTTGATAAAATTTTGAAAAGAATTGCGGGTTGGAGGGGTAAATTGCTCTCTTATGGTGGGCGATTGACTCTTATTAAATCTTGCTTATCGAGCATTCCCGTGTATTTGTTGTCTTTCTTCAAATTTCCTAAATGGGTCGTTGATATTTTAAATTCTCATATGACGAATTGTCTTTGGAATGATTACGAAGGCCATAACAAGCTCCATTTAGCTAATTGGCATTTAGTTTGTATGGAAAAAGATTATGGTGGGCTTGGAATCCCTAGTATTCGAGATCTTAATCTCTGTTTGCTAACCTCTTGGGTTACGAGGTTATATGCTAATGATAACAAACAATGGATAGATTTTGTTAAGTTCAAATACAACACTGATAACCCAAATGTGTTTGCTTGCAATTCCGATCATGGGTCTGTTTTCTGGAAAGGGGTGCTTTGGGCTGCGCAAGCCACTAAGTTTGGGTACAGGTGGTATGTGGGTAATGGGAAGAAAATCAGATTTTGGGAAGACAATTGGTTTGGTGTGTCTTGCTTAGCTATTCAGTTTTGTGATCTTTATGCCTTGGTTAATGAAAAAGGTGTATCAATTGTCGATGTGTGAGATGGGTCCAATGTCAGGTGCACTTTTAGAAGGTCTTTCTCAGAAAATTTGATGATTAGATGGTTTGAGCTTGTGGAGGTGACTAATAGCATTAGGCTGTCTGATGAGGAAGATTCTTTGGTTTGGCAGTACTCTAGTAAAGGTGGTTACTCGGTTAAGTCTCTCTATGCTATTATTAATTTCAGGTGTGTTGTTCCAGTCTTTATTTCTGCGATTTGGAAGCTAATTGTTCCTCCTAAGGTTCAGTTTTTCCTTTGGTTTCTCTCTCACAATAAGATCATGACTAAAGACAATCTGTTGAAGAGAGGTTTTTGTTAGATTAACTATATGTATAGGGGCTTATTTGCCATTTTACCTTTGCACTGTACATGTATTTCTAGCCCATTGGGCCCATGAGTAAAGGCTATGCTGCATTTGTAACATGGTATCAGAGCACTAGGGTTAGGGTTTTCTCTTCCTCCACTGCAGCCGCCGGCGTGGTCGGCGCCGTCGCCGGAGCCCCGGCGCCCTCCTCCTCTTTTTCTTTCTCTCTGGTCGAGCCTCCGCTCGTCATGCATGTGTCATGTGACCTCACTCTCCGCCTGCCTCCGGTGCCGCCTCCTCCGTCTCCACGGCCGTCTCGGCGCCACTGGGCTCATGGGATCATCGCTGCCTGGCTTGCATATGTGATCAAGACCTCAGGTTTCGTTGCGCTCGACTCCCAGACTCGCCCGTGGTAAATGTGCCTGGCTCGACTGCCTGCCTCCCGCTTTGGCCGCCGCCCTAGGCCGCTTGGGCTGCCTTAGGACTCCATCCATGTGGCCGGCTTCTTCCTTCACTCCAGGCACGGGCTGACCGCTTTTCGCTCGCTTCCATTTCGCTTCGCGGCTAGGGCTCTCCAACACATTGTGCTCGCTTCCACTCAAAGATCAGACCGCTGGCTAGGGCTTCAGAGTCAAGATCGTTTCGGCTGCTGGTGCTTTACGGCCTTCACTCAGCTATGGCGCCTCGTTGTTGGACGATGGCCTCCTTCCGCAGATCCAGCTTCGACCAAGACTAACTTCCGCGAGCGTCCACCTCGCCGTGTGTGTCTCGACAGCGGCCGTTTTGGGGACATCTCACCGGCGCCGCCTTACCACCGACAAGCAGTTCTCCGGCTCCGGCAGCAATTTCTACCGGCCGACTATGCCGCGGCAGTGCTTACGAAATGCGTTTCGACGCTCTACACCGCCGCTTAACGCCAGAGGATTGGCGTGAGCCGGAGGTTTGGTGGCTGCCGCCGCTTCATTGGCAAGATGCGACCGACCGCTACCGACACGGTCAACCCGAGTCCGCCTGCGGTGATGGGAGTACGCAGTTCAATACCACCGAAAGCAACAGTTTCTACACCTCTTTCTACGCTCGCCGAGACTCTCCAAAGCAGCAGATTCTACATGCTGATGACTTCTATCGCTTGCCTGCTGACGGTACCGTCACCGACGCTGGAGCCTCCTCCCGACACTTCCTATGGCTGCAGTGTTCGCCCCGAGATCACCGTGTTGGAGGAAGTTCTTGTTCAAGGTGCGGCAGAGTTCGTCCTGTTCATTTCGGAGTTGAGCCGTCAGTTGCGCTAAGGCCCGACACGATTGTCTTCAGCGAAACTCAACCAATCAAACCCTAGATCCTGGCAGTTGCATCTCCAATCCAAGTCCACAAGGTATGACTGCTCCATCCCATAACCTAACCCTAGTCTCTTCTCAACACCTTCGACTGATCCACGACCCTCGCCGCTCCACTGTCGCCTCGGCTTTGTCCGCCAAACCCTAGATCCGAGGGTTGCATCTTTACTCCGTCCATTTCACGTCTCTTCACCTAGCGCTATTTAAGCCTTCTCCGCTTTCTGCGCGGCTCTCGCCAGCGCCCCTATCCTCAAGTTTAGGCCGTGAAGGCGCTCGGAGGCAGCGACCTGCCGAGTTCGACCAGTCATGAACTTTCCTGGCCGTTTTCCTCAATCCGCGTGAAGTTCCGACAGTGTTCTTCGGTACCTTAGAGCTTCTGTCGCGTGATCTTCCTCTTTCGATCAAAAAACGACGCTAATCGAAACCCGTTCCGCCGTTTGCTATGGCTTCCGTCCTCAGTCCGGATGTTGCGCCACTTTCAAGCTCGGTTTCTTCAGCTGTTCAACTGTCGATTCTCCTCGGTCGCATCGTACCGCTTCTCCGAGAAGCATGACGCAGAACGGGCAGGCCAGTGCCTTGTTAGCAAGCGTGGCTGCCATGCGAGCCATGTGAAGCAGCCACGTCGATGATTCTACCTCTTAGTCATCTACACTTTCAGCAACAATGGGTTACGCCATATGACAACTTTCCGACATTTGTTGCCAAGTTGCGCCTTCGCCCATTAAGCCTTAGTCATGTGTATGCCTTGTCACTTTCCATCGTTATAGAAGTTCAACCCATGCGTGTTACCAATTTTGAAAATTGTGGGTAATGCCATCTATCGGCATCGCTCTACTTAAATCCGTGGCGCCATCGAGCATCCGTATTTGTTCGCGTTCTCAAATTCCAACCGTGCTTATCTTTTAATCTCAATGAGCTTTGAATGATTCAGGTCCATGACACGAGGACCCATTTAGCAATGGCGATTAGTTTTTGAATTCTGTGGTTTCCGATCCTATTTCCCGAATAACGTAATTTCTCAACCAATCTAGCTTCGACTACGTAGTACAACATAGGGTATTTTCTGATTATTTCTCATAGAAACTTGAAGGTCAGTTCTCCTCAGATTCGAACTCAGATTTGACGATTCGAAAGTTTCTGAAATTCATCTAAAATCAAGATCTATCTGTTGGTAGAAAATCATTTTGTATGAATTGTTTGGATTTTATTATTTCTGTTTTATTGTATTTCTTGTCTCGACTTCGGTTATGCAAAGTGTGACACTTGTCGGTGGTGAGCTGGAGCATCCAGTGAGTTAGGCTTGAAAATTGAGTGAGGTTGAAGGCAGAGTCTCCTGACCATATTGAACCCATAGTTTATGAGAATGCTATGTTTGTGTTTAAAGTGTATTGCATGCTTATTATTTTTTTTTTGAATTCCTCCCGCCTCTCCCCTCTCCAGTCGCTTCCCTTCCCTCGGTCATCTCCCGGGGCGCGCGTTGCTTGCTGGGCTCCCGAAGCCTTGCGTTTGCGCCACCGCCGGTCCATCTGTTTCGTAATGGGTGTGCCTTGGCCGACGCGGGGGGCACAGCTCTCCCCGGTTTTTGGCCGCCCCTCGTCCCGTGGCTTTCCCGGTCCCCCTCCGCCGACTTCCCTGTGGTCCCCACTTCCTCCGGTCGTTCGGTCGACAGCCCTCGTTCTATATCCGGCGTTGTCTGTCGTTCTCCCTGCGTATCATACTTTAAATCTTTTTAATGCTTAGCTATATTCCAACTTTGTTATGCCACATTGATATTCAACTTGACAACCGTCTTGACACCTATAGGAAAACTAATTCTCGGCAATGGTAATGGTAATCATTTTGATGTAATGGAACTAGCCAAATGCTTAGCCATGCTTAATCACGCTCACTCTTACCATTATGGAAATGATTTCATTCTTGATTCAAAATGAATTGTGGAAATTATGGCAATTGGTGTTGCGGTATTAATTTGAAATTAAAAGTGAAAAATGATTTAGTAGGCGGATTGGTTGAATGGCGGTGCGGGATGCACAAAATTTTGGAATGTGATTGTCCACCTAGTCAATTAAGGACCGGTCGTGTGTTACCTTAGGCCATGCTATCTGATACAACCACATGTCTATTATGGAGTGCGACACGGCTAAGTAATTTGCATGTATCGTTATTTGATTTACGCCATTTGGATGTGTGGTTTGCGGGCGATACTTGCGGCGCAGAGGGCTTCTGTCTTGGGTGGGATGCACTAACGGTGAAACCTCGATGGTAGTCGGTAGCGGTATATGCATTGTAAAGGCCTTGTCATGATCTCCTGTGAGCACACCAAAGGAAGTGTGTCAATAGCTTGGCGAAAGGGGTTGATCATGTCGTGTGGGTAAAGTGTACCAACTCTGCGAGTCAAAACTACTTGAGTGGCCGTGCTACGGACAAAGACAGCGTGGGCAGCTTTCACATAGTAGATTTTACGGTTTTGGTTTTAAATGAAAAATGATGGATTTGGTTTAAAAATGAAAATGTGGTTGGGAATCATGACTATAGAACTTCAGGATTCGGTTTGGACTAGAGCCAACGGTAGTTGGAACACAGAAAATTGTTATACTTCAATTTAATTAATTATGCTATTTACATTTTGTGAAATCTTTGCTTTATAAAATTATTACTTGTATTTAAATTTCAATTTTAAGCTTTATGCAAAATGAACCCTATATGCCATCCTTTGTTTAAGCCTTGCATTTAGTTATTTGCATTAAGTTTAGAGACTTCTTTGAGTATGTTGCATACTCACCCTCGCGTTCAATCTTGGTGCTTATTCCATAAAGCAGGATGATGGGAGAAGAGGCTATCAAAAAGCTGCGATCCAGTTCAACATCTGTGGTGAAGACTATGATGAGGAGGATGACTCGATTTTCTAGGAGCGTGCCGAGTCGGTTGCATGTGGCACTTGATTGGCTCTTTTTGTTCTACATTTCATACTACATTTTCACTTAAGCGTAAGGCTCCATACTTATAATAATGTGATGATGGATGTTTATGTTGTTACACTCTTTTGCTTATTCTTTTTATTTACTTTTGATATATACGTTTATCATCACATGCAGTTGTGTGTGCTAGCTATTCTGGACTATACGGTGGAAACCTGAGAGGGTTGGTTGGTTAATCCAGGGTCCCCATCCACGCCATAAGATTCTTTTACGGCATTTTATCAAAGCGGCTCATCGCGCTCGCATCAACCCACCTTGCGTTCCTACAATCGGCCGACCACGGTGAGTCTCTGGTAGGCATTTCATCGAACATGCGGCGGCGAGTAGCGTCACCGGCATTGATGTGAGCGACCACCATTGGTTCGGAGACACGGTTACGGAGGCATGGGCGAAAAGGACTCGGTGCGGGAATCGCGTCGCCTGGCTCACAGACTCCACAGACTTCCCTTGTACTGAGCTCGTCTTTCAGACTCGCACCATGTGGCGGCGCACTTTGAGCTCGCCTGCCCGTCTCCGCCTTGCCGCCGCCCTGCCTTGCATGCAAGAAACTGCGCCCTAAGACTCCATCCGCGGCCCGGCTGCTCTTCACTCCAGAACACTGTGGCGCCTCGGCGCTTACGCTTTCTGCTCGGCCACACTTCCTGCGGCTAGGGCTCCCCAGCTTGTGCTTCTGCTGCTCGGCTCCAGCCTTGCCTGCTGCGTGCGGCTAAGGCGAGAGTCAACCTTTGATACTGCTTGTAAATTTGGAGTGCCCTAACCTTTCGCTTTCGGCGTTATAGCGGCTCCTCGCGTTGTTGGACCGATCGCCGCCCGCGAATCGGTTCGGCGGCACTAACTTCCGCGAGTGGTCACTTTTGCCGTGTGTGTCTCTCGGCGGTCGGCGTCTTTGGGGACATCTCGCGGCGGCCTACCGCCAGCGTTGCCTCCGGTTAAGTGCATTGACGATCTTGACCATGCAGTGGTCGCGAGCCCTCTGGCGTGCTCTTAGCGTCTACGCCGCTTTTCAACGCTAGAAAGATTGGCGTGCCGGAGGCTCGTCTTTGTCGCCCTCATTGGCGGCATCGCGCGTGACCTCGCTTCGACATGGTCAACACAGGTCTGCCGGTGTGATGTGGGAATGCGTGCGGGCCCAATACCAAAGCGGCGGGACTCTCTACACCTCTCTTCTCGCTGGCCGAGACTCTCGGCGACGAGGATTCTCTGTTGATGACTTCTATCGTCGGTTCGATGGCGTGTCTGCGTCGGCTTCGGCGCTTTGGAGCCTCCTCGACACTTCCTATGGCAGTGTGTTGCGCCTCGAGATCAGGTGTTGGAGCTCGGGTCTTTCGATTCTCACCCGGCCGCCGGAGTTTGAGCCCTCCGTGCTCGACTTCTCGGACCGCCGCCGCTCCGTCCATGGTGGAGGCCCCGACGAGTCCCGTCTTGAGAGACTTCGTCTTCGTGGCGTTCTCTCTCCTCTGCGCGATCGTCTTTGGCGTTTGAGGTTCCTCCTCAAATCACGCTTTGCCTCTTCCTACTCATGCTCTCCCGCACCAAAGCAGAGCTCGTCCGCAGGGTCTCATGGCGGCTACACCCGCAGCTCGGTGACTCCAGCCGCAACTTGCAGAGAAGGTCAGCCACACCATTCAAAGAAGGTTGGGCGTCTTCATAAGGCGGTGCTATACTCGAGTACTTCGATTACCACCGAAGACGGGCCAGTCGTGCTCCTGATTGGGTTCAGGCCTTGACTCAGCGACTTGACCGCATGGAGCTTCACTTGACTCGTGTTCCCATTACCTCTTCGCCACACGGCCGGTCGGGCTCTCTGGCGCCTCGGTATCACGTATCTTGATTACGAGCTTTTTCCATATGACACGGATCCGACTCACTTGGTTCCTTGTGTTAGAAATGCGGCATGTCTATTCTCAAGGGCCCAATGGGCTAAAATACATGTACAAGATGAAAGAGGTAAAATGGCAAATAAGCCCCTATACATATAGCTAATCTAACACCCCTCAAACTCATGGTGGGTCTACAACATCGAGTTTGGAGACGAGCAAGCTCTGGATGTACTTCGTTGAGAGGTAGGAGCTGGCGTGGACTCAACCTCAATCCCCAAGAAGTCCGAAGAGGCCCAAATCGGACATCTAAGCGTTACAAGGCCGCCTTAACAAAGGCAATAAAGTGAGAATCATCTCGATGATGAGCATGTCATCAACGTAGGGAGGAGAAGGGTCCGACCACGAGGAGAGTGTGGACAAAAGAGCGGTCATCTTGTTGGGAACAAAACCAGGAGATTACAGAGGCAAAGCGCTCAAACCAAGCACGGGCTGGCGGTGGAGGAAGGTACAACCCTAACCCTAGGGGTCTTCGATACCATGTTAGAAATCGCATGTCTATTCCTCAAGGGCCCAATGGGCTAAAATACATGTCAGTGAAAGAGGTAAAAGGCAAATAAGCCCTATACATATAGCTAATCTAACACCTTGAGGTCTCCGTACTCGTGTCCGTAGCGGATCGATGGTACACTTCTTCGATTCTTGGCGGCACTCTTCACACGCCTTCCTTTTGTGTTCCTTCTGTTTCATGTGCCCTATCTTACTATGCATGATCTCCGGGTCACTCTCGATCTTGGTTTTCAACTCGAAGTCGACTTTGCTCTATTCAGCTCGCAAAGCATGTGCCTTCCAGTTGGTTCGCCGACCCAGACTCCCGCTTGACTCGTCCTTCGTCTTCCTCCCTCCCATTCGCTACTGTCATTTCATACCCTCCATGTTTGCTGCATCATCGTTCACTGTGATCTCTGCTTCATTGATGAGTCGTGTCTGGAGGTCTCGTTCTTTCGTGTTCTGGAAGCTTGAACCTCACCCATACCCTAGTAGTGATCGCGTCGCCCTTCATTTAATATCGTGTGACGCCCTTGTTAACAGGGTATTGGTACTTTCATTGGTTATGATTCACCGTTGTATTTCTTTATTTGATTTATTACCGATGCTTTCTAGCCATGGTTCATACTGCCGACTCACCCTTCGACATGTTCATACTCTCGACACCCATTCATGTTCCCGCTCTCTTGATAACCCTCCTCAATTTCTGCAGCCTTCTCGATAATGGGTCCAGGCCAGCAACGACCTTGAGATCGCCAGCATTAACTCTGCCTCGTATCTCGCTCGTCCTCCATTCCGATCTCATCACATTCACCGTCCTTCTTCAATGCCACCAGCTGGCTCTTCGATGCACCTAGTCCCTTGCGACCTGGTGTCCTTACTTGGTTTTTCTAGTCAACCGTGCGACAAACGGACTTTCCTGGCTATGATCGCTAGGGGTTTATGACTCTGGCGTAGGTTTCATGGGTCCTGGTCAGTGGTCTCGTTCCTCGACGAGTCTCTTCCTCTTCGATCTCCTGACTCCTCCGACACCTCTCCTCTGCAGCTCTCCCTTCCCTCTTCTTCCTCTTTCCCCTTCTCCCTCCACCTCCCACCACCTTCCCTCCTCCTCCTCCTCCTCTTTCTCTCCTCCGCCCTATTTGGTTCCTCCTCTACCACCTTCTCTTCTCGAACCTTACTTCTTCTTGTTCGACCTCTCGTTTCATACTCCGGACTCTCCTCCTCCTCGATCCTTCTCCTCTTCGGCCTCCTCCCCCTTGGATCCTCCCTTCTTCCACACTCTTTGTGATAAACACGATTTCCCGCCGACGGGTTCTCTCCATCACCTCCTCGAGCTTCTCTTATCGGATCTTCACTCATCAGGGCGCTTGATGCGAGTGCCTTGTGCCTGATGCGTACTTGGGATCTTGTTCCTGCCCTCCATCGCACCCCGATCACATGCAAGTGGGTCTATAAGATCAAGACTCGCCAGCGGTTCTTGAGCGCCACAAGGCGCGTCTTTGTCGCTCGGGTTTTCAGAGCAGGCCGTGACTATGGCGAGACGCAGCTCCAGCTTGCCCATAAGACAACCTCCTCTCCCTTTGGTCATTCTTCGCGTGACATCTCCCAACTCGATGGAAGAATGCATTTCTTCACGCGAGGTGCGGAGAGTCTACATGCACCCACCTCCGCTCAGTGTTCCCGATGGTCACGTCTGCGCTTCGCTTCTCTACGCCCAAGGCCCTCGTGCTTGGTTTGAGCGCTTTGCTCTGTTATCGCTGTTTTGTTCCCACAAGATGACCCTCTTTTTGTCCACACCTCTCCGTGGTGACCCTTCTCCTCCCACGTTGATGCATGCTCATCATCGAATGATTCTCACTTTATTGCCTTTGTTAGCGCCCGATGAAGCGTTCGATGTCCGATCGGGTCCTCTCGTACTTCTTGGGGATTGAGGTTGAGTCCCCCTGGCTCCTACCTCTCTCCAAATACATCCAGAGCTTTGCTCGGCTTGCCTTTGATGCGATCGCGACATCGAGGAGCTTCACCTTACTTGAAGCCATCGGGTTCCTCTAGCTGATCCCACTCGCTCCACCGTTGGGTCTTGTCACCTTGTTTACTCGTCCGGATGTGTCTCACTGCACATCCTTAGTCGGTTATGGCCTCTCCCACAAGATGCACTACTGTCCCAGTTTGAGAGATGGAAACCATGTTGCGCTTTAGTTTGTGCTTTGGTGAAGAAGTCGGCCAATTTGAGCGGCGAAGGCACATGACGAAGAGTAACCACGATCTTGCACAGGAGCGAACATAGTGAGCATCGACGCCGATGTGTTTGGTGAGCTCATGCTTCACCGGATCACGAACATCTTGATGGCGCCGATCTTTGTCGGAGCAGACGATCGTCGGAGTAAAACAGCCACACCTGTGTCGGAAGAAGCCATGAAGCCAAGTCACCTCGGCGATCCACGAGGCGGTATGACGGAGCTCGGCCTCGGTGCTAGCGAGAAATGCAGATCGACGCCGTCTTCCAAGAGATCAAGGAAGATCCAAGAAAGACCTGATGGTAGAGACGGACTTGCGATCGGCGGGATCGCTAGCCTGTAGCATCTGAGTAGGCCCGGTCAGAACAATCGAGTGAGGAAGAACAAGCGACGGTCAATGTACCACGAAGGTAGCGAAGAACCCAAGAAGGTGGCCGTAGTGCACCTTTGGTGGGAGAGGCCATAAAGCGACTAAGGATGTGCCTGAAAGTGAGACACATCCGGACGAGTGAAACCAAGGTAGACAAGACTCCCAACCGGTGATGAGGCGAGTGGGATCGGCTAGAGGAACCCCATCGATGGCTCGAAGTTGAAGGTGAAGCTCCATCTGAGTGTCGCCAGATCTTGTCGTCGATAAGGCAAGCACGAGCAAAGCTCTGGATGTACTTCTGTTGAGAGAGGTAGGAGCTCAGTGGCGTGGACTCAACCTCAATCCCCAAGAAGTACCGAAGAGGCCCAAATCGGACATCTGAAATCGCTTTCTAAGGCACGCCTTAACAAAGGCAATAAAGTGAGAATCATCTCCATGATGAGCATGTCATCAACGTAGAGGAGGAGAAGGGTCCGACCACGAGGAGAGGTGTGGACAAAAGAGCAGGTCATCTTGTTGGGAACAAAACCAAAGAAAGTTACAACAGAGGCAAAGCGCTCAAACCAAGCACGAGGGGCGGCGGCGGCAGTGGAGGAAGGTACAACCCTAACCCTAGGGGTCTTCTGATACCATGTTAGAAATGCAGCATGTCTATTCCTCAAGGGCCCAATGGGCTAAAATACATGTACAGTGAAAGAGGTAAAAAGGCAAATAAGCCCCTATACATATAGCTAATCTAACACCTTGAGGTCTCCGGTCACTCCTGTGTCCGTGAGGACAGCTGATGGTACACTTCTCTCGATTCTTTGGGCAGGGCACTCTTCACACGTCTTCCTTTGTGTTCCTTCATTTCTCATGTGCCCTATCTTACTATGCGGTGATCTCTGTTTGTCGACTCTCGATCTTGGTTTTATTACACTGAAGGCGACTCTTGCTCTATTCAGCTCGCATGATCTGAGGGGCTTAGTTGGTTCGGCGGCGGACCCATGACTCCCCACGCTTGTGGAACTCGACCGCCGTCTTCCTTCCGCTTCCGCTTCCACGTCTACCTCCTCGGCCAACAGATATCTTGCTTGAGATCTCATTGTCTTCGCCACTACCACCTCCGCCAGATTTTGCTCGATGGCATCATCGTTTGGGTCACATGTCGAGTCCGTCTGTCTTCATTGATGAGTCGTGGTGTTCTTGGGAAGGTCTCGTGATACCTCCTTCCCGTCAGTCGGTATAAGCAGCAGCGACTCTGACTCCCATACCTAGTAGTGATTACGTGTCGAGTCGTCCTTTTGATTTAATACACTCGGATGTATGGGGACCGCCCCTTCGTTTGAAAGGGGTCATCGTTAGTATATCATTTTCATTGATGATTATTCTCGATTCACCAGATTTACTTTCTTAAGTCTCGTGATCGGTATTAGGCGCCTATCGGGCTTTCTCGACCATGGTTCATACTCGATTCGACTCACCCATTCGAGTGTTTGGCCGACTCTCTTGGCGATACACATCTCTTGCTCTCCGTCGATTTCTTCTTGATCGCACCCTTCTCAAGATTTCGTGCACCGGTGCTCATCGCGAGAATGGAGTCGCAGAGCGCAAGCACCGTCACCTTCTTGAGATCGCTCGAGCATTAATGCTCATTGCCTCTGTTCCTCCCCATTTCGGGCGGAGGTTTGTCTCTGGTATCTATCTCATCAACATTCACCGTAGTCATCGCTTCTTCAGATGCCACTCCGGTTGAGCGTCTCTATGGCGACCCCTCGGATCTGATCACCTTCGCACCTTTGGGTGTGTTGTCTATGTTCTTCTTGACCTCGTGAGCGAACAAAGTCGGCCGCTTTCGATCGGTGCGATCGCTTTCCTTAGCTATGACTCGGCGTAAGGGGTTTCACTGTTGGGATCCTCTTGGTCGTGGATTCGGTCTCTCGGGATGTCACGTTCGACGAGTCTCGTCTCTTCTTCGACGAGTCCGTTCCTTTGACTCCTCCTTCGACACCTCCTCCTTACTTGAGTCTCTCTCCTTTCTCGATCTACCGCCCGCTTCCACTCGTCCTTCTTCTTCCTCTTTACCACCTCCACCACCCTCCCCACCTCCCACCATACCTTCCTCTCCTCCTGTTGTTCTTTCTCCTCCTGCACCTATTTGGTTCCTCCTCTACCACCTTCTCTTTCTCGAGACACCTTCACTTCTTCTTGTTCGACCTCTGTCTGTTTTCACTACTCTCGTCGGACTCCTTCCTCCTCCTCGGATCCTTCTCCTCTTGGCTCCTCCTCCCGCCTTGGATCCTGCCCTTCTTCCCAGTACACTCTTCGTGATAGAAGCACGATTTCCGTCTGGCCGTCTGGGTTCTCTTCTTCATCATCACCTCCTCTGAGCTTTGCCTCTTATCGGGATCTTGTCACTCATCCCGAGTGGCGATTTGCGATGGCCGAGGAGCTTCTTTGCCTTGAGCGCCTGACTGGTACTTGGGATCTTGTTCCTGTCCTCCACTTGTCACCCGATCACATGCAAGTGGGTCTATAAGATCAAGACTTCGCTCGAGCGGTTCTCTTGAGCGCCACAAAGCGCGTCTTGTCGTCGTGGTTTTCGGCGAGAGCACGGCCGTGACTATGGCGAGGCGTACTCTCCAGCTTGCCCATAAGACAAGCGTCCTCTCCTTGTGGTCATTATACGCTTTCGTCGATGGACCATCTCCCAACTCGATGTGAAGAATGCATTTCTTCACGGCGAGTTGCGTGAGGAGGTCTACATGCACCCACCTCACAGCTCACATGTTCACGATGGTCACGTCTGCCGCCTTCGTCGCTCTCTCTGACCTCAGCAGGCCCTCGTGCTTGGTTTGAGCGCTTTGCCTCTGTTATTCTGTTCTTGGTTTTGTTCCCGGTCGGCATGACCTGCTCTTTTTGTCCACACCTCTCCTCGTGGTCGGACCCTTCTCCTCCTCTACGTTGATGACATGCTCATCACTGGAGATGATTCTCACTTTATTGCCTTTGTTAAGGCGCGCCTCGATGGCGATTTGGATGTCCGATCTGGGTCCTCTTCGGTACTTCTTGGGGATTGAGGTTGAGTCCACGCCTACAGGCTCCTACCTCTCTCAGCGTAAATACATCCAGAGCTTCTTGCTCGTGCTTGCCTTCTTGATGGCCGTCTTTAGCGACACTCGATGGAGCTTCACCTTCACTTGAGCCAGCGGGGTTCCTCTAGTGATCCCACTCGCCATCACACCGGTTGGGAGTCTTGTCTACCTTAGCTTTACTCGTCCGGATGTGTCTCACGTGTGCACATCCTTAGTCGATTATGGCCTCTCCCGGTGTGCACTACGGTCACCTCCTTGGGTTCTTCGCTACCTTCGTGGTACAGGTGGCCAAATCACTGTTCTTTCCTAGCTCCAGATTGTCTCTGACTTGGGCCTACTCGGATGCTACACGGCTAGCGATCCGCCGATCGCAAGTCCGTCTCGACCTCTTGGTCTTCCTTGGATCGTCCTTGATCTCTTGGAAGGCGGCGTCGATCATTTGTTTCTCGCTCTAGCATGCTTGGTGAAGCTCCGTCTTGCAGCCTCGATCGCTTGAGGTGACTTAACCGGTGGCTTCTTCTTGTCGACACAGGTGTGGTTTGTTTTACTCCGACGATCGTGCTGCTCGAGCAAAGATCGGGCGCCATCAGCATTGCCCGTGATTCGGTGAAGCATGAGCTCACCAAACACATCGGCGTCGATGCTCACTACGTTCGCTCCCAGGTGCAAGATCAGGTGGTTACTCTTCGTCATGTGCCTTCGTCGCTTCAACTTGCCGACTTCTTCACCAAAGCACAAACTAAAGCGCAACATGGTTTCCATCTTTCCAAACTCAGTGTTGTAGACCCACCATGAGTTTGAGGGGGGTGTTAGATTAACTATATGTATAGGGGCTTATTTGCTTTTTTACCTTTGCACTGTACATGTATTTCTAGCCCATTGGGCCCATGAGTAAAGGCTATGCTGCATTTGTAACAGTTTTGACAAAGGAAGAGCCTGCTACTGTTGCAATGAGGATGAAACGGTTAATCATATTTTCTTTGATTGTGTTGTGGCCAGGAACACCTGGTTGTTGATCTCAGAGTTTTTCGATGTGAATCTTGGTGCTAATTTTGAGTCGGTTGCTCGTTTTTGGTTGAGTAATTATAAAAATGGTGCTTTAAACTCAATTTGTGCTGCTACCCTTTGGAGTATATGGAAAATTAGAAATAACATGGTGTTTCGATTTCAGGACTGGTCAAATGTAAAAGTTATTTGGATAAAAATGCTTATTCTGCTAAGGGATTGGAGCCCTTTATACATAGGGAGGCTAGAGGACAAGATGGCGGCATTTTGCAAGCATTTGGAGTCGAAAATTCAGACGCCGCTATTTTTGGAGTTCAGGAAGATCTGATTCGGAAGTGATACCAGAATGGTGTTGGTCAGGCACTGGGTGTTTTCGTTTCTGCAAGAAGTTCTGTCAAAAAGTTGTCTTCCAGGCGTTCTTGTTTTTTCTGTTTCCAGGTTATCCTGAGTATGAAGGAGGGGTCTGCATCTATCGATCACCAGGAGAAAATTTCTGAGCTTCGGAAGTCCTGTCTCTTTTAGCTTCGGAAGATTTTGTTTTGCTGATAAAGTTTAGGTGAAGTAAACGTATTAAGTTGCCTGTGATTTTGTCTGGTTGAGATGGTTATGGCGTGAGTTTGTCTGGGTGTGTGGTTGTTAGTTTTGCATGTGGTTGATGGCCTGGTTGAGGTTTTGAGTTTGTTTGGACATTAACTGCTTTCTTTCCAGTTTCATGAATGGAACTGGGGCATCTCTTGATGTCCTGTTGATCTAAAAAAAATATCTCAGCTTTTCAAAGCTGTCCCCTAAACCACTAGAACCAGCACATGTATCATGTATGTCATGTTGTTTTGGCTAATGTCGAATGCACCCTAGGGAAAGGAATCCAGGATGGATGAAGGATGATAGCTAGATCCATATATTAAACCACGGCCAACCATAAATAAAAAAAATTTATAGACACCCATATATGCCAATAACAACCGAAGTGAATTGACTAACCTCCCCAAAGTAATTTGGGTGGCGGGAATAACTCCAAAGACCAACGTTACACCATTTTCCCCTGTTGCTTGGGAGATTCTTGAACCTAAGCTTCTGCTGATCAGCTGTCGCTTCCACACATATCCCAATCAACCACATTATCCAACCAACGATATCCCGAGCTTCGACCGAGGGGTTTCTGTCACTTGCATTCACAATTGTAAGGGGCAAACTGACAGTCCAAACCCAGACAGCCTGCCCAAATCAGGATAGAAGGCCTGGTGAGGTTGTCTTGAGAAAAGACATGATTACTTAACCAGATCTAATTGCAGAACATAAGTTGCAAAAGATACCTGAAAAATCCAGAAGACTGCTAATTTCCCCAAGTTATTGCGCATATCATCAAACCTTTTATCCTCTCCCCATTGCAAAATCCTAGATACCACTAGGTAAAACAAGCATAAGTGACTCATTTTGACAAGAACAATATGTTTTGGCTCAAGGTAAGGATCATTTTGTTATCAGTAACAGAGGTATGCTAAAGCACTTAGGTCATGTAACAACATCTTGCAGGGGAGAAAGACTGAGAAAAAACATTCTTGAACAACAAAAAAATAAAGTTGACTTCCTGGGTTATTCCCATTCCTAGAAATTGACAAACTACTTGAATTCTCAACACTAAACATCGGTCCTGAATTCAACTACTAATCAACATCTCAATAGTTTAGCAGCATTGTCCTGCTATTAACTGTTAAGGACAAATCTTTCATTCCAGCGCACACTCCATATGCCTTTTTCTTCTGAGGTTCAATCCTATGCGTGCATATGAATCTGCGCTTGGGTGATCGAATACTGCACATGCTTATTGATGCAAATTCATTTTCTAGTTCATGAAGTGAAATGAAATGATTTGAAATGTGTAGACTTGGGCTGAGCAACAGCCAATAGTGATAGCAGAACACTGAAATGACAAGACGAGAATAATCCTAATTATTATACTTTATGTACTGCTAATACTGCCGAACAATAAGTACCTGTTATTGTTCATATATGCTAAATGCTGTAAAAAAAATGAATAATAATCTGCCTGAGTGAGATCAACTACACAAGATGTGCACATGAAGGTGAAGCAATTAAGATAACACAGACATAGTCCAATGGGGGCTATGTGTTTCAACTTTCAATGGAATGTACTGTTTTAGGATAACATACCTCATTAATAAAAACAGTCCTAAGCGAAGTCCCCAAATTACAACAAGCACTGTCAACACAACCTGAGAAAGGGATCGATGCTCAGAAATGCACATATTATTTTAAGTACTGGTGCAAAAAAAGTGCGATTCAGCGTAAAGGGAAAAACAGCAGTAGTTCTGATTAGTTAGCCATTGACCATGTTTAAACCAATTTTTTTAGACTAAAGGCTTATTGCCTTGCTTTATTAGAAAGCGTCACCTTACAGAATCATATTTACACCAAATGAGTAACAACGTGAACAAATTTACTTCATACAACTATTTACCTGACGGAAATGCCATGCTCCCTTCAAAGCTAGTGTTAGGATGGCAAGTATGACAAAATTTGTACTGCCTGAAAAAAAAGGAACAGAAATTACTGAAAAGAAAAGGTATACTACAAAGCTATCGTACGACAAGAATGCACACTCCGACCCTCGTACGACAAGAAGGGAGTTCATCAGAACACCTAGATCCGAAGGCAGTGGTTGCCTCCTAACTTGAAGAACAAGTAGCATCTAAACTCACGTGCACAAGAAGTCGACGATATTATGGTACAGCAGATGTATTAAAGAATTCGAAAATAAAAAGAAGTGGAAATGTAAAATGGCGATCGCTAGAGATTGTTGTTATATGTCAACGGTGTGCGTCAACAGATGTTCGTTGGAGCAACAAAAGGCGTACAAATGGTGACAGGAATAATAAACTTTGCTGTTTACCGTATTATCCAAACTACCTTCCAACGAGAATTCATTTTGCTAACATTTTCTTCCAAATACTAAGAGAGGGTAACATAACAGTGGATTCACCATTGGAATTCTACCAGTAATCATGTGTTAATCGGGCCAAGGAACAGAGCACTGCGGCTCCAACCTTAACTAGGTTCAACCAAAGTAACAATTCCTTCCCTCAACAACGCAAGGACGCCAAGAACCAAAGAAAAGAAAGGAAAGAAGAAGCCAGAGTTGAGGTGATTACCGGCGAAATCCGTGACCTTATCGAACCGGAGGAGAGCGGTGATGACGAAGAAGACGAGCTGGTACCCCACCTAACGGCACCACCAATGGAACAAGAAATCAGAACCTTCAGATTCATTCAAGGAATGAAAGAAGAAGAAGAAGAAGAAGAGAGAGAGGGGGGGGATTAAGGGATTTACAGTGACGATCGCCGTAAGCGCCAGGAAGTGGGAATCCAACACAGTTCCCATGGCCTCGCGCGGCTTTGTTTATCCTCCTCCCAGGCTCCCAGCTCGTGCTAATGGAATTCTCTCTTTTTTTTAGGTAATAAAAAGGAAAGATAAACGAGTACAGTTGGGACAAAGCAGCTGAGATTTTAACGGGTTGGGTTTGGTGGACGGCCGGGCGCGTGGACCTGTTATCCGGCGACGGAGCAGCGCGGTGGGCGTCGCCGAGGCCCGAGCAAAACTTGCGGTTGGGGTTTAGACAGCGCGACGGGGCAGCGACCGGCTCCGGCCTGCCTCTGCGAAGCTGCGCATACTTGCGACGCGGGCTACGCTATATGCAAATGCTTGGCTGGCCCAAAGCGGAAGGCAGCAGAAGAGACGAAAGTTTAGGAGCAGTGCGTCAGCTGGCATGCTGTTCTATCGTGCACCGCAAAGGATTCGCCTCCGAATGAGAAAGAGGTATAGCCGAAGACTTTTCCGGGGTGCTTTTACCGGTATAAAAGATTCCACGGCACAGCACAGCTTAACGTAACGGTCCTAACTGAAAATTCAGAGTTATAAATAGTTATCGTTTTGAACATCGACGACATTTTTAGGTCGTATTTATTTAGATTTAGATTTTTTAGCTTATAGTTTAAAACTAGTTTTTTTGGCTCAAACAGTTTAAAAGTTAATGGCTTTTGTACGTGATAGAGGTGAATAATTTTATCTAATTTCAGTATTATTAGTCTAAAACCAACCATCAATAAGTCAAAAAAAATCTCTCTCTAATGATTTTTAGTTATGTGGAGGCTTATTGCTTTTGAAAAACCCAGATAAAAAACTACTTGTTTGTTTAGGTTTTAACTTTTTAGCTTTTAAGCCGATGAAAAAACCCAAACAAACATAGTCTTAAAAGACAACTTTGATCCTTAATTTATACTCTCTCCGTTCCAAAATATAGGGCATATTAGAATTCAGAAAAGTCAAATTACATAAAATTTGATCAAGAATTAGTCAAATTATGTGCATGTTTAATTTACAAAAGATGTATCAATTGATTCATATTTCACTTATCTTTCAATTATTGTTGGTTTCATAACAATTCATAATATATTATAACAGAAATTAATGGTCAAAATTTACTTCAAAAGACTTTTTTGAATTCTAATACATCCTATATTTTAGAATGAGGAGTATTATAATATATTTGTAATATATTATAATATTATAAAAGTAATTTTCGAAACAAATCTACACATAGTTTTCATGCATCTAATTTAAGTATTTAAAAATATATTGAAATCCAATGTTTGAAAATTTAAAGGGAGTACTTACCAAAGGTGATACAAAAGACATCCGCATTCAAGACAAGCCAATGAAGCTCATGGGCTAGCCAAATCAGCAATTCAAATGACCAGCACTAACCGGCAGCAGATGCCTCTCGCATCTTGTCGTAGCTTGCATCACATAACTGCCTGTAACTAAACGACCTCTCCAATTTGCAGATCAAACTTTGCACGATCTTTTACTTGTATTCATATCAAGATTAAGCTTTTTTTGACAATGGTACCGAAACACCTAGATGTAAGTTCAATTTCTTCTTCTTACTGCTAGTCTTTAAATATAGTGAGAATTTTCTGGCTGTAGACCGTAGCAGGGATAATCACCAAGATCAAAGTTCCTGGCACCCTTACGTTGATCATTCAATTTTCACCGGTCACAACTCACAAGTACTGCTCTATTGCACAAATTCATAGAACATCCCGACAGACCCACTCGTTATGATACCATTTATACGAAAATGAAGAATTAAAGGCCTCTTTGATTCATAGCCAAACTTTGATGTATTCTTGCCACGCCTAAGTTAAATAAATTTGACCGAGTTAGATCTCAGTTTGGCAAAATTTATTTTTCTAATTAAAGTGTGGTTTTAATTTTGATAATCTAATATTAGAAAAGTTTGATAAAAAAACTATGACTAAATATGTTAACCTTAGTATGCCAACCAAATTATCACCTTACTAAAGTTCGCAAAGTTCCGGCCACACCATTGATTTGAGCCGAGCCGGCCGGCCGGCTCGGCTCAAAAAAATATTTGCATTTTAGTCCTTTTGTAAATTACGAATAGGTCCTTCGCGATTTTTTGTGAGAGAAAAAAATTTTCCCCGAAAATCACGTTCGGGTCCCTCGCGCGCCGTTTTACGGAAAGAACCTCCCATTAAATTCAAATCGCGAACAGGCCCTTTTCTAATTTTTAAGGATAGTGGACAGGTCCAAAAACGTAACATTCAGGTCTTTGCTCCTTACGTCTAGGTCCTTTCTCCGTTTTTCCTGGGGAAAAAATGTTTTCGTCACTAGAAATATGTGTGCGGCTCTATCTCTAAACTTTTTCCCCATCTTGATCTCTGATATTTTTTAAAACATGTATTACTACTCGTTGAACGCGTAGATTTAGCGCAAACGCAGATGCACTTTTGTTTTTTCAGCCGTTTCGCGCGTTTCCTCGATGATTTTTTAGAAAATCGCCGACGGGAAAAAAACGAAAATTTTCTCATGAAAAAAAACAACGCATACTTGGCGTATCGCCACACAAAATCTGATATTTTTTAAAACATGTATTATTACTCGGTGAACGCGTAGAGTGTTAGACTCGACAAAAGAAGGTTGTCGTCTCTAATAATTTTTCGCTCTTTTTCCTCTAGACTATTTTTCCCCCTCTGTTTTCGAGCTCGGCCTCCAATATTTCCCGAATAATTCATCGAAATAGATATTTCTACAACTCTATCTCTCTATTTTTTCCCCCGTAGCTCGGTTTCTGCTATTTTCCGGAGTGAGGAATATATGTATGGTTGTATCTTTATAGTTTTTTTTGCAGTTCGATCTATAGTATTTTTCGAAGCATGTATTATTGACGGTTGAACGTATATAGTGTTAGACTCGGCAAAAGAAGATCCTTTCTCCGTCTTTCCCGAGAAAATATATACTATGTATTAAAGTTGAGACATTGCAGAACCTTAAAGAGTGTCCGAGTGCCACCACAAAAAAAATCCTCCGAAGATTTAAAAGCTGCACCTTTATCTATTTTTCCATTCCGGTCCATTTCCCCCCCCCAAAAAAAAGGTATACTACGAAGATTTATAAAAAACAAAACGTCTTGTTCCATTTTCTCAAGAAAAACCGAAGGACCTTTCAAAAAAATAAAAAATACATCTCGGTCTGTTTTTTCTCAAAAAAAAGAGAAATCGTTTTCCGCTCACGCGCGCGGCGCCCGCGCTTATCTTCCTAGTAGCTCTTAGGGGTGAAGAACAAATACATGCAAGAACAAGAGCGCGTGGAAGACTCCTCAACATCGCTACTCTCGATACAGTAACACATGCAAGAACTCGCCAACTGATCATTTAATTACCAATCCTAACAACTACATGGCTACATGAAACAGGCCAAAATGCAGCAACAAACGGACTCCATCGGCCTCATGATCACTGCGAGTAGACCGGCGCAAACCAGAAGCAGGGGGCCTTGTATCCCTCCGGCCTAGGAAGGGACTCGACGACCTCGATCTGCCTGTTCTTGCCGGCGAGGCCGTACGCCCACACCTGCGTCTCGCCGTCGAGGTCCACGGCATAGTAGACGATGCTGGGCCTCAGCCCGGGGCACTCCATCGTGGACGCGGCCACCGCGCCGGACTCGTCCACGAGCACCGCAACGTCGCCGATGTCCTCCGCCTCCTCCCAAGTCTCGCCACACTCGTCCAGCACGCGCACCACGAACCCCTCGCCGCCCCCGGCCGCCGCCACGGTGCGGAGAAGCTCCACCTGCATCAGCCCGCCGCCCGGGCCGGGGGACTCCACCAGGAAGCTGCGCTCCACGTACGAGCTCGGCCGACGCGTCACGGACGGGATGATCTCCGGCGACGCGGAGCCCAGCCCGCGCAGCTCCGGGAAGGCGTACACCATCCCGTACCGCGTGTTGGCGTAGAGCTGCCCACCGTGGACGGCCACGTCGACCACGGCGGGGATGCTGGTCGGCTTCACGGACTTCCACGCGCGGTCGCCGGGCCGCGCCGTAGCCCACTGGTTGCGGCGGTGCTGTTGTCGGTAGATAGCAACCACCAAGACCCCGCCGTCCGGGGTGGGCACGGGGACGGCCTTGTGGATCAGCCCGTTGATGCGGGAGACGCCACCGCCGTGATGGACGCTGAGGCAGGTCGGGTTCCCTTCGACGCGGTCGACGAGGGGGAGCGTCGCGACGGGGGGCAGCGGCCTGCGCTTGCCGGTGACGAGGTTGAGCAGGTGCATATCTCCGCGATCGTCGGCGGCCACGATCATGCCGCGAGCGGATCCGAGGGGCGCGAACCCGCGGCCGTGCGAGCGGCCAAGGCGCGCGGGGAGGGTGACGACGGGGACCTCGTGGTCGCGGGAGACAAGGAGGCGACGGCGGTCGGGGTCGGGTGCGTCGGTAGGGAGGACGAGCCAGGGGCGGTCGGGGCGCGGGCGGCCGCGGCCCGCGGCGAAGACGATGGCGACGGAACGCCAGGAGGCGCAGACGGCGCGGAAGCGGAGGAGGTCGAGGGAGGGGAGGCGGCGGACGAGGAGGAGGAGCATATCCTCGTGGAGCCCCGACCAGTCCGCCATGGCAACGTCTTGTGGTTGCTTGCCGTGGTTGGGGTGGAAGGTTCGTTTAAAAGGGGGAATCGATCGCGGCGGCGGAGAGCGGTTGCCGTTTTGGGGCACAGGCCATGGGGAGTTCCGGCCTTCCGTGTTGCTTATTTCCCACGCGGGATGTCACTTTGGGTCGGTTTTTTTTTTCTCTCTACTAATTAAAATTCGGAGTTAGTAACAGTCCATTCTTCTTTAGAAAAATATCTGATCTATTAAATCGGTCACGAACGGCTAAAATGTTATCAAAATATACTCTATTTGATGTATATATGAAAGAAATTATATTTTATTGTATAGTTTAGGATCCTTCTTTCTTATATATATCACTTATTTTAGGATTTCGTTACAGCGTACGGACACTTTACTAGTTTTTTTTATAAAACGTAATCGTTCATCTACAATCAAACAATAGAACGCCAATAAAATTATAAGAATAAAATATGAAGCATATATAAAGTAGATGATTATTACTATCTTTTAACACATTTTTATTATCGATCTTTATGGAACATGTCTTACGAATATCTTCCTCTGAATTTACTAGAGGAGTGATAAAAGTTTTGCCTTTTGGTGCGCAGGATGATTGTTCATTTGCTTCAACCTCTGCATCGATTTTCGCTAATTTCGTCTCAGAAATATATTTAGAGTAAAAATCACACTTACATTGTTTTTCTGTTGGCTCATCATCCGTGGTGAGATAAACATAATCAACGAGATTAAACCAGCTTTCTTCATCCATCCATTATAGAGGATTTCTTGGTTTTGATATCTGGGGATCCTCCTTTTTAGTGTCAGTTGTCGATGTTCAAGACGTTGGGTTCCTTAATCGAATTTATGCAAATGTAAATTGTGGGCTCCTAGAGATCAAAATAGAGACAATAGAGATTGCTTCTTTATTAGCCAAGTGGCTTTGATAGAGTACATGGTTTACAAGATCAGAATGATCGCAGGATGCTAATCATAGATCATATTACAAGCTTGTCGTTGAATGCTAGGATGAATTTGGATTCCGATTGTGGATCAGATTGCACATGATGCTAACAGCGTGGATCGACCCTCTATTTAAGAGGCGGCTATTGTTCTCCAAAAGGGCATCGTGTAACCGGGAGATGCTTTCCTGCCAAATAGTGCCTTCTCGCCGAAAGATGCTTTTTTCATGAATATTTTTTTTGAAAGCCTAAGGCATTTAATCCTCGTTAACTAGGCTATCACCTTTCCCGCGCGGGCGTCGTTGCTGGTCGCAGCATTCGAAGCACCGCCGCTGGTGGTCGTGGAAATTGAAAGGTTTGGACTCGACCGTCGACACGAACAAAATCCTTAGCACTGCTGCCGACGGCCGCGAAAACCAAAGGGGTGCGAGCGCGACCATCAACGCGTGCGGAATCCAAAACAGCGCCATCGACGAGAGCGAAATACGAGAAGTAGCCGCTAGACGTCTCGTGAGCGAGGGCCTTCATCGACCGTCGATGGTCTCGCTTCGAGCGTGGGGGCTGCTGTCAGTCGCTCTTCGAGCATAGGGAAGGGCCACCGTCGGTTACGCATCAGGCGCTCCGTCACCATCCTGGCCGGTTTCACTTTGGGAGTTGTCGGCGTTTGGGGAACAGATCCCTCACCGGGCTTGCTTGTTGATTGAGGGATCAACCGTGCCCCTTTTTACGTGAAGGGCTAGCGTCCGAAGAATGCCGTGGAAGGTCGAGCTACCAAAAAGCAACGAACAAAGGGATTTTTATACTGGTTCGGGTCTCTCACGATCAAGATAGCAGCCCTATATCCAGTGCTTCTTTGCTCGTTCTCTCGATACTTACAAGGGCCTGGCAGGGTTTAGCTTGCCTATGTCCGGTTACAAAAGAGTGTTGCTATTACTACGCTCGTGTATGCCTTTTCTAAGCTGATTCTTCCTAGCGCGCGCTTCTCTCCTTCCCCCTCCACCCGTGTCCTCTTTGGCGTGTTCTGAGAAGGTATTTATAGGCGGTTTAAAACGACCACATCGGAATGTCACGCCCTTACGTGTCCGTGCGTGGCAGCGACTGTCCCTTGATTTTCGCCACCCGGCGTCGTGGATGTGATGGGCCCGAATCATGGCGTAACGGCTATCGCAGCTTTCGCCACGTCGCCTTTACAGTCCGAGCATAACCTTCGGGGCATACTCGAGGATCTTCCTTGGTCGTGGTCAACCTTGGCCGCCAGCTCAAGCAACCATACTCAGAGGGCTAAGCTGCATGCTCACGGACGGGTATGGCCGACAGCTAGCCCGTTCGAGGATCTTTCTTTGGGACGACATCAAAGGGAAACAAGGTCGGCCGAAGAAAGGCTGCCAGGGCTTGATGGCCCTTATGGTAATTTAGCTAATCCCTAACAGCTAGCTCTCGAGGCTCAGGTGGAAAAACTACTTAATAGGGGCCTTTTTCAAACAATTTACTGTAGATATAGCAAACATAACTATATTCTTATTCATGAAAATCATAAGTACACGTTTTTCAAAAATCCTCAAAAAATTATCATAGATAGGAGAGGTGAGATTATAAAATCCGGTAAAATTTTAAAATCAAAATCAATATTAGCTGAAAGATATGAAAAACACAAAGAAGAGACAAATTCATGTACAAACTACAATACATAATAACTAGCTGGGTTGACCAACGCATGAACTATTAACTGATTCGATAGTAATTCAATCTGTTGTTCTATAGTAAAATGTATTTGTGATTTACTACCGAATTGGATTTAGGTGTACTTTGCATGCGCTTCGTCAGTAAATTCATCCGTTGTTCTGTAGTAAAATATTTTGTTATTTATTAGCAGACTGTATTTACTAGTTTTGTTTGTACTATATTAACGCACTATGTTTTAACCAGCGTATAGAATTTACATCTCCGATTAGAGCGCAAAATATAACTATTCTATGATCAGGAGCATACTAGCGTCGCCGTGTACACAAAGAGAGAGCGCGCGCAAATTTATTGGTTATGAAACTCCTCCCCGCGCACGAGATCTTCACCGTCGCGCGCCGGTCGCTTCACGGGAGCCGCTTCCCCATAAACAAAACGAAAACTCTCAATGGGCCAGCTGATTCGTACCATCTAGTCCAATCTCCAATCCATCCATCCCCTGTTCCGGTCAAACCTCTTAGCCCCCCCTCCTCCTCCACTGCCGCAGCTATGCCGCCGGCCGGTAGCCTCACCGCCGACCAGCTCAGCTTCTTCGACGCCAACGGTGAGCACATCACTGCTCAATCTCCATCCCTCACCCTCCCCACGCCCTCAGCAACCGGAGGCGAATCCCTCAACTCTAAAACTAAAAGCGGAAGCCCTAATCCTAATCGTGTCTGTGCTCTGGTTGGTCCTAGGGTACCTCGTGCTGGGGTCGTTCTCGAGCGCGGAGGAGGTGCAGGCGATGCGGGGCCGCATGGCCGAACTCGTCGACGGGTTCGATAACCCCGATGCCACCGTCTTCTCCACCAAGGATCATGTATGTCGCGATGAGAAGCCAATCGTCCCGAGCCCTGACCTACTATTTTTCATCGTTTCCTTTCCCGAGTAACTAACTTTGTAGGCGTGTGCCATGTACAGTTATCCAGAGGAAGTAACCTCAATTTTCATTTGCTAGATTTGATTTTGAGTCGCACATGCAGCACGGTTTGCATTTACCTTGTTTTCTAATGCAGCGGCAGGTGAAGGATGATTACTTCTTTAAGAGCGCGGAGAATATCTCTTTCTTCTTTGAGGGTATGTGAATTCTTTCATCTTGGACTTGCGGGAATGAGTTATAGTTGTATCATGCCAATTAGGAATGATAAATCAGTAACATTTACCGGTCATGTTGTGGTTACGGACCAAACAGTACAAAAAGAGGTCCCCGAACCGACTCCCTACAAAGTGGAGAGATTTTGAAATTTGACACCTTTAAACACGAATTTTTCAATATTTGACACCCTGGTCCACTGTCATTGACTCAGATGGACCCACATGTCATACACAGAGCCCGAAAGGCATGCGAATTGGGTGTCAAATATCGAAATACCCCCTACAAAGTGGGTGTGTTCGGAGACCCAGGAATATGCTGTGGATGAGTAAGATGTGTAGTGTTGTATTCTGAAGAAAAAGAAAGACCTGCCCTACAGATTTGGGGCCTCGGCCATTTATAGGCCCTCTGCTAGCTAGATTTGATATTACAGTTGTACCCCTACAAGGCCCCTAGGGTGCTACGGGTCTTGAGGTATTTTCCCTCCGGGCTAGCTAGCCTATAGGAACTATGATGATTACTAGCATAGGGTCTCTGCTCGTAGCCCCATGCCTCTGTCAAAGGTTAGTGATCGACAACAAACTTATATTCGGGTATCTTCAAGATATGCAGAGTTAAACACACAATCAGGGGCGCACGATATAGATAGGTTCGGGCCTCTTGATTGAGTAACACCCTACTCCTGTATGGATGATGTTTGGGATCGATGAACAAGTTACAGATCGGGACGATTAGCTCTGATTACAAGGAAAAAATGAATCTGGGGGTGGCTAGGCTATGACTAATGGATGCTTTGCTAGGAGATCTTTCCGTGCGTCTAGCTCCGAATGGCTGCAGCTTGAGAGTTGCCTCGAAATTGCTTGTCCTTGGCGACGTCTACCCCCACCTTTATATAGTGGGTTAGAGTACTGGATCGTAGTCAATGAGGAGTCTATTGCCGTTATGATCTCCATGTTGTATCCAAACTTCCGCAACTGCCAGGCGTATTCGAGTAGGTTTCCTTGTATCGGGAACATGATCGAATCCTACTTTGCGTGGGGATATCCTTTCTCGCATATATCTTATCCGATCGGATTGAGCCTGAGATATCCGGAGTTTCCAAATGCTGGCAGAGGTATATGTGGTATGATCTAGGGCTGGAAACGAGCCGAGCCGAGCCTGCCCTGAGGCGAGCCCAAAAAATCGGCTCGGCTCGAGGTCGCTCATGAGCTAGACCATCAAGCAAGACTGAGCTTTTTTTTCTAGTCCAGAGGGGGCGTGGGCGTCCAATCCAGCGGGGACCAGGACTACCGGCGGGTGGTGGGGCGTCTAGTCCAAGCCGCGGGACCAAGAGGCAGGTGGGTCGCTGGCGGCCAGGGTTCAACAAAGTGGAGAACTCCTCTCCCTCTCCTAGTCTCCTCGCGAATGGCTGGCGGCCGGCAGAGGACGGACTTGGGCGCTGGGATCGGGGTCTGGGGGAGAGGCGTTGAACAGGTTGGGGCTTAGGGTTTTGCTCATATGGGCTAATTGGGCCGAGCCAACGAGCGGCTCGCGAGCCGAGGCGGCTAGCTAAAAAAAACGAGCCACAAAACAGATTTGGCTCGGGCTCGCTCTGAGCCGCGAGCCGAGATGCGAGCCACGAGCCAAATTTCCAGCCCTAGTATGATCTTGAGTTTATGGCGTACGTCCATATCACATATTTAGATATTCGACAGCCTCGCCAGCACACCCCCTTTGGCTCGCCAGATACCCTTTGCCGAAGGGGTTATTTCCTCCTTTGCATCTTGCGTAGGCCTTCGGGGTGCGGCCGAAGGCCTGACTACTCTAGTGCCCCCCTTCGGCTTTGTGACGAGGGGGCCATCGCCACTGGTTCTTTTTCAGGGCATAGGGTGCGGTGGTCGTCCCCACAACAGATCATATTCTTTGAACTATTAACATTTATCAGTTCGTTAAAAAAGCAAAATGTAAGAGATACAGTTATACAGACTTATAGTTGTCGTACTGCGCTGCTAGTTCTGTTCTTGCTTTACATCTTCTGAGCTTGTGGAAGTTTGACTTGGATAATGATTTCTCTGTTATCTCTCTTGTTGTTTCTATGACTCTTCAGAAAAGGCGTTTGGAGAAGATGGATGCTTGAAACAGCCGAAGGAACTTTCAATTAATAAAGTTGGGCATGGTTAGTATTTCAATGGTGCAACCAAGTTCAGCTAGAAATCCGTCTTACTTGTTTGTGTTTCATACCATGATTGATTGGTTCTTGCAATATCATTTGACCACTTCTGTTGCATGGGCTGGGAACCTGATGTCCCATGTCTTATATATATTCTAATTTGTCTAGTAAGCTGAATTTGTGTGGGAAAGAGCGAGGACGCTTCCTATTTCACTAAAAAAACTAAGAAAATTGATATCTTCTTCTGTGATTGTACTTACAAATATGTTATTCTAAATCTAGGACAGAAGATAACAAACTATATCCTAAAAAAATCCCATCTTATTTAGAGGTGCTGGTGGTAATGGTCGTAAAAATAACCAATCATGTAGCATTTCAATGGATGATGGTGTTCTTATTCTAAATACATCATTTCAAGCTCAAATTTGCATTTATTTCTGCTGTTTTCAATTTGTTAGTCTGGGCTTAAGTCAAATGTTCACATGGTTCAGTTTGTTTTGTAATTTGGAATTAATTTATCCTGCTTGGTTATTATATTCTAGTTAATATTATGGTCTGCTATTTTCCATGTTGTGAATGGCTTATTTAATTTATATACTTGTATATACGATATGTCTCGACTCTTGAGATATCTAATATTCATCATGCTGTATGTTATGCAGCCTTACATGAACTTGACCCTGTGTTCAAAAAATTTTCTTTCTCGGAGAATGTTTCTAGCCTGTTCTCTTCTTTAGGTTACAAGAGACCTGCAGTTATTCAATCTATGTACATCTTTAAGGTACCTTTTGCAGACTCTAGTTTCTTGATGGCATGATATACATTTTTCATTCCTTATTTGGTTATTTTCTTTTTGTTTTCATTTCAGCAACCAGGCATTGGTGGCGAGGTGGTGCCACACCAAGATAATACATTCCTTTATACAGAGCCTCCATCATGTACTGGATTGTGGCTTGCACTCGAAGATGCAACAATAACCAACGGTTGCCTATGGGCAATACCCGGATCACACAAAAGTATATTTTTTTACGCAATTATTTAATGCCAAAAACCTTCTTGTGGCTATCAGATTATCTATTTTTTTTTATCATTTGCATTGTGTTGCACCAGATGGTCTGAAAAGGCGAATGATCCGAGATGAAAATGGAACTCATTTTGATCGCCCCTCTCCACCCAATGATCAGAAAGAATTTGTGCCACTGGAAGTAAAATCAGGTGCTTTGGTGGTTATTCACGGAGATCTTATACATCAGAGGTGAAATTCCCCTTTTATATCGCAGCTGCTTCCTCGGTACAATCAACTGTTTCATCTTTTACTAACGTAGATTTCTTCTACAGCTTTGAGAATCTTTCTCCAGCGTCAAGACATGCACTGAGCCTACATGTAGTTGATACTGAAGGATGTGAATGGTCCAAGGAAAATTGGTTAGTTCATGATAACACTTTTGGATAATGCTTCAATTACAATTCTATTTTGAGTTTTTATTTGCTCAAGAAGGTCTTCACATATTTAACTGCAAGAATTAGAACTACTTAGAAACAAATCCTAGCTTGTATTGAATGTGGCCAGCGCATGTTTACTCCTAGAACCATGCTGCTGGTTTTAGACTGCATAATTGTCTATACTTAGTACATTTGTATGATAGTTTTGCAGTAATTCAAGACACATTTGGTTATTCTCAAAGAATAAAGAAACAAGGTATCATCTGAATACATGTATACAACAGTTGTTTTTTTTATTAGGGATGTTGTGCCCTACGAATCACTAAAAGACACAACAAAGCAACATGTTGTTTTGGTTAGGTCAATAATAGTGTTCTTGGTTTTGTTGGTAGTAGCAAAAATACTGGAGGTTATTCAGTCTCTATTTCAAGGAAAACTTCTTGTTTTTCATCATTTTCCTAACATGCTTCCTTTTTATGTTTGTCTCTCAGGCTACAGAGGAAAACTGCACCTGAACCGCTTTATGCGTCTTAATTAAACCAATTACGTGTTAATTGCTTATCCTCGTTGCAATAAGACCGGGAAACGCTGTAGGGCAGGCTACTTTTCTTTCACCTGTAACCAGTGCAAATATTTGTTTCTGTGTTTTGCATGAATATCTATGCCTATAAGGCTATAATGTCTCCGGTTCGTAATATCATGTTGAATCCACTGTGCACGAAATGGAGTGAGCAATACTAGCTCAGAAATGGAACTCCACATATGTATGGGTGTCATGCATTATCCTATTCATCCAAAGTGCTCTGAGATTTGTGCGAAGATATCAAACTTATTAGAAGGTAGGGTGTTGATTTGAAATTTGAAAATTGCACCAATTTCAAAGCATATTTCTAGTTGTCCGATTGGAGCCAAGGGGCAGATTCGACCACCCGCATTCACGCTAGGAGCACTATGCCCTAGCTCCTCTCCCGATCCCCTCACATTGTAGACGTTGCCTCCCCTTGCTCTCGCCCTCATCTTCCTCCCTTTCAATCGCTGTCGTCGGAGCTAGCCTTGTCCCCGCCACCTCCACTTGTTCCTTCACACTGACCTCCTTCCCTTCATCCCCTATACTAAGCACTTCCTCTATTTTTCTCCACCGTACGTTGCTGCGCCTAGGGGTGAAAACGGATCGGATTGTTTCCGACCGATCCGGATAATTTTCGGATACGGATAGTTTCGGATCGGATACGGATACGGATATTTTTTATCGGATACGGATACGGATTCGGTAGCATACTATCCGGCGGATACGGATCTGGATCTGGATTATCCGATGAACGATGTCTCGGATATCCGGACTTTGGCGCCTATTGCCTTGGGCGACGGAGTGCGTGCATGCATCGTCGAGTGGCGTCGCCGACATGGGCGGTGGTCGACGAGATGAGCCGGGACATGCACTAGACGCCTCGAGTCCACGTCTACACTCCATTTGCTGCAGGTTGACCCATCCGAGTTAATCATTATTTTTTATGGTATACGGTCAATTAATCGAAGTTAATAGATAATTATGTGTTTTACTAACACCACAAAACAACAGCGGATAATCATTATTTTTTTACTATTGGTTGATGATCATAGCTGTTTCATGTGGATGTATTTTCTCGTGTCCAAAGATCAAGCATTTGTTGCGTTCAAGAAGTTTAAAGCACTAGTGAAAATGAAAGCGGATACAAGATAAGAATCCTTATAATAGGCTGTGGAGGTGAGTTTAATTCACATCAATTCATAGATTTTTGTGCGAGAGGAAGGAGTAGAACGACACCTCATCGCCATACACACCAACAAAATGGTGTGGTAGAACGACAAAATTGTTCTATTCTCAATGTCACAAGAAGCCTCTTTGAAAAACAATGGGAAGGGCACGGCATGATGTGGGGCAAAGCAGTTAGACACGCCGTTTATATTTCTTGTGTACAATTTAAGGGTTATCGTGTTCGATAAATATCCGTGGCCAGATCCGATTCGATTAAGATTCGATCCGTATTCAGATTCGATATTATCCAGTATCCGTATCCGTGTCCAGTATCCGACTATCCGTATCCGTATCCGAATCCGAAAAAAATATGAAAACAAATATGGTACAGCCATTATCCGTCCGTATCCGATCCGTTTTCACCCCTAGCTGCGCCTAAGCATGGAGAGGGGTGCGACTGCCTGTAAAACAGGGTCACACCTCCAACACTTATAAAGTGCGACAACACGAGTTATTGTGTAGACGTAAGCATGAGTTATATGTATACTAACCTTCTTACAGCCGGAGGAATCCAGGTGATCAGGGGAATACCAACACGACGCTTTCTCAAAGAAGCCTTGAAATTGTGTCCAAGTGTCAGTGTTTCGTAAACCGGCAAGTAAATTTGTAAGTTAAGGGGCCGCGCGTTCCCTCTCCTTGAATGGTTAGACTTAGGGAGCCCAAGATGTATACTGGTTCGGGCTGAATGTCCTTACTTCCAGCTCGTGTGGTGGTTCTTTATTGCTTCGAGTGCAGAGGACTATATGATGTTTACAGGCAAGGGCTAAGGGCAGGCCTTAAGCACCTCATATGAGTGAGTGAGGTCGGGGTGAGCTAGAGCGGTTCGTTCGTAAGAGTTCTACGCTAGTAAGTGCCCAGTCGGCTCAGTGTTTCTGGATCGTCGTCTGAGTTCCGATGCCTTCCTTGAGGGTCCTGCCTCCCTTTATATAGACGGAGGGGGCAGGTTACACAGGAGTTTGGAAAAGAAAAGTAGGGGTGTGCTACGCCCGGGAGTCCCGGTCTTCGGTCCTAGTGACTGTCAGGTTCCTATTCATCCCACGCCTGGGTTGGTAGACACAGCGAGCGGCGTCTCGTTGGGAAGGGGCGCACCTGCTCTCTGTGCGCCTGTCAGATGTTGACGCCGTTACGCTGTGTTCTGGTGTCGCCTCGGGAGGGAACACGTCTCCCCACTATGCATGACGGGGTGAAGAGACTGGTGCTTGACTTTGGCGGCCCCCTGGCCACCTTGGGAAGGAGCCACCTGCCCCAGCATGGCCGTCGTGTCCACGGGGCAGGTGACCAGCTTGAGGTCGACCGGAGACGTGGCGAAGGTCGCTAGATTGGAGCTCGTTGGGGCCCGACCTAAGGCCGGGTCAGAGCCTGCGGGCGGGGGCACCCGACCTGAGGTCGGGTCGGAGCCTGCGGGGGTGCCCGACCTGAGGCCGGGTCGGAGCGCCCCTGGTGGGTTTGACCGGGGCCGAGGATCCTTCGTGACCCAATGAGGCCTTCAGCCAGAGCTGGGCCTAAGACGACCCATTTGGTGTTCCGGCCTGCTGGGGGTATCCCTGGTATGAGTATTCGTCACTAGGTCTCAATCGAACCAACAGGCAACAGGTTGCAGGTTTTATGTTTGTCTCTATTACAAAAAGTACCTCATGGTTGTAGAAATCACACTCAGATCCTGAGCAGTTCTAGTTATCCCATTGGTGCCAAGGGGTAGATCCGGCCCTCCGCATTCGCGCTTGGAGCCCTATGCCCTAGCTCCTCTCCTGATCCCCTCACATATCATAGATGTTGTCTCCCTCGCTCTCACTCTCACCCTCCCCTTTTTGATCTCCCTATCGTCGGAGCTAGCCTCGTCCTCGCCACCTCCACTTGTTCCTTCACACTGACCTTCTTCCCTTCATCCCCTGCTGGAAACCTAGCACGCCCTAAATGAAAATGTTGCCATTGATTCGCTATCCTGAGCCACCAATCTGGTCACCTACTCATCTAACCTCCTATGCTCTGTCCTTAATGCCATGACCAGCTACAACAACGATATCAATTCTGGTCACATCTCTCTCTCTCTCTCTTTCAAACAATAGTCCCTTCTGGATTGAATTTAGGACAAGGACACATGTTATGAGCTCGAGCGAATGCGAGAGGAAGTGGCTGCATGAGAAGGAGAAGGAGGAGAAGAAGCCAGGGAGTAATGTGCAGAAGGTGAAGCAAAAGATTAACTTTATTACTTGCTTTCTTTCCTCAGGCCAGGTCTCTTTAAATAGACTAGAGTGAGAGGTCATAACAAACCAAATCATGATAAGGGGTAGTGATCTCCTAAATAAGGAAGAACAATCTCTAATAAAAAAACAAACTAATTAATATTAATGAGTCTGATCTTCTTTCGTGCAAGCTAGGAAAGAGGAACAACGCAATCCCAATGGTTATTAGGATCGCCTGTCTGCCTCTATGAGCAGTTGAACACGCCCATGCGATGGCTGCTAGGCCCACAACGTTGATACGTTTGATACATATCATCACCCCCTTGAAGACAAGCTCGTCCATTAGCTTGTAAGTTGGAAAAGCTTCATTGACCTCATGGAGGGACACTCAGGTGGTGTTGTCGATGTCATGACCCTTCCAATGAACTAGAACTTCCTTAGTTCCTTGGGAGGTCCTACTGCGAAGAATTGCTCTAGGCCAGATGTCAAGCGTGTCGTCTTGTGTCAGTGGTAGGGATGGTGCAGTGATCGGCGGATCACCCTGGAATGGTTTGAGAAGGGAAACGTGAAAGACATCATGGATGTGGGACTCTTCTGGAAGCCGAAGTAGGTATACCACCTTGATAATGCACTGTAGAACTTGAAATGGCCAATGGTATTTCGGCAAGAGTTTGTGGAAGGCCTGGCCATCGCCTGCCATTATGGATGAAGGCGAAGGAGGACCCAGTCACTGGTAGTAAACTCAACTTCCCAGTAGAAGCGTTGTGTCGGCGTTTCGTATAACCGGCAAGTGAATTTGTAAGTTGTAAGGGGTCGCGCGTACCCTCTCCTCGAATGGTTAGACTCGGGAAGTCCTGGATGTATACTGGTTCGGGCGGAACGTCCCTACTTCCAGTTTGTGGTGGCGATTTGTATTGCTCTGGCACCGAAGGTCACCGGAGATTACAGGCGGAGGTTGAGGACAGGCCCTCGGCGCTCGTTTGAAAGGAGGAGGTCGGGACGGCTCAGTATGCAGGCGAGCGGGAAGTGATCACGCGTGCGTGTGCTCATGCAGGGGGGCGTGTCCTTTCCCAGAGGACCCTGCCTCCCTTTATATAGGCGGAGGGGGCAGGTTACACGGGTTTTCCGAAAAGAGTGGCAGGGATAGGCCATGCCCGGGTGTCCTGGTCCTTTGGTCTTGTTGATTGTCAGTCTTCTGCTCACCCCATGCTGGGTTGGTAGTCACAACGGATGGCGCTCCGTTGGGAAGATGCGCACCTGCCCTTTGTGCACTAGTCAGATGTTAACGGCATGAAGGGACGGGTGCTTTCGCTGAGGCCGCCTTCTGGTTGCCTCGGGAAGGGTCCATCCGTCCCCATACGGCCGTCGTGCCCGTATGATGGGTGACCAGCGCGGCGTAGACTGATGAAGTGGCGGAGGTTGCGGTGTTAGAGCTCGTTGGGGGCCCTGGCCATGACCCAGGTCCAACCCTGCGGGGGCGTCGGTCTGGTCTCGTGAGACCCATGAAGCGTCTGGCCTTGAGCCCTTAGTCGGCGTCGAACTGCTGAGGCGCCGATCCTGGTCTCGGTCGGGTCCCGGGCGCTGTGTCAAGTCGGATTGGAAGAACAAAGCGAGGATCTTGTGCGAGAGAGGAGGTCCTCTCCGACGCTCTATAGTACTGTTGATCCGGGCTTTGAACCCAGATTGCTTGAGAGAGAGATACGCTCTTGAGATGAGTGTATTCTTTTGCCGTGAGGTACCCCTGGTATGAGTGTTCGTCACGTTGTAATGGTCCTTCATCCGTTGTTGAGACCGTCCATTATGCAGCTTGGCCTAGGCGATCACGTCATCTCGATTGAGAAGGAGTTGGTCAACTACCTCCACATTTGAAGTGCCATCGAGGTATGGCAGCAGCGGTGGAGGGTCACGCTTGTAGACCAGCCGAAAAGTTGATGTGTTGGTGGCAGAATGGTTGGATGTGTTGTAGCAGTACTCCACCCAAGGCATCCATTTGACCCTAGATTTGGGACTATCCCCCAAAAAACATCGCAAATACATCTCAATGGTACAGTTCATCACTTTGGTTTGGCCATCGGACTGAGGGTGATAGGCGGATGAGAACGTTGTCTTGGTACCGCAATAGAGAGAGCTCTTGCTAGAATTTGCTAGTGAAAATGGCATTGCGATCGCTGATGATGGATTCTGGAATGCCATGAAGTTGGATGATGCCCTTGGTGAAAGCGAGCATGATGGAGGAGGCTGTGAAGGGATGTGCCAATGGAATGAAGTGGCCATATTTGGACAGCCTGTCGACCACCACTAACAACACGGACTTGCCCATCACCTTTGGAAGGCTGGTGATGAAGTCCATGGAAATGTCATCCCAGATGTGGTCTGGAATATGAAGAGATTGGAGCAGACCGGACGGGGTGAGATGCAAAGCTTTCACGTGTTGGCAAATCGCGCATTTGGTGATGTAGTTGTGGACGACTGCCCATAGTCCTTTACAATGGAAGCACAGTTGGATGCACTTCATGATCTTTTGTTCCCCTTCATGCGTGGCATTGTGATGGGCCCCAACAATCTCCTGCAGCACGAAGGAGTTGGCTGGGACAGGAAGTCACCGTTTGAAGAATATCATGTCGTCTTCTATGGTCCAATCTGAGCACATGGTACCTTGCTGGATAGCAGCCTGTGTAGTCTCCAGGAGCGGCTCTACATGAAGGCGCTTGCACCATGATGACTGGATGTCATCAAAGGCAGTTGAGATGGCCACGCAGCATGTGTCGTGGGAGTCTTGTGCAGCTTCACCTGGTTTGGCTGGGGCTGAGTAGTGGTAGCGGGTGAGTGCATCAGACGCACTATTGTGATGTCCTGGTTTGTAATGGATGTAGATGGAGAACCCCATAAGCTTGGGAAGCCAGTGATGTTGCGGAGTTGTAACCATTGATTGTTCCAACAAGTGCTTGAGGGCGTAGTGGTCGGTGCAGATGTGAAACTGCCGCCCTCGTAAGTACGGTTGCCAATGGAGAACCATCTTCATGAGGCCAATGAGCTCGCGCTCGTAGGCCACCAGTCGACGATGATGTTCAACCAATGGTTGGCTGAAATAGGTGATGGGTTTCCCTCCTATTGCAGGACAACGCCAACACCTATTCCTGAGGCGTCTCACTCGATGGTGAATTCCTCAGCAAAGTTGGGCAAGCGCAGTACATGCACGAAAGTGAGGGCAGACTTCAGTTGCTCGAAGGCTGCACACCCCTCCGGAGTCCACTTGAAGCTGTCCTTCTTGAGCATGGCGGTGAGTGGCCCGATGATGATGGTAAAAAGTAAGATGAATCATCGATAGTAGCCGATGAGTCCCAAAAATCTATGGAGGGCTGTGATGTTCAACGGCAAGAGCCAGTCTGTGACGGCTTGAACCTTTGTGGAGTCCACTACTACGCTGGCCACCGAGATGACATGCCCGAGGTAGCTGATCTCGTCAAGCCCCGGGCTAAAATATGATGCACTAAACTATGTACAAACAGCGAAAACCAAGCACACCAAGAAATTAAAAAAAGTGAAAAACAAATACATAATTGGTACGTAGATTTAACCATATAATCCACTATAACATAAAACATAATAAAACATCGAGTTGGAGGGTGTGATGTTTACCTAAATAATGAAGATTAGGTCCATACTACCATCTAGTTTATTCATCATCAATTGCACACTAACGTGAACCTGAAAAGTTACCACATAAAGTCAATGAGAGCATAATATATAACAAATCATGTGAATTTTGTAATTATAAGATTTTAGCTTACCACTAGCACGAGATTATCGAGATAGATCAAACTTCCGTAACCTCATCCCTTGAAAATGCTATAAAATCTTTTCTTCATCAATGCTTTCAAACATACCTCGCTCAATATAGCAAATCATTCTATGATTCATCCATTCATTATTCATCTTATTTCGCAGCTCAGTTTTAATAATATTCATAGCTAAGAAGGCCCTCTCTACTGTTACTGTTGCAACTAGCAAAAAATCTAGATGACTCATGACTGGATGTATTATACGGTATACATACACAAACTAGAAACTCCACACCCCTAAATCCGCCGATTATCTTTGCACCTCCTCTTCTTCTCAAGATAGAACTTGGCCAGAGCAGATGCTTGTGGTCGGCGTGGTCTCTTCACGTGATGCCTCCGACGGAAACTAGCAAAGATTACGGGACATTAAACTGACAGTTAATTACTACTGAGATTGACAACCAAGTGTGCACATGGATTACACTTGATCAATTGCGAAGTCAGAATTGATGTTGGAAGAGTTAGAAACTCCACGACCAGGGCTGGAGCCCACCCAGCCCTAGGCCTACATCCGCCCCTGGTTTGTTGTCGTGGAGTGTGAAGATGATCCGAAGGTGATGCAGATGCTCACTTGTACTCTTGTTGTAGATGAGAATATCGTCAAAAAACACAACGACAAAGTTCAGAGCTGCTCCCGGAATATCATTCATGAGGACTTGGAACGTCGACAGTGTGTTGGTGAGGCCGAATGGCATGATGAGAAACTCGAAATGCTCGTGATGTGTTTGGAATGCCATCTTGTCGATGTTTGCCTCCGCCATGCGCACTGAAAGTACCCTGATCTAAGATCGAGTTTGGAGAAGATGGTGGCACCATGAAATTCGTCTAGTAATTCCTCGACCACTGAGATCGGGAATTTATCCTTGACCATGTGCTCGATCAGCATACGGTAGTCGATGGAAAAACAGGAGGATGCATCCTTCTTTGGTACAAGTAGTGCTGGAGACAGGAATGGAGAGAGACTAGGACGGATGAAGCCGAGCTCAAGCATATCCTTACAGTGTTGTTCCACCTCATCCTTCTAGCGGAAGCGGTAACGATATGGCCGCACTACCACCGGGTATGTGCCTTCTTTGAGACAGATCAAATGGTCACAGCGGCGTTGGACAAAAATACACTGTTTAGAGTTCCATGGATGGTATATCACCTATGATCTTGTGGCTGTTGGACAAAAATACATTGTATGAGCCATATAATAAAAAGTATTTCCCTGTTTAGAGTTCATAGGTCGCTCAGCAGGATTCATGTCAATGCAAGTTCTCTTTTGTTGTGCTAAGTTAAGTGTGTTGAACTCTTCTTCAGGCCACAAGCAAATATGCTTCCGCCGTACAAACCAATCACAACACCATGTTACGTACGGGAGGCCAGGCAAATATGTGCTACCCAGGGTTCATAATCCTGATTTCGCTCGAAATATCGTCCCTGGCCAGAGAATGAAATTTCGGCGAGATCTCAGAAATTCAAACAAATTCTAGCTAAAATGCAAATACAGAAATTCAAATCCGGTTCTGGAGCTCCCGGTTGGACTGAAATCTCGCCGAGATTTCCGAGATCTTGGCCGGTTTTGTTGAGATATCAGCAAAATTGCACTGAGTGAAAATAGCTCAAACGAAGTCAAAAAGTTTTAAATTTTTTTAAGGTTACTAACACATCAATGATGTTTTCATAAAAATTTCATATGATTACCAAATCTGTGGAATTTTAAAAAAATTCAAACATAACTACTGTCCTGATAAAATGCTGATCGACAAGTTTGAAACGAATGAAAAATGAAACAAACCATGTTATAAAATTTTTAATTTTTTTTTGCATTTTTATGAAGCATCACTAATGTTCCCATAAAATTTTTAGATGATGATCAAGCTTCATTAATTTTTAAAAATTCGGAAAGTGCTACTATCCTGATAAAAGATTTAGCGGCAAACTTCAATCAAATGAAAAATGGTATAAACCAAGTTAGAAAATTTTGAAATTTTTTTTGTATAGTCCTGATGTATCATAAATGTTTATATAAAATTTTTATATAATGATCAATCTTCAAGAAGTTCCAAAAATTCTGACAGTGCTACGTCTTCATAAAAGCCTCATGATTAATACATAGATTTGCTTTAGCAATAAAAAAATATTTAAAATTTTTGAAAATTTTGCATAATGGTTATAAGGAAGTTATTAATATCTCATAAAATTTTTGAATCATGATCATACCTTAGTAAATTTATAAAATTTTTACAAGTGCGGTGTACCATTTATGTTCTTTCTGTTTTTGATTTTTGAAATATAACAAATGAAGTTCAATGCATACATAGATTTGATTGGGCAAAAAAAAGTTAATTTTTTAAAAAAATTTATATAATGTTACTGAGTCAATTATGAAGCTTCCATAAAAATTTTGGATCATTATAAAACTCAAGAAAATTTATAAAATTCTGACAAGGTTACTGTCCCAATTATGTTCATTCTGTTTTTGATTTTTTAAAGGTAACAAATGAAGTTAAATTATGTTTAAAATTTTTAAGTATGATCCTACACTTCCTAGGATGCTACCATAAAATTTTCACATCATTATAAATCATATAAATTTTATAAAAATCTGAAAGTGTTTCTGCAGATTTTAAAAAATGTCTCAAAAATTCGGTTTTTCTTCAAATTTTCATAGGAGATGACTTTCCTAAGGGTTATTATCAATTTTTGGTCAAATCCGGTCAAAAATAGCAAAAACCGGTAAAAAAACCCCGAGATCTCGCCGAGATTTTCGAGATTATTGCAGCAATTTAAATTTTTTTGAATTTTTTTCACTTCGACCGGTATTTCAAATCTCGGCCCCGTCCGGTAAGCGAGATCTCGCTGGTTTCCGGGGAGATTTTGAACCCTGGTGCTACCTATGGTGATCTACTTCCCGTATAAGCCAATGGAAAAATCAATCCGGCACAGTGTAGAACAGTCTTGCGTGGTGTAGAAAGCATCTAAGAACAACAAAGGTCATGACTGTCTTACGGTGTGATGTTGTAAAAGGCTTGTGTGTGTCAATATAGTATATAGTATCGCTCCCATTAGACCTTTCAGTACCCGTCGTATGTGAAATTCAGATAATATATGCTCATGAATTGCGATATCGACTCAATAGTCTGTCATCGTCGACCTATTCGAAATGCGACCCAGCGATCGCTCTAGACATAGCGTTTCATAACAAGCCTTTGTTTTAGCCGATCGCGTCTGACGATATTAGCTCCTCGCGAGGCATGGCGCCGCACTTAATCCCGCAGTGCGGATAGATCCGACGGCGGCTATACAATTGAAAGCTCACAAAGGCTGTGCCATCATATCAAACATGGTCCAAATAGAAGGACAAGTTGCCTTTGTCCTATATGTATTTCAGACGACACAAATTGCAGCACCGATCTGTAGATTATCCCGGAAATTCACATAACCTTAAACAACAAGATTTCTTTAGACCTGTTATTATACAGTAATAACAGTAGGACCAGCAAAACGACCCAAAATTAAAATTAAGCATACAATGTGGTGACCATCATCTCCATATATCTGTCGTCAGTTTCGGCCCGGTCTTCAGCTAGCTAGGGATCACCCATGTGAGGCGCGACGCAGCTGGGCCAGGCCAGGGCACACCAAGCAAGCAAAACATGTTCCACCCACCTAACGCACAAGTTGTTACTTGTCCTCTCGCGTGCTAGCTCCACCCACACCCACCGCGGGCGCCACCGGCCGGCCGGCGCGGAAGCTAGCTACGGCTTGTGCAGCACCCGGCCGGCGACGACGGCCGCCTCGATGACAAGCGAGATCACGTCGATGACCTCGTTGATCATGCACCTGTTCCCCTCGAACGTCGACGTGCCCTTCCGCAGCTCTGCGAGGCACTCCAGCAGGTTCTCGTTGCACTTCGTGCTCAGGTAGTCATCTGATGAAAGATCAAAAATCAAGCAACAGAGGATAGAGTCACATATTATGCACGTATATATATAGTCGATAGATCAAGCTGCCGGTGGTTGGCAAGATGGAGCTTGTTATTTGGTTACTACTCTTGGCCTGGACGCAGTTGTCATGGTGCATGCAGCAGGCGTCGAGGGCGTCGCACGGGTGCTCGCCGGGGCAGCCGCTGTACAGGATGCCGCAGTACTTGCCGTACCGCAATAACAGCGGCGCTGCATATGGACCGACGCGTATCAAAACACTTCAGTGTGCGAGCCACGCAATCAATGACGAAGAAATACACATGTTCACACAAAGATTATATTAATTTCGCAGCAGGCTTACGTACTCGTGCAGTGGTCGGACTCACACGTGCGGCTGCACGCCTGCTTGCTCTGCGTCCGCGTTCCCCCGAGAATTGATCGAGAAAAGCACAATCAGCTTGCTTAATCGACAAGGGGAGATGTGCATACATATGTAGTGTACGTGTGAGCTAGCTTGCGTACGTACCACGCCGTTGCCGGCTGCGCCGACGGAGTGGGGGCCGACGTTGAGCGCGTCGGCGGGCGGCGCAACGGCGGCGCAGGCAAGGAGGCCGAGCACCGCGAGTAGATGCAACCGCCCTGAGCTGCTTCTGCCGTGTGCCATCTTCTCCAAACCTCCAGAAATCTCTCTCTCTCTCTCTCTCTCTCTCTCTCTGTGCTCGAGACGGCGGCCCGGCTACCAACTTATACTGCTACCTCGTCGTTCTCAGCGAGATAAGATTATCTAGGGGAGGCGGCGAGGGTGCATTGGCTGGAACGATGCGGTAAACTCTAAAAACTGTAGTTGCAGCTGCAGTAGGCACTGATTTAGAGAGAGAAGGGGAGGGTGGTGAGTGGAGAGAGGAAGTTGAGAACTTGAGATGGATGGGGCGCCCGCGCGTGTTTGGTTCTATTCGGCTCGTGAGCACGCGGGCCTCGTTGCCTAGCTCACGGGATGCCAGTTGACAGCAGAGAGAAAAAGATGCCGTGCAAGCACCACGCCCGCGCCGAGTCACCAGTCACCACCACCTAGCAAGCCAGCAAAACTCTGCGAAAACCGCGAGTGCCTTTCCATTTCGCGGTTTCTTTCGGCAGAAATAATTACTTCCAGATAGACCTGGCCCATCTGAGCATAGGTCAGGCTTTTTTTAGCTGGTCCGTGACACGAAAGATATAACACAGTTAAAATCACAGTACAATACATATACGCATGAATTGAGTCGGCACGATACGAATGATATGATTGTACGGGCCTTGTGGTCGGACCTGATGAGTGGCATGGCAAGTTTTCATAAGTCGTGCTTGAGCCGACATAGCACAAAATGACTGATGGGCTGAAGCGAACCTGATACTGATGAAGCGCTCTGCCACAACATTGTTTGTCCTACTGTTGGTGCCTTTTGCGATCCTCATATACGGAGAAAGAGGAGACAACGGATATGCTAAGAGATGGAGAATAGAGATTAGAGAGTACATACTCACTGATACTGGGCACTCACACCAAGCCTCTCCGCACTGGGTACTCCACACTGGATGTAAGATTTTTAACGAGGTGGTAATTATATACCTATTTAAGAATGAATAAAATTTAGTTCTTTTTTCCTAATATTTATATCCTCTACCTCAGCTTCGTACATCTCCAGCTCCTTTCCTCTCGTCGTAATAGTGTAAATAGGTCGAACCTAAGCAGCATAGCACGAAACCGGTACAAATCACAAATAGGCTATGCCTAAGTTTGCAGAAGGTGAGTCGAGCCAGCACAGTATAGTAGACCGACCAAGCCATAACGACACGGCATAGTTTAGACTCTGTTTGGGAGAGCTCCAGATCCCAGCTCCAGCTCAGATTTGAAACTTATAGGTTAAAATAAAGTGTATTAAGTTTATATTTTTAGTCTAAAATGTAAACAAGATGATCTACCTAAACATTCTTAATGTACCCACAGCTTCAATTCCATAAATTTCTGAAGCTAGAAATATCCTACTCTATCAACTCCACAGATTTTAGTGGAGCTGAAGCTGTCTCAAACACCCCCTTAAACACGTGGCTTGACACGGCACGACGCTCACCTCTACTTCCGGATTTAATTAAGCTTGGTTTCTCAGTGATCGATCTTGGGAGTATAATGCTTTATGCATGCATGCTTCGTAGTCATCAGTTGAGTTGAGCGCAGTCGTGTGCAATGTCGATTCTTGCCACTCCTCCATGTGCCACGTTACTAGCAGTGTTCCTTTCGGGTCATTAGAGTCGCCCTAACATAATTGAGCTGCTCGGTTGGTGAGATATTTCTAGATGTGGATTTGATCGCTGAAAGACGTGAGGCTGCCATTCAGATGCGAACCAGAGGAAAGTGACTTTTAGTATTCTTCCTATCAAAATCTTAGTCGGTGTATAAAATTTTTCTCTTTTGTCCCTTGGGACAGGTACAAGTCTAAGCAACAAAGATTCTTGACTAGGTATTTTACTATCAAAGTCTCTCTTCCACATATTAGGAGCCCACTTAATATAATGATTACGTTTACGACAATGATTCAAAGGAGGTTTTATCCCCATCAGTAACAAACCGGTCAGAAGCCAATGACTACCAATTTTGACCAAGAGACAATTAGTCACACGGTTTTATAAGTCCTGACTAAATAAACTGATCAAAGACATGGCGGTTTCCCACATGATTAAAAAGAGAGTGGTTATCGGCACATCTGACAATTTATTGGCTGAAGGACACGATGATTGACTAACAAACGAGATGGTTCAAAACTTAACTAAGACATATGTGTGAAGGCGAAAGGCACATTTGGCAATATTAAATGTCACCCGGCAGGGCATGTACAAAAATACTCTAAATCTTAATCAGTGTATAAAAATTCTCTCTCTTTTTTCCCTCGGGACATGAACAATAGTCTAAGTAACTAGGATAGTTGACCACGTTAACATTTTATGATCAAAGTTCCTCTTTCACATATAAGGAGCCCACCTAATATAATGGTTATGTTTACGACTATGATTCAAAAGAGGTTTTATCTTTTTTAGTAACAAACTAGTTGAAAGCCAATGAACCAGTTATGACCAAGAGACGATTAGTCATACGATTTTATAAGCCCAGATCAGATAATTAAATTGATTAGAAACATGGCAATTTCCCACGTGATTAATGTGAGAGCTATTATTGGAGCATCTAGCAATTTACAACGGTTGGCCAAAGGATATGACGATTGACTAACGAACATGATGGCTCAAGACTCAACGAAGACTTATGTGTGAAGACAAAAGACGCCTTTAGCAATATTAACTGCCACCCAGGTAATATGCATATCTCAAACGATATCTTATTTGAATCCAAGTTAATTCCTGTAAAATTCTTTCTATCCACGGCAATAAAGTCTCTACTTGATTGTGCTCTTATATTTTATTTTCCGATAAGTCCGATTGGAGTTTCTAGGTTTTGATCATTGACACTAACGTCGGCCGTCTATAAATGATGTCACTTCAGATTCATGTTGATATAAAGGAGAGAGGGGAGGAGAGAGATGTGTCGCCTTTTGCTGAACAAACAATCTATTATCGTGAAAAACCAATGCAGTTATACCCATTGTAGAGAGCTCGTTTACTCACAACGTGATTTGTAGGCTCACCGGAGTATAGATAAGTGTTGTCATGTTCCATTGTAAGTTTTGCCTCTAATTTTTTAGTAGCCAGTGTGGAGGGCTATATAGATAATAGTTGTCTCTTTTGTTATATGTGCTCTTAGATTTTTTTTAGTTACCATCAATTGTTACGAGTTTCGATAGACATAATAATGTTGTATTAAAATTATATTACCGAAAGACTGAAACTAATCCTAGGGTCAAAATATTAATTTCAAGTGTAATTTGTCGAGTTGGACTTACTATATATCCCTTGAACTTGGAAGAAATTTGGAACTACCAATTAAAACTATTTTTTTCAATGCACGTGGTGCAATGTGCTCTATTATTCCTAAAAATAGAAAGTAAATAACATTAGGATTAGCATCAAGTACTGTGAAAGCTGTGCTATGAAGTATATATATGCTGATCTAAAAAGGTATATATGTGGTAACTACGCGCAATAAACTTAAAAGGGCCTTTGAGAGAACTGATTAAAATGAGAGGCCTCTAGTACTGTTTTTCATAGGAATGTTTCGTCCTTTTAACTGTCGCAAAATGCATAGCGAGCCATATATTCCTCTGCTAATGGTCCTCGATATTTTTTTTTATCTCCATTCATTCGACAATTTAAAACAAGAAATTCGATTATCTAGTAGAACATTTTTAAAACTTTTGGCGAAACTACCATGGATTTCATTACTAAATGAGGTAATGCGAAAGAAGAATAAACAAACTTAAGTGATGATAGCAATTCATTGGATGTTAAAGAATTTATAGACAGTACTGTTTCATGGCCTCAAACTCTAATGATAAAGACGAAAATTTGGTGAGCACTCTAGTGAACTACTGGTGCAAGTAAAAGAAATTAGCTGAGATAATCAATGCTCAAGAAATATCATTTCAATACATTATGGAAAGTAGTAGTACTACATATACTATATAGTAAATCTTTGTACGATGAAAGATGTGGCTTTTCTTGGCGGCGTGTATAAAATAAGGCTTTAATTTATACATTTGTGTGACGTTATTCTATGATGCTCTGCATTTACAAAAATTATTTTAGCTATACGAGAGAATATATAGTACGTTTGAATATATACGGAGGACATGTTAATGAAGGACTCCCACACAGCCATAGAGTGCTTTTATGCTTGCCTTCAGCCCTTGAGAATTGCATAAATTTTAGCATTCAAATCAATAGTGGTTTCCATGTATTCATCTTTTCCGTTGCTTAAAATTTATGTAAATCATATTGAACAGGTGAAGCATGGAAGCTAAAGGCTGTATGACCCGACTGAAGGTGTGGCAAATGTGTTTGGAAGCTTGTAGTCATCACAACCTTGTGAAATTTGAGACCAACTAGTGTTAGTGTTTGGAAGTGATGAATTTGATGTCTCTTTTATGCAGGGCGCTGGACGCTGGCAAGGCAACAATTAGGAGAAACAGTCGAGTGATGTGGGCAGTTGGGACTTGGGAGAGGGATTAAATGCTGTCAAAGATAATTCATTCTATTCCATGGCGGCAGACCACAAGCTTGTGACCCGTTTCCTCCACCTGACGCTAAGGGCCATGTATCACAATGTATGGCCGTATGGGACCAGGTCCTAAGACCCTATTTGGTGCTTAGTAACTACTTTATATTCACATTTTGGATGCCCTAAGCCGACTCAGCCTAGATTTTTACTTTTTTCGGTCATATATAGTTGTCGTTTAGACAGTGACACGGCCTTCAAAACACAACTTTAGCCATTAATTTCTATTATAATATTTTTGTAAAATTCAATAAAATTATAATATTATGAAAGTACTTTTCAAAACAAATATGCCTGGTTTTCATGTATCCAATTTAAATATGCAAAAAGATACTATCAATCAAAGTTTCAAAAGTTTGATTGCACCTATTTCCAAAATAACAACTATTTGTGATCGGAGGGAGTATGTATGAGCTATATCAAATTATATAGTTAAGCTTTTTGCATCACATGACTGAGGGCCTGTTTAGGGGAGCTGTAGCTTTTCTGAAAAGCTGCTCTTTGGTTTTTTGAACTGAAAAGTAGTGGTATCTTTTTGTAAAAAATCATTTGACAAATAGCTAATTTTCTTTAGCAATAAGCTGAAAAAGCAGGCCCTTTTTAGCTTTTGACTTTTGCTAGTTATATATGGCTTATAGCTTATATCAAAAGTCACTTAAAAACTAAGGTGTTTGGCGGGCTTAGTGGCTTTTTTGAAGCTGAAGCCCCCATAAAGCCACTCCAAAGAGAGTGTAAGCTTAGCTCAAACCTTGCTTGGGCTAATCACAATCTTGTATTATTTTTAGGGCAATTCCTTATTTACCACATAGTATTGTCACATTTGAGTTATAACTTCAAACTAATAAACATAGATCTGTTGAAATGTTTTATACATAGAATACTAAATATAAATTTTAGTTGCTATGTCAGTTAAATCTAGGCTCGAAAACCTACCACAAACTTGGTAGCACTCGACCAAACCAAGGCATGTTTTAAGAAGTGAATCCCATCGAGTTCCTAGGTATCAACTGAACCCTTGCTTTCTAAAAGAACAATGCTAATGTTGCAATTACAATGCCTAATGCATAAAATTGTTGCTTCCATTTGCACTTCTATGCCACAGCCCAGTCCTTCTAATCAAAGGTGGAGTCAGGATTCCGCTAAACCTCGGGCAGAAAACTAAGCTGCTATAACTAACGCTAAGTACTACCCACACAGAGTTACAACAAAAGTACAACGCAAAAGCATATTTAAAAATAAATTTAAACTTTATGCTTAATGATACAACAAAATAGATAAAATATGGTAAAAACAATATAGCATAGTGAAGTAGGATAAAAATTAATACTAACTAATGAAGGTTATGTGTATCCGAGCCAATCATACCTTTATCTCACTTCTCAAATTTGTAGGTTGTGGACTATCACGAATGGTAGTGCATGCGCTATTCGCACTGGCTTGGTGTGCTAAGAAGGGAAGGATTATGTACTGTTGCCTTGAACGTTTCGGACAAGGACTTGAAATTTTCACTATATATATAATAGTTTTCCACTGCTAGTTGGCCTAGGCCTTAGGCCATTGCCCTGACTGCCCGGGATCTAGCTCCACACATGCTTTTGATGAAAAATCATTGTACATGTAATATTATAGCGAAATTCCTCATGCTATTTCCCCTAAATTGTGGATATTGCAAGTCATGGCATACGATGCAAGCTTACACCTCATGACCCGACAAGGTAACCCGAAGGGGTATCGCCAAGGGGCCAACCACCTCAAAGAGAAAGCCTAAACAAACCAGCATCATGATGCATAAAGGCTAGTTAGCGGTAGAGGAAAGGATTACATGACCCTTATTACCCTAAGCCCCTTGAAGGGATATTATTATAATCTCGTTCTTTTGCCACGAGGAGCTCTATAAATAACTCCATACTCATGTGCAGAGAGTAGGGAGAATTTCAAATAAATAAAAAGACAAAGACTTTGTTCATTTCTATCTTCATCTCGTTCATGCCCCTTGAATCCAAACACATTGAGCATACCCTCCTCGCGGGGGTAGACACGGGGTTTCGAATAAATAAAAAAAAGACACTTTGTCCATTTTGGTCTTTATCTAGTTTAAGCCCCTCGTATCTAAAAACTTCGATCATACCCTTCTCATAGGGTAGATACGGGCCCTCCTTTCTATACTATTTGATGTGTAGCCATAATAATTATAAAAATATTTTTTAAAACAAATCTACGTATATAATTTTTATGTATCCAATTTATATATTAAAAAGTACACCACACTCGTACACCACACACACGTGTACCTTTTTAAATTCATTTGGGCTGGCGGGGAGTTTGAGCCAACCCTCGACCGAAGACAATACACGTTAAACATGTTAGGAAACTTGGCGGCCCACGAAGGCCCGCTTTGGCTCATCAGCCAAAATCCTAGATGGAGGTTATAAATAGAGGAGTCCCCCTCATTGTACACACAAGAGATAAAGAAATAAAGAATTCCCGTTCCTCTGTGTCTCTTTGTTCTCTACTTTTCAATCTGTCAGAAACCCCGGACTATTCGATAGCGAGGTTCCTCAATACGTTATCAGCACGAACCTCTACCGCCGCACAATTGAAAGGTGAGACATAGGGAGTTGATCAAAACATACGTATGTATGTATCTATGTGGCACGAAGCTACAGATTGCAAGCGTTTTCTTTCCTTTTCTTCTTTACAATTTGTGTAGCATGAAGCTATAGTACACACTCGAAAAAAGGTAAGATCGGCGCAGGCAACTCGGCGCACGGAGCGTCTCCGTACGCAGCGCGCCGCCCGGCTTGCCTCGGCTCCCTCTTCGCGCCTTGAAGAAGCCGCCACGCCGCCCAGTTGAAGTCTCGGCGTCCACGCTCGCAGCGCCGTCGCCCAGACCGCCTTGGATTCCGCACACCCGCAGCGCCCGTAGCCGCCGGCTGAATTGCCTCCGTGCGCCTCGCCCCGCACTCGAAGCGCCGTCGCCACAGCCATGTCGGCCCAAAGCCGCCCGGCCCGCCTCGTCGCCGCCGCCGCTGCGCTCGCAGTCGCTCGGCCCACCTCGGCCGCCGCCTCGAAGGCGCCGCCACCGCCGCGCCCGCAGCCGCTGCCAGCCACCTCGCCCCGTGTGCTCGCCCGCGCCGCCGCGCCCGCAGCGCGCCACTGGCCGCTTCGCCCTGGCTCTTGCATCGCCCGTGCCGTCGCGCCCGTAGCGCGCCACCGACCGCCTTGCCCTCTCCATGCGCCCGCGCCGCCGCCGCCGCTCGAAGCGCCGCCCCACCGACCGGATGTGCCAGCCGCCTTGCTCCTCCTTGCGCCCGGCCGCGCATCATCTACCGCCGGCCACGCAGGCCCGCGCCGCCCCTCTTCAAGGCAATGGAAGAGCCGGCCACGTTGAAATGGTGCCACGTAGGCTCGCGCCCGCCGGCTGATCGCTCCCCGCCTCCACAAATTTCTGCGCCCCGGCCGGATTTCCCTTTGCATCACTCATGGCCGGACTTGAAGTCCTGGCAATCGGATTAAATTTGGTTGAGTCCGAATAAGGGAAGGGGAAATTACCTCCCTGCCCCTTTCCGGTTTTCATATATATATCTATTTATTTTTTTCATTTTTTTTCGAAATCAGTAAGGAAACTCGGAAAATTGATTAAAAATAACAGAAAAATTATGAAAAATTGCCAGAAAATTCTAAAAAATTATATGGCTCTGATTTTAGCCTTCCTTTTCAGCATTTATGAATATTTTTATGCATTTTGCAATTATGGCTGTCGGCGTATTCCGCCTGACAGGCCCGTGATCTACAGACCGGGTTTGGTTCGGTAGGAGGGCATCTTCGCAGCTGGCTAACCCTGACAAGGGGAAACCCTAAAGACCCCCGCGCGGTGAACTCCGGTGGCTATGAACTAGGGATGACATAGAGATTTTACCCAGGTTCAGACCCCCTTTACCTTGGGTAATAGTCTTACTTCCTGCTAGATTGTTTAAAGAGTGTTTAAACTCGTATAGTACAGAGCTTGGGAGATACAAGTTCTTCCTTAGGCTCTACTGCGGAACTCTTGCTTGTTCGACTCGTCCTCGTTGTCCCCCTTTCCTATGCACCAGAAGGCCCTTATATAGGTCTAAGCTAGCAGAGTAGGTAAAGGGGTCATCATCTTGATCCTTATGCATTTATTACTCCTTCTGTCTTGTCCGTTCCTCCAGACTCATTAAATACCGACGCATGGCCTCGCCCGGTCCGCCCGGTACATGATTTCTCTTTGACGGGTAGGTGAGAGGTGTCAGAGGAATGGGCTTGTTGCAGAAATCCTCGTAGTTGATAGGCGACACACGGGCAGTTCGTCTGCCGCACTGACGATTGGGAAGGAGACTTGAGGTGAAGCTACCTCGCCGACCTTTTGCCTTCTTGGCGGCGGCGAAGCGTGCTTCGCCCTTTGCTCGCCACCGGGCGCCACGTGGCCGGTGCTGGCCGTGGCGTGCTTTCGCCGCCGTTCGCCGAAGCCGCCACGTGGGTCGGGCGCCGGGCGGCGAGGTGTGCTTCGCCCACCGCCGCCGGGCGCCACGTGGCGGCTTTGGCCGGCGGGCGTGCCGCCGCCCGTTCGCCAGGCCGCCACGCGGAAGGGCTTTGTGCGTCGGAGAGGGTACCCCAACGCGAAGTACGCTGACAATGGCTCTCCTCTTTTACTGTAAATCCATGTGAATTCAAGCACGCCGCACGAAGCGGCCACCGCTTCGCCAGGAAAGCCACATGCACGAAGCCGATCACATGCACACAGGAACCCGATCACATGCATGAATCCGATCGTGTGCATAAACCCGATCGCATGCACGAAGCCGATCGAATGCGCGCACGAAGCCGATCACATGCGTGCAGGAACTCGATCACATGCATGAAACCGATCGAATAAAGCCGATCGTGCGCATGAATCCGATCGCATGCATGAAGCCAATCGCACGAAGCCGATCACGTGCATGAATTTGATCGCATGCACGAAGTCGATCACATACATACACAAAACTATATCTATGAATCTTTGTGAATATTTATGAATCTTGTATTTATTACTTTCTTTAGTTTATTGGAAATTCATGAGAATTTAATTTATGCATTTATGAATCTTGCAACCACTCTCTATTAGATTGCACGAAGTAATCTAATGAAAGAATTTTATGAATATGCAAATGAATAGCATTATCAATCGTGAGTTTAAAGAACTGGCCCCGAATGGTCAGAAGTATCTCACATGGGCACCAGATATGAAGATCGTGATTAGGAGCAAGAAGTTCCGAACTGCCATCGGCCTAGGGTCCTCGAAGGACGCGCAACCTACTGTCGAGTAGAACGATCAAGCTTTGCACTTCCTCGGGCATCACCTTTCAGCCACTTTGAAGAATGAATATATGGCTAAGGAGAGTGCACCTGAGTCATGAACTGCACTTCAGAAGCGGTTCGAGAAACTCAAGTCCACCATTTTGCCCCAAGCACAGCAAGATTGGATCCGCCTGAGGTTTACGGACTACAGAACAGTGGCCGAGTACAATTCTACCTTGCACAGAATTTGTACCAATCTCTCTCTATGTGGCAAGAAGATCACTAAAGAGGAGAAGAATCCGGTTCAAGGAAAGTCCAAAGCATGAATCGCATTATTAACATGTATTTTTGTTAATGAATTTTTGAATAATGAATTGTAAGCTCTCGAAGTGCATACTTTTTTCTTTCTCATGAATGAATATGTAATTTATCCTTTATTCCAGTATTCTATTTTTGCAAGCAATATTTGAATTATTTTGCCACTGTCTAATTGGAATTATATTTCTTTTATCTAGAAATCGTGTAGCGCTCAAATGAAGGAGATATGTATTGTTGACAGTGGCACAACAAATATTATCCTAAGAGAGTCCAAATACTTCCAGTCGATCACGAAGAACGCTGGAAGAATTACTACAATCGCAGGAAGCGATTCTTATATGATAGGTTCTGAAAGAGCTACAATTATACTACCAATGGGTACAACTTTGGTAATTGAAGAAGCCCTTTTATCCTCTGAATCAACGCGCACTCTCTTAACTTTCAAAGACATCCGCGCCAATGGGTTTCACGTAGAAACTAATTAAGAAAATAGCAAAGAATACTTGTGCATCATGAAGTACGCGGTATGTGGAAAAATGATATTAGAAAAATGTCCCTCATACGAATCTAGGTTGTACTACACGAAAATTCATGCACCCGAAGTGTATACTTCTTTGAAGACTGTCTTTAGACACTCTGAATTATTTTCTTTGTGGCATTGTAGATTATGTCATCCTGGTCTTAGAATGATGAGAAATATAGTGAACAACTCACAAGGTCATGGCATTAATGTTAAGAATTTCCCGAATCATGAAGATTTTGTATGCCCTGCATGTGCCATCGGAAATTAATAACTAGACCCTCTATTATGAAAGTGCAAAGTGAAATCCCTGCATTCCTGGAACATATACAAGGGGATATTTGTGGCCCGATTCAACCCTTGTCAGGGCCGTTTCGGTATTTCATGATGTTTATAGATGCTTCCTCGAAATGGTCGCATATATGCTTGCTGTCAACCAGAAATCATGCATTTGCAAAACTGATCTCGCAGATCATCAGAATTAAGAATGCATTTCCTGATCATCATGTGAAGTCCATTTGAATGGACAATGCCGACGAATTTACTTCCAAGGCATTTGATGATTATTGCACAGCAACAGGAATAAAAGTTGAGCACTCTGTACCGCACGTCTATACGCAAAATGGACTAGCCGAAGCACTAATAAAGAGGATCAAATTCATTGCTAGACCGCTTTTGCGAGTTGTAACTTGCCCAACACTGTTGGGGCGCTTGCGATCTTACACGCAACTCTCTCATCAATTTGGACCATCGGTCTACAACATCCTTTCACCTATGCAACTAGTGCAAGGGGTCATCCCGAAGATTTCCCATTCAGAAAATTTGGATGTTTGGTATATGTACCTATACCGCCCCCACAGCGGACTGCTATGGGCCCTCTCCGTAAGTCTGGGATATACGTTGGTTATGAAAGTGCATCCATAATCGGTATTTGGAACCCATATTCGCAGACTTACATCTGACGGGTTCATTGATTGTATCTTTGACGATGACCGTTTCCCGTCATTAGGGGGAGGAAATCAACCTTTGGATAAAAAATACCGGGAAATCATATGGCATTCCACTGGGATCCCCGGGCATGACCCGTGCACTAATGAAGCAAATCAAGAAGTCTAGAAGATAATTGATTTGCAAAACCTAGCAAATGAACTGCCTGATCATTTTTGTGATCTGAAAGGCGTGATTAAGTCGCATGTACCTGCAAGAAATGCAACAGAGAGAGTAGAAGTACCAAACAAAGTAGAAGGTATCTCTCATCCTGTTCAGAGGCCTCAAAGGAAAAGGACAGGAAATCTGGCTTCTCAAACCCAAAGTATCCGGAGATGTCTGGAGAAAACTGGGCAAGAGGACTTACCACAACCAATCACAAAGATGCCCTAAGGAAAGAAGGGGAGCCAGTTGAGACTGGTCGCTGGAAAGAAGTCTATGGAAAAGGCAATTCCAAATTTGAATCTTCCATTGCAGGAAGGAGGAAGTCGCCGGAAATAATGTGTGCGCACACATGGGCGATGAAAAGCTAAAGGAATTTACTCCTGCATGGGAAATAGCAGTGAAGAGCAAGTAGAAGTGTATGAAGCACCCCATGACGAAAATGGCCATAAATTTTGTAATAATAGGAGAATCCCTGAATAGAGCAACAGCCAATGTCGATGCATATTTTGCAAAAAAGATTGCCTCGATCATTGATCATGATCCCGAGCCTGCATCTCTCGAAGAGTGCAAGAAAATGCTAGATTGGGAAGAATGGAAGAAGGCAATCACTGCAGAATTAGTAGATTGGGAAGAATGGAAGAAGGCAATCACTGCAGAATTAGTCTCTCTGAACAAAAGAGAGGTGTTTGGGCCAATGTGCCGCACGCCTCCCCATATAAACTCCGTAGGTCACAAATGGGTTTTTGTTCGAAAGAGGAATGAAAACAATGAAGTTGTAAGATACAAGGCAAGACTTGTTGCTCAAGGTTTCACTCAACGACCTGGGGTTGATTATGAATAAATCTATTCTCCGGTCATGGGAGGAATTACCTTTAGATATTTGATCTCAATGGCAGTCAACTTGAAGTTGAAAATGAAGCTAATGGATGTTGTCACAACATATTTGTATGGAAATCTGGATTCAGAGATATACATGAAAGTACCAGAAGGTATCCTATCCCGAATCAAGACAGAGAAAACAGAAACCTGTATAGTGTGAAATTGGAGAAATCACTGTATGGGCTAAAGCAGTCAGGAAGAATGTGGTACAATCGCTTGAGTGACTTTCTCTGCAAGAAAGGCTACACGAACAGCAAAGATTGTCCATGCGTATTTATATAGCGATCCCCGAACGGATTCTGTATAATCTCTGTCTATGTAGATGACTTGAATATCATTGGAACAGATGAAGAAATTGAAGGGGAATGCTCATACTTGAAGTCTGAGTTTGAAATGAAAGACTTAGTAAAACTAAGTTCTGTTTAGGCTTGCAGCTTGAATATGTCCAAGGAGGAATCTTGGTACATCAATCAGCCTATATGCAGAAAGTGTTGGAATGATTTGGTTTTGAAAAATCATATCCTGCGAAAACCCCAATGGTCAGAAGGTCACTCCAAGCAAACCAAGACCCATACAGGCCTAGAGAAGAGGGGGAGGAAGTCCTAGGAGCGGAATTCCCATATCTGAGTGCAATTGGAGTGCTCATGTACTTTGCAAACAACACCAGGCCGGACATTGCGTTCACCGTGAACTTGCTAGCCAGGTACAGCGCAGAACCCACCAAAAGGCATTGGAAAGGGGTTAAGGACATCTTCCGTTACCTACAAGGAAGAAAGGACCTCGGCCTATTCTATAGAAATATGAATGAACTAAGCTTGGTCGGTTATGCCGATGTTGGGTACCTATCGGACCCGCATACTGGAAAGTCCCAAACGGGATATGTTTTCCTTTGTGGAGGAACGACAGTTTCCTGAAAGTCGTCTAAACAGACTCTTGTTTCGACATTGACAAACCACTCGAAAATCATTGTCTTGTATGAAGCCTCCCGTGAATGTGCATGGTTTCGAAGAATGGTTCACCATATCCAGAAGTTATGTGGTCTGAACATTGAGCAAATCCTCACTATAATTTATGAAGATAAGACAGTTTGTGTTGCCCAAGTGCAGATGGGATATGTGAAGAGCAATCTCACGAAGCATATCAACCCTAAGTTTTTCTATGCTCATGAATTGCATAAGATGAATGAGATTAAGGTACTGCATACTAAGTCATGTGAAAATCTCGCAGATTTATTCACTAAGTCACTCCCAACATCTACCTTTGAAAGGTGCATTAAAGGAATTGGGATGATGAGACTTAGAGAGTGCAGATTTCAGAGGGAGATATTTCACATACTCCTACATAAAATGTTGAATTTGAAGTTTGAGTACCCAGTATGATATCGAAAATGAAACATTGAAATTTGGATGAATTGTACTCTTTTTTCCTTAGTTAGTTTTCACGGAAGTTTCTCACGTAAGGTTTTTGATGAGGCAATTCGTGCAACACAGCAAGCGTATACTATGTACTCTTTCTCAAAGTATTTTTCCCACTGGGTTTTTCTTGGAGTTTTGATGAGGCATATGCATCTCGCGGCAAAAGGTCAAGGGGGAGTGTTAGGAAACTTGGCGGCCCACGAAGGCTCGCTTTGGCCCATCAGCTGAAACACTAGATGAAGACTATAAATAGAGGAGGAGTCCCCCTTATTGTACACACAAGAGAGAAAGCAATAAAAATTCCTATTCCTTCGTATACTCTGTGTCTCTTTATTCTCAAAGGACTTCTCAACTTGGGAGGTTATCCCCAAAATCCCCCCTTTTGTGTGTATCCCCGCGGTGTTAATGTGTTATCGATCAACCACGCAGCCTTCGCACGCCCCCTCCTCCCCCGTCTGCCTTCGCCGTCTTCCTCTTTCTCCCCGTCTTCACCGCCCTCCGCTCAAAACCCCCGAGCCTAAAACCCTAGCCCTCGAATTCGCAACCGCCCCGCAAGGAGCATATGAGCCCCCTCCCCTTCCCATGGCGTCCTCGGCGGCCGCCAACCTCTGGGTGCTGCTCGGCCTCGGCATCGCCGGCGTCCTGCTGGCGGCGCGGCGCCCCGCGCGCCCGGACCACGGCGCCTTCATCACTCGCCTCGAGCTCCTCCCTCCGCCGCAGCCGCAGCCGCCCCAGGTGCCTCATCCCCTCACTGGCCTCTTCTTCGCCATCGCTGACGGGTAAGCTCGCGCCCACTCTCGTGTTTGCCTGGTTTTAAGTTCTAGCCTCGGGTTGGATTGGTAGGGAGCGATTTAGCTTTGCGAGAGCGGTAATTCGATCGGTTGGATCATGCTAGCATGGCATCACTATGATGTTTAGGGAGGAGGTGGGATTTTCTGTTGGTGTAAGTGAGTTGGGGCGATAGAATTCACTCAGCATGGAGCATTGGATGCTTTGAATTATATTTTCCATTTGTTTGGATGGTTGATTGTGATGCTTCACATGAGACAGCTTCACAGGTGGGATTTTCTGTTGGTATAAGTGAGTTGGGGCGATAGAATTCACTCAGCATGGAGCACTGGATGCTTTGAATTATATTTTCCTTTTGTTTGGATGGTTGATTGTGATGCTTCACATGAGACAGCTTCATGCATGATTTGCCAAATATTGATGGTTGATGCCAAAAAGGGGGGAAATACCTTGTAAAGGTACATGAATGTTGGGGTTAGATAAATCTTGTGGTGTTATTTATTCACAGTTATTTAACAATCTACCATAGAACTAGACAGCTCAGTAGTGCAGCATCCGTTATAGCTTTTGGTGAGGTGAATTTATGACAAGAAAGGCATGTTGAGGCTGACAGACCTTCGGCAATGGTGTGGACCAGCATGTTCCTAGAATCGCTTTATTTATGAATCAATGAATAATAATGAGCTAATTTAGCTTCTTTCTCAAAGAGTTGTTGAAGTGGCAAGCATAGGGAGACAGTCCTCTATTTATGCTAACATGTTGTGTTGCATTCCAACACTCCACGGTATTCACAGCTGTATGAATAAATGCTGTTGTGCGGTCTAGCTATGCGGTGGTAATGCGCTATATATTTGAAGTAAACTACTCTATGTAATGCTTTTTGTGATAAAGTATATTTCCTATTATCTAAAATAACACCCCCTCCCGTGTGTGCGTGCACAAAAAAGCAAAACTTGTCGTATTACTATCACTCTTTTCCTTATCAGTCTCTTGTTAAATACGTACTAAACCATCTGTTAAATAATTGTAATATTTAGTCTGCCAGATAGAATTAAATCACTCCTCAAACTAGTGAAGGAATTTTATTTGTCTTTTTTTAAAAAAATCTGTGTGTCGGATGTCTTCAAAAGCCTTTTAAGTTCAGTTCGGCAATGCTGTGCTGTATGGTAGTGTGTACTAGTGTTACTGTAAATGTAATACTGTGAAAACATTGCTGTGCAAACATTCGTGACCTGTTTGATAAAATCAGTGGAAGTTTGATCTTTGCGGTGTGATATTTGTTCTTATTGCATCATGATAGTGTTAGTATAATCCAAACAGTTGTGAACTCATGATACATATTTTATAACATTACAAAGATTGATTACTTTGTTCTGATAATACTGGATAACACCGTAGTTTTCAGAACATGCTCTCATCTGGCTCAACTCAAAACCTGACATTTTGACCTTTCTTTTTCATCCAGTTTAATGTGGGTTAATTGCATTTCAAATTCTATCACTAAAACTGGAATGGACTAGCTAGATCTAGATCAAGCCTATTACTTCATTGGAAGGAGTTCGATGGACCTTTTTTTGGGGGAGGCCAAAGTCAACCCAACTAGCTGTAAACCCCACGCAACTGCACTCCTAGATGATACAAATAGGGTTGTACTTGTTATACAACTAATATATACAATTAAAATTAGAAAATATAGTTGTATTTGTCATACAAGCCTACCCCAACATGTTTGAGACAAAAGGCTTGGTTGTTTTTGTTGTTGTTTTTGTTGATGTATTTGTTATACAACCTTGGCAATTCTAATACCTATATTTTATTTATCTAACACTGTTTTAATTTGGGCCCACCATAACTGATGACATAGATCTTTCTCCTTTTCTTTCGATTAATTTAGGGATTTCTAGCCTCTTGGAGCGAACGATGTGGCTCTTTTTAATGACTTACTAAATATAACAATTACTATATAATAGATGCCAAACTGAATTTAGGTATTTAAGTCATTCTCTGGAAACCGTGTCTTGGGCTATATCTGCTTCCTGGGTTAAAGTCTATTCCCTGCAACTATACTAGTACGCTTTGGGGTGTAGGCGATTTATCCAAATAAATGATTGGAATTTCATAGCCATGTCTGATATGTACTATCTAAATATATATCCATTATATGTTTGTGTTATCATATATTGGAAAATAAGACATAAGAGAGAGGCTGACGTCGGCCCTCCAACAGGTCGGCGGCTGCAAGAGTATTGGAGACATGGCCGTTTATACAATTTCGAGCGCTAATGAAGGCACACCACTCTTGTCGGTGTGCCCTTGGGCTCAGGGTAGAGGGGGTGTCTTCTTGCCCAGGAGTGACTCCGAGGGCACGCCAGTTTATGTATGTTTTATATTTTATTAGAGTTCTACCCACAAGTGACAGTTACAATGAGCTTTTATAGGTGCTCGGTCTGGTAGACAAAGACTATCTTACCCCTAGTGGGGTGACTTAAGCGTGGGCATCTTCGTCATTCCCAAGAGGTGGTAGTGGATCCCTCACTAGGAGTAGTTCTCTGACTCCCAGGGGAGTCCCGTGGCTTGGGCCCTCCTTCGAGGGTTGACCCTGTAGAGACCATGGGATTTGGCGGCTCCACTCATCAGTCAATACTGAGAGAGGCGAGGGTGCCCCTCTATCTCCATGGATGTTTACGGGAGTGCCCTAACGGGCCAGGAGTTGAGCCATATGCCCTGTAGGCGGGAACGAGGCGAAGTGCCCTGGAGAGCCAAGCACCGCACCACGTGCCTCCTTGGACAGGGCACCTAGCCATGCGCCATGTCCACAAGATAGAGGTTAAGTTCCTGACTCACGGGGCGCACGTACCCTCTTCAGAGAGTCGGCGGAGTATGGGGTCTCCCATCCAGGAGGTTATGGGATTTCCTCCAACATGTGTCATATTTTTTAGTGCTAAAAAAAATGTATGATGGTGTCCACATGTATAATTCCATTGGTTTTATGTTGAACTGTGCTTCTATTCTTCAATTTAGCCACTACTGCCCAAAAAATGTTATTGTGCTTGAACCTCATAATAGCTTATGTCACGGTTTCTGGAACTTGGAAGTGACAGATCAATTCATCTATTTGGTAATAAAGTCCTTTCTGCATGTTGCCTTATTTGTCCTTGAGCACAAATATCTTCTTGCTTTGATGATTTGCAGATTTCAAATCAGTGGTTATATAACAAGTTTCGGTAGTCTAGAATGGGTAAGGACACACAATGCAGCAACACAAACATCTCTAGTGGTGTCAACTCTTGTGGATGGAGGTGCTATTTGTGTTGGGAAAACTGTTATTCATGAGATGGGCATATAGGTAAAGTCATTTTGGTTCCTGCATATGGCTTCTGAAAATTGTCTTAAGTTCACTGACCTCCTCTTTTCTTTTGTTCCTTTTCTTTTCTTTTTGCTTAAAAATCATAAAGACGATAGATGTTCTTTACATTTGCTAGGATTACTTTTCCAGCTTTCATTTATCTAGGGTATGTGCTGACTTAACGCACATAACTTATTCAGTATCCATGGTGAGAATAAACATTTTGGTACACCAACAAATCCTGCGGCTCCCGATCGAGTACCTGGAGGATGCTCAAGTGGATCAGCTGTTGCTGTTTCTGGTGGCATGGTAGATTTTGCCTTGGGTGAGCAGAATGTTTTTAACGCATTAGTTAATAGATAAGACAATTTATGCATGCAACATACTGTCCTTATTTAATCAACATTAGAAGTTTATTAATATTATTGTTTACTGCTGCTTGCTTCTTCGTCTGTTTAATATCAGATCTTAGTATTACGAGTAGTGGGGACCAAAATGGACCGCCCACCCAACCCACCCACGCATGCGTGCGGCGTGCGCACAAAAAAGAATTATCATTGTACATGCAACTTATGATACAGAAAGGAAGCAGCATATGCTTACGGGCTTGATAAAATCCTTGCATATAGTTTGTTCTCTCTGCCCTTTTCCTTTGCAATCGAACCAAATTATGGTGCTTCTGGTACGCTCTATTGTTTCCTGTGCACCCCCTTGTATTTTGTTAAACAGTTTGAAAATTTGAATAAAAGGAAAGGTCATTATGACAGAACATTGTAATGAAGTTCCATTCAAGTGTTTAAGTGAGGATAGGGAATCGTTTATCACTTGATAAATGTAATGTTGTGTGTGCTATGGTTCAGTTTCATGTCAAAATGGCCTCATACAAGTCTTAAGTCATGTGAATCTTGAAAATTATTTGGCTGCAAGAATACTCAGCCTGAGAAACTATTCAAATGGGCACAAGGATGGGGACTCAAAAAGTTTTCTTCATTGCTAGCACTTTCCAGTGCCATGCAGTTGCTTCACAAGTATGTTCCTGACTTACGTAATCATGCTATTGTTACTAAAGAATAAGGAATTAATGGTTCAGTGTGAAACATAATTTTATTTTTCCTTCAGTGGTTTCTAGCTCTTCAGTTATTTATTTATGTAGAAGCAGATGTCGGTGTGTCGCAGTCTTGACGTACTGTTAGTTAAACTCTGTAGGGTTGCCTGATTGTAGACAGCTAAATTCTGATGATAGATGATTACAAAGGCTCTTATTTTAATAATCATTCCAAGTTTTGGCATTTGCAAGCAAAGACTATCAGATGCTGTTAAGTCCACAAAAGAATTTTTCTGAAATGCTTTGTTGTACTTTGGCTTGGCTATGGTGCAGAAATTATAGACCTATTTTATATGTACTCTATTGTTATATATTTATTATATTCATCGCTTGACTGTCTTGATGATTAAACTGAGAATTTTCACCTTGCATATATTTGAATCTCAATTTGGCACACTTTGACAGTTCGCTGTAATACAATGTAATAGTGTTATTTTGTTATTCAACCCAGGCTTGAATTCAAAGATCAGCATATTGAGTGGATAACTCTGTTAAGTCTGCTGTTGATCCTTGCATAGTTGGTAATTTATCTGATGATGGTGATTCAACCATTGATAACTTCCAAGATGTGAGAACGGAAGTGCGCTTAGCTCTCAATGCACTTCTTAAGGTATTGTAACATTGTGTTCAGAATGAACTATACTTTAGTGAGCTTATGGAGTTATGATACATTGATAGCAAGTGCCTACATTATCAGGAGAAATTGGTTGATCTTGTGACTGATTGCTTAGCACATTATTTGGCCATTACTGATAGTTTTGCTGGATAAATTTCATTGTAAATGTTAAAGTAGACTTGTATAGGGTGTTATTTGCTATTTATCCTCTATTGTACATGTATTCCTTTTGGCCCATTGGCTCATGAATAGCACAAGCTGCCATTCTAACATGGTATCAGAGCCACCCTGCAACCCTAGCTAGGGTTCCTCATTAACACTATAGCAGCTTGCTGCCGCCGCCTTGGCCGTCCTTGCAATGATGCTACCACGTCGCCGCTTGACTCCCTCGTGGTGCCCTCCTCTCTTCCCTTCATCCTCTGCCTTGATCGAAGGCCGAGTCCTCCGCTCTGCCTTCTGTCTCGCCGATGACGCCTTCATTGTCGCGACCACTCCATGTGGCGTCGCCCTCCTCGTTCCTCTCCAGGTCGTGCGGCGACGTCTCCTCTATTCCTCTCTAGGCCGCCGCCCGCCGCCCTCCTCCTCTCCACGGCGTTCTCTTCGCCTCCTCTCCGGCTCGGGAGGACACGAGTCTTGTCGCGAGCGGCGTGGCGGCGTCGAGACGCCGCCCGCCACGTGTTGCACGTCTCCAGCCGCTGCGTGAGCTCATAGCCGCGCCCGTCCTCGCCCAGCAGATGCGCTGCAGCCGCCGCCATCCGCGCTAGGGTCCAGTAGGACGACGACGTGAGGGCCAGGCCGCCAAAGAACCCATCGCACTTGAGTTTCGGTGCTAGTGCTCGTACACGTCTTCGCTCAACCAACTCCTTCGGTGCTCATCTGAGATGGCCATCGTATCTCGTTCCTCCGGACCGATGCCTCTCCCGCCCGTCATGTTTGATGGGACCAACTTTCGGGAGTGGTCCACAATGCTCCGGATCTCCCTTGACAGCCAGTGTCTATGGGGTCACCTTACTAAAGCTCGTCTTCGCCCACTAGTTCCGGTTCACCCAGTTCAGCCTGTGGTCGGGCCGGATGGTGCTCCGATCCCTGCAGATGTTCTAGCAGCATACGAGCAGGACATTGATCAGTGCGTCGCCGATCTGCATACTCTCGAGAGCTGGCAGGCAGATGAGGCTCGTGTTGCTGTTGTCATCTTAGGCAGAATGAAGGTTGAGCTTGCCATGGATCTGGCCGCTCTTCCTTCTTCTTAGCTGATGTGGGAGCGTGCGCAGGCTCAACTCTAGCCAAGCAGCAATGCTCTCTACACCTCTACACTGGAGCTGGCGAGCTCTCTTCGTCAACTGGACTCCACCGTTGATGCCTTCTACCAGCAGATTACCGACGTGTGGCGTCAACTTGACTCCTTGGAGCCTCCCTTCAGTCCGACCTGCGATTGCTGTAGCCTTCATAGGGACCACAAGAGTGCTGTTCGCCTTTTTGAGTTCCTTCGCCAACTTTGACTGGAGTTCGAGCAGCTCGTGCTCAACTGCTGGCCTGCTCGCCGCAACCGTCCCTAGGTGAGGCGCTCACCCTAGTCCGTGCAGAGGAGACTCGTCTTCATGGCGTTCTCTCGTCTTCCTCGTTGGTCCTGATCGCTTCCACACCTCCTCCTGCGACAGCTCCCGCGACTTCTCTCCCAGCACTGGCGGGAGGCTCGGTTGATGTGGCGAGCACTGTTGGTGCAGTGGTTTGCTGTAACTATTGCAAGAAGACAGGGCACACCATTGATCAGTGCAAGAGGCGGCCTCAGAACCGCAGGGGTGGAGGTGGTGGAGCTGGTGCCTCTCGCCCACCTGACGCCCTGCTGACAGCTATGCAGGATGTGACTCAGCGCCTTGAGTGCATGGAGCGCCGTCTGGGGGTGACTCCTTCTCCAAGACCATCTGTTGTCAGTCTTCCTTCAGGTATACAGTTACCCTGGATTCTTGACTCTGGGGCTTCTTTTTATATGACATCTGATTCTACTCACCTTGCCCCACCGAGTTCTTCAGCCATCCCTATGTCTGTCAGGACGGCTGATGCTACTTCCCTTTCAGTTGCTGGTCGGGGCACTCTTCACACTTCTTGTTTTCATGTTTCTTCTGTTTCACATGTCCCTCGCCTCGATTTACAGCTGATCTCTGCTGGCTAGCTCGCTGACCTTGATCGTCGTATCATTCTTGAGGCTGACTCTTGTTCTATTCAGGATTGTCTCACCGGGATCTTGGTTGGTACTGGCCGTCGGGTCCATAACTCTCAACGCCTTTGGGAGCTTGACTGGCTTCGCCTTCCCTCCGCTTCCGTCACATCCACCTCCAACAACCAGTCGACTGTTGTCTCTGATGTCACTGTCCTCGCCACCCCTGCTTCTGCCAGTTTTGCTCAGTGGCATCATCGTTTAGGTCACATGTGGGTCTCGTTTTTCTTTGTTAGTGAGTCGTGGTGTTCTTGGGAAGGTTTTTGGTGATACCTCCCTATCCTGTATGGGCTGTAAGCTTAGGAAGAAGCTGCAGCTACCCTATCCCACCAGTGACTCGATGTCTCTTCAGTTGTTTGATTTGGTTCATTCTGATGTATGGGGTCCGGCTCCCTTCGTTTCGAAAGGGGGTCATCGCTATTATGTGATCTTTATTGATGATTTCTCTCGTTACACTTGGATCTATCTTCTGACCTCTAGGTATCAGGTGTTGTCTGCCTACCAGGCCTTCGCTGCCATGGTCCGCACACAGTTTGACTTGCCTATTCGTGTCTTCTGTGCTGACTCTGCTGGCGAGTACCTATCCACCTCTCTTCATCGGTATCTCCTTGAGCAGGGCACCCTTCCTCAGTACTCTTGTACCGGTGCTCACGTTCAGAATGGTGTCTCTAAGCGCAAGCATCGTCACCTTCTTGAGATTGCTCGAGCGATGATCTTTGTCTTCCTCTGATCCGCCCACTGGGCCGAGGTCATCCCTCTTGTTGTCTACCTTGTGAACCTTCAGCTTTCTACTGCTCTTCAGGGTGCCACCCTTGTTGAGCGTCTCTTTGGCAGGACTCCTCAGTACAGTCACCTTCGTGTGTTCGGGTGTGTTGTCTTTGTGCTTCTTTAGCCTCGTGAGCGGACGAAGCTAACTGCTTAGTCTGTTGAGTGTGTTTTTTTTTGCTACGATGCTGAGTGCAAGGGTTATCGCTGTTGGGACCTTGTGGCTCGCAGGATCCGGGTCTCCCGAGATGTCACCTTTGATGAGTCTCGATCATTCTTCACTCGTGATCCTTCCTCTAGCCCGCACTCTACTTCTGATTCGCTCTCCTTCCTTACTCTACCTAATGCTTCCTCCTATCCACCACCAGCCTCTCCTCCGTCCCTACCTTTACCTCCATCCTCGCCACCATCACCCTCACCTTCCATTCCATTCCCTTCGTCCGCTGCTCCACCCTCTCCCTCGCCACCTCAGCAGCCTCCCTTTGCCTTTATGCCTTCTTCTGTCCGTTTCCACTACACTCGTTGTCCACCTCCTCCCAGTTCCTCCTCCCTTCTAGGTCCAGCTTCTACTCCCACTTCAGAGTCTTCTCCCACTTCAAAGTCCTCTCCCTCTGCTCCTACTTCAGAGTTTACCTCTCCTGCTCCTTCACCGCGGTACACTCTTCGTGATCGAAGTACAATTCCTTGTCCCGATCGCTACGGTTTCATTGCTCCTGCTACCGTTTCCTCTGAGCCTACTTCCTATCGCGATGCTGTTACTCATCCTGAGTGGCAGTTCGTTATGGCTGAGGAGCTTGCTGCTCTAGAGCGCACTGGCACTTTGGACCTTGCCCCTCTTCCTGCTTTTGTCACTCCTATCACGTGCAAGTGGGTCTATAAGATCAAAACTCACTCTGATGGCTCTATTGATCGCTATAAGGCGTGTCTCGTTGCACGTAGTTTCCAGCAGGAGTATGGGCGTGACTATGAGGAGACCTTCGCTCCTGTTGCTCACAGGACCACTATGCACATGCTTGTGGCTGTTGCTTCTGTTCGCCGGTGGACTATCTCCCAGCTTGATGTGAAGAATGCTTGTCTTCACGGTGAGCTACGTGAGGAGGTCTACATGCACCCACCTCCTGGCTATTCTGTGCCAGATGGCCACGTGTGTCGCCTTTGTCGTTCTCTCTATGGGCTCAAGCAAGCCCCTCCTGCTTGGTTTGAGCGCTTCACCTCTGTTGTCACCACTGCTGGTTTTGTTGTTAGTGAGCACGACCCTGCTCTCTTCGTTCACACTTTTCCTCGTGGTCGTACTCTTCTTCTCTACGTGGATGACATGCTCATTACTGGTGATGATCCTCAGTACGTTGCCTTTGTGAAGGTGCGTCTCAGTGAGCAGTTTCAGATGTCTGATTTGAGTCCTCTTCAATATTTCCTTGGGGTTGAGGTCACTTCCACGCCTGAGGGCTACGACCTCTCCCAGCGGAAGTATATTCATGATCTCCTTGATCGGGCTTGTCTCACCGATCAGTGTACTGTTGCCACTACTATGGAGTTTCACCTTCAGCTTCGTCCTACTGGCGGTACTCCTCTTGAGGATCCTACTCGCTACCTTCACCTAGTTGGGAGTCTTGTTTACCTTGGCATTACTCGCCCTGACATCTCCCATGTTGTTCACATCTTGAGCCAGTTTATGCAGACTCCTACTCAGATACACTACAGTCACCTCCTTCGAGTCCTGCGGTATCTTCGTGGTACCATTGATTGTCGTCTGTTTTTCTCTTGCTCCAGCCCTTTGCAGCTCCAGGCCTATTAAGATGCTTCCTGGGCTAGTGATTCCTCTGATCATAAGTTCCTCTCTGCTTATTGTGCCTTCCTTGGTTCTTCTCTGATTGCCTGGAAGACCAAGAAGTAGACTCTGATTTCTCCTCGATCTTGAGGCCGAGTTATGAGCTACCAGCCTCTGTGTGGTGAGGTGACTTGGTTATGGTGGCTCCTGGCAGATTTTGGTGTCACTGTATCTACCCCTACGACAGTGTGCTTCAACAGTACCGGCGCGATCAGCATTGCTCGAGATCCGGTGAAGCATGAGCTCACCAAGCACATTGCCGTCAATGCTTCCTATGTCCGGTCGTAGGTGCAGCAGCAGGTAGTTGCCTTTCAGTATGTGCCTTATGAGGTATTGAGTTATATGCACCAACCAGTTCACCCAAAAGCTTAAGCTGATGAGGAAAGGTGGACAATTCACTTATACTTCAACACCCCCTCTCACGTACAGGCTCCCTCAGGCCTAGGACGTGGAATAGAAGTGGACTGCAATTAATTTTTTTTAATTGCGCCAACCGGGTCTTGAACTCGAGACCACTTGGCTCTGATACCATATTGAGTTATATGCACCAACCAATTCACCCAAAAGCTTAAGCTGATGAGGAAAGATGGGCAATTCACTTATACTTCAACACGAGGTTCAGATCGCGGATTTCTTCCCCAAGGCACAAATTAAGGCCTTTTGGCCCATTGGCCCATGAATAGCACAAGCTGCCATTCTAACAGTAAAAATTTTATTTTATGCCTCTGTGTGATGTCTTAAATGTGAGATGTCATGCTCAAAGCTTGGGGACTACCCTTAGGGGAAGCACACCTAGTGTTTCATGAATGCATTTGTTCTTGGATCAAATTTTATTCTCTGTTCTCTGTACAGAGTTGATTTTCTGGCATGTTCTATCACTCTCGCGAGTGTAGGATTTCCTACTCAAAGTGGCATGGTTAGAAAGTTAGTTGCTTCTAATAGAATGTTTTTTAAAAGATGCATCTGTATCTGGCACTGAAATATGATATTCTCATTATTTCTAAAACAAGATAGTGCATTGGAGTTTATATAGCAACGAACAGAGTTGACCATAGAATATAACCATCTGTACTGGCCACAGGAAATAGTCACTTCTGTTCAATTTCGGTCTTCTGCTGGTATTCTCTGTTTCTCTGTTTGTTTGACAGTCAATATTGATGTGGCTGTTGTTTTTCATTGCTGCATTATCACATTTTAGAGTTTGGAACCAACTCTTGAGCTCTGTTTTTCTAAGCACTTAGCTAGCACAAGCCTAGGGCCCAGTTACTTCTAAAGCTGCTTCTGCTGGAGATGAAGATAGAAGTTTATTTACTTTTAGCAGTGTACTGTGACTACTGGCATCCCATAGTGCACACCATTTGAGAGAACTTTTTCTTTGCTGAAAAGTTAGGCCTAACGAAAGTTTGCCTACTAGATCCTTGTTATGCGAGATGACTTTCCTGTACTGCTTGTGTTTGTGTGATTCATATTCTTGCTTCACAAACTCACATGCCACTGAGTGTGCTATGATCATCTTACTTATTTAGTGGTACCATACCAATGCATTTTTATGATGTGTTAATCCACAGGATGATGGGAGGGGTATATAAGGAAAATATGGTAAAAGTCACATCAAAATCATACAATGACATCTGTAAAACAAAATTTGAAGGCTAAAATGACATGTATTTGGGAACGGAGGGAGTATTGAGTTATATTTGGACCTGGGTGTGCGTATTGGAAAAGTTGCTAATGTCCTGTCCACGCCCTTGAAATTTAGTGGCTATTACCATGCTCTATCCATCATCCATAAAGGATGAAAATATGCTTACCATATTCGTAAATGTTTGAGAGGGTATGGAATTGGGTGACAGATGGTGGGTTTCACTGCCATCCCTAGCATTAGCTACATAGCATGGTCTTACTTTTTCCAGTTAGCCTTTACTGCATATTTACTAAGAGGGCAACTAGCCCACGCTATACCATCGGAATTGATTCCAACCGTATAGCTCCGGCTCCTCCGTCTACCCTCCCCTCCCTCTCCCTCACCTCCGCTACCTCCCTCCTCCGTTGCATCAGTCACAGCTCCGCGCCGCACGTCCCTTCTTCCGCCCCACCACCCCCTACGGACAGTGTTGAGCTCGCCCCCTCACTACACCACTAGCTCTCCCTTCCCCACCAGCCACTTTGCCCAACCTAACCTTCGGGAGCCCACCACCGGGCCACCACCACCCCGGCCTCCATCTAGTGAACCCGTCAGCATGAGAGAGAGAGGGAGAGAGAGATCGAAGGGAATTGCATACTGTTGAAACGGTATTTCTTTTTCCTAGTTTTTCTCATTTACTAATGCTATATTGTTGGAATGGTATACCGTTCCCTAGTTTTTCTCATTCACTAATGCAGCAATTTTGATGCCTATTTCAGGTTACGGTTCCTCTGGGTACACACGATAAGTGTCCTATTTCAGTTTCCTTCATTGCAAGGTATGGTGGTGATCAGTTTTTGCTGAACACCACTCAAACTATGTATGTTACCATCCAAGAGCAAGTTGAGATCCTAGCAAAATCTAATGTTTCAAGTAAACAGGCCATGAACGAAGAAGTTGCTTAAGCTGCTAATGACAAAAAGTCAGCTACTTCTTACTGCAGTGATTTAGGAGTGTAGCTTTTATTTTTCGAACTAATGCTCAAAGCCATCCACAAACACTACTTTTTTTCCTATTAGCAGCTTGACATGCCAATGTGACAGTAATTCACCATTTGAAGAAAAAAAACTGATGATAATTCACTAAGGTGGTGCATATTGATTTTTAAGCGTTACATTTTAGCATTAAACAAATTGAAACAGTGTTGGTTTCTGCATCTGGTGACTTGCCTGTACATGGATACAGATGTACAAATGCAAATCAATACTTTTTGTGTGATATTCACTGTCACTGATACCAATCCTTGTTGTGAATTGAACCTGTTTCTCATGACTCAGAACTATGATCACAAGTGAGTGTTTTTAATACCACCGTGTTAAATTCAAAGCAAAGCTACCCATGGGGAGTTGCAAGAGATAAAGTTTTCCCTTTTTTTTTTGTTCTTACTGGGTTTTCTTCCTATCAGCTGCTTCTTGACAGGAACAATGGCAAAAGGCAATAAATTTATATACTGAAACTGTTATGGACCGAGTATACTTCAGGCGGCATGGGACTAGCAGTGGCGAGGAAAGACAGCACAACGGAGGAAGAGCAGAAGAAAGGACTTCAGCGGCACAGCCACAGCATGCAGGATAGGCCAACGGCTTGGCGCGGGTGGGATTTGCCTGCTGCCAGCAGTTCCCTTATCCCTTTTAGTTTATCTTTTCTAATCTCAAGTTGTTAGGATTTAGTTTGTTTTTCATCCTTAGCCATCCGGTTGTTAGGATCAGTTGAGTTGAAAGGCTAATAAAAAGGGCAGACAAGAAGAGAAAAGGTACGATTTAGTACCACAAAACTAGTCTCCAGGCGCTGCCGTCGATAACCGGCCGGTGGCTCCGTACAGCCAGTATCCTGCCGGCGATCCTCTAGGCGCCACGGCGTCATCGTCCTCCGGCCGCCCGGGGCGCAGGCCGGGAACTCGCGCCTACCAGCAGTCTCACCCCGGCGAACCACATCAGAAACAATCAAATTAAATGGCAAAGTGGCCACATACTACAACAACAGAGCTACTGCTTTTCTAGAACAAGCTAGGTGTGATCTTTCCCTCTGGCATTTGTTTTTCTTCAATTTATCATTGATGAAACTGGTATGTATGAGTGTTCATTTGGTACTTCGGTTACTTCATGGTTCACCATTTTGGACCCTTTCAGTTACCATCAAGCTGAGGCAGATTGCACAAGTGCCATCAATATTGATCCAAAGGTTGGGATCTGCTGTGTAGATTTGAACTTTGAAGCATGATATGCTATGTACATTCATATGTACATATTATTCTACTTTATTTAATACGTTAGTTTAGACAGTGAGATAAAATAGAAGTTTAGTAGACTTCTTTTTTTCAGTTCTGATAATGTGTTTTTGCGCAAATGATTGAGTTGATGTTTGCTATACTTTCTCATTATAATATTTTATACTTTTTAGAGTGTGAAAGCTTATTTGCGGAGAGGAATGGCAAGGGAGATGCTTCCTTACTATAAGGAGGCTTTTGACGGTATGTCTTCCCTTTTCCCTTTGTACCTGATAACCTGATATTAAGGAATTCATGTCTGTTGATTCATATTCAATGAACTGGACTTTTAACAGCTCATATCTTTAATGTGTCCACTATAAATTGCCTAGATATGATTATGTAGTTCTTTACTACATTTTGCAGATTCCAGCTATGCCCTTGTTCTAGAACCAATGAACAAGACGGCTGGTGTTGCTATTAATAGGATAAAGAAGTTATTTCCGTAAATACCAAGCCGTTGGAAGTATTTCTGCGTGAAGATGTGGCCTTAGATTGTGTGCACACACACAAGTTCTGCGTGTCTGGGGGGTGGAATGGAAGTACCTGAGTGCCACCGATGGATGATGCTGCACAATGTTCTATGCGCTTCACAAGGTACTAAATTATAGCTGCTGGCGGCAATGGAGCTGTCCTCTGTGGAGTTAGTTCACTCGTTCCCCCATGTTATGGAAAAGCCAAAAAACATACAGGTTTTGGGAGTTGATCATAGTAAAAAATGTCTTCAAATGTGCTTTATTGGTGTCCTTGATCCCCACCATGTATAATATCGGTTTCGACAATTATTTGTTGAAACACCGTGATTTTGCCAATAAAACCTTTTGCCATGCTCACCTGTACGTTGTGTCCATATCTTTGTTTTTTGAAGTGCAGCTTTCAGGACTCGTCCTGAAACGGCTGCCTTCTGGTGAGATCGCTCGCGGTGCCTGTTAGGCAGACATGTGCTGGCGCCCAATTGCCTAGCTGGCTAAACTATATCGGCTGGACCTTTCAGCCTTTTCTTTCGGTTTTGGCTGTTTAGATGTTCCTATCACTGAAACTTCCTGCATTAGAAGACGTCTGCATCAGTGATGTGTGCCTAATCTAGCGTGGATTGCTCAGCACGGGACCGTCCTGTGCATGGACGTGCAAGTGGACCTGAGGCTAATTCCGGTTATTATAAATGGGTGATCCGTTGATTGCCGGAGTTCGGCTTTGGTCGTTGGGTCAGTTTTGGATCAAGTACATGAGCATTAGGTGTTGCCTAGGCCATTGACTTGTTTGTTCCAGTAGTAGTAACCAAACAGTAAAGCTAAGAAAAATAGACTTCGTACACAGGAGTCCCGTTCCGGTAGTCGCAGTGCATGGATCCTATTTGCTCCGTGCTAATCTAGCCCTTTAGGTGCCATGGTTGATTCATGAATTTTGTTTGGGTGTCTCGTTCCAATATTTTCTTACCTGGCTTAATTAGGTGGATTCAGAAACTAATGTCGAATCATACCTTCGATTAGGTGGCCGGGTACCAGGTCCTTCGCTTTTCAGCATCCTCACAAACATTTCTTTTCAAATATGACCTCACCCAAATAGATTCGTAAAAATGGTCTTCTCCTAGACAACAGAAAGCGTCACCTACTGGGTCTGATTAGCTTAGTATCTTTCCATATAGTTGCCGAGCATGAGGAACTTAGTAGGAGACCTACCGAGCGCGGTGTCGAACGCATGAGCCCACGGAACATGGAAGTGACATGGGTCCATCACTGTTGCCACGGTTAGCCGACTTGCTATGGGCACAAAAGCTACCGAGCTCCGCGAACGTCGCAGGTGACACCTTCCGTGATCGAAAAGGAGGTTTTCTTTTTTTGCAAACATATTTCAAAAAAGGCTGAATTTAGAAGAAAAAAAATTGTGAAAAGGGTTAGAAAACGGTGAGGCTTTATTAATATCCGGAGGTAATAATAGAGGGTGAACGAGGACGGCTGAGCTGGGTTTGACTAGTACGGCGCGAAACGAGCAAGGTAAACAACACGGCAGTGCCGGCACCCAGCTCGTTTGATGAGGACGTTACCGGGACCGGCCGACCGGGGCGTGGTGCATTTCCTTATCATTTGAAGTGAAAAAGGCATCTCCAACCGCACGGAGGAGAGCTCTCCTTTGACTTGGCTTCCACTACCGGCTGCCGAATGGACGCAGCAGTACACAGGTTCCAAAACTACTGCTGAACTGAATGGAATGGGGGTATGGGACCCCATCCTTTCGCAAAGCTGAAGAAAACCCTGGATGCATCCACTTGCATCCCCCCTTGCACGAGCGGGTCAGGGATAAAAAGAGCTGTCCCCTCCTCGAGAGAACACACTTTGCACAGCTGCGCGCACACAAATCCCATGTGGTTTCGCTTCGGATTTTACGGGGTGTTTGGATGAAGGGGATTTCCCTGTGAATCGCCGATGGTTCTAGATTTGAGCTATCGGTTACCGTGCGAGATAGCCGCAAGGGTTCTAGAATCAAACTATCGCTTTTTTAAAAAAAAAATCATTCCGCCTGATCTGATCGTACGCTGAGCGGGTGAGCGTCACTGAAGTGAAACGGAGAATATCATGCGAACTCCGAGGTGCACCGGGTGGCTTTAGAGGAGAGGCCAGACACCCGGTGCCAGGGCCATGAGCCTGCGCATGGGTCCCCAGCCCACGAGACGAGAGGCATACGCTCTGCGTGGTTGTTACGTACGGCTCTATTCAACGTTAGCTTTATCCGACCCGGGACCATGCATGAACAGAAGTGCGTCGTGACCGCAGTTCAGAGCTGTACGTGAGAATGAACAGGGCGTGACCACGTACCCCCTAACTCCTCGCGCCGGCCAGACGGAACCAACGACTCGTCTCTCACCCTTCCTCCGAATGAACTCCCCAATCCATTCCCCGGCCGTTTCCAGGGCAGTAGTAAGTACTACGTACCGAGCAACCGATGGAACTGCCCCGTGCGGTCCGACTTGAAACCCTGCCCTAATAACTGTGCACAGGACAAGTGAGCCCCTGCCTGCGTGCATTCCGCGCGTCAAGTGTGCCTTATTATGGTGCCTTTTGACTAACACGTCTTATCACTTAGAGGCTTCCCTATGAGACTAGGGACCTAGCTCGCAAGATCTTGATCAATGCACCCAACAAACTCTCTCTCTCTCTCTCTCTCTCTCTCTCTCTCCTCTACCCATGTGATGCGTGGTTGCATTATTCATGCCAAGCTTCTAGTTATATATAATATGGGTCTACCACGGGCTGTATTATTCAGACGCTCGCCCAGCGGCCCCAGCCCCCGGGTCTACCACTGCCAGGAATTGTCGCTACAACTTGCCGCAATCCTTGATTCCTCGGTGGATTTAATACGCTTTTGCTGTGACCGTGGCTATCCGGCCGGGGAAAAGGCTTTCTCTGTACGCGTAGGCTGGCGAGCTCCCGTTTACGGAAACAAATTCTGCAGAGAAAGTATGCAAATTTAATCATGTGTATCTCTATTTTAATGGATGTTACGTGTCTATCTAGCTAAATCTCAACCTCATCTCATCAACAGTGTTATTAATTGGAGGAGTGAGAAATCAAAGGTGTTATTAATAGGACGAGTGAGAAATTAAATGAATAGTTGAGATTGGCACGTGATATCTATCGAGTGAGGATGCACAGAATTAAATTTGCATATCCCCTCTGTAGATTTTTTTTTTCCCGTCTACTGGTACGCGCGCGAGGGGGAGTTGCAGTTGCAGATCAGTGGACCATCTTGCGACAAACCTCGCATCCCTTGCTGCATGCCTTTCTGCTGCTAGATCTAACGGACTTTCGTTTCGGGCATTTATCTTCGCCAGTGCCAGCATGTGGTCCTTGTTTTTCTTTTCACTTCCCTGTGGACCCACGGATCAAATGCGTAGCTGCAACTTTTTTTTTGTGGGGGGATGAGTTGTAAGCTTTAGCGGTGGGGCTCTCGCTGTATTCGGTATGACATGTTGGCGGTGCGTCTGGAACGGGGAGGTTAATTTCGCTAAAATTTTGCATATAACTATTTGATCGATGACTCTCGCGGCTAACAAAGTATTTTCTGGTAATGGTAAGCGTACCAATCGACGAGACTAGCTACCTTGACAAGATTGGTAAGTAGACAGTCCCTTCATAATCTCCAAGTCTGATGCTATATACTAACTAGCTAGGTTGGTCGACCGCCTGCTTACCATGAAAAAGAAAGAAATAGGCCTACTAGTGCAATATGTCACAATTAGTGTTGCCTGCAGGTATGGTACTTCATATGTATTCTCTCTTACAAGTCAGATTCATACTACTGTATCACCTTTTCTTGTTCTATGTTTTCTCGAAATTCTTTTCAGGTTCGTACTACTGTATCACTCAGGATTTGAGTTAACGACGGACAAGGCAACCGGAACATAACACAAACCGGTGCCGCTCGCTCCCTTTGACAAAGAAACAGTTGGAAGTTATTGTGAGATGAACCACTCACATCCTCCACAGTTTTGATTCCCTCTTCGAGTACGGAGAGGTAGCTTAGCTGTAGCCTGTAGACTAGCTAGCTGCTAGCTAGCTACTTCATTGCAATCCAATTCGGCTTAGCTTACCTTGGCAAGTTCATATGTGCATGTTTCTCTCGTTTGGTTACACTCTTTGATCGATCGCTTGGTAGAATTGCACGCATGCATGTTTACAAAATTGAAAATTCAATTTTTAATAATTTTTAATTGTGGGGACCCGGATTTACCAAATCCGACCCCTCTGTGCTTCCACCGTGCTAGTCCGAGAATAATTGCACACACACAATTTCATCTGATGATGATAACATAGACATATCACGAGTACTTAACAGTAATTAAGCAAAAGAGTGTAAACATCATCACATTATTACAAGTATCGAGCCTTACGGCTTAAGTGTGAAAGTAACAGCGGAAATGTAGCAACCAAAAAGAGCCAGTCAATGTGCCCACAGGCAACCGACTGGGGTACGCTCCCTAGAAGATCGAGTCATCCTCCTCATCATAGTCTTCACCACAAATGTCGAGCGGGGATCGCGAGGCTCGATCTCTTCATCGCTTTATGGAATAAGCAGCCCCGCGATGAAAAGCGAGGGTGAGTATGCAACATACTCGCAAGTCTCGAAAACTTAATGCAAGTAACTAAATGCAAGGCTTAAACAAAGGATGGCATATATGGTTCATTTTGCATAAAGCAGGAATTTAAAATTTAAATACAAGTACTAAATTCATAAAGCAGCATTTAACAAAATGTAAATAGCATAATTAATTAAATTGAAGTATAACAATTTTTTCCAGGTTCCAACTACCTAGTTGGCTCCAACCGCCAAACTAAAATCCGGGAGCTCTAGCCGCTCACGGATTCCCAACCACATTTTCATTTTAAACCAAATCATCATTTTTCCATTTAAAACCAAAACCAGAAAATCTACTATGTGAAAACGTTCCACACTTGCCTTTATCCGTGGGCACGGCTGCTCAAGTAGTTTTGACTCTGCAGAGTTGGTACACTTTACCCACACGACATGATCAACCCCTTTCGCCAAGCTATTGACACACTTCCTTTGGTGTGCCGGCAGGGAGATCATGACAAGACCTTTACAATGCATAATACCGCTACCGACTCCGCCCGCTAAGGTTTCACCGCTGTTAGAGCTAACCGCCTAGTACAGAAGCCCCCTCTTGCGCCTTGCAAGTACCCTCTCGGCAAACCGCACAACTCAAATGGCGAAGTCAAATAACGATACATGCAAATTACTTAGCCAGGTCGTACCCATAATAGACATGTGGTTGTACTGTATAGCATGGTCCATGGTAACACACGACCGGTCCTTAATTGACTAGGGCGGACAATCACATTCCAAAATTTTGTGCATCTCGCACCCGCCATACAGCCAATCCGCCCCGGTCTAAACCATTTTTCACTTTTATTTTCAAATTAATACCGGCAACACCAATTGCCATAATTTCCACAATTCCATTTGAATCAAATATGAAAGCATTTCCATAATGGTAAGGTACCGACGTGATTAAGCATGGCTAAGCATTTTCTACCGTCCCATAATACCAAAATGATCAGTATTAACAGTAATTAATTTTCCTAAGGTGTCAATGGTTGTCAAAATGAATATCAATGTGGGTATAACAATTTGGCATTTATCTAAGCATTTAAAATGACATTAAAGTACAGTACGCAAATAATAAGCATGCAATAATTTAAACACAAAATAGCATTTCATAAACTTGGGTTCAATATGGTCAAGGGAGATTTGCCTTCAACCTCTCCCGCTGCTGCTACCTCCGCTGGATGCTCCTCTCGCTCAACCGATGCGTCGTCTACACGCGAAACACGCAAATCGAGGCAAGAAATAAATAAAATCCAAAAATTCATAAAAATAACACCAACAGATAGATCTTGATTTTAGATGAATTTAGAAATTTGAATCGTTTAAATCGGAGTTCGAACGGAGGAGAACGGGCTCTCGGAAGTTCCACGGAAGAGAAAAATCAGGAAAATCACAGACGTGACACGTGTCAAGCTGCGACTGGCTGGGGTTTCGGGTTTTCGGAAATAACAGAAAATAGAAAATAAAACCCACTGACATGTGGGGTCTATGTGTCATAGACTCGGCTCATGGCGAACCAAGTTCACGGCTTACGGGTGACGAGGCACACACGGATGAACTAGGGCTTACGTGGCGATGAGGTGGCGCGGACGTGGTTGACACGTAGCGCCACGTGGCGGCTGATATGGCACGACACGACGACGAGGCGTCGCCGACGTGGGCGACCACACGGAAGGCCAGGGTGAGGTGGCACGACGTGGCGCAACGTGGCACCAACATGGCATCCACGTGGCGATGACCTGGCGCTGACATGGCTGGGCTTCGGATTTTCGGCTAACTTGGCGACGTCGTGGCGCCACGCGGCGATGATGTGGCGGCTACAGCTGAGATGGTGATGGCGTGGTGTGCTGGTGCGGACGTGGCGCACACGTGGCTGGCACGCGGCGCCACGCGAGGCTGACGACGACGGCCACGCGAGGGTTAGGGCCCAAGTGGCGTACACATGTCGGACACGGGGCGGTAACGTGGTGTGACAAGGCATCTACGCAGTAAAGACAAAGTAGTTGGCTCGGGCTTACTGTGGAAAATGGTTGGCGCAGATCTAGACCGTTGATAGACTATCGGGCGGCTGGGATTGACGGAGGAGAAACGACGTCGAGTGGCGGCGCTTCTTTGTCGGAGTCGGAGAAGACGAGAAGCCAAACAGCGATGAAGTGACGGAGCGAGCGAAAGAGTTAGTGCATCCGGTAGAGGTCGACGAGATGAGTTCAACGGTACCAGAGATGGCAGCAGAAACTCACCGGACTCGGAGAAATCCACGGCGGAACACTCGTGCGCGGTAGAAACAACCGGTAGTCGCCTGGCCATGTGAGGCGTCTCCGCCGGAGAGAGAAGAGGGGAAATGTGCGGCGTGGAGTGGCGAACCTAGGGAGGGGTGCGGCGCTAAGTTTTATAGTCTCGGGAGGCGAAAAAAAACCGAGCAGCCAGGGCGTCCGCTGCTGCTAGGGCTACGGGGCGGCGGCGATTCGGGCGGCGTGGCGTCCACGATGCCGTCGGTTCAAGATCTGACGGTGAGGGAATATGGGTGCGATAGGGTTAGGGTTTGCTGTGGATGGCGGCGCCGATTTCAGCCGTTGATTTGGCGATCAACGGTTTGGCTGGTTAGGGTTTTCATGAGACAGTAGGCAAGGTGAAAAAGATGTGGTAGGAATGAATTGAACGATGAGTTTCGCCCAAGAAAGGAAAAAGGATTCAAAATAATTTCTAAATTAAATAAAAAACCGTAAAATCCGAATAAGCTTCAATAAATCCAAATAAATAGCGAATAAATCCAGAAAAATCCCAAAAAAATACAGAAAAATCAAATAAAGCACAAGGAACCCAATAAAAATAATAAATAAGAAGCATAGATTAATCATATTAAATCCTTTTTTCTTTGGAAAATTCATTTTAAGCTGGATTAAATTCAAATGAAATTTCATGGGTTCGTATTTTGAAATTCAAACTCAAGGAAATTGAAAAACGGAATGTTTCGATCAAAAATTGTACTACTACAAGAATGTACATCACAATTAATTTTTTGTCATCATAGTTGGTTTTTGTAGCGATACAAGGTCCTTTGAATGATGATGAAGATGCACTATTATAGTCGGTTTTAAATGCGATTGTGATAAATTGTCATTACAATTGGTTACGAACTAGTCATCACAATTGGTTACGAGCTAAAATTGATTATGATGTGGCCCAAAAATAGCACATTTTACATACAATATGCACAAAAAGCAAAGACAGATTACACATAGTGTACATATCACATTCACAATATATAGAATATAAATACTTTACAATACACATCATATTAGTTCACAATATAGAATACAAACATACTTAATGAGTTAGTACACATATCTCATTAAGTATGATATAATATTATTTACATATGGACTAGTAGGGGTGCATGCGGGTCTCTAAACCTAACGTCCTCCGCTAGAAGTGTCGATACCACTAGCATATATAGTTTAAGTAATTTATTGAGATCTTTGTTTTATAAGCTCTTGAGAGGGATATCGATTTTTTACGTGCACTAATTTATGCTTTAAAATTTGTATGTAAAAGGCTGAATAATACATGTGCATATACCTTAGGGAAAATGTGTGAGCCGTCAACCAAGATTAGCATGTAATGCATCGCTCTGCTACCTCCATGGATGCTCCTCTCGCTCAACCGATGCGTGCTACACGCTGAAACACGCAAATCGAGGCAAGAAATAAATAAAATCCAAAAATTCATAAAAATAACACCAACAGATAGATCTTGATTTTAGATGAATTTAGAAATTTGAATCGTTTAAATCGGAGTTCGAACGGAGGAGAACGGGCTCTCGGAAGTTCCACGGAAGAGAAAAATCAGGAAAATCACAGACGTGACACGTGTCAAGCTGCGACTGGCTGGGGTTTCGGGTTTTCGGAAATAACAGAAAATAGAAAATAAAACCCACTGACATGTGGGGTCTATGTGTCATAGACTCGGCTCATGGCGAACCAAGTTCACGGCTTACGGGTGACGAGGCACACACGGATGAACTAGGGCTTACGTGGCGATGAGGTGGCGCGGACGTGGTTGACACGTAGCGCCACGTGGCGGCTGATATGGCACGACACGACGCCGAGGCGTCGCCGACGTGGGCGACCACACGGAAGGCCAGGGTGAGGTGGCACGACGTGGCGCAACGTGGCACCAACATGGCATCCACGTGGCGATGACTGGCGCCGACATGGTCGGGCGGTTTTCGGCTAACTTGGCGGCGTCGTGGCGCCACGCGGCGATGATGTGGCGGCTCGTGAGATGGTGATGGCGTGGTGTCTTTGGTGCGGACGTGGCGCACCGTGGTCGGCACGGCGCCAGCGAGCGACGGCGACCGCCACGCGAGGTTAGGGCCCAAGTGGCGTACACATGTCGGACACGGGCCGGTAACGTGGTGTGACAAGGCATCTACGCAGTAAAGACAAAGTAGTTGGCTCGGGCTTACTGTGGAAAATGGTTGGCGCAGATCTAGACCGTTGATAGACTATCGGGAAGCTGGGATTGACGGAGGAGAAACGACGTCGAGTGGCGGCGCTTCTTTGTCGGAGTCGGAGAAGACGAGAAGCCAAACATGATGAAGTGCGAGCGGCGAAAGAGTTAGTGCATCCGGTAGAGGTCGACGAGATGAGTTCAACGGTACCAGAGATGGCGGCAGAAACTCACCGGACTCGGAGAAATCCACGGCGGAACACTCGTGCGCGAGAAACAACCGGAGTCGCACTGGCAGGGCGTCTCACGGAGAGAAAGGAAATGGGCGTGGAGTGGCGAACCTAGGGAGGGTCGGCGCTAAGTTTTATAGTCTCGGAGGCGAAAAAACAGAGCAGGGGCGTCCGCGGCTAGGGACTACTGCGAGGCGGCGATTCGGCGCGTGGCGTCACGAACCGTCGGTTCAAGATCGACGGTGAGGAATATGGGTGCGATAGGGTTAGGGTTTCTTTGTGGATGGCGGCGATTTAGATTGATTTGGCGATCAACGGTTTGGTAGTTAGGGTTTTCTGAGACAGTAGAGGATGAAACGATGTGGTAGGAATGAATTGACGAGTTTTGCCCAAGAAAGGAAAAAGGATTCGAAAATAATTTCTAAATTAAATAAAAAACCGAAAATCCGAATAAGCTTCAATAAATCCAAATAAATAGCGAATAAATCGGAAAAATCCCAAAAAAATACAGAAAAATCAAATAAAGCACAAGGAACCCAATAAAAATAATAAATAAGAAGCATAGATTAATCATATTAAATCCTTTTTTCTTTGGAAAATTCATTTTAAGCTGGATTAAATTCAAATGAAATTTCATGGGTTCGTATTTTGAAATTCAAACTCAAGGAAATTGAAAAACGGAATGTTTCGATCAAAAATTGTACTACTACAAGAATGTACATCACAATTAATTTTTTTGTCATCATAGTTGGTTTTTGTAGCGATACAAGGTCACTGAACAGTGATGAAGATGCACTATTATAGTCGGTTTTCGTCTGATTGTGATAAATTGTCATTACAATTGGTTCTGAACTAGTCATCACAATTGGTTCTGAGCTAAAATTGATTATGATGTGGCCCAAAAATAGCACATTTTACATACAATATGCACAAAAAACAGCACAGATTACACATAGTGTACATATCACATTCACAATATATAGAATATAAATACTTTACAATACACATCATATTCGTTCACAATATAGAATACAAACATACTTAACAGTTAGTACACATATCTCATTCGTATGATATAATATTATTTACATATGGACTAGTAGGGGTCTGTCGGGTCTCTAAACCTAACGTCCTCCGCTAGAAGTGTCCAGTACCACTAGCATATATAGTTTCGTAATTTATTGAGATCTTTGTTTTATAAGCTCTTGAGAGGGATATCGATTTTTTACGTGCACTAATTTATGCTTTAAAATTTGTATGTAAAAGGCTGAATAATACATGTGCATATACCTTAGGGAAAATGTGTGAGCCGTCAACCAAGATTAGCATGTAATGCATGACGTAGAAACCGCATAGGTCGTCTCACCCTGTTGATGACTGTGAACAAAGAAAATCAACTTAAGAGGCGAAGAATAGATGTCAGAAAAAATTATATGTTAGGCACTTGTATTTTGAAGCGCTTCCACTTCAACTTGTCATCTCATTTGTTATCATGTCGCTCTCCTTTTAACAATGTAAGACATGAAAGCTTTGCAAACTTTGGAGAAAAACTATTCATGCAAAAAAAAAGAACGTAGTTAAATATAAGAAGTGTTAGGTTAGAGGAATATACTTAGTTCTGCAAAACAGACTTGATCATATAGGTCATCGATCTCTTTTCGATCGAGTTAAAATTGTAGATTTTGTTTTCACTCAGAGCGACCACGAATAGAATCCAATAGTTGCTTATTAAATGGTATGCAGTAAAAGAAAATAAGTTTATATACAGTTTAAGTGCATACAAGTAACTAAAGGGTAAAATAGTACTTACTCCTCGTGGTACGGGAATAGAGTGGAGTTCTTTTTCAACTCAGCCTACAATGTCTGCCCGATGTAGTTCGTAAGGAACTCCGATTGAAACCTAGCCATAGTTGCAAACACCATGTCGGAGTTGATGAACTCAACTAGGTATTGACCCGTCACGGCTTGTTGCCTCGTTATCCTGCAACTCACGTTAATTGTTAAAAACATAGTACAAAATCCTATAACAGTCATAGGCTTATGCTGTATGGTACGATACACACAGCGTCCAGGATCGTAGAGTAGAAATATCAATGGCTTTCGGGTTGTACAAATGGAACAAATTCTCAAAACTTATTGGGAATGTCTCGTGCACGTCGCGGTGAAAATGTCCCCCTCAGTACAATAGGAACCTATAATGCACATGCATATGTAACGTGTTGCAGTATTGGAAAGATCGAGAAAACGCGGGGGATATTTACCTTGAGTAGTACGACACCCGTTGTGGGTCACTTGATGAACAACATCCGTGCTTGCCTGACAGTGGTGATATCTTCGTTTAAGGGAACTCTAGCATATGAGATAGGAAGTCAAGTCTTCGTGGACATAGTCCACCTGCACCCTCATGTAGCTTTTCCTCATGAGGTTACTATGCACTGTGTCAATCTCTTTGTATGGAAATGCAACCCCGAGTCTAGTCTCAACGGGAAATCAATCTTCCATCATAACTGACGAGGGCTGGGGAATCTCTGGCGAGTCAACACGTGGTCAAAGGGGCCCCCGGCTCAAAGCATTGCAGTGAAGGCCCACGACCGCGGCCCAACAGCACTCGTCCTTGCACGACCTCGAGCTCAGGCAGCGGGGCTCTGTTCCCGCTCGACCTCGACCTTGGCTCAGGGAAGTGAGTTGACTCTGCAGTTACCAAGACCCGCACGATGGCATTAGGGCGGACGTGGGCGGTATTTCCGGAGCGGTTACAACCCACCTTCAATACGCACGAAGTCACTACCCCGGGGATCTCTCCCGACCGTTACAGGCAACGTCAGGGAGGATATAAGACCTCGCAAGGCACATGTGTAGGGCAGACTCTCTAGCCATAGACCAACACACTCAAACAGAGCATTCAGGCTCGAGCTGTAATCATCTCATTCTATGCACAGTTAATGAGTTCCTCCATCTCCGGAGAAGACTGGACGTAGAGCTGTTACCCTCGCGGTGGCTCGAACCAGTATAATTCGCTGTTCCTTGCTCGCTGACGCCAAGCACACCGATCTACGTTTACGCCATTGTTGAGTGAAGTGCTTTCTGGGTCCCCCATTCACACAAATCCCCTTTTCATTCTTGCGATCAGGCGATCCCGATCGTCGACAATAACGAACTGGCACTTGGCAGGCACTGCAAAAAGTATGTAACTTGATTAAAAATATTGTTTAGTTTACTCTTTTACCTTTAAGTCAGAAACAATTATTATCTTCGACTGGGGACCGCCCTGATCATTTTTAAAAGCGCAGCTGGTAGGGCGGGGCATAGGCCTTTCTAGAGAGGCGAGGTCATCTAACTCTGACTCTGCAAGATCATTGTTATTATTTTGGCCCTCAAACGCTTCTCACGTGCCCTTCCCCCAGCGTGTCCTTAGACGCTCCGCACGTGCCTCCCATGATCTTGAATTGACAATGGCAGCGTCACCCTTGAAAAAGAATCTCTTTGTATGCCTCGCACCTGCGGGAAGCAGTCGATCGCCGAAAATAGGACACCATTCGACCTTTGGCTCTGAAAGATCACCACTCTTTTTGCCGACTTACTTTCTTCTGTAAGAACTAAATATAAATTAGTTGTAAAATACACCGAAAATTATACTCTAAAACATAAGCTTTACGGGGAACTATGCTAGCTGTATCTGCGTCAAGAAACGCTAATCATCTCACCTCACGACTGGGTGGGCGATGTTCTTTCCCCCGCACTGATCACACAGCTGAAGACTACCAGCTAGGGGTGAAAACGGATCGGATACGGTCGGATATTGCTGTTCCCGTATCCTAATCCATATTTTTCCCGGATTCGAATCGGATCGTAAGACCGAATCGGATCTGATTCGGATATTTGAATTTCGGATCTGATCTTGTCGGAGCGGATACATACGGATTCGGTTCGGAAGCGGATAATACAAGCGGATACATACTTGCTGAACCATTCGACTAGCAATAAATTCATATATATTACATAAGTTTGACAACTCACACAACACAAGTTTAACAAGGTATCAAATTCAATAATTCATACATAACTTGAACTTCAAGTCTTGAACAACACATAATATTGTCTTGAAGTCTTGAACGACTTAATGCTACAACATAATGCGGTACTAAGTCGCATCTGCCAAATTGGTGCGTTCCCACCTCAATTGAATGTGTAGGCTTGCAGATGATGCAACCATCGACACTTTGGTGACACTTGCACTTCCACTTCGAAGCCATTACTTGTTCTTCCACTTGAACTTTGTGGTCCTAGTTCATACAATTGTTGCATCATAAATAAAGCACATGCGATTCAAACAATAAGAAGAATGCATATCCAAATTGAAAGAGACACATGCAAGCAATACTTTGTACCAAACAAAGTTGGTTGGCTTTGTAGTGAATAAAAGCATTACACATTTACTGACAACAAGTAGAAAAGATCAACATAAAATTGATATCCATGTTAATAAAACTAGAATTGAACTTCTCAAGCACAAACTGCAGATACAAACGCGACATTTACATTGATGAGAGAGTAGTAGTCAAATAATATATAAGGCTTAAAAGATCAAGTCGTTACATCAGAGTTCAAACTTGGGCATTAAAGTACAAGGTGAATCGTAAACATCAATGTTCATTCATCCATGTGTAGATTGCTATCGAGCGAAAACTAGAACTAGTAGATCTACCTCTGCCATGCTCACGATTCACTCCAAACTAGGGTAAAGACACTTGCTTGAAGAAAATCGTTACGAAGACCAAAAGGTAGCATTTTTCCTCGCTTGCATACCTTGATCCTCTTGTCCGAAGGAGTGTGGCAAGTCCGGACTAGAGAGGAGGGGCCTGGATCCGGAGGCGCGCGACGAGTCCCGAAGGAGAGCAGGAGGCGTCTGAAGGAGGAGGAGGACATGTAGTGTCTACCTGAGGAGGAGGAAGTGATCGGGTCTACCGGCAGGTTAGGAGGCGGCGAGAGGTCCTAGGCCGGAGAGAGGAGGAGCAGGCTGGAGGCTCAAGCACTAGGGTTAGGTTTGCCGCTTTCAGCTTTTGGGTTGGGGAATCGTCAATCGAATGGGGAGCGCGCGAGGCCAGACTGAGGCTTGCGGCTCGAATGACTAATGAGAGTTGATTCGATATCCGGCTCGGATAATATCCGATACGTATACGTACATATCGGCTCGATATCTCATATTGTTCCAGTTCGAATCCGTAGTAAGTATCCGGTTAGTTGAATCCGAATCGTATCTAGAATTTTTCCTGGATACGTTTTTAGCGATCTTAGACGAACTCGGATTAACTGGCCATTTTCACCCTACTACCAAGCTAGAAGGCCGCTCGTATAATAATACCCCAAATATAGATGGAAGACTTCCCGGGAGATGAGGCTGTCCACGTGTCGCTTTTGCGATTTTGCAAAAAACCCCTCCGTGTTTCTTAAAATTACGGATAGGTCCTTATCAATTACGAACAGGTCCTTCGCGATTTTTTGTGAGGGGAAGATTTTTTCCCGTTTCTCGCATTTAGGTCCCTCGGTCGCCATTTTACGGGAAAACCTTTCCATTAAATTCAAATCGCGGAGAAGCCCTTTTCTAATTTTTCAGGATAGCGGATAGGTCCAAAAACGTAACAATCAGGTCCTTACTCCTTACGTTTAGGTCCTTTCTCCGTTTTCAGGAAAAATTGTTTTCGCCAATGTAAATATGTGTGTAGACTTTTTCCCATCTCGATTTTTCATCTCCATCTCGATATTTTTAAAATCATGTATTATTACTCGTGACGCGTAGAGTGTTAGACTCGACAAAAGAATGTTGTCGTTTCTAATGCTTTTCCAACCTTTTCCTCTAGACTTTTTCCCCACGCGGTTTTCCACCTCGGTCTCCAATATTTTCCAAATAATTAGTCGAAGAGATATTTCTACAACTCTATCTCCTATTTTTTCCCGTTTACGCTCATTATTTCGACGATTTAAAAATAAAAGCAAAAAAAAATGTAATTTTTTCTCTGGAAAAGCAATGGCGTGGTGTGTTACGCCGTGAAAATTTTTGTATCCTTTCAGCTGTTTCGCTCGTTATTTCGACGATTTAAAAAATAGAGCACGAGAACAAGAGAAAATTTTTCTCTGAAAACGACACGCGATATGCCGCGAGCCTCGAGATTTTTTAAACATGTGTTATTACTCGTACAGCGAACGCGTAGAGTGTTATATTCGACAAAAAAATGTTGTCATCTCTAATAGTTCGTGTTACGCCTGCGAAAAAATTTGTATCCTTTCAGCTGTTGCGCTTATTATTTCAACGATTTAAAAAATAGAGCGCCGCCGAGAAAAAAAATAAAATTTTTCTACAAAAAAACGACACACGCATATCGTCATGAGTCTCTAAGATTTTTTAAACATGTGTTATTACTCGTGACACGAGAGTGTTAGACTCGACAAAAAGAATGTTGTCATCTCTAATAGTTTTTGGCCCTTTTCCCTCTAGACTTTTTCCCCATCATGGTTTTTCATCTCGATCTCTAATATTTCCGGATAATTATCGAAAGAGGTATTTCTACAATTCTATCTCTATTTTCCCGTTTATGTTATTTCGACGATTTAAAAAATAAATCGCCGCCAAAAAGAAAAAGAAACTTTTCTAGGAAAAAACGGCACGCACGTCGTGTTACGCCACGAATTTTTTTTTATTCTTTCAGCCGTTTCGCTCATTATTTCGACGATTGAAAAACTAAACCGGCGTCAAAAAAAAATCTACGAAAAACTGGACCGCGCGGCATATTACACCGCGAAAATTTTTCTAGTACAATACACTGATAACGGTTTTCAGTTTGCCTCGGAGAGTACTTTCTAGCTCCTGGCGCTAGCCACACGGGTACGGTGTACCCCGTCCCCTATTAGTCAGTGTCAAACGTACGTACGAACGTACGTTGCTACTGCTAGCTCCGTCCTCCCTGTAGCGCACTCTTCAAGTGCAACGCACACACCCATCTTCTTTTCTGTTCAGGGGGACACGGAGCCGGTCCGCGTCGTCCGATCGACCCTACCCGACGCCCCGTCCCGCCTGGTGAGAGCAGCGTGCCTGCCTGCCGGGCACATGCAACTGTCCACCAACCCTCCCCTGTGGCGCGCGTCCGTCCGTCCTCCTGGATCGCCGTCGTCAGAGGTCAGGTCACTCACCCTCGCCTTGCAGCAACCCGTCAACCGCAACAGCTCACCGTCACGTACACCTCGGCGATGGCTACACTACGCTAAGCTAAGCGATATTTTTGTAGGCCGGCCTCACATTCCCCTACGCCCAAATCGTAGCTAGCTACGTACGAGCCGCGCGCCGTGAAATGATCACTATTTTGACCCTCTCGCCTATTTTTCTTTTTTTTTCTTTTTTCAAAATAAGTATAGAATTACAAATCTTTCACCTATCTATTGTGAAAAACACCTTTCACATTTTGTTGCCAAGGAAGGGCCTCTCGCGTCCTCCTTTGTAGCACCGCTTCACCCCACACGTCGAGCACCTGCTTCCGCTCCTGTGCTCCCCCTCAGCGATGTTGGATCCTATAACTCTAGAGCGCAGCGGTCGTCTGATGCCACGCTCGTCGCCAGCTCCCACATCACCTGCCTCCTGTGCCACCCCTGTGCAGCACCTTGGCCTCTAGTGCTCCTCGAGCATAGCAGGCGACAGGTATCATCTGCTATGTAGTATCTAGAGTCACAAATAAGAACATGTATTGTTTGGAATAGACGCATATAGCACGCCTTCAATTCTTTGTGACTGACTATACTCTCTTGGGTCATAAATAGTTTTCATTTAGGATATTAGTGTAATCAAATTTTTGAAAGTTAGACTGTTCGTATCATTTTAAATATTTAAAATAGATATATGAAAATCATATGTGTAGTTTTGTCTTGAAAAGTACTTTCACAACATTATAATTTTACCGAATTTTATAAATATGTTACAATAAAAATCAGTGATCAAAATATATTTTATGAGATTGTGTGGATATCCGAAACAATAAATATTTGCGGCCGAAAGGAGTACAAGAGGCTAGCGCATGCGAATACGTCTCACTACCTGTGTAGGGCGGAGAAACACCTGCAAGGCTGCAATAAACCAAACTCCTTAATAGCTAGGCGACACATGACTAACACGTCGCTGATATATGAACAGTTCAAACAGAGAGGCATCTTAGCCACGGTTGCGTGCGCTCACTGATCGTAGTGGGATCGATCTTTGATATTTCCACTGTCCGGCAGGCCGGCCCACCACAGGAGCAAAGCAATCAGCCGCCGGCAGTGCGCATCACCCAATTGCGGTAGAAAACTGTCAGGGCCGGTAAGTTTCGCTCTCCAATCGAGTCCGGAGACAGCAATGTGATCGGTGACTAGGCATGCCTCCAACATCATAATGCTTGACCTCATTTTGCAAAAATATATCGCTGTGTTTTCCCTTTCCTCTCGTTTGGTCGGATACCAAGTTCCATACAGCTGATGGTGCACAGCAAGGTTAAAATTTTTGATGAAAACTGACGAAATTTCAATGAAAAAACTGGATTTCGGACTACCCCGAATTTTAAACTACCGGCCGGATTAATTTTTTCTAAAAAAATTGAAATGCTAAAGTGATTTTGGTTTTTTCGGCAAAATTTGGCCAAATTTTGCCGAAATCTCAGGTTTTTGTCTGATTTTTAAAGTTTTAGGGCCGGATTTGACTGGATTTGGCCCAATAACCCTTAAAAAGTTATATTATTTGAAAACTTGCTGAAAAACAAAATTTTGAGACTTTTTAAAATTTTGGAAGAAATACTGTTAGATTTTTATAAAATTCTATAAGCTTGATAATGATCTAAAAAATTTATGGTACAATATTTAATAGTGTAGAATCATGTATAAAAATTTTCAAAATAATTTAACTTCATTTGTTATCTTTAAAAAATTAAACATAAAATGAACATAATTGGAACAATAATCTTGTCGAATTTTATAAATTTTTTGGTATCGATCATAATCTAAAAGTTTTATGAGGGATTAATAATTGCTTCAGTACCATTTTATAAAAAATTTTAAAAATTAAACTTTTTGTTTGATCAATCAAATCTATGTATGCATTGAACTTTATTTGCTATATTATATTTCAAAAATCAAAAAGAGAAAAAACATAAATCGTATTGTGCCTTGTAAGAATTTTATAAATTCACTGGAGTGTAATCATGATTCAAAATTTTTATGAGATCTTATTTCCTTATCACCCTTCTGTAAAAGTTTTAAAAAATTTAAATCTTTTTTTATTTTTAAAGCAAATCTATGTATTGATTATCGTTCTTTTATCAGAACGTAACACTAGCAGATTTTTTTAAAATTATTTAAGGTTGATCATCATCTAAAACTTTTATAGAACCAATAATGCTACATCAGGACTATCCACAAAAATTTTCAAAATTTTCTAACATGGTTTGAATAATTTTTCATTTCGTTCAAGTTTGTTGGTAAGGCTTTTAACAGAACAGTAGTACTGTTTGAATTTTTAAAAATTCATTAATTTTGAACATCATCTAAAAATTTTATGTGAATATTATGAATATGTCAGGACTATTCACAAAAAATTTCAAAATTTTATAACATCGTTTGTTGTAATTTTAATTTGGTTCAAACTACTAGTGAGTGTTTTATCAGGACAGTAGCAATTTTTGAATTTTTTAAAATTTCTCAGATTTGATAATCATCTAAATTTTTTATGAAAATATCATCAATGTGTCAGGACTCTCCAAAAAAAATTTAAAATTTTTCGTCGTCGTTGGACCCACTTTTTAGCCAGTGTAAAACGACTAAAATTTCGGGTAAATCTACCGAAATTCGTTTTTTCTTGCTAGCAAATGGACCTGATCTGAATTTGCTTTTTTTGGATTTCAACTAAAATTTGTTTGAAGTACCGAGATTTTATCAAAATTTCAGATTTCAATCGTACCTAATATTTTTTCAAATGAAATTTAAATCCTTGGTGCACGGTGCTTGTTTTTGCCGTTTTTACCACCCGAGTTATCTTCAGTCGTCTCGCTGTGCTGGGCTCTCTCAGAAGGGGAGGCCTCGACGCCATAAAGCTGACGGGACCTCACGGATGAGGTGTTACGCGCAACCAACACTAACTCCGACCGGACAAGACATCACTTGTGCCATCATCCTCTGATTCTGTCAAAAGAAGAAAAAAAAAGCTTTGCTTGGCCCTTGGCTGTGCTACGCAGCGCAATAACACTAAGGGGAAATCTTCACTCTAAGTACTATTCAGATAGAGATTCCATGTGTCTTTAGCTGGCGCCTTCTCTAATCCAACGATTTACCCCGGTAAATATTGAAGCCCATAGTGTCTCCCTGGATGAGAAGAGAAAGGCGCTCTAATCTCCGCTGCAAGTTGATCATAAGCTAAACGCGACCAAATAAATATACAGGCCCATCATCTGAATCAGACTGGACGTATTTGCAACAGTGCATGCATGGCACAGCCTCACACGCCCTCGCAGCAAAAAGAATCCGTGGAGCTAGGGATGGCAATAGGTACCCGAAACCCGATACCCGATGGGTATTTACTCCATTAGGGTGCAAATATGGTTCAATAATCATACCCGTGGGTACGTTAATGGGAGAAAACCCGTACCCATCGGGTATATGATCTGAGTGCAGGTACTTCCACTGCCGTTTACCCATTTACCCGTGTAAGTGGGAGTGGCTCAAGCCGGCCAGTTGTGCAGTAACGACTAGACTCCAAAGTCCAAATCTCCAATTCCGCCTCGAAAACTAGACTCCAAAAGTCCAACATCCAAATCTCCAATTCGAGTGAGAGTGTCTCCAATCACGGATCATCAATAAAGTGTTCTTGAAGTTTTGAAACTCCGTCCTAAAAAATCTGGGTAACTATTATTGATATTCTTTGATTCTTGAAGTGTTGAAGCTAGGTTAATTCTAAATATCATGGTCTTCCATAGCAGTTTTTTCCTCAACATTCGGATACGCAATTTCATTACGAAGCGATATTATAGGCCGATGCAACATTACTTACATTACGATTCTACTTTCTTTACTCATCAACGTCGGTGAAGAGCTATTGGCTAAAATTGTGTTCACTAAATTAACGGGTATGGGTGACCGCGAGTGAAAAGGACCGACGGGTATGGGTATGGGAAGAAGTTCTACCCGTGGTGATGCGATAATCTGGTGATTTTTCATCGGCATGCAGTATGGGTGGCGATGCAGCGGGTATGTACCTGTTGCCATCCCTACGTGGAGCTCTACCCTAACACGATGACGAGTTACCACCTAGTACAGGTGAATACTTTTGTAACGTCTTTCACCTTTCATCAAAGACGGTTGTAGGCAATAGCCAGTACAGATATGCAAGGAGGATGCACATGCTAAAGCCTAAAGCAAGCTCCCAAAGGAGTGGAAACAAGAAAGGGGGGGAGAGAGCAGCAGCACAGAGCGGAAAAGGCATTGAAAGTGCTGCCTCTGAGGATGGAGTACACAGACTTTTTTTTGGCCGTTTATTTTTTAAAAAATAAAATTAGAACTTTTTAAACAAATTTATAAAACTAATCCTATCCTCGACCACGAAAGCAGTCACACATGTCATCTACCGTACTTCCATACCGCGGCTAAGCACCGAGAGCGTGGCGGACGAGCTCCCTCTACTCAACATCAAATGACCTGTAGAGCTGCTTTATACTTAATGAATCACATGATTAACTACTTAATTAATCACTTAATTACTCATTTGTGCTTAATTAATCACTTGGCCACATACTGCCGAGTGACAGATGCTTGGCACAGGCCTACCAAGCTATCGGCCTGTGGCATCTACTGTCGAACTTGGGGTACATGGTAAATGATATATATCGTCTGCCACTGTTTTTGTAGTCAGAGACGAGGCTAGGTTACAAATTCATATTGGATCAAATTTGAAAAAAAAAAGTGTGTCAGAATCTAAAAAAAATGGAACTCAAGCTCCTGAGATGGGCTCTCTGTTTCGCAACAAGCACCACGAGCCACACACAAACCGAATCAACCGAAACGCACAAGTGACAGGGACTAATGATGGCCTTGGTGGTAGAAGCGGATAGGAATGGGTGTCAAGCTCAGAGAGGCACACATAATGGGGCGAGGCAACCACAGATTAAACCGTAGCGATCGTCTGGTCGATCCGATCCTGATTAAAACGGCAGGGAGTATCTTAATGCGCAACCAGGCTTGGACATGTATTAGTGAACCGATTAGACCAACCCTGTCGCGATCGATGGCTATTACGGCGTCACATTGCCTTCGAATAAAAATTCCCCGTCCCGTAACTCTCCGAACTCCCCAGCGCGACGGTCCAAGTCCATTTGCTCGAAAACGACCCGACGGAAGTCTAAATTTTCTCGCGATCTTGGACTCGAGGATATGGATGGGTTCAGACAAAAGGCGTAGTGTCAAGATCTACTAGGGTCTATCTGACCATTTTTCGGATTAATCTGACTGATTTTCCTGGTTAAAATCATTCAGATTTCTTAGCCATTATATTAAGAGTGTGTTTGGTAGGGCTCCAGTAAATCTGGTGAAGCTAGATATTCCTAGCTCCACCAGATTCGTAGAGCTGGAGCTATGAGTACATTAAAAGTGTTTAGATAGATCATCTTGTTTACATTTTAGACTAAAAATATAAACTTAATTTACTTTATTTTAGTATATAAGTTTCAGATCTCATGTAAAGCTGTGATCTGGAGTTCTACCAAACAGACCCTAAGATCCAAAGACCAACCCGCCTCACCCAACTTCTCTGTTACAGCACAGCCCTAATCTCCATCCTACTCTCGTCTCCCTCCCACCTCGCTGCATGCGTTGCCTTGCCAGCATTACCTCTGTGAGGCGAGCCCTCCTGCACCCCTTGCCTCCTGCTGCGGCCACCAGTGACCAGACTACTACTTTCTCACAGCCGCTATATCAAATCTAGGAGAAGCATTCTCGAATCCTCTATGTATATCATACTAATTCAGAAAAAGCTAGTATATACCGTAAACAAAGCTGGTAACACAACATATCATACGAAATTTTGTTCTTTTAGTTATTAGAGTTTTACAATATTGATGGCTCACAGGCCAACTGAAAATATAGCAGTGGAAAGTAAAAAGAGTAGTAGTACCTAGCAAATCTGTCACAGACAATCGACTAGAACAACAGCCTAATTATCGAGATCCATACTAGTGAAGAAGTGCCCCTCCTCTAAAAACTACAATATAGCAAAGTGAGTACCAAAGTACTCCGCTAGTCACACAATAAATATAGTATTAATGAAAGGATAACAGAGGAGGGCACAATATGGTTAGTTTGAGCATAAAGTAATATTTTCAACACAATAAATAATTTCAAATGTGTAATTTATATAGTAAAACTGAGTTTTAATTCGATTTTCGATGAGGGATCTACTCTGGAGATTCATCCCAAATTTTTTTCCTAAATGAAACTGTTTCCATCTACAAATCATTTTTACTAAAACCACTTCAAAAAAATCAAAATCTAATATTTGGAAGACCAATTTGGTATGCACATGACTATAGATTTGGCTAATTGATTAGTTTTACACTCTGCAGAAGTTGTACAACTTTACCCATAAAAGAAAATCAACTTAATATGTCAACATGAAATTCTTCTTTAGACGTACAACTAAATGATTATCATAAAGCTTTTACAATGTGCCATTCCAAATCAGTCATGCCTTGTTATGGTTCCACCGTTGAAAGGTTTAGAAAGTCTTAATCAGAAGCCCACTTTACGCCAAGGAAACAACCCAATGGCACAACCGACATTGAAACTTTGTAAATTAGTTAGTTAGACCTATCACATACCAGACTTGTGGTGATATGGATAGTCTTTACATTCAGTAGCTCATAGATTGGTTCTTAATTGACCAGGCAAGTTTATCATAAACCCAAAACCAAGGCAAAGCCACCTGACAACTATTTCATGCTTGATCAAAATCACATTTTTACTTTCTCTTGAACATTATCACTTTTCATAGCATTCCACGGTATACTAATACCAAGTAATAATTTTATTTCAATAGAAATCTTTGTTTAGTATAAATTCTCAAAAATCCTAATTTTAGGTCTAAGCAAATCTAAGCCTTGTACTATATAGCAATGGTTAATACTATTAATATACCAAATAGTGAAATTTTGTTTAAGGTAATAAGGTATGCAGATTTCAACATTGATTAAGGTCATAATAAATAGGAGTAACTGTACATTTAAATCTAGGACTAAAACTACACTGATAACATTATGCATGCAATAATTTTAATTAAAATATAATTTAAATTCTGGGATCAATATGATTAAAAAATATAACTTGCCTTGCTCGAAGAATCGGTGCTCTGGGTCGTCGATCAAGTACACTTTTGGCATTCCGAAATCTATATGTTGAGAATAGCTAAATTCAAATAAAATAAAAAACTAGTATAAATGAAATATTAGAATTTAGATAAATTTATGAAGAAAAATGGGGTCAAATGAAGTTCAAATGGACTACTTGAAGATTAAAATCAAGGAAATTGAGAAGAAATGGATTTTTTTTTTTAATTATTTTTCTAAAGGAAATCTGGATTATTACGCTAGCATGATGTGACTGGTTTTCGCATTTTGGAATTATATTTTGAAGAGAAAACCAGATTATGGTGCAAGCTTGACGTCGTAAAGAGAAAATGAATTTCGATCGAATTATTTTTGAACGAAAAATGCTTTGCAGTTTCTCACATGTGGCTAGGGTCCATAGACCGGGTCCACCGCTTTGTGCCAATCCACTGTGGACCAGGCTCATGATGGCAGTGCACAATGGTGCGTCAGGTTGAGCTCTGGCAAGAGGAGAGGGAGCACGAGGTAGAACATTGCAAGGGGATGATCATGGTGGGGTTCATGGAGGCGGAGGAGCTTGGAGGGCGGCGGTAATGGGCGGTGAAGTGGCGCAGCGGTCAACGGCAAGAGGAAACTTGATTTGGGCTAGAGAGAGAGAGAGGAAAACTATAAATTGATTTGGGGAAAGAGTTTGGGGGTGTTGGGAACATGATATGATGCGCTTAGAGAAGGTGGGAACTCATCGAGGCGGTAGGGCAAGGATCAGGGCGAGGTGGCTATACTCAAGGAAGAAGCTCTCACATGATTGTATTCCGAGGAGAAATGGAGGAGGGAGCTTTTCAAGGTGGAAATTAGGATGTGGGGAGAAATGAGCTCTGGGCTTCTTTATAGGTGCTTAGGGAGGACAGGAGGTGAGATAATGGCATTTAAATTTGAGGTGGTCGAGTGGCGATCAAGCATGTTTATGCAGTAAAATCAGAGATAAATGCAACATTGATGGTCTTTATTAAAAGCTTCAATTTCATGAGAAATGGGGAGAAAATGATGATTTTGGCAAGCTCGAGGTGTTGGCTATGGCAGCAGATAGAGAAGCGGCAGGAGGAGGAATAATAAGGGATGAATGGGCTAGGTTGGGAAGGGAATGAGCCAAGTGGGTGAAAGAAAGAGGGAGGGAGGAAGATACAGCTAGGCAAGAAAAAGAGGCTGAATGGGCTATTGAGAAAAAGGTTTCAGACCAAGAGAGAAATAAGAAATTTTTATTTAGTTTTCAACTTAAAATAAATTCATAAATTCAATTGGGTTTTAGAAAATACCAAATAAAGTTCAAAATTTAGAAAAAAATTCATAGAAATTTTTGAGATATTTTGAACCTACTAAAATTATTTCCAATTTTAAATTTGGTTTTTATTTTTACACAAAACTTACTTTTTAATTTCTAGAAAAACAAGAGCCTTTATAAAATCTAGAAAGTTCAGGTAAAATCTTAGTAATTCAGAAATAATTATTAGAAAACCCAAAAAATTGAATTATTATCTAGAAATTCACAAAATCCAATAAAATAATATTTTTAATTTAAATAATAATATTTTCTCTTTATTTTTAAAGACAAAAACTCTAAGGTGTTACACGTTGCCGCCGACTTTCATTCCCCTATCCTGCCCTTCTTTCCCATCTCTGGCAGCAGTAATCCTTCACTGCCTCTCATTGCCTTCTAATATTCTTTTGGTGATGTGATGCTACTGACCTCCACCACCCGTCGCCCTCTCCAAACCCACGACAAATGGCACCATTGCCGCCTGGCCGCTGCCACCACCCACCGTCAGTCCTTCGTTGCCCCTGCCTCCCTCCAAATCTAAGCCACGATAAAACCCTTGAGCTAACATGCCATTGCCCAAGTCGGAGAGAACGCCGAACCATCAGCTGTTGCACAGAGGAAATTGGAAGGTTAGAATCCAGGTGATATGCACAAAAAATAATCGTTCGACATATGTGTAACAATTCTGTTAAAATTAGTAAGCAGGACTAGCTGTGCCTGGGACAAGTCCGAATGGACCTGCCAAAGTGCACGTCACCTCGGATGGTTCGAGTAATAAATCGGCACGAAATGATATGAGCGGCACGGAAGGATAAGGGCAGTCCCAACCCTTCATCTCAGCTAGTGTCCATAGAATTAATTACTTGCCAACTAAGCAAAAATCTAGTTCGGCCGAGCGACATCCAACTTGTCCAAAAGCTCAGAGTTGGTTTAAGTCTGTTACAACAATGGTAAATGTTATATCGCTTGAAGAGTTAAATGAATACGAGACTTAAGTAGTTAAGTTCTGTTCTCTTAAATGTGTTCATGCTGATATGACACTTGACACATACTGCCTTGTATGAATAAAGAAACTTAAAATGCATCAAGTCAGTAATCTCTGACTATCTATTTATAATGTATATCATCTATGTTTGAAGATGAATTAAAATGTGGTTGTTTTCAACATGAGAAGCCATTTTTGTATACAGCTCCGACTAGTAACCTGTTGAATACTTTTTGCCTTGGCACTTTGTCCTTCTTCTTCTTCACAGAATGACAGATTTTCTTCCAGGGACAAATTTAATTGCCGCAACACCTTAATAAACAGAACATACAGTGAAATTATGGCAAAAGAAATTCAGACATGATTAAATGGCAACAAGGATCATACTTCATTAGAAAAGGAGGGCATGAAAGGCTCCAGCAGACAGGCAAGGAGATAGACAAGACCAACTAAAGTTTTCATTACAATGGCACAGATCGCTGGATGCCTGGATCTTCCTTATAAAGTTTCCAAAATTGGCTCTCCTGTATCCAGTTAGCAAAGCAAAGATATAACAGTATTCAGTGCTACTAAAAAGCTAAAAGAAAGAGGGAAAAAGATTTACTTGCAGATTTGCATTTCCATCACTAGAACTAGAAATACCCATTGCACTCTTCAGTCCTTGTATGCAATTTAACCTGTCGTAAAAAGATCAAACATTATGTTGTAAAACCTAGTAGCTGGCAGAAAACAGGCAGTGGTGGAATGTGTGCCATTTCACATGTATCAAAATAAGCTGATTACCTTTTCCATTGCTTCAAAATATTGTTCAACCCATTTATTAGTTTTTTCTGCAAGTGCCTTTGTCAATATCATCGTTATTCCTGACTTCCTGTCAACAACACCAAGAATTCATGAAGAATTATCTAATTAACACCAATCGATCAAGACTGAGAAAGCAAGCATCGATCAGAGTATCAGACCAGTCGATTTGCTTTTAATCCAAATGATTGTCATTAATCATGATTGTCATACACTTATACCACAAATGAAAACTGTTGGCCTGGTGCCTAGCGCTTCGCTTCCTCCAGACGAGGCGGCACCCACCATCAAGCGCGTGAACATGCCGAGCACCACGCCGGTTTCGGGGACAGGGAGCGTGGCAAGGCGCGATGTTGTCGGGCTCCATGAAGGAGGCTTGAGGGCGAAGAGAGTCAGGCGGAGGAGGGGGCAGGGCAGGAGATGGGTGATCATCAATGGACGAGAGGAGCGGCTAGAGGAGCAAGAGGAGGAGGAAGAGCAAGAAGAGGGCAACCATGGAGAGGGCGGACTGGAAGGGCCAGCAGATCTGGGCAGAGACCCTTGAGGCGCTTGGATCGGTGGATGAGGGAGGGAGGAGCGCCATCCGATCTCGGCATCCGACGAGGCGAACTTCGATCCGTCGAGGCGGTGACTCAGCTTGATGCTGCGCCACAAGGCCGCCACCCAAGACGAGATGGGAGATCGGAAGACGGCTCGGCGCTTCGTGACTGTGAGGATTGAGGCACGGATGGCCGAATGGGAGATTGAGAATAGGAGATGGGCTTAGGTTGGCTCGCGGTATGGGCCTAGTGGTCGTTGAACAGATGGCTTGATGGGCTAGGCGCCGAGCTTTGGCTTCATGAGTCGGCTGGTCGAGCCGAGCCGGCCGGTTTTTTCATGAGCTCGAAAATAGGCTTCGACTGGCTCGGTCCCGAGCCACGAGCCCGACCGAGCCGAGCCGAGCTGCCGAGCCGAGCGAAATGAAGCTAAATTTCCATCTAGCACGAGGTAGAACATTGCAAGGGATGATCATGGTGGGGTTCATGGAGGCGAGGAGCTTGGAGGCAGAATGGGCGGTGAAGTGGCGCAATGTCAACCAGAGAGGAAACTTGATTTGGGCTAGAGAGAGAGAGGAAAACTATAAATTGATTTGGGGAAAGAGTTTGGGGGTGTTGGGAACATGATATGATGCGCTTAGAGAAGGTGGGAACTCATCGAGGCGGTAGGGCAAGGATCAGGGCGAGGTGGCTATACTCAAGGAAGAAGCTCTCACATGATTGTATTCCGAGTGAGAAATGGAGGGAGGGAGCTTTTCAAGGTGGAAATTAGGATGTGGGGGAGAAAATGAGCTCGGGGCTTCCTTTATAGGTGCTTAGGGGAGGACAGGGAGGTGAGATAATGGCGACGAAATTTGAGGTGGTCGAGCGGCGATACGGCATGTTTATGCGAGTAAAATCAGGAGATAAATGCAACATTGATGGTCTTTATTAAAGGCTTCAATTTCGCGAGAAATGGGGGAGAAAATGATGATTTTGGCAAGCTCGAGGTGTTGGCTATGGCAGCAGATAGAGAAGCGGCAGGAGGAGGAATAATAAGGGGCAGGGCGAGCTGGGCTAGGTTGGGGAGGGAATGAGCCAAGTGGGTGAAAGAAAGAGGGAGGGAGGAAGATACAGGCTAGGCCAGAAAAAGAGGCTGAATGGGCTATTGAGAAAAGGGTTTCAGACCAAGAGAGAAATAAGAAATTTTTATTTAGTTTTCAACTTAAAATAAATTCATAAATTCAATTGGGTTTTAGAAAATACCAAATAAAGTTCAAAATTTAGAAAAAAAAATTCATAGAAATTTTTTGAGATATTTTGAACCTACTAAAATTATTTCCAATTTTAAATTTGGTTTTATATTTTACACAAAACTTACTTTTTAATTTCTAGAAAAACAAGAGCCTTTATAAAATCTAGAAAGTTCAGTAAAATCTTAGTAATTCAGAAATAATTATTAGAAAACCCAAAAATTGAATTATTATCTAGAAATTCACAAAATCCAATAAAATAATATTTTTAATTTAAATAATAATATTTTCTTTATTTTAAAGACAAAACTCTAAGGTGTTACACGCTGTCACGACTTTCATTCCCCTATCCCGCCCTTCTTTCCCATCTCCGCAAGAGAATCCTTCACGCCTCTCATGGCCTTCTAATATTCTTTTGGTGATGTGATGCTACTGACTCCACCACCCGTCGCCTCTCCAAACCCACGACAAATGGCACCATTGCCGCCTGGCGCTGCCACCACCCACCGTCAGTCCTTCGTTGCCCTGCCTCCTCCAAATCTAAGCCACGATAAAACCCTTGAGCTAACATGCCATTGCCCAAGTCGGAGAGAACGCCGAACCATCAGCTGTTGCACAGAGGAAATTGGAAGGTTAGAATCCAGGTGATATGCACAAAAAATAATCGTTCGACATATGTGTAACAATTCTGTTAAAATTAGTAAGCAGGACTAGCCGTGTTCGGGACAAGTCCGAATGGACCTGCCAAAGTGCACGTCACCTCGGATGGTTCGAGTAATAAATCGGCACGAAATGATATGAGCGGCACGGAAGGATAAGGGCGTGTGTCGCTGGTCTATTGGGGAAGGAAAAACAGCGAGACAATTGGGAATTTTGAGGCTCCAGATAGTACCATTTCGTTCAGTTTTCGATTAGCTAGGCTGATGGTGTGCCTAGGAGACGATGTTTTTGGTGCTTCCAACTTAAGTGGGTCAAGTATCCGGATGTAAGTGAGATGTACTCCAGTTTATCTTCACATTGTCTATATTGACCGCAAATATTTATGCGGAATATTGTGGTAGCCCGAAAATCTTATGCGGGCAATGCGGTATCCACAAAACTCATAAATTATTATAATTCTCTTTTAGTTGAGCTAAAATACAATAATTTGGGTATGAAAATTTGTGTTTGCTATTGAATGTTAATGCTCTAAAATATAATAGTTTGGGCATTAACCATGCAAATGTTAATAATCTACCTCTACTGCCCCTTCTACCTTGCTGTTACTCTGCTAGTTCTAGTATATAAGTCTTATGCTAATAGCCTGACTGCTCTATTACTTCTTCTCTATTACTTACAAAGAGCAAAAACAATAGCAAGTCATGTAAGAAACATCATATCTGATTCTTAAAAAAAAGAAACATCATATCTCTTGCTTTGATTGGAAATCCAATGTTGTTTCCATAGAATATAATGTCCAAAACTTTACTTAATACAGATCACTCCTCTAACAACAGTATTCAAATTTGAGAAACTTGCACACTGCATTTTCTGCAGAAGACATGAAAAAGCAATCTTATTATCATTGCTTTTAGACAAAACAAAATACTAGAGGAGTCCACACTACATCTGTATTATTATAACCATGAAACTAATCCAGTCCGATTTACACACTGAAACTAACCCATTCCAAAATAAGCTTTGCAATTGACTCTAATAGAAAAATCTTTCAACTATAAACTTCACAGGATCTACTTTTCAAATAGAAGAGTGGCGTTGAGAGCCGAGAGGAGAGGCTGTGAGAGGAGACTCGAGAGAGGTGGTGGCGAGACGAGGCGAGTGGGAGCCCATCGTGTGAGAGGTGAGCGACGGGCTTCACGGACGTGATGTGGACTTGCAGGCTGCAGCTTTGGGCCACTTAATTTATTAAATAAGATGTGAATATCCATATAACATTGTTTGGTGGGCTAATTTAAGCGGCCTCGTGAACACCAGGCCCACTTTCACCCTTGACTCAAGTAGTATATCCAAGTGTAATCTATTTGAAAGTTCTTTTATCCGTTGATCTAGAAAGGTAAAGTTTATGGCCACTCTCGTTCCTATAATCCAAGGTAAAGTTTATGGCCACTCTCGTTCCTATAATCCAAGATACACCGTCCCTCTACGTATTCTCGTTTTTTGAGGGTAAATTTTCAGGGCAATATGGTCTAATATCACAGAATTTCTAAATCTGTGAAAATCTCACGGCACTCAAAAACCAATGCTGTTTGAAAACTCTACTTCTGAGGATTGGCAGAGGAACACTTGCGCAATTTTTGAACTGCTCAAAAGTTCTGGCGACTGACGGCAACGATAAACAAATGCACACTGCTCTCCTCTCTTCTCACGTTGGAATTCAGCTTGGAAAAAGAGGTGAATGTTTCGGGCTCGTAATTTCTGCAAATGCTCGACAGAAAAGGGGGGGGGGGGGGGGTCGGCTGGGCCGAGCGGGACTTTCACGTGAGGGTACATATATTTCGGGGGGCAGATGGGGGTGGGCAGATCGGCGCACCACCATTTACAATTATTCAATGCGGGTTTCGATCCTCGCACGCAAATCAATGGCCAGAGGAAATCAGAACAGATCAACCGAACACTTTCCTAGTCATTTTACAATTTTTTTTAAAATCCAGCTCTGGTATAAACCAAATTATAAAAATAATCATCTCTCTCACGGAGAAAGCACTGGCACATATCACTTACTGATCTCGTGTAATACGGTAGGTGCTACCGAGCTAGGTCAAGGTGGCAGGAAGCAGATCCTGCTGCCACACCTGAGCTGCTGTCTTGTCGGGCTGCCCTACCATGGCACCTTTGCTATCGCATCTATGATGCTCGGTATCTAGCTGGCTATAGCAAGAAAGAGCTTGACTAGAATTTACTTATTTACAGTGGAACAAACGCGCCGGATCTGTGCAGTGAAGGCGAAGCACGTCTCCGGCCACATCGTCCTCGGCATTGCAACCCAAACAATCCTATTTTACCAGAAATAGCAACGAGGAAAGTGTTTGTACCACGACGCACGTATGCATGCAACCTTTCCTTTTTCTCATGTCAAGCACTTGTGTGAGCTGCGACCACCAGCCACGATAAAACCCTTGAGCTAACATGCCATTGCCCAAGTCGGAGAGAACGCCGAACCATCAGCTGTTGCACAGAGGAAATTGGAAGGTTAGAATCCAGGTGATATGCACAAAAAATAATCGTTCGACATATGTGTAACAATTCTGTTAAAATTAGTAAGCAGGACTAGCCGTGTTCGGGACAAGTCCGAATGGACCTGCCAAAGTGCACGTCACCTCGGATGGTTCGAGTAATAAATCGGCACGAAATGATATGAGCGGCACGGAAGGATAAGGGCGTGTGTCGCTGGTCTATTGGGGAAAGAAAAACAGCGAGACAATTGGGAATTTTGAGGCTCCAGATAGTACCATTTCGTTCAGTTTTCGATTAGCTAGGCTGATGGTGTGCCTAGGACGATGTTTTTGGTGCTTCCAACTTAAGTGGGTCAAGTATCCGGATGTAAGTGAGATGTACTCTAGTTTATCTTCACATTGTCTATATTGACCGTAAATATTTATGCGGAATATTGTGGTAGCCCGAAAATCTTATGCGGGCAATGCGGCATCCACAAAACCCATAAATTATTATAATTCTCTTTTAGTTGAGCTAAAATACAATAATTTGGGTATGAAAATTTGTGTTTGCTATTGAATGTTAATGCTCTAAAATATAATAGTTTGGGCATTAACCATGCAAATGTTAATAATCTACCTCTACTGCCCCTTCTACCTTGCTGTTACTCTGCTAGTTCTAGTATATAAGTCTTATGCTAATAGCCTGACACTGCTCTATTACTTCTTCTCTATTACTTACAAAGAGCAAAAATAATAGCAAGTCATGTAAGAAACATCATATCTGATTCTTAAAAAAAAGAAACATCATATCTCTTGCTTTGATTGGAAATCCAATGTTGTTTCCATAGAATATAATGTCCAAAACTTTACTTAATACAGATCACTCCTCTAACAACAGTATTCAAATTTGAGAAACTTGCACACTGCACTTTCTGCAGAAGACATGAAAAGAGCAATCTTATTATCATTGCTTTTAGACAAAACAAAATACTAGAGGAGTCCACACTACATCTGTATTATTATAACCACTGAAACTAATCCAGTCCAGACGACACACTGAAACTAACCCAATCCAAAATAAGCTTTGCAATTGACTCTAATAGAAAAATCTTTCAACTATAAACTTCACAGGGATCTACTTTTCAAATAGAAGAGTGCTGGCGTTGAGAGCCGAGAGGAGAGGCTGTGAGAGGAGACTCGAGAGAGGTGGTGGCGAGACGAGGGCAGAGTGGGAGCCCATCGTGTGAGAGGTGAGCGATGCGGGCTTCACGGACGTGATGTGGACTTCGCAGGCTGCAGTTTGGGCCACTTAATTTATTAAATAAGATGTGAATATCCATATAACATTGTTTGGTGGGCTAATTTAAGCGGCCTCGTGAACACCCGCGTCCACTTTCACCCTTGACTCAAGTAGTATATCCAAGTGTAATCTATTTGAAAGTTCTTTTATCCGTTGATCTAGAAAGGTAAAGTTTGTGGCCACTCTCGTTCCTATAATCCAAGATACACCGTCCCTCTACGTATTCTCGTTTTTTGAGGGGTAAATTTTCAGGGCAATATGGTCTAATATCACAGAATTTCTAAATCTGTGAAAATCTCACGGCACTCAAAAACCAATGCTGTTTGAAAACTCTACTTCTGAGGATTGGCAGAGGAACACTTGCGCAATTTTTTGAACTGCTCAAAAGTTCTGGCGACTGACGGCAACGATAAACCAAATGCACACTGCTCTCCTCTCTTCTCACGTTGGAATTCAGCTTGGAAAAAGAGGTGAATGTTTCGGGCTCGTAATTTCTGCAAATGCTCGACAGAAAGGGGAAGGGGTCGGCTGGGCCGAGCGGGACTTCACGTGAGGGTATATATATTTCGGGGGCAGATGGGGGTGGGCAGATCGGCGCACCACCATTTACAATTATCCAATGCGGGTTTCGATCCTCGCACGCAAATCAATGGCCAGAGGAAATCAGAACAGATCAACCGAACACTTTTCTAGTCAGTTTACATTTTTTTTTAAATCCAGCTCTGGTATAAACTAAATTATAAAAATAATCATCTCTCTCACCGATAAAGCACTGGCACATGTCACTTACTGATCTCGTGTAATGTGGTAGGTGCTACCGAGCTAGGTCAAGGTGGCAGGAAGCTGATCCTGCTGCCACACCTGAGCTGCTGTCTTGTCGGGCTGCCCTACCATGGCACCTTTGCTATTGCATCTGTGATGCTCGGTATCTAGCTGGCTATAGCAAGAAAGAGCTTGACTACAATTTACTTATTTACAGTGGAACAAACGCGCCGGATCTGTGCAGTGAAGGCGAAGCACGTCTCCGGCCACATCGTCCTCGGCATTGCAACCCAAACAATCCTATTTTACCAGAAATAGCAACGAGGAAAGTGTTTGTACCACGACGCACATATGCATGCAACCTTTCCTTTTTCTCATGTCAAGCACTTGTGTGAGCTGCGACCACCACTGGCCACGGAAGACCCCAGGAAGTCAGGAACCCATGCAGTGAAGAGTGACACAAACCCCCGGACAAGCACTCAAAACTTTCCAAGGCGTAGCCTCGTTGAAACTACTTTTCAAACACCGATTAATCGAGCTTATGTTAAGCATCCCAAGAGCGGGAGGGGATCAGGGAATCCATCCCTATAATTATACAAGGTAACGAATATTACAGACCTAGGACTAGTACTTAATTACCTGCCATGCTCTGCTTGCCACGCTATGCGTGCGTAGCAACGAGTTTTTTAGTACAAACAATACTAGTGCTAATCGTAGCTGGGCGGTGTGGTATGACCGTCTGACACATGGGCCGGAATTGGAGGGACCAACTACGAGTCACTGATCTTTAAGATTCTGTAATGGGGAAGAAAAAAAACTCTCTTGGAATGGTCGTAGTACACAACATTTGCAGTATTCTAGTGGTGTTGCATCGCTTTCTTCTTGCCTCCCTCGTGAAGCAACCACTGCTGCTGTTAGCCTCTTTGTTTAAGCCGGAGGCCGTCTGTTGCGACGATCTCGAAATGTGCCCCTCGAAATGTTAAGTAGCTGCTGCCGAGATCGATCGGCAAGGCAGGTTCAAATGCCGGAATGATTAGCCCGAGCGTTGGAGCCCTCACACCGCAGGGCGTTTTTAATGGTGGTGTGTGTGTTAGGAGCTTCATGGGATGGAGACGGAGATGGATCTCTCAAATATTCCCTTGGAAAAAGAATGGTCTCACTGATAGTGGGTTAGTATTTTTTTAAAAAAAATGAAAGTTCATTTGTTTGTATTTTTTTAAATGGTTTATTAAAAAATTCGTGTAAGAACGGATATTTTCTTTCCTGTAAAAGTTTCGCGTTCAAAATGGCCCAACTATTGTGGGTTATTTTTTTTTAAAAAATGAAACTTTATTTATTTGTATTTTAAAAAGGTTTATTAAAAAAATCATGTAAGAATGGATATTTTCTTTCCTATAAAACTCTAGTAAAACTTTTGCGTTCAAAATGGAGGCTTAGGCTTGATTTGGATGAGATCGAGATACGTGAGAACTTCGCAAGTCAATTTCTTGCTGATCGCCGGTCAAGTGTTTGTCACCTATCAAAATACTTCCTCCATTCTTTTTTATTGTCATTTTAGAATGTGTACACTAGTCCTACAAAATAGAATGTGCGTACTAGTCTTAAAACAAAGAATGTGTGCAGCCAAATTTTTAAGAAAGGTGCTTCTATGTATTTCTATTTAAAATTTACATAAATATTAAAGTATGAATGAAATATAGATGATGATTATTTATCTTTTTGTTTGCATAAGATTTATGCAACCTATATTAAAAGTCTAAGAGGTGATGCATATAATCACTTCACTTTTTATAACTTTGGTCTTCATAATACACGAAACCATTTGGATTTATGATGAGAAAATGATGTTGGTAGATTTGTCATAAAAAGCTTTTATATCACCATATTTTTAATATTTTCCCCTAACATGTATTTAGGAAAAAGTAATGATCAAACGTGAGTATTGAAGAACGCATTGATTTCTAAAATGACAAGTAAAAAAAGAACGCAGAAGGTAGCTAGCTCTTCCCTACGAAAAGAAAAGGCTATCTCTCACTAACATACAATACGATGTTGTAATGTAACGCGAAAAGTACACAAAATTCATATAATTGCTCGGCTACCCTTGATAATAATCTAGTACCAGTGGGTAGCATGTCTGATTTCCACCAAACAAGTCAATCTCTAATTATCAGGCCCATCTATTCATCTCATTTATTTTCAGAATAAGAAAAAACCCTACTTTAAAAGGACCTCATGCCATCGTGATTTATCTCTTTGAACACCTCCCCTTTTTTTCCATAAGAAATACGTCTTGTCAAACCTTATCCTATAGTTATATAGGAGTACCGAGTTGACACTGGCCAGTATTTCCCTCACGCTGGCTCGACCACAACTCGAACAACCCGTGAGGCCCTGACCGCACGACCGCATCTCGCCGTCGCATGTGCAAACAACCACTGCGAGTCACAGCATATCATATCCACCGAATCGTTCCACCAACCCAACCCGCCGACGCGCTGCGCCCTACCCTCCCCACGGCGGGGCATAGATTAATTGGAACGAGCTTGGTTAGGGTTGAATAATAAACGGATGGTCCTATACAGCCAAAAATGTAAGAAGAAGGATCGCAATAGATGAATATACAATATAAAGGATAATAACACTTTTCTCTTTATTAATTATAGATTAATCCTCTTATATAATGTGATACTATATTTATACATAAAACCATTCATAGGTAGTTTCGTAATTCGTACATCAAAATAAAGAGTTCAGTTATATCGCAACAGATAGATCCACTGCGGCGTGGGTGTCCATGCCACACTTGGACGTGAATTGACGCATATGGGTGAAGGCCGAAAAAGAGGAGCAGAGCGGAAAACAAACATGCTTTGCTGCGTCGTGCAATCTTTGCACACACCTTCCCCTGAAAGCATTATATTTCTATCACCTGATTTTTTTTCAAACTTAGCTCCCTTTCAAGCGCAATTGCAAAAATAGTACTCTCTATGACTAAAGCTGTAAAAAAAGCTCGAGACTTGCGAACTACTCGAGCTCGACTTGCGAGAGGCTCGATTCGAGCTCGGCTTGCGAGAGGCTCGATTCGAGTTCGGCTCGAGCTCCAAACGAGCCGAACTCGAGCTCGCGAGCTTAACCGAATTGAGCTCGAATAGTTCGCAAGCCTATTCGAGCCTAAACCGAACTTCCTCGAGTCGAGCTTTTTCGAGCTTCCTCGAGCCGAGCTTACTCGAGTTTGTTACCGAGCCTACCGAGCTTACCAGAATAACCGAGTTTATACAAACTTACTAAGCTTACTCGAGCTTATTAAGGTTACCGAGCTTAGTCGAGCCGAGCTTGAGCCTACTCGAGCTTGGACCGAGTCGAGCTCGAGCCTGAGTCGAGGCTTGAACCCCAACTCGAGCTCGGCTTGAGCCTGGAAGGCCAGGCTCGCTCGAGCTCGGCTCGTTTACAGCTCTATCTCTGACTGTGAAAGTACCAGTAGGTGATACATGTTGCGGACCATACTGAGGACCGCATCATGTAGTACGTAGGTCCCATGGCTCGGTGGGAACTTTATAGCATTAATTACTCACTTAATTAGAGCGCTTAATGAAATAACTTAATTAACTAATCACGTGAGCTACCGAGCTAGCGTAGTTCGGTAGGTGCTCCTCAGAGCTATTAGCTCAATAGCATTGCAAAGGTTGCGGCGTGAAAAAATAATGCGTGTCGAGCTATGCTGTAGGTGGTCCTTCCAAGCACCTATTATGTGGTATCCTTTTCACGCTCTTCTAGTACAATAGATAACACGTGTTGTCTACTAATACTTTTATGATTAAGCAGGAGAGTATTTTTTAATTGTATTCGAAACAAAACCAAATTCGGTTATTTCCACCAGTGTTTTGAAAAACGGTCGATACGGCCGCTTAGTCGGCCGACTATGCGGATACAACAACCAAAATGCCACATATATGTGAATGAGAGGTCTATTGATGGTTGAGAACGTAGAATCGGATGCATTAGATGATTAATCAGCCGTTTCCGTTTAATTGGCCGCATACATCCATTTAATTACACCAAGTCAACCCAATAGTCTTTCTGTTAAATTAATTAAATTAGTAATATCTCCTTTACTAATTTTGTTTAGACCCAAATGAAGAAAAAAAGGAATAAGTTAGATATTCAAAGATTAAATGATATTATATTTAATTTGTACAATTCAATTCAAGAATGAAGAATAAAGAAAACTCAACAAAGAAATGAAACCCTGTAATGAAAACATGTGAAGATGGTGACATTCTTAGCGCACATGATTAGCTTGAAGTTGAACATGTAGAGTTACCAAGTGATAGTGTCGGAAATAGAAAAAAAATTACGGGATACACACTTATCCGTATAATCCCGATTAATCGCCTATGTTCTAATTGATGGTCCCCCCACGCGACGGGAAAAACGGCGAGTGGGGGAGGGAATGGAACGGCACATGGCGGGCGCCCGATCGCGTCGGGTTACACCCGAATTGACCCGCCCGCGCAACGTCTACCCCGCCCGCGGCCCATATTTCTCTCCCTTTTCGTTTCTTTATCTGTGGTGGGGTCCTGCCTGTCCCAGCCTGAGCAGGAGAGGAGTCAGAGACTCAGAGCTAGTCAGCTAGTGACTGGGATGGAGAGAGAAGAGGACGGGGGGAGAGGCACAGGCCGACGGGTGGGCCCCTACAACACGCAGCACCATCATCTCCTGACATGATCCACCTGATCCCGATTGGACAGCTGTTGCTGCCGGCCTCCTCCCTTCGCATCCAACTCTCCGACTGAAGAGCTTTTTTTTTTTCGAGTCTGGTAAAGTAAATTTGTAAAATAGCTATTTTTAACTATAAAAGATACAACATGTGATACATATCACTTGTTATGCTCATGGATCTCAGTAGATTTTCAAGTCTATAATAGATCGACCGAACATAGCAACAATGCTAGGCCTATCTTATTGTCATGCCCTCTCTTGCTCAGAAAGAGATCCTGCACGTGGTAGCAGTTCTACCGAGTTTTCCATGCTCATAGCTTTGGTTGCCGGTCTATGGATCATAGCAGAAATGTTAGGCCCACCTCGTAGTCATGCTCTTCCAACTCAGAAAGAGAACCTGTGCGTGGTAGCAGTTCGATCATGCTCCTCAAGCTCATAGTTTCGATCATCGGCCTAGAAATTTCCAAGCCTACAATAAGCCGATCGACCATAGCAGTAATGTTAGGCCCACCTTGTTGTCATACTCTCCTAACTCAGAAGGAGGTTTTGCGTGTATAGTAGCAGTCCTACCGAGTTCCCCATGCTCACAAACTTCGGTTGCATGGCCTTCCGTTGTCGAAGTGGGACATTTTTTTTTTTTTTTTTGATAGATAACCATATTTGAAAGAAAAAATCATCACGTGATAGCGAGGCCAAGCCTTCTCGTTGCATGCCCTCCAGCCGAATCTTACCTTGGGGGTTAAAAGAACTGCAAAATCAGGACAAAACCCTAGGTTTCATCGCTAACCTCTGCAAACCACCACGCATCATCGGTGAGATTCGTGGCCAAGCCAAGCACGGAGATTTCACAGAACATATGTACGCGTTTTCCGCTGTGAGACGAGGCCTAAAGGAACGGGAGATGGATGTAAAATGTTCTTCGCGTTCGGCGCCCACGGAACAATTATCGCGCTGTGCGGTACTGCGGTTAACGTGAAAGCGGGGAGGCCACGCTGGTGGTGGTGGGTAGGTGTGCTCCGTGGGAGGACAAGACCTCAACAGAAATGGCAATGAGCCGTACTGTACCAGCAATGCCCTCTGAGGCTCTGAGGTTGTCACTGCTCCCGCTCTCTGCGCTAACCCCAGCACAGCAGGCAGTAAAAGTCCCTGTACCCAAGGATTAACCGCGGTGCTTACGCGGGGTTAATAGAGCATGCCACCATGCAAGGGCAGTAGCTCCGTTTGGTAAAAACGTCGGTACGTAATGTCCAGTCCTCTCGCCTGAGCACGAGTCTTGCTAATCTGATGCTCCTGTGATGTTCATTTTTTTATTTGTCTTTTTTTCTCTCTTGGGCAAAACTAGAAATTCACATGTTCGTGGCCTGGCATTTTTCTCTCTCTTTTCTCTTGCAATTTCTACGAGGGAATATGGTAGGCTAATTAATAAGGTGCACTGACTTTCATACAAGACAGTATTTTTCAATAGTGTACGGTACAGCATTCGGTTTGATTGTTGTGCTTGTGCAGCTTTCGACGCAAGACTCTATGCTCAGTTTTAGATGACAAACAACCAGGAGAGGACGACCATACCGGCGACGGGTACGCTAGAAATCTAAAGGAGATGTTTCCAACAAAGCAACCGCAAGACGCATCCTTTGAACACACCCAATGTGTAATTGCGTATGTGTCAGCAGTTTTTATAGCATATCATATAGAACCAGAGCTAACGTGGAGAGAATTAAAGAAGAGAGAGGGAAGCTATTTCTCAAGCAAGACACAGCTTCATCACGTAGCCCATAGCACAAAAAAACAACCAAAGAACGCGCCGGAGGGTAGAGCATTTCTTTACCACACGTTTTGATTTTTTTTCCATCCTCCGTCTCTCGTGCACACGTGAAGGTGAAGACTACCTACATCCACAAAAGACATCGCCGCCACCTCCCTTCCTCGTCCAGCGTCGCCTCGCACATCCTCGGGCCACCGTCGCTAAGCGTCGTGCCGTATCTCTCCCATTAGTGATCATCTAGTACAACCGACGATCATCTAGTGCACACGTGAAATTTTGTTTTCAGCTTACATCTTAGAGGTGGGTTAAATCCAAAAATTTAGTAAAATCTTAGAATTTCGGATAAAATCTAACCAAATTTAAAAATAAAAATATGAAATCCAGAATTTTTAAATGAAATTTCGGTCTAAATCTCGGCAAAATTTAACAGAATGAAAAATAGTCAAAACAACATTAAAAAATTTTGAAATTTTTTGTGGATGGTTTAACACATCACTAACGTTCTCATAAAAATTTCAGATAATGATCAGGCCTGAGAAATTTTTAAATTTTTTGAAAGTGCTACTATCCTAGAAAAAAGGCTGACTAGCAAATTTCAACCGAATTAAAAATTATGGAATCCATGTTAGAAAATTTTAAAAAAATTGTGTATGGTCCTAATGCATCAATAATGTTTCCATAAAATTTTCAGATAATGATAAAGCTTGAGAAATTTTCAAAAATTCATATAGTGTTACTGAAGGCTGATCAGCAAATTTCAACGAATGAAAAATGGGTCAAAACACATTAATTTTTTTTAAAAAAAAACTTGTGGATTGTACTAACACATCAATAATATTCCCATAAAATTTCCATATGATGATCAAACTTGAGGAATTTCAAAAATTGTGACAGTGCTTCTGTCCTAATAAAAGCTATACAGTGCTACATGTATTTGCTTCCACAGATTTGATTAAGTAACCAAAACAAGTTTGCAATTTTTGAAACTTTTTGAGAAGGGTTTTGTGGTAATGCTTAACTCTTCTAAAAAAATTTGGATCATGATCAGGCTTGAGCGAATTTATAAAATTCTGACACGGTTACTGTCATAGTTGTGTTCATTTAGTTTTTAAATTTTTAAATATAAAAAATGAAGTTTAATTCTTTTTGAAAATTTTTATATATGATTATAGACTATTAAATATGGTATCAAAAAAATTTTAGAGCATGATCAAGCTTGTATAATTTTATAAAAATATGATAGTGTTTCTACTATTTTTATAAAACGTCTCAAAAAAATCAGTTTTTCAACAAATTTTCATAGAAGATGACATTCTTAAGAGTTATTGACCTAAATCTGTCAAACTACTTGAGATTGCAGTGAAATTTACCGATTTTTTGAAAAATATGTAGCAATTTGAATTTTTTATTTTTTTATCCTATCGGAATTTTCAATCTCGTCATCGACCGAAATCCGAAATCTCGAACGAAATTTTTGAAATTTTGCTAGGATTTTGGACTATGGCACCCATGCCTCACTATCGCCCACGCACTAGCCACGCCACCCGCATGCTTGCCGTTGCTCCACCTACCGTCCATGCTCGTCGCCCGAGCGTCCCATTGCTAGCTTGATGAGCCGTTGCATGCACCTCGCCGTAGCTTGCCCCACTCGAGCACCTTGTCGAGCATTGCCACAACTCCATATGCCTTAGACCTAGGCAAATCTGGGCCCCTAGGCTCAGATCTTTCAATGCTCGAAGTGGAGGGAGAGAGGCGCCGAAGGAAGGGGAGGGGGGATGGATGGGAAGACTGAGGTGGAGGTAGGAGGGCCAAAGGCGGTGGAAGAATAGGAACCAGTGAGCAAGTAGTGTAAAGGGGAGGTTTGTTGGCGGGGAGAGCTAGGGATAAAGGTGGTAGAGAAAAAAAACGTGAAATTAATGTGCGGCTAGTACAAAGAAACAACTGGTTAGGATGGCAAGATAGTATAGCGCGCTACGTTGCACCGCGCAAATATCACTCCGGAGTTTTTTGTTGCAAAAATCGTAAAAGGATCTGTCGACGATTCGGGAACCGGTCCCCCGCCGAGCTTACTTGTTGAATGAGGGATCAACCTAGGGCCCCTTTTTCGCGGAGGGTGTAGCGTCCGAGGGCCTGCCGAGCTACGTATCAAGACAACACAGCCAACAGGAGGTCTTTTTTAGTCTGGTTCGGGCCTCTCGCGGAAGAGATAACAACCCTACGTCCAGTGATTGCACTAGCTTTTTGAGGATGTATTACAATATGCTTGCTCGGGTCACCCCGGGAGGTTCTAAGGACTATCCTCAGGAGCACCGGCCACGAGCTCTAAGTATGAGGGAAATAGGGAATGAAGTCCCGCCCCGAACCCTTCGTGCGAAAAGGTATTTATAGGGGTTACAAGTTTACACAACATTTATTACAGAGGGCGCGCCATTTATTCGGACGTGGCGAACTGTTCCTTGTTTCAGCATTGCTGCACACATGACGTGGTACTGATGGCGCGCAGATCGCGGGCGCGTAGATCGTGGGCGTGCAGTCCTTCGAGCCGCCGCGTAATTAATGCCTCGTCGTCTTCGTGAATTGCGCCCAGTCTTTTAGTCGATCCTGGGGCTCTTCTTCGGTCTTGGTCGCTAGCCGCACCCTCTCGAGCAAGCATGCTCGGGGGCTAACTTGACAGAGGACGAGGTGGGCCTGCAGGCCAGGCTGTCCGGAGACCTTCCTCGGGGACAATGTCCAGGGGAAACATGGTCGGCTGCTAGCCAGCCGTCGGGGTACGATGGTCGTCTACGGGAATTTCTCAATCCCTGACAGGATCCTAATGTAATTTTAAATATTTCAGACTTAAAGAACCGGTATCCATGTCAAATTTGCCGAACCACACTTTTTTTCAAAAAATCCAAACCTAAATATAATTTTAAATCTTTGAGACTTAAAGAACCAGTGCCTGGGAGGACCTAAATGTAATTTTAAATATTTCGGGTTTAAAGAACCGGCACCTGTGTCAATTTTGCGGAACCACGGGATTTTTTTGCAAAATAACCGGACCTAAATGTAACTTTAAATCTTTCAGGTTTAAAGAACCGACACTTGGGTTGAATTTGCAGCACCATAGTTTTTTTTGCAAAATAACTGACGAAAGGACTTGTTCGCGATTTAAATCTTTCGGGTTTAAAGAACCGGCGCCTAGATCGAATTTGCGAAACCATGAGGTCCTTTTTGAAAAATAACCGGTGGAAGGACCTGTTCGTGATTTTGGAATTCCTGGGAGTTTTTTCGCAAAAAACCATACTTGAATGCTTGGGAGCGCAGCATTTCTTCTGGGCGTAGTATATATAAAATAACCAGTGGAAGGACCTGTTCGTGATTTCAAAATTTTCGAAGGGTTTTTCACAAAAAACCGTACTTGACGTCTGGGAGCGCGGCATTTCTTCCGGATGTAGTATATACTAGGTGGAAAAGCGCGCTACGCTGCGCCGGTTGAATTTCGATAGCATGCGCTCGGAAAAATAATTTTTTTTATTTTCGCAAAACCACCAACCGGTCAAAAATAGTCCAGAGGAAAAAGGGAAAACAATTATCAGAGATGGCAACATTCTTTTGTCGAGCCTAATACTCTACGTGTTCACTGAGTAATAATACACGTTCGCAAAACCAACCACCAGTGAAAAATAGCCTAGAGGAAAAAGGGCGAAAAATCTTCGATGAATCTGTTTTTTTTTTACCAAAACATGTTTTCCGGTTTTTTTTGGGTGACGAAAACAATTTTTCTGAGTTTTTTTGTTGCGTTCGATGAATCCGTGTTTTTTTTGTGACAAAAACATTGTTTTCGTTTTTTTTGGGTGCTGAAAACCTTTTTTTCGTTTTTTTTGTTGCGTTTGTTAAAAAGAATGGGTCGTTAGGACCCACCGGTGAATCTGCGGGACGAAAACATTTTTTCCGTTTTTTTGGGTGCTGAAAATATTTTTTCCGGATTTTTTTGTTGCGTTTGCTAAAAAAAATGGGTCGTTAGGACCCACCGGCGAATCCACGGGTCGCTATAAATCTGCGGACGAATCTACATTTTTTTTAAAAAAACCCGCGGTTATGACCCGTTGGCAAATCCATAAGTTGCTATAAAACTTCGATGAATCTGCGTTTTTTTGGTGACGAAAACATTTTTTCCGGGTTTTTTGGGTGGCAAAAATATTTTTTCCGGGTTTTTCTGGTGGCGAAAACATTTTTTCCGGGAAAAACGGAGAAAGGACCTGAACGTAAGAAGCAGGGACCTGGTTGTTATTTTTTTGGACCTATTCGCTATCTTGAAAAATTTGAAAAGGGCTTGTTCGCGATTTGAAACTAACGGCAGGTTTTTCTGTAAATTACCGGGCCAGGGACCTAAACGCGAAGGAAAAAAAATATTCTCGTCTCACAAAAAAATCGCGAAGGACCTATTCGTAATTTCGAAGAGACGGAGGGACTTTTTCGCAAAAACGGCAAAGCGACAGCTGGCTGCATGGTTGCTCTTCAATTCTTGCGCATATAGGTAAGGGATAGATATTATTATTATTATATCCTCTACTGTTACTAGATGACATCAAAGGATTAAGATATTGTTTTGAAGTATCTGCACTGCGAATGTCCTTAGCAACATCTCCTAGACCAGGAAACTTTACATAGTATACATATAATAAAAACATGAAGTTTTTACTGTGATGAAGACAAAACTTAAAAACCTAGAAAATATTTAAGATATGGTATCATCGATTGAATCATCCAAGGTTCAATATGATAAAAAAAATCATCAATACTTCTGCTAACCAAAACAAAAAAACTGTAGATTTTCTAGACCCGAAGACTTTATATGCTCTGCTTGTGCCAAAGAGACGCTCTTAATAAGTTCATCTCATCTGAAAGTGAGAGAAAAATCAATGAGTTTTATAGAGAGAATTTAAAATAATATTTGTAGACATGTCTAGCCCCTGTCATTTTTTTTAATATTTTATGGTACTAATATATGCTTCTACAAGACAGTTCTATGTATATCTTTTATCTACTCGAAATTATGATTTACTAAATTAATTATCCATATTATTAAATAAAGAGCATACTTTCAAGCTGAAAGAGTATATCCGAATGGATAATACTGGTGAGTTTACCTCAAAGGCATTTAATAATTATTATATGGTTTTGGTATCAATATAGAGTATTCAGTATCTCATATACACAAAAAAAGCCATTAATTAACCATGGTGGAATATACAAATGCTGACTATCTATCTGATCACCACAGTGCCAAATTTTAAACTTATTTTATATTTCTTTGAGGTGGTACAACCATTTCTTGATGATCTTTTAAGTAGATCTTGGCATCTAATAGCTTTGTATGAAGCCTAACGTGCATATATTTGTCTAAGACCTGTGATTAGTCATATCTAGAAAATCATGTGACATTAACACCATCAATACCTCCACAATTACTTATGAAGATAATGCTGTTTGTATTGTACAAATACAAATGGGTTAATGTAAAAAGCAATATCACAATGCATATTGCCCCTAAATTTTTCTATTCTCATGAACTCCGGAATAACGGTGAGATAAAGATCATGTAAACTAAATCAAGTAAAAATCTAGTTGATTTATTCACTAAGTCTTTGCCAACATTTAATTTATCTCTACTACTTCTAATTACGAGTTGGTGGCGTAGGTCCGTTCTTCCCTCCCCTCCTCACGGACATACCCACGAAACCGTCATTTTCCCGATCTTCTATACATTGGCGAACGGAGAAAGTTTTAATTTGGTTGGATATGCATGCGTGCGTGATCTGTGGTATATCAGACTCTTATTTCAATCAGCTGATTCTATTTTCAAATACTGCACGGTTAATTCTTTTTCCAAATACTATACACATACAGTTTCTGAGTTATCATGTACCTTTGAGTTGCTATATACATCCTTTCCATTAAAATATTTACTTGAATGTGTAGATAAGATCATCTTTTCTTTTTGTCTAATTACGTATGGACTTGATTCCGATCGGCCAGCAGTATGCGCATGGCCATGCATGACACGACTAGATAAGTTTGTTATCTCTATCTCTACTAATTCTAATTAGGAGTTGGTGGTGGTACATCCATTCTCCAACCCACCCAACATGTGTGTACCCGCGTGACTAAGTGAGAAGCGGGCAGTGGCCACCCCGATAGATTGAATTGGACCATCCCGTTGTGGGAGGTAAATGAATATGCATGACTCATTTATTGCTTTCCTTTCTTCTATTAATCTGGCATTTGAATCGGTAGCGATTGCTCCCGGTGCTTTTCGGATTGGATTGATTGATTCTCTTCTGAATGAAGCAGAGCTCCGATTCATGGAGTTGGGTCTCTTCTCGCCTCTTTCTCTCTTGTTGCCTTCCTTATTCGACGATTTTTTAATTTGGATTCCATAGATATCTCCTCGGTTGCTGAATCTATACAACCTCACTGTTTCTTGCCTCTCTTGTAGATGTGTTGAGCTTATCCGTTGAGCGGAGGTAATGGGCAACCTTTCTGATCTCGTCGATGTGGCGTAGGAGCAGGTTGCCGGTGCTGGGCGGCAAGATAGGCTGACGGCGCTGCTGGAGCTCGCTGCAGTGGATGCTGTCAATAGGTTTAGGGAGATGCTCGCGGGGGAGGCAAGGAAGCGGTGGAACTGGTTGATAGGGTGAGGCTATAGTATGGCCGGAGTAAGTCGTACGAACCACGCACGTCGCTGATGGTGACAGTTACATACGGATGACGCCTACCTCTTCAACGCCTTTGCGCCCATAGAGCAACAGGTGATGTCTTTCTCGGTCGATCGATCGATCTCGAATTATAACGTTACAAATTTACAATTCTATGTGATGTGATGTGATGTTATTATTTAAGTTTGTGAAATTAAAGATAATTTTAAGGTCGAGTTTATAAACAAGTGCTTGAAATTTGTATGTTTCGATGAATTGATTTAAACATTTAAGTGTTGCACATTCAGAGTAAACATTATTATTCAGATAAGGTTAATGCTCTTTGCAAATAAATTTTTTATCGCAAATTGAATTTCCGTTGTAACGCACTGGCACGTAGCTAGTAAAGATATGTTCATGACATTGAAAACGAGACCACTTAGAGAGATACAGAGTCTAAATTCCTCAACCATAACTCTTAGTATGATCCTGAAAATATTACGCTAAACCAAAGGACTATAGGTTGAACTCTTTTTTTTCTTTATTGATTTTTTCTAAAGTTTTTTCACATAAAGATTTTTAACGGGTAACAAATGTAATGTAATTTGTAGATGCAATATATTCTTTTCTCTATCTTTTTCCATTAGATCTTTAAGAGGTTTCGATGTGACATGCATTACGTTGTATTCATTTTAGTTCGAGGGAGTGTTAAAATATACTGGGTTTTTGTGAGGGAATACAGACTTGATATTTGTAAGAAATTTCCAAAATAATCTATAACGGGTTTTGATTTAAATATATCACCCTATTACAGAAGAGAACCAATATATGATCAATAAAGATAAGAGTTGAGATCACTTGTATCCAATGTTCATTTATTGTAATCATTTTTTGAGGATTTTTTTATTTGCATGGGATTTATCTACGATGACAAGTTTATTATTGAAATAATCCTTTTTCTAGCCTTCTTTTTTTTGAAGTCTAGTCTTTTTTCTGAAAGCAATTACAATAATACCCCTATCTTCGATCTTGAAAGCACCAAATGACATGTATCACCCTTTGCGCTCTTATACTGCGGAAGATCACTAGGACTTCTTCCGTGCTCCCGGCCACGGTAGCACGCCTTATGTGATCGCTGGCTCACGCTCGCCGGACACAACAAACGACATGTATTGCCTGTGACATTTTCTACGGTGCGTGATAGATCCAAATTTATAAATGCATTCTAGTGCCTATATTTAAAAAAAAAAGTAGAGATAGACTGGGCTAGAAAAGGGATAGCTTCTTTATTATTCAACAAAATGAAAGAGTTTTATAGATCAAAAGGTTAAGCGGACTTTTTCAATAGGTGGAGGAAGTAATGTAAAATAGACATATTGCAATTGAAAACAAGAACGAACATGCCGGCCAGGTCGGAGTCCGGTGTCCGTCTCATCACGCCGGCGAAAAACCGTAACCCGATCGTCGGTCGCTGCAATTCAGCGTTCACTGACATCTAGCTTCAACTGTGCCGGTGAGCCCGGAAGTGGGGTGTGCGCCGTGCTCGGGACGTGTACGTACAGAGTTCAAAACTTGCGATCACGCTGCGGCGACGCGCCATGCCGAGGTGGCGATGAGCGGGCGCGTGTGCCAGCCCAGCGTGAGGCAACCGTCCTTCTCCTCCACCCTGTACCCATCGCCCCCGGCGAAGAGCGCGAGCAGCGTGCTCGCCTGCTTGTAGGCATTGGAGCCCAGGTGCACGGGCTCGAGCCCGGCGCGGCTGAGACGGTTGCGCCACTGCCCCAGCGTCTCGTGGCGCTCCGTGCGCTCCGCGCCCTCGCACGCCACAACGTTCCAGATCTGCCGGCCGAGGTACACCTCGGACATGACCTGGTCCGTGCCACCAGCAGCAGCAGCTGCCCCCGGCGGGATTTCGGATTGGCCAGAGCCGGCGCCCTCGAGAGAATCGAACATGGTGGAGTAATAGTGCAGAGACTCCGTGAACCGGTCCAGGAATGAGCCGGAGTTGTGGTTGGCCTCCTGTTCTACCACGGTCACGATCCTTGGCCGCACAGCGCGTACCGTGCCCAGGACCTTCTCCAGGGCGCCGGGCTGCGCGAGTAGCCGATGTAGCTCGAACACTGAGTTGACGGCAATCACCTCAGGTTCTTCATTCGCGTCCGCCTCGCCCTCGGGCTGCAGCATGAACGGCTCCAGGTCGGCGAGCGTAGAGGCGACGAGGCCGCGGTACTGGAAATCAACGTGGATAGTGTGAGCGAACTGGGCAAGCTTCCAACCCACCTGCTGCAAGGCGTCGGTCTCGTCCGGCTGCGGGGGACCGACGCCCGTGAGACGGAACGACGGGGGCCCGCCGGGACGGAGGGCGAGGGCCTGCAGAAGCGCGGGCCACTGCATCCCCTGCTTGATGCCGAAGTCGACGACGTGGACGCGGCGGCAGCCAGCGAACGCCTCGAGGATGGCTTGGTTCGCGGTGAAGTGGGCGAACTTGAGGTAGGGGCAGGTCTCGTAGAAGTGCGCGTGCAGGAGGTCGGCGAAGGCGGCATCGAGGAGAGAGCTGTCCGGCGTGGGGCGGAAGCGATAGACACGGCGGGCAAGGGCCTCGCCGAAGTAGGCAGCAACCTTGCGCATGGCGCCTCCCTGGGACGCTGCGAGAAAGGGAATCTGCTTCACCAGCGCCTCTGCGGCCGTCAAGTTTTCCTGCTGCACGGCCTCCGCGCACGCCAGCAGGGCGTGCACCAGCCGGATCCCGGCCTCCTGCGTGTCCACCAGCACAACAGGCACCGCGGGCGAGCTGGCCGCCACGGACGCTTGCGTCGCCGGTGGAGCAGCCTCCACCACAGAGCTCCTAGCGCCCCCACCGCCGAGAGAGGAAGACGACGACGAGGAGGACGACGTGCTACCGCCGCCAGTGCGCATCCTCTTTGGCTCCCGCGCTGAATCCGCGGACGGGTCGGCCGGCGCCACAACCGGCGAGGGGATCGGCCTCAGAGCGTACGTGCTGCTCGACGAGTCGACTGCGGGCGGGAAATCGAAGTACCCGCCGCCGCCGCCGCCGCCGCAGCCAGTGACGGTGGACGAGGTGGACGCGAGCCTCGGAGCCTGCGGGGCCGGTGGGAGCGGAGGTGGGGGCGCGTTGAGCTCCGAGAGCATGCTCTCGACCCAGGAGGAGAGGTCGGAGGGGTTATAGTGCACGGTGTCCGTAGCCAGGTGCGACACGAAGGCGTCGTCCGCAGCGGTGCCGGCGCCCACGCCGCCCATCCCCATGGCCATCTCGAGCTGCTCCAGCTTCTGCGCCACGTCGGCCATGTCAGAGGAGCGCACCTTGTACCCGAGCGCGGCCAGCAGCTCGTCCACCTCCCCCTCCTCCCCCGCCGCCATCATCTTGTCCTTGGACGAGCCCATGTCGCCGCCACTACCGCCTGCGTCTTGGTACTCGCGCTTCATGATCTCGCCGCGAGCTACCGAGCTATCAAGCTAATAATTGCTTGCAATTTTTCCTCGACTCGGTTTCGGTTTTGGGATAGGTTGGGATTTGGATCCAGGGTTGGAAAGTGCGGGGTGGGAAGGGGAGAGGAGCTGAGGAGGGGAGGGCCGGGAAGGTTGAGGTTGGAAGAGCGAGAGTAGTGGTAGTGGTAGCAGCAGCAGGCGAAGGCAGGCAGGCCGAGAAGGCATCAGGTGATCAGAGAGGAAGGCATCTATCTATAGTCTCTCGTGCCGTCCGGCCCCACCTGCGCCTCTCTCCCCAACACACGCCCAGCGTTAGATCGACGGACGGATTCGTGGCGGCCATCCTTTTCGGAAAGGCATGTAAGGCGATCTTTAACAGTGTTTTCTAAATCTAAATTTTTATATACAGAATTTATTAAAAAAATTCTTTATGTCTCTTCCCTCTTCAATGGTATTTTCTAGATCTCACTTTCTATTTTCTCTCTCCTATATTATAATAATATTTCATAATCACCATATAAGTCACGTTTATTTTTTATCGGAAAAAATTTGACCAACTATTTTTAATTGCGGAATCTAAAATTTGAAATTTATTGTAACGGCCAGCATAACAGTTATATTGTAACGGCTATATTTTTAGGCTATATATGCATAGCCATTTGCACTTTCAAACCTTACCCTTTTTTGAATGTTCACTATCTAACATATTTTAATGAGTTGTCAGAACTTAGTTTAGCATTTCCTCTCAAAAACTTCTTGTTAGAATATTGTTCATTTTAGTTCACTGCTTTTTCTATTTAACAGAAATGCCATAGCGATTTCACCCTTCAGCATTGTTGGAAAGCTTTCAGCAAAGCCAAGGATCATTTTGCTCTTCCCTAACACAAATCTGAGTAGTGAAGAAGATGATTTAGAGCCCTAGTCATCAAGAGGGTAAAATCACTGTAGTACGATCACAGCATCCTAAGTATGCTGTGTAAATATTGTGACAGAGGAATTCCTTTTTTACCATCAGGATAACTATCAATGAACATTTATAGGACATAATGGCATGGGACTTTATATGGATTAGCTTATCAACGTCATCTAAAAACTTGAGCCCAGAAATGGGATATCCTTTTCAAGGAATTGATGTATATTGCACAAATTATTGGACGATGCGTTCAATCAACTAAAATTAAAGTTCGAAACTTCTTCATTCTTCAACATTACAAGTGCACCAGTCAGAAACAACTACCTTACAATTTACAAGTATGAAAAACATCTAATGTTTACGTTGCCCATCCAGCATCCACATTAAAAAAAAAAGGTAAATATCCTGTGCAATCAAATGTTTGGTGAAACCACAGTGCAACCCAACTAGAGAAAGTTTCAAAAAATTCTAAAAAATCATGGATATACATCTCAGCTTACCCCATCTACATATAAAATTTCATGATCAAATTCGTCCTGTGCTAGAAGTTACAAAAAAAATAAAGTTGATCATGAACAGCAGCACAGGACGAATTTGATCATGAAATTTTATATGTAGATGGGGTAAGCTGAGATGTACATCTATGATTTTTTTCAGAATTTTTTGAAACTTTTCCTAGTTAGGTTGCACCATGATTTCACGAAACATTTGATTGCACATGATATTTACCCTAAAAAAAAAAGGCAAAACAACAATCTAGACAGTGCGCGTTTCCAGAAACAACAACATTTGCAGTATGGTCACTATGATAGTCTAGCAACATACTTATGAAAAAAGAAACTTATGCATGTAGTTGCTTCAAACTGACCATTATAGTAAATGGATATGTTATGCATGCAATGCATTGCCGTTTTCTATTCAAACAAGTGCAACTTTTTCTTGGAAGCAGTCACTTAGAATCTCAAACATGCCAGAGAGGTGTAAAAAAGTAAACAGATGAGCATCAAGGAAAAACATTTCCTGACAGCCTTTGTATAGGAAAATTATCCATTTTCCACCAACTTTTTTTCATATGCTTTCCACAAATCTGAAATTAGAGATAGTTCTCATTAGGAAATCCATAAAGTTGTAAACCCAACCCGGCATACCCAGTGGCAATCAAACTTGCAGACTCAACAAATAGGGTCAAGTCGTCACATGATTCCAAAACGATTGTTTACCAGACACTCCCCTTTTAATCGATTTTACTTGCGTTTTCCTTAATTGTTCATAAGTTTGACTAACAGTAGCAGTCAAACTCTAGTAGCCTAGCAAACCCGGAAACTTCAAGGAGTGTAAAGTGGTAAAAGTTTGATGTCGGGCGCCACATATCATAGCATTTTGCAGCAAAAAGCATTTTGGAACGAAGAACAAAGAAACTGGCGTTCTGACCTGATCTCCCTCACCAGGGGTTGAGTTGCCGCTCCTTGACCGGATAACCGCCTTCATCAAACTCCCTGAAGTAAGCTTCTTCCTCCTGCAACACAAGCATGGCGTGAATACAACCTCTCTGCAATTATAACCCCCCCCCGGCAAAAAACCAAAAAAAAATCCAAACCCAAAAGTGAGATGATTTCACACAACCCGTGTCGATTCCTAGTTTCTAGGCGTTGAAATTGCGGGGGCAACAGGAACAGGGACAGGGCTGACCTCTTCTCGGCCTCCTCCTCGGCGGGTGACTTCTTCTTCGGCGGGAGGCCGCCGGCGTCATCGTGGGTAAGGATGAAAACGGATTGGATAGTTCCAACTGATTCGGATAATTTCGGATACAAATAGGATCGGATCGGATTTTTTTCGAATAGTTTAGGATCGAATACGAATTCGGTAGCGCACTATCCGTCGGACAAGGGTTTGTTGTTTTTTATGTAACCATATAGATGTTTGCCTTAATTGCAGGAGCATATTCATTAAAATATAACTTGCAATTGCAGGAGCATAAGGATATGGAAGATTTTGAGGAGGAGGATGTGTTAGAGGACATGGATGAATGACAGAAAGTGATCTAACCATTTGAGCTTGTTAAGTGCTTACAAGGGTTTGTTTTGTTTTCATTATGTGTATCTTAAGTTCTTAACTTGATTTGTTATGAGCTAGTACAGAAGTTTTATTTGTATTTGTTATGGTATGCAGGTCTGCTAGAGTTCACCCCGAAAAGAAGAAAGAGTATCTCAAGTAATCAAGTTCATGATGGCAGTATTCTATTCTATGTTTTCTATTTTTCCTACCTATAGAACCTACTAGACTTGGTACTGTATCTGCCAGCTAAACATTATGGTGTTATTTTGTGTTAAACCACCTGTTTATTGAGCTATTATATGTGGACTTGGTAGTTGGCACTATTCTGTGTTAAACCGGCTAGACTTGTTTAACCTGTCAGCATGATTTTCTGTAAACAATATTGTTTACCAGCAGTTTGCATAATGATTCATGGCCTGGAATGTCAATATGATCTATGCAAGATTTTTGTATCTTATATTGCTCATTTGTGTTGTTGTGGTGTAACTGAACCTGATACTATTCACTTGGTTCTTTAGAATTTGTGACAATCAGGAGTTATGCTATTCTCGTGTTGAAGTGAGGTAAATTTAGAGCTACATGATTTCAAAGCAGCAGAGAGGCTGTAGGCTTTGATTGTTGATTTCTTGTGTATAATTTAAGGGGTTATCGTGTTCCGATAAATATCCGTGACCATATCTGATTCGATTCAATTCGTATTCGCTTCGTATCCGTATTCGACATTATCCGTATCTGTATCCAAATCCAAAAAAATATATGAAAACAAATATGGTAAAACCATTATCCGTCCGTATCCAATCCATTTTCATCCCTAGTCATGGGACATGGCCGAAGCTTCCGGAACAGATGCTCTCGCCCACCGCGTCGAGATGGGGGGATTGATCGATCTCTTCCCCAATCGCGTGGAGTGGCGCCGGCCTCTTGCGGGGTCCTCACGGGCGCGGGACGGACCGACCGTTGCCTCCAACCAACGCCGAGCAGGATGGGGAAGGGAGAGAGAATCCTGAGATTTCGGGATTCTCTCTCCTATCCCTAAATATAGAGATGGAAATGAGGAAGCTATTGGAGTATGATTTTGGTGCTACAGTACCACAGGTTCCCTAATTTTTGAGGTAGAGAAGAGGATGAAGAAGCTTTTGGAGATGCTCTAAAGCAGTCTATATTGCTACTACAACTTAAACAATTGCACATAAATATTTGATAAAAAATGACAGCGTAGATCTTTTGAGAATACTATTTAAAAACAATGTGTCGATTTTTTACTGTAGCAAATACTGTTCCAAAGCACTATTGAGAAATCCACTAAGCAATTCTAGCCACAGGAATCTTATCCATATTTTTCACTTCACGGCTCATATGTCTCTTTTTTTCAAGGAGACAGATTATGCCATGCTCAAGGAGCACGGAAGGTCATCGGTGTCCTAGGAGTTCGGCCGATCGTGGGAGTAGCGCATAGGACATCATGGCAGGATTCCTTCCGCGCTACCCGGGTACGACAAAGCCTCCTATGCGGCACTATGTGTGTGCCTTAGCTTCTTCTGCTCTCCTCTAGCATGACAGCTCCTCCTGCCCTTCCTAGGCACGGCGACACCTCCTCTCGCGATCCCTCGCCCTGCCACAACACTGACGATCTTCTGCGCTCACCACGCAACAGGAAACATATATCAACTGCCGCGTCTTCTACGATAAGAGAGGGGCTAAATTTGTAAATATATATACAGTGAAACTAAATTTATAAAAAATAAGATACAAGACGATAGATAAACGATGAATTCAACAAACTTCACCATCCAGTTAGATATCTTCCGCCCACCACCCCAAATATCACCACAATTAAAAAGGGTGATGAGAAAGAGGGGCTCTACGCAGGGTTCACAATATCGATATCATGATAATCGACTATATCAAGATTTTAAAAAATAAAAAAATAGGTCAAAAATCAGTAAAAATTGAAGGGTCTCGAAATTAAACTTTTTGAAGAAAAAAAATAAAAAATCTATTTTCATTGATAATTGCTCGATATGCCTCAATAATTGATCGGAATTTTGTGAGTGATTTTGTGAACTTTAGTTTTTTGACGATCGATTTTGTGAGTGTTTTTTGCTCGATATTCAACAAAAATCGAGCAATATTCAGTGATTATCGCAATATTTACGTCGCATATTTTTGTTTTGAAATTTTGATTTTTTAAAAATTTAACTAGTTTACCAACCAGTATTATATACCCTACCGGCTCGATATGGTCGATATTGGGAACCCTGGCTCTACATCTAAGCCTCACTTCTCCGCCTTGGAAGACAACGGTGAGGCGAATTCTTTTTCAGTCTATGCCCATAACTGTGTGGCCCATAGTGCTGGTTGCAGTTCGCTACGAATGGTTAATTAATATTGGAGATAGCTATCTTGCGCGCAATCGATAGATACAAATAGGGGTGGGTACGTTTTAACCAAAACCAAAAAATCAAACTAAATTAACCAAAAATAGGTTTTTTTGGTTTTTGATATATAGTTTGGTTTTTATTTCAACATTATTAGGGTTTCGATTTTTGGTTCGGTTTCTTCATTCCAAAAACCAAAATAATTGAGAACTGATTAGCCGAACACCTGTTGCACAAATTTCCCATTCCCAGTTCTTTAGCGCCCCATCCCCTAGGCCATATCGTGGTGTCGGCACGTCACCGTCCGCCTGTGCCGACCCGCCTCGAGGAGAGCCCTACGAATAGCGAATAGCGCCGCGTCCACCTCCCCGCCACCGTATCTCTAGACTGGCCTCTCCACTCTCCCGGTCCCCTGCCCACGGTGTAGACTCGTCTTGTCGCTGGGTAACGAGCTCTCTTATCTAGATTCTTCCACCATTTTGGTCATGTTCTCATCTCAGTTAGCCGATTCAGAGGACGGGTAGGTGGTTTTGCATGACGCGGTAGCATAGCTGAGCGGCGGCGTGCTCATGTGGCCACTGTCTACTACTCGGTTTTTGTACTTGCAGCTAGGGTTTGTTGGGCTCTCCCGGGACAACAGGTATTCAATTCCTGGGGTGGCGCTGTTTCTTCTCTTCTCAGGGAAACTGTCAAAATCTTTGTAATATATGAGTATTTTTCTGCTTGCGAAGATGGATTATCATTTGTGGGTTTGTTCTTTTGGTGTTGTGGTGAAGACCGCACTATGATTTCTTCATATTTTGTAAAAATTGAAGTGGCATTGCCACTTCACATGATCAATTTACTTGGAGATTACTTGAGATTTGTATCCCGTTAGCTTAAGCAGGAAAGAAATTTGATTTAGATGTTTGTCAGGTGTGCTCCATGAGCAGTAGTTGTTCCAAAAGTTGATCAATGCTGGTATCTTTTTTTGAGTAACAAAAAACCGAACTAAATTTTTTCGGTTAATTCGGTTTGTTTTTTCTTCTTTGGTCTGAGAAATTTGTTGGCTGTTTCCAATAATCAATTTAATTATAAACTGAATCGGATTAACTGAAATAACCAAATGCCCACCCCTAGATACAAATAAGCATACACCTTCGATTTACATCAATATGTCCTTTCTCAGTGCTTACTAAAAAATAAACGAGAACTTTCTCTTCGGTGCCTAGCAGAATTAGGGTTAGAATTAGTCTTTTTATTCAACAAAATACCCAACGATGACAATGATCAACCTAGGGTTTAAAAAAGAGACGAGGTGGCAGGGCGCATCCAGCCACGGGTGACAAAGGTGGGTGGTGAGGATAATCATTTTTTTAGTTTTATAGTGAGTTTTTTTGCAAACTTGACATCCTTACTAACGCAATTGCAAAAATAACCTCATCTCCGACCGTGGAAGCGCTAGAAGGTCACGCGTGTCACCTTTCACACTCTGACACCACAGAAGCTACTACCGCATTGTGGGAGTGTGGTAGCTCCGGTGGCTTGCCGCACTACCATAGTGTGGTAGGTGCTTCCGCAAGGCCGAGCATAGAACTTGATGTGTGTTACCTTTCAGCGCTTCTGTAGTTGGGAATGAAGTTATTTTTACAATTGCATTCACAAGAGGCCAAATTTGTAAAAACAAATTACACATGAGGCTAAAAAGTGAGGAATTTGATGGTGAAGGTATGAGAGGCACCTGTATGTTAGGGACAGAGCTGGGACGTGGTAAGCAATTGTATGTTAGGGAGGCAAGGTGAAGATAAAGGAGAAGAGCTAGGGACAAATTAGGATGGGAAAGGTCAATATTGTTTGATGTATTATTTTTGAGTGGATCCATCATGCTCATAGCTATAATCTACCGATGTCCACTTCGTAACATTCACATATCCATGTAATATTATCTTGCTACGTAAGATGGGGTATTTGAAGTAATAGCTAAGATTATTACATGTTGTAGCTAGCGTAGAGAACCTAGCTATCACATTTTTGGCCAAGTGTTTGCTTGAGTTAGATATTAATATCAATCTCAGCACATCTAACACAAACAACTTGTGATTTAACTAATAGGTCCTTAGCAAATTCATCACACTTGACATTCAAAGTATCATTGTCAAGTTTTAGTTTACTATAACCCTCACATGAGTTGACTAGATCCTTAGAAGAAAATTGATCAAATTCTTCATTTCTAACAGAAAACTTCCTAAGGTGAGTGTTCATGGCATTGGTTTCAGCAAGCAATTTAGAACAGTTGTCATAAGAAGGACTAGTATGTATATGAAGAAAGCTAGCATCAACAGAAATAGCATCAGTAGTACTACAGCTAGCATTCCTCCCTCTAAGGACCTCTACTTTAGAAAGCACACTATCGTAAATAGTCCTTAGGTTCTCAAGCTCTAGAAGTAAGGCATCACAGAGAACACAATCAGCGTCATAGGTGGAAGTAGATCTAAATGAAACTATATCCTATAACATACTACCCACCTCCTTATCTAACTCTGAACATGTAGCTCTAGCTTTAGCATGGAATTTTTCTAGCTTGCAAAAAGCATCATTGAGCTTGTCATAGGTAAGTCCTCCTCAGACTCACCGTAGAAGTCGTCATCGTTGAAGCCATTCTCATCAGCCATGAAGTACATCTTGGTGAAGTTGTCGTCGCCCTTGGTCTTCTCTTACAGATCACCCTCTCCATTGTCGTCACTCCATATCTCGGTGTCAAAGAGGGTGATGTCGTCGAGTGCAGTAAGAACGTGCTGAAAGAGCTTCTTGTTCTTCGTAAACTTGCGGATCTTCTTCTCATGTGCGGGATCACGAGCTAGAGCCTTCATGTTGTGGTTCTTGTCGGTGTAGTCGTTCTTGGTTACACCTTTGTATTTGTTCTTGCCTTTCTCCAGCTTAGCGCAATTTGCCCGAATGTGGTTGGTGCCACCAGACTTGAAGCTAGTGATGAAACCACCTTTCTTTCTTTCTCTCACCCTCTTGTATGCACGGGAGAATTTTTTGGCTATAAGGGCAAGCTTATGTTCTAGAAAACTCTTTAGATGCTCATCACTCATCTCACAGAGAGTCGAGAGGGAAAAACCAGAGGCACTATCAGAAGTAGTGGGATCGGTGACGAAATCTATCGATTGTGACTTCATCTTGTAAGAGAAGACGTAAATCTCACTAGTCTTGAGCCAGAAATAAATTTCGTCAAGAGTCAAGGTTGACAAGTCAGTAGTGTCCTTGATGGAGGTCACCTTCATCTTTCAAACCCGAAGATTAAGTGCCATTAGAAAATACCGAGTATTATTTGAGTCAGGTTATGTGGCACCAACATCTCGAAGATTGCTCAGAATCTTTGTGAAATGACCAAATCACTTATCTAAAGACTCTCCAACGTACTGCTCGAATTTGTTGTAGGCACGCTTGTATTAATATTGCATCACCATCTTGATTTGGGTCATGCTCTCATGGTAAGTATCGAGGGTCGCCTAAATCTGGTGTACAAATCATAAGTAGGAGATCCTGTCGTACTCACTATGGCTAAGTCCTCGCATGAGGATGTTTTTTGCTTTAGCATTCGCCTCAATATTAGCCATATTAACGGCATTGACATTCTTATCAGCAGGAAAAACATACGGGAGCTTCACCTTCTGCTAAATCGTGAAACTCTAGGCAATGATGTATGACTGAAGGACCAAAATTGGCAACTAGAGGGGGTGAATGGGAGCCAAATAAAATTTTCTCCATCAAAAATCTCTTCTAAAGCACTTGTGCTATGTAGCAAACACTAAGTTGAACAATACGCACAACAGTGATTGGAGCAAGAATTTTAGAAACCTAGATGAGCAAAAATTTTATACTAAATTGTCAAGAAACATGAATAACTTTAAATCAACACATCCAAAATTGATGAAATTTTAAAATAAAATCAAAAAGTGAGACCTTTCTAGCTCAACAACCACGCTGCCCAAAAAGTGGCTTTAAGAAACTTAGCTGCAAAGAAATCTCAATAACTTCGATGAAACTTGAAATAAAGCAAGGTAAGGTCCTCAGGGTCATGATTCCAAAAGGAATTTCGAAATAAAGCCTAAAATACTAACCTTTCTTGCTTAACAAATATGCTGCACAAAAACATAGATTTTAGAAACATTGACCACAAATAAACCTTAATAACTTTTGATCTATCCAACCAAACTTGATGAAAATTCAACCATAACTAGGAAATGACCTAACTATTATTCCAAAAGGAATTGCAAGAATAAGCCTAAGGTGTCAATCTTTCATGTAAATGGTTCAAGCTGCACCAAAAACAGTGATTTCAAATCAAGAACACAACGTTGCAAGCATAACTTGAGCAACAGTGAGTTCTAATAGATCTTGCTGGGTTGGGACATGATTTAGATGAGTTCCTTAACATCTTACACGTCCAAGATCCAAAAGAACTATAGTAAGTAGAAAGAGAGGAAGTAAAGCTCAAGTTGTAAGAAAGAACCGAGCAAAAATTATTGTAAGAATTATCACAAAGTTTGCCTAAATGATTAGGATTTGATATAAAGAAGATTCATCCATTAATCATTCATCCTTGGAATAAAATCCACGGGAATTTAGAAGGAGTGGAGGTAAATCCAAATATGTAGAAAGTAAATTATAAGAATTTAAAGTGGGGAATGTAAATTGTAGAATATAAGATGAAATTAAAATTTCATTGCTTTGAGAGGAAGATTTATAAAGCCTCGCAACCAGGTAGGCAAAACTCAAATGAGTATAAGAAAACCAAAATCCTTCTCAAGGACTTGACTTGGAGATATCCTTCCACCCTTCTATTTGTAGCATACTTGGAGCAACCTCCGCCCTTGATGATCCTTTTGGCTCTCAAGAAATCTCATCAAAGGTTGAGATTCACTTCCCCACTCATACATAGTGGCAACAATCTCCACTCTTGGTTGACCTACTTGACCGTCATTAAGGGTTGAAATTCACCCCCTCTCTCATACATAGGCTAACTTGCAACTCGACAACATAACGGGTTTTAACCTTTTACCACTAACTTAACGACTACTCACACCAACGAACCTGATCCAACAATCCTCCTTCACTTACTTACGACTAAAGCTAGCATCTCCACCATCCACTTGTCTTCTTGGCTTGCATCTACTCCCCGCGCTCAGTCATCTTCTGGGATTACCTTAACCATTTGGACATCAACTCTCTTAGTCTAGTCTTGTTTTTCTTTGCCTCACCATGACCTAGTTCTGAAGTTTTGCAACCATTAGAGAAAAAAGCAAACATATTACATAGCATTGTAGCACAAAATATGTAACATATAATTAATAGCAGCATGAATTCCCAATTAAATGCATCGCTCAAGCTCATTGGGAAGGCTGACAATAACTTAAAATTGCAAATTCAGTTTTTCAAACTAAAACAAACTCACATAAATCGATATAAGCTTAACAAATGCCAAATACTTGTCACATATTTATGAATTGACCTCCATATGGTCTTACAATTACTCCATCCTAGATTTCCAAAAAGGATAATCCACCCCAGAAAAAATTAAAAGTTTGGTGGAATGCTTGTCTGATGCCATGATTCTCGAGACCAGTCAAGATCTAAAGAGAGCAAAACCTGGCTCTTATACCAATTAATGGACCGGAAATGGTGATCATGAGGGTGAATGATCACAAACCAATTTTTCTTCCAAAGAAACCAACCAATTTTCTAAGGATTTCACCCAGAGGTCGGCACTACCGCCATGGTGAGGGTAGTACTACCAGTGAACATTGATTTTAGGAATATGAATAGTAAAATCAACACTGATTCAAATCCAAAAATTGATGTATCTTTTGACTGGATGATCTAAAACTCTTGAAATTTTGTATGCACATTCCTAAGATTGTCAGGAATCTATTCCAACCTTCGTAAGGATTGACATCAAAGTTCTGACCTTTTTCAAGTATATCAAAATTTGCACCAAAATGAGATAAAAAAAACTAAATCTTCAACCTTTGCTTGCTCGTGGAGATTTGATGATCAAGATGATCCTAGATGACCACCCACATATCCGAGTAAGTAAGAACACTTAAGAAAGATCTTTCAAACAAGCAGGATCAAGATCAATCTCGAGAACTCTCTTCTCAACTCGAAAATCAGTTTCTTAGAGAAACTTGGCTGATCAAGAAAAAACTTGCCTAAATGATTGAGGAGATGATCTACAGAGGATATATCTATCAATCATACATCCTTGACAACACGAGATCAACCAAGAAAAAACCACAAGGAAAAATCAACAGCTAAGCCAGGAGATCAAAGAGATGATTTGCATTCAAATCATGAGGAGAGTTTACAAAGCCTCTCACCTAAGGGCAATGCTCCTAAGAAACACTCACACACCCACACAAGAACACCAAAATCTTGTGAAAACTCTAATCCTAGATTTAGCGGCTTAGAGCCTCTCTTCTCACTACATCTCCTTATATAGTAGAGGCAATCTTAACCCTAACACCTGAACACACTTGTGGATACTATCTATATTTACATGAGCTAACCCGAAACTCAACACTCATAATGGATTTTTCATTTATACGAGCACGCTTTTCAAAGCGGCCATTACATTGACGCAAAATCCACTCCACAAGTCTAAATTTGCGTCGAATTTCACTTTAGTGTGACATAAACCTCTTAAGTCACCGTTGCAATTTTTCAAACCGCTTAGACGTCAATATTGGGCAAAATAATCATTTGGCCCCAATGACTGTTCTTCTCCTCAAAACATCGCCATGCTTCGTGCTCTCCACATAGCCCCAATGACTTTGCACCAAGCTTCTCACAAGTCCAAACTCTCCCGAACCGTTCTTGCTTGCAAACAGGCCCATCTCTTGACACACCATGTGTCCATGACCTCTTCACCAAGATAGGCAGACAGCACCAACTTCGCTGACCGTTTTGAACCTCGACTCCTCTCTGAGCCTAGTCCTGATCCGCATTGTTGCCCGCCATGCCTATCACCAATGCTTCATGCTCAGTTTCTTGTCGTCTCAGCTTGTAACCACTTTCCAGCCTCGATCATCTTCCGACATCCTTTGATCATTCTGAACCTCAACTCTCCTAATTTAGTCCTAGTCTCACCTTCGTCTCACCATGACCTAGTACCGTAGGCCTACAAACTAACACAGACAAGCAAACCATCGCATTGCACTGTTTACAATAAATGCAATTATCAATTACATCAAGAAGGAATTAATAAAAAATCCATGACAAACCCAGTACTACAACTCCCCAGGCTTGGTAGTACCGCACCCCTGATACTACCGTTCCCAAGTAGCCAGTAGCATCGCTCTCTCAAAAACTCGGTAGAAATCCCCCTCGGGAATATAGCTACCACTACTATGGGCCAGTAGTGTCGCTCCCCCAGCACTACCGCCTTTAGCATGCCGATAGTACTACTTTGCTAGAAACCTCAGGGAAACCCTCTCTATAAAATAGCAACCATCATTCTAAGGCCGGTAGCACTGCAAGGCTGGCAGTACCGCCATCCTAGACCGGTAGTGTTGCCTGGTCGACACTATCGCCACTCCAAGGCCGGTAGTGCCGTCCTTGACCTGACAGTTCTCAAATTACTTCAAATTTAAAATAGAATTCAAAACAAATTTAAACTTGAGCACTACATACTGAAACACTATTAATAACTCATTATAAATATGGATAGACCTCCAAATAGTCTTTCAAAAATACTTCATTCGGTCAAAAATACATATTGTTTTGGACATCGATACGGTCCTCAAAACACAACTTGATCACTAATTTCTATTGTAATGTATTTATAAAACACAATAAAATTATAATATTATAAAAGTATTTTCATGACAAATCTAAGTATGTGATTTTCATATATCATATTTAATTTTTTAAATAGATAGTGATAGTCAAAGTTTTGAAAGCTTAACTACATCTATGTCCAAGGCGACATGAGTATTAAATTTATAGTAATCTTACCTGAATAGGCTATGTAGTATTCTCTTTCTAAACTAACATAGTACTCTCAGCGTCCTAATTTATAGGACGTATTTTCTTTTGACAAATAGACTAAACAAATATTACTTATGTCCAAGATGACATGAGTATTAAATTTGTAGTAATCTTACCTGAATAAGCTACGTAGTCTTTTCTTTCTAAACTAACATAGTACTCTCACTGTCCCAATTTATAGGACACATTTTCTTTTGACACATAGATCAAGCAGGTATTGAAAATAACTTGATTACCACTAATTACTATCTCCAAGCACTATATTCAAAGTATGTTGAGAATATTAAGTAAATACAGATATTTATTAGGACCATAATAGGAATATCACACTAATTTGCATTGAAATATGAAATACATTTTATATTTACAAACATGACCATTAAAAAATGAAAAAGACGCATTATACACTTGGATTATCATGTTACATTCATAAGAAGGAATACAATTGGTTATCACAATTCGCAATTATCTCTATAGGTTCGTTAAAAACAATAATCTCTCACGCTCCGCAACTTAACAACCAAAAGGTCAGCAAATTATACATTTCCTAAAGAATGAAGGTTTCCCGGAAGAAAAGACCCTCCACATCAGCAAAAATTCGGGGATACGCGCACGCGAGCCGAGCTGAGCTTCGTATTATACTCCACATTAGTCCGTCTTGACCGCCCACGGCACCATACACCAGCCATCAGGCATTGGCTCTGCTCCTGGCGGATTCAGTGCTGGAGTCGAGCAACGAGCGACGACAGATCCAATTATCCAAACACTGTACTCAACGAGACACGAGTCCCTTGGTCGGATTGGATTGGATTGGATCACCACTCTAGTCAGCTCCTATAATCGAGCCAGGCTAGGACACTGTAGTCCTAGTCTTGCGCGCGCTTCTGCTTGCGATTGGTGTTGTCACCATTGTCGAGCCCTGTGAGCGCGCGCTTCTACTTCTTATCGCCACCGTCGACTACGGTGAGCCCGCGCTGATGCTTCTTGTCGCCGTCGTCGTATTCGGCGAGCCTGCATTGCTGCTGCTTGTTGTCGCCGTCGTCGACTTCGGTGAGCCGACGCTGCTGCTTCTTTTCGCCGTCGTTGAGATCATCGAGTGCTGCTCCAAAGGCTTGGACACGCTCTGGAACAAGCACGTGGCGCAGCGTTGCCATTCCTCCTAGCGTTAGACCAAACGTCCCGTGCAGAAGCTAACAAAGTGTTGCGCCTGCGTGCGCTTATCTCCCAAGCGTCGCATGCCGTTTTAAAATAGCCGTGCATGCAGATGGTGGGGGCATTCTAGGGACAACACACTGCAATTTGATAGAACGTCTTGTATTATGGAACGGAGGAAAAAAAACGCCCTGTATCGAGGGACGGAGGGAGTAGAACCAACCAGCCACAAGAAATTTATGTCACATCTGTTGAACTATTAGAGTAACTAACACTATACTATTCACTACCTGTATTATTTGAGTAACTAATAGTGCTATTCACGTAATTTTGTAATCGTCCATGCGTTAAAGTAAAGGTTTTCATTATTCTCACCTCGTTAAATGCAGTGGCTGATGTAGATATTTGTCGAAAGCCACAAGACTGCACACACGACGCGATGGTACAGAAACGGCGCAAGGATGGGCTTAGCGTTGCTCGACCTGCATGCACTTATTTATTAATTATACTAGTACCGTGCCCGTGCGTTGCAACGGTATTCATATTTTGAACGGTTACCTTGCTATTACGATAACATGAAACAAGAAAAAAAATATGATGTGCAAATAATACCTTAGTCAAATATAACAACTGCTTATTCAGACGAATTAAAACAGTAGAAAAATAATACTTGGCAGAAATCTAAAAGAATAAACTGCTCAAAAATATGATTACAAAAAATATTAGATTGTTTTGTATTGAATATAACATGAATAAAAACAACAAAGTGATGTAGCATATTATTACACAACACATCTATAAGGTGAGAACTTCTTTGTAGACTATATTCTTGGTTAGTGTGCAGGCCGAATTGAAGCTCCCATCATTTCTCGATGCAAAGAAATATTGTTTAACCTATCAACACTCTCCTTGAGATGGCTTCAATTTTTATCCCTTAAAACACAAATTCAAACAATATTAGCTTGTGAAAGAATTGTTTTGTCACTATTATATTGCTTTATGTTTTATTCTAGATTAATTTTGATAGGTCATAAACTAACCTAGTTACCACCGATTGTCCAGAGAAATCTGCATACATTCTCTTTCTACTAACATTCATTGGTTCCATTTCATTACCAGCACAAATTGAAGGTTGAAGAAAATAAAAAATTGTCTAAAAAATATATTTAAGAAACATGTTAAACTGCAAGCTTCTTGAAGAACAAAAGATAACAAATTGCACAATATATACAGAGTCTACACATGCATGAATTTTGATATGTCATAACTAAATAATCACCCTACTAACCAACGACCATATCTAGAAACACACGCAGGAAAAAACATATCAGAATACTGAATCAATAGCACTTTTTTTATGTGGCATGAAAATCTCAGAATACTGAATCAATAGCCCGCGGAACGCACTGAGAATCCCAAGTTCCTATTAGCTATAGCAAGCAGGAAAAAACACACGCAGATAAAAAATCTATTCAACAGAACCAGCACTACTAACCTTGATTTAGTAAAAATAAATATAGCAGAGCAGAGATTAAACAACTTGAGGGTTTTGTAGAGGTTCAAGTCCAACTAAATAAGGAAACGAGAACTTCAGCCAAGATAACTAATTCAGGGTTGAAGACTCAAAAAGTAAGTTTAACAAATGGTTAATTTTTTTCATATTAATTGTAAAAAAAGAGAAAATTCTATACTATTGATTATAATAGATCCTGATTATAGCAATCTAGACTAAAATAAAGAGTCCATATCAAATACAATATAAACAATAACTGAAATTCGGAATAAAACATAAAGTAAAAAAAACATAAGAAATTTAATTTTCATACGAATTTCTAAGAAAAATCCCTAAATACAAACAATTCAAAATAACCAAGGAATAAAAATGTAATAAAGTTAGTGATTTGATTTCAATACGAATTCTAAAGTAAAATATCTTTTAAGCATTTAGGCCCCTAATTTTTGTGATGTTTGTGTTTTGCAGATAAATTGCATTTGATTGTCAAGGCTAACAATGTTTAAAGTTTTCAAGATGAGTTAGTACTTAACTTTGGTGTAATGAGAATTCTTGGTATTTATAAATCCCCAAAAAATTATAATTGATGTAAAGCATGAAGATCAAGGATATTGTACTTAGAAATGATCCAAAATGTTAAGGATGGATCGTTGTGGTGTTAGATTCTTTTATTTTTCTTTGGCTGTACTATTAAATGGGGCCTCGGGTAATAGTTTGAGCTTAGTTTGATTTGGTAGCTAGTAGTGATGCACATTGAGCTTGTCTAGCTTATCTATAGTCAAATGAAGCATTTGAAAAGTTGAAGATACGACAAAATCAAAGTTGGAGCAATATTGGCTTAGTTTGAAAATTTGCAATGCATTATGGATGATTATAGCTATCGGATAAGAGAGAGGATCATTGAAGCCGAATGTAATATTTTTCAATGTATTGAAAAAATTATATATTTTGGATGATCCTATAGCTAGCGGACAAGAGAGAGGATCATTTGAGCCGAATGTAGTATTTTTCAAAGTGTTAGAAATTTATACATTCCGGATAATCCTATAGCTACTGGACAAGAAAGCAAATCATTGAGCCAAACGTGGTGATTTTCAAGGTATTGAAAAGTTACACATTGAGACAGAGATTTGTTTTTTGGCATGGGTTGAATTTTTTTGTACATTCCGAATGATCCGGATGAAAAGAATCATCCAAATATAAGGATGATCCGGAGGCTACCAGATGATACTTTAAGCCTAAATTGGCTAGTTTTTCGACCATTGAACTTTAAGCTTTACAAATGATAAAAAATATTTTGATTTATTAGGAAAGTGAGTGTAACAAATAGTGTCTTCAAGTGGGATATAAATATTTAGCGTGGATGTCTTTGTGAGGTTTCTTGGCCACTTTATATGTTCATCTCATATCAAGTGAAGAGCAAAAGCACTCAAGAGCATATTTTGAGGGATCTAAGAGGTAGCAAACGCCTGTGTGTGTCAACGTGTCACTTTAGTTGCTTGGTATCTATAGGTTCAAGTGATACTCTAGACTTATCACCTTTGGAGATTAGTGTCTCCTAGATAGCTTTGCAATGTGGTTCTCGGTGACCTTCTAAAGCGGAACTTGTGAAAAAGCATTGGGAGTATTGTGAAGATTCGGACTCCACCAATCTGGAACAGAGAACTACCGTGGTGGATGGATTGATTTATTGCGCGGTTTCAAGTCAGAGCGGTACTCTTGCAAGAGTGCTTCAACAAAGAGTGGGCGATTGTCAAATCTTCGAGACCATATTAAAAAAATTGGCTATGCTCCTTGTCTATTTTACATTTCTGCATTTACTTTCATATCCTTCAATTCCAAGATATTAGAATTGTGTAGAATTGGAACTTGCGCTGCAAATCTTCACTAAACTTGTATAGGAGTTGTTTTTACTATACTAGAAATTATAGGCACATAGGTTGGGCTAGAAAAGCTTAAGTTTTAAATTTGAATATTAGCAAAATGAATCCCAATTCACCCCGCTTGGCATCCCATCCACTTCATATCTAAATAACTGTAAATAGAAATAAAAACTAGCAATCGAATTTGTATATGAATTCCAACTAAAAAGTTAAAATTTGCAATAGAAAACAAAAGAAAATTTGCAATTTGATTTCCTTACAATTTGAAAGTAACATCGTTAAATAACGCAAATTCAAAATAGATTAAATAAAATTACTAATTTGGTTTCCATACAAATTTCTAAATAAAATCCTTAAATAAATATACTTCATAATAAAAATTAAAAATATAGCAATTAGATTTGTACACTAATTGCAACAAAACATAATTGAAATTTGGAATAAAAAATATAATAAAGTAGAAATTTTGATTTTGATATGAATTCAATAGTAAAATCCTAAATATCTTTCTCGAGTTAAAACTAAACAAAATAGCAATCGAATTTTTATACAAACTCTAACAAAAATAATTGAAATTGAGTAAAACAAATACAATTTTATTTCCATACAATTGCAAAGAAAAATCCCCATTTAATTAAAATTCAAAATAAATTAAATGATAGCAATTTTATTTATACATGAAGTATAATAAAAACAACTAAAATTTTTAATAAAAAATAAAAATTATAACATGGATAGCATGAATGATGTCAAATGAGACCGCAAAAGAGCGCAATAGTGTGATTTGTCCAAATGAGACATTGACTCGCTAGGAAGCGAAGAGCCATGGCAATGGCGCAGGAAGTGAGGATAATGTCGTGTTACCCACCTTAGTTGTTCAATAGGGATAATGTCGTGTTACTCACCGAAGTCGTTAAAGAGAGGCCAAAGTCAAAAGAGCCAAGGGCAATGACAACGAGTGGTGAATGTCAGCATTTGTAAAGAAGTCAATGTACAGATATGCTGGATAATAGGGGAAGCTTTGGCAGAGACGAGATGAAGCTTTGCATTGAAGATAGATTATAACGATACTGGACCATCAGGTAGATAGGAGTGTGCTATCACCCAGTGGCGAAGCTAGAGAGAAATAGAGGGGGGTGCGAGCATAAAGAAGTGATGAAAAACATTTACCTAATGAAGAACGTTTGGATGGGAAAAAGAACATAAACATAGACAAAATACATAATTTGATTTCGAGTCTTTAACATTTTCTGTGATTGATCCACCTAAAATCTACGTTCTTTCATTTTCATGAGGCGAGGGGGGTGCAGCATGTTGGGCTGAGGGGGGTGCATATAGGGCCAAGATATGGGAGTAATAACTAAATTTTTTTTTGAGGGGGGTGCATCTGCACCCCATGGGCCATATGTGGCTTCGCCCCTGCTATCACCAGTGTGGGGGACAACAACATTGACAATGGCGAGAAGACTTGCCATATCGTTAGACAAGGACGAATGCAGATATGTCGGCATTAGGGAATATATAGAATATACAAGGTCACCGCAATTAACTAGGAAGCCCTAGTATTGAGGTGGCCAATGCCAAAGAGGAGGAGCGGTCCACACAAGAGAAGAGGAACATCGAGCACGTATATATACATGTATGTATTTGTACAAAAATAAGTATGGTCATACAGAAACAAAGGAGTAAAGAGCTCGAAGTAGAGATGCAATAATCTTAGGGAATAGGCTTAAGGCCATCTGAGAGAGCATAACGAGTGTCCCTGCAGGGATCGGCGATAGTTGTGCGTGTATGCGTGTTTTTTGTTGCAATGATCAACATTAAATAATATTGGGAAAGAAATAGAAAATAACTATGTGGTGTAATGAGTAGTAACTGAGAGATTTTATTGGAGTTGGTTACAACTAAGAGGGATTGATCTAGAAGTGAACATGCTATTCGAGGTTAAAGTAGAAAAGTTGTAGTGGCGAGAAGAGATAGAAGGCACGGTTAGATGGGGTAGCCAACGTATGAGAGATTACATGTTCAAAGTAGGTCTTATATGGTACATCGGTGTACATGTGTGCAATATACTCTAATACTATGTAAGCTAATAAGATAATTTACTACACATAATATTAGTGTATTACTTTGAGATTAAATAGAGATATATGTACATACATATATTTTAGAAAAGAGTAACAAATGAAGGAGAATAGAGGCATGCAACAACATGATCCATATATGATAGAGAGTGCTTATATTTTTAAGAACGGCGACAGCATAGTATGGTCAGTAATTTTCTTTCATCAAACTCATATATCAATTAGATTATTCATGTTATATTTTTCCTCAAGCTTCTATTGTCATTTCTAATATTTTAAAATACTAAGTAACCTACAAGATACATAAACATATCCTCATGTATCTAAATTATATCATTTAATACTAAAAACTTTAAAACAAATCAAGTTGTGCAAATATGCAGAGCACGCTGCTGGTTTTTATTTATTCTTTTGGCATCCATTATTTCCTTCTCCGTAAAGTTAAGTTGCAACCAGGGTTCACAATATCGTCAATAATCGTTTGAATATTACGATTATCAGCCGTATTAAGTCGGCCCGGTATTTGAAACTGGTCGACAAACCGGTCTAATTCAAAAAAATTCAAAAATTTGGAAACATTTATGCAACAAAAAACCGATCAATAATCGATGAAAATCGAGCAAAAATCAATTAGTCGGACGATTTTCTTAAAAATCATTTGACTACGGGTGAAAACCGATTGATTATTGATTTTTAAAAAGATTGATTATTGATTTTTAAAAATTTTGATTTCTTAAACCCTTCAATTTGTAGCTATTTTCGACTAGTTTTTACTTATAATAAAAAATTACTATTTTGATATTGTGGACCGTGGCCGCAACCCAATCACATACGGCTTAGTTGACATGGGCCACGGACGGTTGTGACAGATCTTACGTATGCGTTTTGATTTGTGCGGCTGATTCAGCGCGGGAAGCCAGGCAGTATGGGCGTGTTTGGTTGCTTGTATGGATGTCTAAATCATATACGTGGATACAATTATATCTGTTAGATACGTGTTTGATTTTCTGTTCATTCAAGCCAGAAGAATGCAATTGCACCTACTTATGTAGGATGGAGGAAATACAAAAATTGGGCTTCTCTCTAATATAGGTCCGTGAGATATATAAATAAGCAACCAAATAACTCAGTTTGTATCTACTCATACAGATTAAAATTAATCTAGACGGCTCATTCAGAATAAACTAGAATAGTATAGACGACAACAAGACACACGTCACACACCTATGGTTCTCCATGGCCGGCCGTATGTTCACGAGGTGAGAGGTCTAATACTCTAATCCTTATCGCGAGCGACCGGCCTCCTGCCACGTGCAAGGCAATAGCATGTGCTGTATCCTGAGGGATCACTGTGAAGCCTTAGTCTTCGTGGACCAAAGGTACTACACTGGCGGGGCCGCAGGGCATCGGTCCACCGTGCACTAATTGTACGGGAACTTTTACCGAAGAGGCTTCTCTGCGTTTGCATAAATATGAACGGAGAGTATTACTTAGGTCCTTATTGGTTAGTCTTTTCCACTGGATTAAAAGCAAAAAAATTTAAGTCTAAATATATAGATAATTTTTTCTGAGCTTTTTCAAAAGCTATAAGTCTTAATATAACTAAAAATCACCTGATGTTTTTTTAGCTTATTAAGGATTTGTCTTAAACTAGGGGACATATCTAGTGCAATCAGCACTTTGGTGCAATCATTGTGCAATCCAACTAAGAAAAGTTTCGAAAAATTCTGAAAAAAATCGTGGATGTACATCTCATCTTACTCCATCTACATATAAAATTTTATGATCAAATTCATCCTATGTTAAGAGTAATAAAAAAGACAAATTTCTGATAAACTTGAATAGTTCAAATGCACCCCAAATTTGTCTTTTTTGTAACTTCAAGCACAGGACGAATTTGATCATGAAATTTTATATGCAGATGGGGTAAGATGAGATGTACATCCACGATTTTTTTTCAGAATTTTTCGAAACTTTTCTTAGTTGGATTGCACGGTGATTGCACCAAAGTGTCTGATTGCACTGGATATGTCCCCCTTAAACTAATACAAGATAAAAACTACCTACCTCGACAACATATAAAAGCCAATTGTTTTGAATGTTTAGAATCAAAATATGGCTTTAAGTTATAAACCAAAAAGCCTAAGAGTCTGTTTAGAAGAGCTATAACTTTTCTAAGAAGATTTTTTTTGTCTTTGTAGGTTGAAAAGCAACGGTAGCTTTTCTAAGAGACCGTTTGACCAAAAGCTAATTTTCTCAGCAATAAATTGAAAAAAGCAAATCCCATCTAACTTTTAGCATTTGGCTTTTACTAGTTATATATGGCTTATAGTTTATACCAAAAGCTGCTTAAAAATTAAGTTGCTTGGGGACTTTCTAGTTTTTCTAAAGCTGAAACTAACTTAAAACCTCCCAAACAGACCCTAAGCCTAAATAAATAGGGCCTTACCTTTTTTTATTTTAAGATTTATATAATTTGTATTGAGAAAAATACACAGAAGCACCTTATTTTATCGAAAGTTTTAGCTTTTCTAACATGCACCAAAGGCACTTACCATACTTCCAAACCTCGGCAAAACGTGGCAAGACGTGACCCACTGGCCTGCCATGGTGGGTTCCTATCGAGCTCCTCTTCTTTAGCAGGAAATAGCCGATCAAATTCTTTAATTAATCACTTAATTAACATTGGAGCAAGCATACCAAGACCGGATGCGAGTCCTTGCCGAGCCATTGGGCAAGACAACTATGTTGCTTAGATCTGGCTATGCGGCATTTGCATCAGTAGAGTGTCACGATATAAGAGCGTGATATATGACACGTTTCATCTATTGTTGTTTTTGTGATTAGTGACAAAGCTAGTTTTACAAATTCATTCTCGTGATAACTAAATTGCAAAAAAAGAAATTAAGTCGGAGGGCTAGAACTAGGAAGCTTCCTTTCTTCGGACTTACAACGGGGGAACTGGAGGAGGCGCATACGTTTTTCTTTTTTTCGGTGGTGCGGCTTGTGCGCTACGCCTACCGGCTTGGATGGAGCAGCTGGTATACACCCACCGACCCACAAGTCGTGAGTACGTGATACAAGCTGATCCCCTTTTGGTGGAATCAGGGCGTACTTGAACATTGAAGCTCCAGTGCATTATTGTGGGTATATACGGTTGGCATTCAACCGTCAAGGGTCCAAAGAGGTAGGTATATGCAAAATTTAACGTAGTTCCTCTCAACTTTATCACCTCCTCCTAGTCAATTTTGTTCAAAATAACCCGCGGAGGTTGATTGATCGTATGATCATATTTCTTTAGATTCATGCGCATCATATAGCTGAGGCAATGTATTTTGTTTTTATAAGAAAAACATTCTCAGTTATCAGGTCTTGACTTAGTTATGAGTTTTTAAAAAATTCTGGACGCTGTTGGTTGCCGTACGAAAATTAATAAGACTATAAATATTTAATAAATTAGTCCAACAATATTAATTAACTTTTGAACTAATTTTAATTTATTATTGATCTCACAACGCACTATTAATCCATTTGTTATTGCGTGTTAGACAGGAATGATTGATTGTATTCCATGAATATGCGTGAGTACATATAGAAGCCGGGGTGGCTTAGGAGCCAACCGCACAGGCGTGATACATGCCACAAAACAAGGGCCTACTATAATTACACATTCTATAATTATAATAGGCTAACACTCCCCCGCAGTCTAATCGGGAGCATCGCTAACATGTAGGCTGGATCGAAACTCCTGAAATAGTGAGGTAGGAAGGCCCTTGGTAAAGACGTCGGCGTCTTTGCGATGTCGTGGAACATGTAGAACCCGAACGTGACCTAGGCGACCTTCTCTCGAACAAAATGGAGGTCAATCTCAACATGCTTCGTCGGCTGATGCTGCACTGGGTTGCCGGAGAGATATACAGCACTGATATTGTCGCAATAGACCAAGGTGGCACGGCGAGGGGGGTGGTGAAGCTCAAGAAGCACCGACGCACCAAGTGGCTTCAAAGAACACCATTTGCCACAAAGACGATATTCAACCGGCAGACTCGATCCGAGACCGTATCTTGACGCTTGAAAGACCAGACACCAAGTTATCCCGAGAAATCTCACAGCGTGAGGTCGACCGGCGAGTGTCGGAGACAACCCGGCCGGTCGGCATCCGTGTAAACAAGCTCTGCGGTGAAGATCGGCGCATGGTCGCCCAAGTGATAGTGTGCCTCGCAAGTAGCGCAGATCCGCTTGAGAGCGGCGAGGTGTGGCTCGAGGATCATGCATATAGAGGCATATCTGCCGAATCGCAAAAACAATGTCCGGTCGGGTGAAGGTCGATCTCGCAGGCCACTAGGTCCGATCTTCCATCGTCGAAAGCGATCCATCGAGATAGTTTGGAGTGTAGATCAACGAGCGTCTTTGCCGCACGGCTTGCACGCACTCATCCCGGCGCGCTCCAAAATATCCTGAATGTCTTGCCGAGAAAGGAACAGGCCACCTTCAGAGCGTGTCACAGAAATGCCCAGAAAATGATGCAGCTGACCCATGTCCGTCATGGCAAACTCACGTTGGAGAGCCTCAATGATGTGCTTGAGAAATCCGGCAGAGGAGGCAGTGAGTACAATGTCATCCACATAGAGCAGTAAGTAGGCCGTGTCTGGACCGCGGCGATATATAAAGAGCGAAGTATCTGACTTTGTTTCAACAAATCCAAGTGACACGAGGTGAGAGGCGAACCTGTGATGCCAAGCACGAGGAGCCTGCTTCAAACCATATAAGGACTTGTTGAGCCGGCATACAAAATCTGAGCGAGAAGAATCCACAAAACCAGAGGGCTGCATGCAGTACACTGTCTCAGTGAGAGTGCCATGGAGAAATGCATTCTTCACGTCTAGCTGATGAATGGGCCAGTTCTGAGATAATGCCAGGGAGAGAACAACTCGAACTGTCGCAGGCTTGACAACAGGACTGAAAGTTTCATCATAATCAATACCGGGCCGCTGTGTGAAACCCCGTAGTACCCAGCGAGCCTTGTAGCGATCAAGAGAACCATCGGCAAGCAATTTATGTCGATAAATCCACTTGCCAGTCACAACATTGACGCCAGGAGGGCGAGGCACAAGACTCCAAGTGTCATTTAAAATGAGAGCGTCATACTCAGCCTGCATAGCGGAGCGCCAATTGGGGTCTGATAGGGCATCACGAACAGAGCGAGGAAGAGGCGACATGGGCACAGCGTGGAGGTTGAGGCGATCCACGGGCTGTGCGAGGCCAGCCTTGCCGCGCGTGCGCATCGAGTGCACATTAGTGACCGGAGGGATGACGATCGGTCGGTAGCAATGTGTCGACCGGTATCACTGGCAACAACTTTGTCGCGAAAGCAAGAGGCGATAGGGCCGGCGAAGACTGTGGTTGGCGTGCATTGGCGGCGACCGCGGGGGGCACAGGGCGCTGGCACCGGATGACGCGGATGGTGGCGTGGAGGTGGCGCCATGGGCAGCAGAGCTGACCCAGCGACCACGACCCCGCACTGTGGCTCGGCAATGCGAGGGTGGCCTCGCACGGGTGTGTCGCCGAGAAGCTGTGGTACTCAGACGCACAAAACGAGCTCCAGGAACTGAAGCGGTAAGATCATGATCATCGATGAGAAAGTCTAGGGCGGAGGGTGCCATGGGTGTGCTAGACATGTCGGAGAAAGGAAAAAAGGATTCATCAAAAACGACGTGTCTAGAAAGAAGAATGCGGTTCGACTGAAGCTCGAGGCAGCGATAGCCTTTGTGCTCCGAGGAATAGCCAAGGAAAACACATAGGGAGGAGCGAGGGGCAAGTTTGTGAGGCGCTGTGGAGGACATGTTAGGATAACAAGCGCACCCAAAAACTTTGAGGTGATCATAGGAGGGCTCGGTGGAAAATAGGGCGCGATATGGTGTGGAGGAAGCAAGGGTTTTGGTGGGGAGGCGATTCACAAGATATGTCGCAGTGTGAAGACCCTCAACCCAATATGCCGGAGGGAGACTTGCCTGAAACAAAAGGGAGCGCAGGATGTTGTTCAGGGTGCGAAGAGAGCGTTCTGCTTTCCCATTTTGTTGAGATGTATATGGACATGACATGCGGAGGGCAACACCATGGGAGAGAAAGAACGTGCGGGCCTGAGAATTGTCGAATTCGCGGCCGTTGTCGCACTGGACGCTCTTGATGGTGGTAGCAAACTGCGTGCGAACAGAAGCGAAAAAATTAGAAAGAGTGGAAAATGTCTCGGATTTGAGGCGGAGCGGAAAAGTCCAAATGTAGTGGGAGCAATCATCAAGAATAACAAGATAATATTTGTATCCCGACACACTAACAATTGGAGATGTCCATAAATCACAATGTATTAAATCAAAATTATGAATGGCGCGAGAGCTAGATGAACTGAAAGGCAAACGTGCATGCCGACCAAGTTGGCATGCATGACAGACGTGAACCATGTCATCTTTATTACATGAAATGACACGGGAACTAATAAGTTTGGACAAAGCTTCACGCCCAAGATGACCGAGACGGCGATGCCAAAGGGAGGTGGGTGCGGCGAGGAAGGCGGAGGTGCTGGTGGATGGTGCATAGAACGGGTAGAGGTCACCGGAGCTATTGCACTGGCGATCACGTTCTGGTTTGCAAATCCTTCACGAAAGGCCAAAAGGATCAAACTCAATGGAGCAGTTATTGTCGGTGGTAAAACGACGAATAGAAATCAAATTCTTAATGATGTTGGGAGACACTAAAACATTATTAAGAACAAGATTACGATGCGGTAAAGAAAAGGTATGTGATCCAGTGGCAGTGACAGGAAGCAAAGCACCATTTCCCACGATGATAGATGAAGGAGTAGATGAACAAGGCGGGGAAATGGTGGAGAGTTTACCAGCATCCGAGGTCATGTGTGAGCCAGCACCAGAATCGGCATACCACTCAGAGGCCGGTGGAGTCAGGGTCATGGTGTTGAAGGAGTGCGTCAGGGAGTCCTGGTTCCAGGACCCGCCGTGAGTGGGGTTCCAGGGCGTCGCTTGATACGCCGGCGCGGGCGCCTGGAACACTGGTGGTGCTGCTCCCCCGTAGTACGCGTCGTACTGAGGGGGTGGGACGCCGTAGGCGCCGTTGGAGGCGCTGGGAGGGCCACCGAAACCACCATAGTGCGGCACGGCGTGGAACGCAGGTGGCGGTGTCGGGCGTCCGGACGGGTCGTACGGCCACATGCGCACGGTGCCGGCCCAGGGATGGGCGAACGACGGGTGCATGCCTGGTGAAAAACCGCCCTGCCCACCATGGGTCGCACCAGCAGGAGGTGCTGAGGGGGCGCCGGTGTTGGTTGAGGGGCCGCCGCGTCCACCGCGTCCGCGACGACGGCCGTTGCGTTGGCCACCGGTGGGCGCATTGGGCGCGGAGAGGGTCTGACCCTGTCGTGGAGGTCTTGGTCGCCGCCGTGCTGGCCGCCAGCGGCGTCGCAGCGACAAGGGCGGCCGGCGGGGACGGAGGGCGAGCGTCGATCTCTAGCTCCTCCAGCAGGAGGTGTGTCCGGGCTTCCGCGAACGTTGGGAACGGCCGGTGCATCTTGAGGATGGACACCATGTGGCGGAACTTGCCGCTGAGGCCGCGGAGGAGCGTGAGCACCATCTGGCGATCGCCGATGGGGTCGCCGAACTCGGCGAGGGATGCGACCATGGATTCGGCGACGGCGAGAGTCGGTGATGCTCAGAGATTCTCGACGAAAGTTGCGGAATCTGCGTCTCGAGGAGAAGAGCACGGACTCCTTCCGCCGAGGAATTCATCCTCGAGGTAGCACCATGCGTTCTGCTACGGACCTTGGCGCATCATCGTGGATCGCCGCAAGTCGCCGGAGACGGTGCCGTTAAGCCATGTCGACGCAGCAGATCCGCTGGACCCGAGCCGAGCGTGGGAAAAGACTCATCCTCGAGACATGGCGTGCTAAGGCATATTTGCCAAGCACGGTGAGGAAAATGCCACGCCACTTGGTGTAGGTGTCCGTGGCCTTGTCGAGGACGACGGGGATGAGGGCCTTGACGTTGACGACGGCGGTGGCCTGCGCCCAGAGAGATTCGTGAGCCTTCTCGTATTCATCGAGGCGGCGTATGAGGCGAAGCCTCCTCGGCGACGACGCTTCGGCGTCGGCGCGGTGGCGTCCTCCTTAGCGCCTTAGGCTGCGGCCATGGCGTCGTCATCGGCCGCCATCGAAACGAGATCACGATCCGCGCCCGTGATTTATGTCAACGACGGCGCGGCGATCGGAGAATGGAGCGAGCACGCGACCACACCCGCAAGGAGATCGGCACAGGCGGGTGATCGGCACGCGGCGACGGCGCCGGGCGATGGGATCAGCAAGACTCGGCGGCGGCGTCTGCGGCAGCGGCGGCGATCGGATCAGCGACAGGCACGGAATATGGTTGCGGAAGAGTAGCGGATCGGAACCGCTTCTGATACCATGTTAGACAGGAATGATTGATTGTATTCCATGAATATGCGTGAGTACATATAGAAGCCGGGGTGGCTTAGGAGCCAACCGCACAGGCGTGATACATGCCACAAAACAAGGGCCTACTATAATTACACATTCTATAATTATAATAGGCTAACATTGCGTACAATCTCAATCTCGCTACACCAAAGCTCTAGAAACATTATTTATATATCAACAAATCAGATAACATGTCACCTTAAGAAAAGGGTTACTGTGCACTTTAAAAGAGACAGCTTGCAGTCCCATCAGCCTGGACTGTTGGATGTTGATAACAAATAGTTTGGATTGCCTAACAGTGATAAGCTACATAGTAAAAACTTGGCTAAGTGTTTCTTGAACCATGCCTCCAAAGATCTTGGCCTATTACTTTTCTCCAACGATCTAAATACAATCGCCAAAATTGTGACTACATTCGATCTCTGTGCGTCCCCTTAGATATGAAAAGTCGTTTCGTGTTGTAGTTTCACACTTTCACTCATCAATCGTCTTAACGTTGGGTGCCAACGCACATATGATTTCCTAGTGGCAATGTGCTCAATCATCGCTCAGGAGTCAGGACTCTTAACTAGTTAAACGGCCAGGTGTAAGGAACGCAGCGTACGTAGTGTTGGCTTCCCATGCAGGTCAGGTGGAGGACAGCCCAGGGGGCCCCACGGCCCCCACCTCCCCGAACGGGCCGTAGCGCACACCAGGAACACGGGGCCCCGCCCAGCGCGCGCGGCCCGGCCCTACGTCCTGCCATCCGGGCCCCGCGGCCCATACGCCGCAGCTGGGAACGCAACGGCACACAGCCGCGCCCCCACCACACCCGCGCTCGCACGTTCCCGTCGCGCTCGGCCGGCGTCGCGGTCACGCCCGTGAGGCCGTGTGGCGAGACGCGGGTCGCAACGCCGTTTGCCACCCCACCCACGCCCCCGCGAGACGGCCCCCGCGGTGCGTCCGAACGTGGCTGACGGCACCCGTCGCAACGGCCTACTGCGCCTGGCGTGGCGGGGATGGATGCCCCTATCCCCTCCAGCGTCACGTCACATGGGCGCAGGGAGGGAGCGGCTACACGTACTGGGCGCTTTACACGCCACAGGTTGGATGGCTACGTGGGCGCGACGTGTCCCACCTGCATGGAACGGCTAGGGATGGGAGATGTAGATGGTGGACCAGGCAGCAGCAGAGGCATCGGCATCATTGCTTTTTCTTGAGCTGCATCAAAATCGTCCTAGCGTAGATCGCTAATTTTTTTCCCGTAGCATTTCAGGGCTTGAAACATCAACGTACGCGTCGCTCTTACAGGCCATTAGCCACCTCTGGCTCGGCTCCGCCAGCTTAGATCGGATTCGCTATCAGTAGACCCTGCCCAACTCTAGTAGCGCGACCACTGACCACTGATGCATGCATGACCGGCTAGGAGTTGGAAGCAGGGTACATGCTCAAAAGTTCGATCTCTGGAGTCTGGACACCCTCACATTGCTATGTCCCGGCGACTATTTCCATCACTAGAGGTTGCCCACGCTACCCATGGCCCAGAATGCTGGCTTTCCCAGCACAATCAACATCCCAGCTTTTGTTACTCCCCCGTCAGGCCATCACTAGGTGCGCAGCTGAATATATGCTTCCTGTGACCATTTCAATGGCCTCAAAATTTAGCTGACATCGAAGAGATCTGGAAACTAGTACTCGTATCTTTGGAAGAATAACTACCATCCACAAGGCCGAACACCCCACCGTTCTGTCAACAAATTGTTACAGCCCTCTACTGTGTAATTTTTAGAGGTATTTATTACTTTCTGATGTGGTGCACTGTTAAAAGAACATCATTATCGTTTCAACCGCTCCGAAATTTCAATGCCAATGCTTAGGATAAGAGGAAGAACAGTGCAACGTTCATTCTCACTGGTACCCTGTAGGTACGCTGTCAGTGCCAACTTTCCTAATGCTGAGCTAAAAAATTAGCTACAGCACTCATCCCCACCCCCCCCCCCACACACACACCGGGGCGCAGGGGCGAAAAAAATGGCGACGCCTCCCTGGTTTATATGAGCGATTAGCAGTTTATGCAGAGAGAGAAATAATGAAACCAATGTATAGTTTCCGTCCTATAGTTTATGAAAGCGTTGTTCATAGAGGAGAGAGAGCGATAAACCAACGCATGCACCACAAACATAACTTGGTTGGTGTCGTGAAACGTCCAACCCTAATTTTGCTAGTTTCTTGTGTCTTGGTACCCACACCGACCCACCGATCCAGTTTCTTGCATGAGGCATAGTTTCTTTGTTTTTCCTTCTCTCCCTTAATTCCTATGCCACATCAGATTTTTTGCTTAGTTGGCAGCGTAATTAATTCTATAGACACTAGCTGAGGTGGAGAATTGGGACTGCCCTAAATCACATCAAAAAATAGTAATATGACTATTTTGCTTTCCTACACGGGAACTCCAAAACATTAATCATCTTAAAGCGTATGAATAGTCTTCTGAGAGGTAGAGTCAATAGGATCTCTCGCAAATCCATGAGGTTGTATTTTCGGTTTTCATATTTGCTTAAAAAATAGGTCGTCGACTATAAACCTTCAATGAATCCACATTTTTTAAAAAACCGCGACAACCGGTTGGCGAATCGATAGGTTGCTATAAATCTGCGACAAATCACAAATTTTTCCATTGTAGATGGGGAAAAAGTAATCTAATTTTTAGGATCCGTTTATGCTAAAAACAACCGGAGGCGAATCCATGGGTCGCTATAAACCTTCGACGAATCTGATTTTTTGTAATTGTTTTTTTAAAAAAAACCGCGGTTACAACCCGTCGGCGAATCGATGGGTTGCTATAAATCTGCGACGAATCTGTGTTTTTTCCATTGTAGATGGGGAAAAAGTAATCTAATTTTTTAGGATCCGTTTAGTTAAAAAAACCGAATCCATGGGCTATAAACCTTCGAATCGATTCCTTTTTAATTGTCAGGGCATAAAGTATTATTTTTTAGGGTTCGATTAAGCTAAAAAGCACCGGAGGACCTAAATGTAAACCATGAGACCTAACGTAATTCGATAATTTTTGGGGTCTATTCTATTAAAAACCATCGAAAACTTAAACAGATTTTCTTTTTTTCCCAAAAGGACCTAATTTTGCTTTCCCTCACCGGAACTACAAAAGGCATTAATCATCTTTAATATATATAATACATTTATTAGAGCATCCCAAGTTCCCAAGTCCCAACTTTACCTATTCTATCTTTTCAACACCACTGTTCTGATCTGTTGGACACCTCATTTTCGATATGCTCTTATTTTTCTTGCCTCCCGCCCCCACCCTATATTTTTAGGGATTGGAGAGAGAAGCAAATTAATTTTCTATCCTCTTAACCGCCCGTAAAACATCAATCAATTACATGTGTATAAAATGATCCATCTATCATCTATGTGGGAAAGATCAGAGGGATACACAATAAATTAATATAGATCCATATGCAATTCTAAACTCCTAATGCAGGTTTGAAACTTATTGTTTTAAATGAAGTGCCGTACTGATCCCCCCAATCAAGGAAAGACATACATCAGCCATCTTCATTTAACAAATTCCACACGCTTGGTATCTAAATTATACTATAAACCTTCAGTAGACGAGCACAGCTTCCAGCCTGTTCATCGAAAACAATTTGCAGTCTCAATTTCTGAATGGTCAATCAGTCCAAAGATTCTCTAAAACAATGGGAATTAATAACGAGCAGCCACCAGAAATGTACGTGTGGGTTGTGTTGTTTTGTTTTGTTTTACTATTGGCAATCGTTTCATCAATAATATTTTCTAAGCTGAACTGAACAGTAGTATTGTTATCGAATGACCTGGACAAGTAAACTAGCTAGTCGATATTAGCACGAAGATTAAGCATTGGTCCTTAAATTGTAATGTACAGCTATAAAAATGATTAGTAGAGTATTTCGTTAGGTGCTTGAGACCAAGCGATCGAGATTAGAGGTGGGCACTGGGCTAGGCTATTTTGGGCCAAGACGAGGCACGCCGACCAAGACGACCCACGGCCGAAGACGGTTAATAATAGGTTGCTTTACCCGCTGAATCGCACGATGGGCGTCTGCCCAAGACGATCCGGGACCGCGTTTGGGCCTAAGACAATCAAAAGCATACACATATCTATGTTGTATGTGTGGGTGAGCAAATCAAGGAGTAAAGGAAGAAAACTATGGATAGACGGGAGAAAAGGAAGGGAATGCATCCATACGTTGTATGTGTGGGTGAGCAAATCAAGGAGTAAATGTATGGCTGCATGCATGTGACTAGAAGGAGCAACTGAATCAAGGAAATCGAGAAGAATAAACACAATAGGATTTTGTTTCGATTGGAGAAAAAGAAAGTCCTAGACAGATAAAGAAAGAAATCAATCTGTGATCATTTTCTCTTGTAGTAATAATATAAACGGGTCGGACTTGGGCGGCGCATGGCACGGCTTAAATGGGTCAGTGCTTGGGCTCGGCCAAGCGAAGCCGAGCCACCCAGACGACTCGCACGGCGAAAGCACGATGGGCCGTCACGGTCGATGCACGGTTTAGACCAAGCACGATGGACCCGTGATGGGCGGGTCGACCCGAGTTGAGACCAAGCGATCGAGATAAATTATGCAAGTGTGGCTGGGTAGTGGCCACTTGCAGCTAGAAGAAAACTTGCCAAGTATCTTCCACGAACAGCAACTCAGCAAGCGAGATCGATATGATAGCTATCTATAGGTAAAAGAAATGAGGATTCATACATCTATGGATGAGATCATGAGAAGAGCCGAGGAGCCGGCTGAGCGGCGATGATGCAAATGAGGCGTAGGTTTTGAAGGGAAAAAACGTTTAGTGATCGACAATTGCCAATGCGAGATGTGAACTTGCTCCGATTAAACAAAGCGAGGGGGAGATTTGCTTATAATCCGGTTAAACAAATTAAGGGTGTAGCAATCAAATGAAGCAAGGCTCGCATTAAGTTGACCACCTCCAACCTCACCACACCACACGTCTCGAAGCCCTGCCGGCCGGCTCTGCTTGATGGCTTGATGCTCAGTCCTTGCTTGTTTATTGCAACCGGACATGGGAGCTAGCTTGTTACGAAAAATTCGCTTATCTCGCCCGCGTTTTTTTTTATTACAAATTTAGTCTCTTTATATATGTATTTTTATATATGTATTTGTAAATTTGGTTTTTTACTCAATGTGAAAAGCACGACAGATGATATTTATCACCTCCCGTGCTTGGTGAGCTCGGCAAGTGTCGGGGATTGGGTATTTCCTACAACGACCATAGTACCTCGGTGGCCAGCCGACCACCGACCATGCACGCTCTTGGACGGTGCCCCCTACGGAGACTCTCGGGGAGGTCGATCCTCACACCTGCCTCGACCTCAGTCAGGCTCGTCCTCGAGCATGATTGCTCGGGAATGCGCGACCGGCGACCCGGGCCCGGAGGAAAAGGCCTCGAGCCTCACCAAGAAGCCGGGCACACACCACAAAGGCGATGTGGCATTAATCACCCGACGGCTCGACGTGGCATCAATCGCTTGGCGGCTAGAAGGACAATGCTGCCACGACCTGCGCCACCCTACGCCCACGTAGCGGTATGGCATAAAGCGAAGAACAGTATCACCCACGTCCGGAAATAGTGGCGCGCCACTCTGTAATAAATGCTGAAACACTGTAATCACCTATAAATACCCCCTCGCACGTAGTGTTTGGGGGGGGGATTCTGCTTCACTTTGCCCCTCATAGGTAGCAATAGCTTGCCGGTAGCCTATGGCATTGTCCTTAGAGCCTCCCAGACCCTCGAGCGAGCACCCTGTAATCCACCTTTGGAAACTAGTACAACCACTGGACGTAGGGTTGTTATCTCCCCTGCGAGAGGCCCGAACCAGACAAAAAGACTCTCTGTTTACTGCATTATCTCCACGATACGCAGCTTGGCAGGACCTCGGACGTCACCCCCTCCGCGGAAAAAGGGCCTTAGGTTGATCCCTCATTCAACAAGTAAGCTCGGCGGAGGACCGGTTCCCGAATCGTCAACAGCAAGTAATCGGCGCTACGGCAAGGCAAGGACTGCAGGAGCGGGCACTGGAGCACGAGACGAGTGAGCTACCGAGTTACGATAGCACAATAGGTGGGCCTCGGGAATCAGCATCTTGCTATCGAGACATGGTAGTGTGCAAGGAATACTGCCACGGTGGGCCACGCGCCTGCTGCCGCGGTCGACCAAGTTCCTATGCCCTCGGTCACTTACCAAGCTTCTGTACGTGGCAAGTAATAGGTATCAATTGTCGTGTCTTCTGTAATGAAAAAAATGCTAAATTTATAATTATATTTAGACGAGCCAGACGAGGGATTTATTCGCTTGTTACAAGTAACCCTCTTTGTTTCTACATTGTCGCGGGGAATTGTTGGGTGGCAAGTGGCAACAGGCAGACTAGGCAGCTGTGATGCACAAGCCACGGACCGAAACACTGTTTTCCCATAATATACTACTCCTACGTTACTATACTCCAAGTACATTGAAGGTTGTAGAACTCGGTGTTGGCGCAGACCAGTGACTAGTGATGCCATTAATCCAGCACGAGGTCTTGCTTGAAATGGTTAAGTTACATCATGCGCTGCCATATTTGATCTGGTTACTTGGTAGATATTCCAGCAAAGCACACGATGCAAGGCTTCGAAGCCGTTGCCTTTTTAGCGCCCAAAAATTTATTTTTTTAAAAAAAATTAGTTTCCTTCTAAATTTACAAAACAAGCTTTTTTTTTGAGTTTAAAAGGCGTGATAGACGACATGAGTTCTATCACGGTACGGAAGAGCTCGGAAAATATCGACATCCATCTGCAGAGTCTCGTTGGCTCAGGATGGTGATTAGCTAGTAAATTTGTTTTAGCTAGTGAATTTGATTAATTAGCGATTTGAAGGAGAGCTCGGCAGGAATCTTGACATGGCAAGCGACCTGTCGAGCTTCCTGAGCGCAAAAGGTAACTCGTGTAGACTAAATTTGTAAATGATTTCAGAGAAAACTATATTTTAAAAATGTTCATAGGCTTCAATTACGGTGACCGATCATACACACATATGATCTGTGCCTGCCTACTAGCGTGGAACGAAGCTTCACTTGTATCTAGAGACTGTTTGTTTTTGTTTTTGATTCTAGATTCTGACTTTAAAAGTAGAATGAAAAACAAACAGTCTGATTCTAGGAATCGATTCTTACAATCTAGCTAACCCATATACACTAGAATCCATAATCCATAATCTACTTCATATTTACTTTTGGATTTCAATTTTTAAAAAATCAGCTTCTCTATCACCACAATCTAGAATCAAAGACCTTAATACTTCCCTTCTTTCGTGATCTCTCATGGGACCAATGCATGGTTGGCTGTCTCCACATAATACTAGATTGCCCAGGGTTCCACAGGACAGTTTCAAAGCTCCCGGTTAACTATTTTGCAAAAACAATGTGTGCTGTTGAACTCTTGTTTTAAATACTCTCGGTCAGATAGCTTGTAGGAGTAAGAAACACAAAAAATATCGCTCGATGAGCATTAGAAAAGCGGAAGTCGTACACGGTATCTGCCTCTGCCGAGCTTGCCACCGAAAATCCCACGCGCTCCGCGATCCGGTGGAGGCCGCTGCTTGCCAGCAGCGGCCGTGCACGTACGCATCCTTCGTGCGCCGCGCATGCGAATTCCTGAATCTCTCCGCCGCAACACATCGTTTTTCGTCGGTATCGTCGCAAAGAAGAAATCTAGTTCTAGTTCCAGCTCTCCGGCCGGTCCAAAACAAGGAAAAATGTAGCAATGAAATTCGATCGATAGATAGACCAAGTGAGAGAGAGGGAGGGAGAACGGCCGCGAAACGGAATCAAGGACAACTACCCGGTGACGCGGACAGGCGCGGGAGAAAATGCACCGTGGGGTACTTTTGGCTGGGGGGTCCCCAGTCCCCACCTAACGACCAATTGAAAAAGCCGCACGTCGCTCTCCCACACCATACGGTCACGCTGCCTCCCATCCGAAAATCGTCTTTGCGTTTCGCAAAAATAGGCGGGGCAAGGCAGGCAGGATAGAGACCGTCATTTTTCCTTGCCTCTCATAAATATTTTTTAAAAAATAATATATTTCTGAATAAACTTCTCTTCGATATCAGAAGGCGCATCAGGTGATACGTATCACTTGCTATGCTGATTAGCCACGGTAAGGTTTCTACTGAGGTAGCATTGCTGGTAAGAAATATGTCGGTAAGTATTTACTTTAATTAATTAATCACTTATAAACGCTTTAATTATTTTATCACTTAATTAATGACTTTTGAGCTCTTGCCGCTGTAAGTATTCACTTTAATTAATAAATAACTTCAATAACCACTTTAATTAATTAATCATTTCTGAGCTCCGATTGCACATTACCTCTTGCCGCAGTAAGGGAGCATTGGCAGGTTTCACGTGTGGACTAAGGACTATTTTTTTAATTTCATTCGGACAAGAATCAGATTTTTTTTAAAAAAAAGGACAAAATTGTAAGGGGCTAAAAAAGCCGGGCTGATGTGGATGCTAGGGTTTTAATACACTTTAGGTGAGCTGGACTGCAATGGAAAGAATCGACACTTGATTTTCCTTCACCTGGGTGGTTGTTTTCTCTCACTCTCTCTCTCTTTCGTTTAGCGCAGGTGACTGAACCAAGCATGTACTGCCTGAAGTGATTGTAGCAGGGATGTTGCCATTGCGTGACCAGCTCGATATCGTCTGATTGACTGATTCGCTGTGTGTTGCATGGCCTGAAATTGCGAAAAATGCAGGCTTGATATGCCCCCGAGGGTGTCAATTCCTCTTCCATTGGTCGATCCTGCATATTACCCTTTCTTTTACCTCCGTGCGTATGTGGGCTGTGAACGCATTTACTCATTTTCCTGTCGGTGATTTCAGCTGATCTGGATCTGACAAAATGGCTGGAGTAGCAATCTCACAAGGGTGATGGAGTAGTTTTGTCCTCGATGAGCCGAGTGCTACAGCAGCATAGAACCGAAAAGCCCCACCGTTTTGTTAATCATAACTTCATAAGGAGGATGTCACATGCGTTCCTTGAAATTGGAGTCTGGCAAATTTCCTGCCTTTCCAAACAACAACTTAGGCTCTGTTTGGAAGCAATGTATTTTCATAGTTTCTAGGCAATACTATGGTTTCTAAGAATGCCATGGTATTTTATACCATAAGGTGTTTGGTTACCATGCCAAAAACTCTGTATTAAAAACCATGGTTTAATAGATACCATGGTATTTTTGGAGTATTTAAAACTCCACTCCAACCCAAAGTTTTCATGGTTTTGGCTAGCCTCTTGCCTAGTGTTAGGATCCGCTGCGCTCCTGCCATCTCATGGCCCGCAGTGATCCGGCTCCCCCTGAGACCAACACCTGGTCTCGGCCCAGGTCTCCCACATCCATTGGCCCAACCAGATCCACAACCAAGGTCCTGGCCCAACTCAACCCAAAAGACTAGCCTGATGGGTGAGAGATGCCTCCACCTTTTAAGCTGTGCTCCCCCACAATCAATTACCGATGTGGGATTAAACCCAACAATCTCCTCCATCACACATCGGGCCCAACAATCTCCCGTGACATCAAGCCCATGTCACCCCGAGACTTGTTTTCAAGGCTCCCGCAGCCGTCACGACCCTAGAGACGCGTTAGGGTTTGCACCATGGCTCGATACCACTTATTAGGGCATTGCGCCTCGCCATCTCATGGCCCGCAGTGATCCGGCCTCCCCCAAGACCAACACTGGTCTCGGCCAGTCTTCCACATCTATTGGCCTAACCAGAGCCACAACCAAGGTCCTGGCCCAACTCAACCCAAAAGACTAGCCTGATGGGTGAGAGATGCCTCCACCTTTTAAGTTGCGCTCCCCCATCACCAATATCCGATGTGGGACTAAACCCAACAATGCTCTGATACCACTTGTTGGGGGCCGCTGCGCTTCTGCCATCTCATGGCCCGCGTCTGCCATCTCATGGCCCGCAGTGATCCGGCTCCCCCTGAGACCAACACCTGGTCTCGGCCCAGGTCTCCCACATCCATTGGCCCAACCAGAGCCACAACCAAGGTCTGGCCCAACTCAACCCAAAAGACTAGCGATGGGTGAGAGATGCCTCCACCTTTTAGGCGTGCTCCCCACAATCAATTACCGATGTGGGATTAAACCCAACAATCTCCTCCATCACACATCGGGCCCAACAATCTCCCGTGACATCAAGCCCATGTCACCCCGAGACTTGTTTTCAAGGCTCCCAACTAGCGGCGACGACCCTAGAGGCGTTAGGGTTTGAGACCATGGCTCGATACCACTTGTTGGGGTCCGCTGCGCTCCTGCCATCTCATGGCCCGCAGTGATCCGGCTCCCCCCAAGACCAACACCTGGTCTCGGCCCAGGTCTTCCACATCTATTGGCCTAACCAGAGCCACAACCAAGGTCCTGGCCCAACTCAACCCAAAAGACTAGCCTGATGGGTGAGAGATGCCTCCACCTTTTAGTTGCGCTCCCCATCACCAATATCCGATGTGGGACTAAACCCAACAATTGTTAGAGCAGCTGGCATACGCCATCTCATGGCCCGCGGTGATCCGGCTCCCGAGACCAAACACGATCTCGGCCGGTCTCCCACATCCATTAGCCCAACTAGAGCCACAACCAAGGTCTGGCCCAACTCAACCCAAAAGACTAGCGATGGGTGAGGATGCCCCACCTTATATGTTGTGCTCCCCACAATCAATTACCGATGTGGGATTAAACCCAACAATCTCCCCATCACACATCGGGCCCAACAATCTCCCGTGACATCAAGCCCATGTCACCCCAAACTTGTTTTCAAGGCTCCCCACAACCGTGCGACCACAGACGTTAGGGTTTCAAACCTTGGCTCACGATACCACTTGTTGGGCATTGCGCTGCTGCCATCTCATGGCCCTTGATGATCGGCTCCACGAGACCAAACACTGGTCTCGGCCAGTCTCCCATCCATTGGCCCAGCAGCCACAACCAAGGTCTGCCCAACTCAACCCAAAAGACTAGCCTTTGGGCTGAGTTGGGCCAGACCTGCTGTGGCTCTGTCAGCCAATGGATGGGAGACTGGCCGAGACCAGGTGTTTGGTCTCGGGGAGAGCCGGATCACTGCGGGCCATGAGATGACAGAAGCGCAGCGGCCCCCAACAAGTGGTATCAGAGCATTGTTGGGTTTAATCCCACATCGGTAATTGATTGTGGGGGAGCACAACATATAAGGTGGGGCATCCCTCACCCATCAGGCTAGTCTTTTGGGTTGAGTTGGGCCAGGACCTTGGTTGTGGCTCTAGTTGGGCTAATGTATGTGGGAGACCTGGGCCGAGATCAGGTGTTTGGTCTCGGGGAGCCGGATCATCATGGGCCATGAGATGGCAGAAGCGCAATGGCTCTAACAAGTGGTATCGAGCCCAAGGTTTGAAACCCTAACGCTCTGTGGTCGTGACGGTTGTGGGGAGCCTTGAAAACAAGTCTCGTGGTGACATGGGCTTGATGTCACTGGGAGATTGTTGGGCCCGATGTGATGGGGATATTGTTGGGTTTAGTCCCACATCGGATATTGGTGATGGAGGAGCACAAATTAAAAAGGTGGAGGCTTCTCACCCATCGTGCTAGTCTTTGGGTTGAGTTGGGCCAGACCTTGGTTGTGGCTCTAGTTGGGCTAATAGATGGGAGACCGGCCGAGATCGTGTTTGGTCTCGGGAGCCGGATCACTGCGGCCATGAGATGGCAGCGCTGGCTCCAACAAGTGGTATCGAGCTCAAGGTTTGAAACCCTAACGCTCTGTGGTCACATTGGTTGTGGGGAGCCTTGAAAACAAGTCTCGGGTGACATGGGCTTGATGTCACGGGAGATTGTTGGGCCCGATGTGTGATGGGAGATTGTTGGGTTTAGTCCCACATCGGATATTGGTGATGGGGCGCGCAACTTAAAAGGTGGAGGCATCTCTCACCCATCGCTAGTCTTTTGGGTTGAGTGGCCAGACCTTGGTTGTGGCTCGTTAGCCAATAGATGTGGAAGACACAGCCGAGACCGTGTGTTGGTCTTGGGGGAGCCGGATCATCGCGCCATGAGATGGCAGAGCGCAATGACCCCAACACCTAGTTCCACTCAAATACCATGGTTTGTGATGTTGCATCCAAACAGTTGATAGTTCCAAGAAATACCATGGTTTTAATGGAGTTAGATAAAACCAGGGTATTTATGTCAAAGCAATTACAGGCCATGGTATTTTAAAACTATGGTTTTAGAAAACTCTAGTTCCAAACAGGCTCTTATTCCATCCGACCAGTTGCCCTTCCGAGAGAGCGGGGAGGGGAGGACCACCGGTTTTCAAATGCGCTTTGTTTTGTTTACAAACATGTTCTGAGGAATAAATTAGACAGCATCGTCAAACTCAAGTTGCACACTAGTAGATAACTCGAAAAATCTATTGCCAAGATCAATTCAGCCAAGATTACTGCCGATTGCTTTCCAAGTAATGGAAATCTCCTCCTCCTCCTCCTCCTCCTCCTCCTCTTTCTTCTTCTTCTTCTTCTTTTGACTGCAAACAAGAGTTTTATTGACTGGACAAGCTAGACAAATCGCTAGCTACCAACCTGATTACAAACTCTGGGTAACCTCCCTACCATACAGAGTGACATGAAGGCTCCAAAGACGCACCAAGCCTTGCAAGCTCATGTGCTAGAATGTTACAACTCCTGGGATAAAAAGAAACATCAATTCCACTCAAACCAACTAACATAAAGCCACTTTGTTTCTTTCAAAATAATACCATTGATGCCATTATCTTCTTCTTGTCCGTTCAAAGATGTATCAAAGTTAACGCATCGTTCTCCAGAATCATTCTTCGAATCCCATGTCAAGCCCAATCAGCAATGCATTAAGTGTTGCCATAACCTCTGCTTGATAAGTATTATGAAGAAACTGAAGATGGCCATAACCACTTTCCCTAGAGAGTTTCACAAAGCCGTTCCCCAACTAACTGTACCCTCCTTATGTATATAGAAGCCATCAATGTTAATTTTCCAATTACCTTCATCTGGTGGAAGCCAAGGTCTTGCTAAAGCTCGATCCTTCTTTGTTCTTTCCTTGAAGAGATTGCCCTTAAAATTAAGAAAGTAAAAATGAACAGAGGAAGACACCTCCTCGGTGGAAACATAACCCTCCCCGTCAATCACTTTTGGAGAGGAGGGAATGGAAATAATTGTACTTCACGGCTGTTCGAATGGAGTTACAATCTTGTAAGCCCACTTGGGCGACAGTGGAGCGGGCCGTCACAAGGATTCCACCATGGTATCTATTTGCTCAGCTGGCCCAGCCCATGTCACTGGAACTATGGACGTTTCCCGGGACACCGCAGGCCCATAAACTGGTCGAAACCATGGTCATTTGTCGGAACAGCCATGCCAATCCAACCCATTCTACCCGGCCTATAATCTGGCCCAAAGCGAATCCAGGACGGGCACGGCGGTTTGTTGTTTATTTGCATTTCACTTGCACAAAAATCCACTTCACATCCTGCTTGGACTTTCGAGATCATATGGCGGAACTGACGGCTTGGAAGTTGAAACGGCAGATGGGACTCCCCCACCTGAGTAGTCTCCTTCTTCCTCGAGGATTCGATTCAGATATTTAGGATATGTACAGTAAGATTATCTCAGTTTATTTTTAATATATTTACGTCAGTTTTATACTATACAGAATAGTGAGAAAAGAGAATACAGAAAAGAGCCGACTCTTATTTAGTACTCCCTCTGTTGATAAATAGAAAGCCTATAGTTTAAATGGTCTTATTAAAAAATATAAGACATGTATGTAGATTTAATTAGCCTTTCCACCTATACCTCTATTTATTCTCTCTCAATCATATACATTTATTCATTACCACTTACACAGAGTATTATCTCTCATCTTCTAAGATAATTAAGAAGGATATGTAAGCTATTTCATCTCGTCTTTCCCAATTTCACCACATCCTTAATCCTTATATAAAATCAAAATACGTCTTATATTTATCAATGGAGGCAGTAGTAAGCATTGCACGGAAGTATAGGTAGATTAGTTATATACAAGAGAGAAAAGATAGTTAATGCACATCATTTAGAGTCAACTTTTAGAGATAGTTATTGTACAAGCTGTCTTTAGTGTTTACTCTAGATAATATGGATAGAAAATAGAGTAAGCAGCTAGCTTTGTTATTGTACTTGCCTTTATTTGGATACTGCAGAGAATGGCGAATGTTAACTATGCATCTAATTCAACATATGATGGAATCATGAAGACGTGTTTTTTCACACCACGGTAAGTCGTAGGGCCGCAGCAAGTAGTCGAGAAGATCCCATCTAAGGTATGAATACTATTATTTCAGCACTATACAATCGTCTAGCTATGTTTATATATTCACATGAAATCCACCCAATGCTACAGTTTAGATCCCGAGATTTACAAAGTGTTCTTACTTTACACTGCAGGTAATATCATGTATACATGTGGTAAACCTCCGACTACGAGTTTCCAGACAGTAATGCTGTTACAAGCCGACTCAGGGTGAGCTTGCTTGTAAGCGTGGGTTCCCGGCCGAAGGCCGGATCGCAAGTTGTTCGACGATGAACTCGTCGAACAATCAAGCGTCTGAGGTTATTTCATATCGAGCCACCGCTTTGAGATTGGTTTTGTGGCATTCAACTTGCATGCCTTTTCCGATTTTATTGCTCATATATAATAGAGTCTTGCTCGATCTCCGAGGATCAGTTGCCAAAACAAAAGATATTTCTTAACCGAAAAGGATACTAATCTGTAGACACATGCCAAAACTAAAAACCTTATCTATCTGGACTTCTATTCGGCGCCAGAAGGGACTCCTTCCCGCTGGGTAACTCCCATGCGGTTGTGGCGCCTAACATATACCCTATCCAGCCCTTGGCCCATAACATTACTCCCCCCCTGAAGATGAAGCTTGTCCTCAAGCTGGCAATCGGGATAAGATCGGCGTGATATGGCATCCATCCATGTGGCATCGAAGCAGAGTCACCGTCCATCGTGCCAAGGAATCGCCGATGGCTCAAGAAGAACCGCGGCCAGGGATGGCTGAGGCTCGGGAGAGACTGGTGTACTAGCGGGCATAACATCAGCAGGGAGTTCCATGGCCTGAGTCGGTGGGTTGCCGTGGAAAGGTTTCAGCAAAGAGACATGAAACACATTGTGCAACTTGGCTGAAGCAGGAAGAAGTAATCGATACGCCACTTTGCCTACCCGACTTGTGATCTGGTACGGCCCATAGAATCTGGGAGCCAGTTTGGATGTAGTGAAAGGACCCCGTGCCGAGTGCTGACGATACTTCTGAAGCTTCAACCAAACCCAGGAACCAACCTCAAACACCACCTCGCGATGCTGTCCATCATAGTGTTGTTTCATGCGGTTTTGAGCTTGAAGAAGTAGTGTTTTGGCTTGCTGCAGGAGGGCATCTCGATCCACCAATGCACAATCAACAGAATCAACACTAGTAGTGCCTTGCTGATAAGGAGTCAGTGGCGAGGCGCCCGTCCGTAAACCAACTCGAAAGGGGTTAAGCGGTGGGCAGAATGAAAAGAAGTATTATAACAATACTCCGCCCATGGCACCCACTGCGCCCAAGTGGACTGGTTGGATGAAGTCAAACAGCGGAGATACATCTCAATTGTCCGGTTCACAACCTCTGTCTGGCCGTCCGTCTGGGGATGGTAAGCAGTGGACATCAACAAGGTGGTGCCACTGCGTTTGAACAACCCTTGCCAAAAGGCGCTCAAAAAAACTGGGTCACGATCAGAGACAATGGACTCCGGTATACCGTGGAGCCGCACTACTTGATCAAAGAACAGACGAGCCACTGTTGGTGCTGGCGCCGGTTGGTTGAAGGCAATAAAGTGAGCATATTTCGACAAACGGTCTACCACAACCAACAAAGCCGTCTTCCCCTGAGATTTCGGAAGATGTGTGATGAAATCCATGGAGACATCAGCCCATACCTGGTGAGGGATTGGAAGGGGCTGCAGCAGCCCTGCAGGAGCCAAGGTACTGGTCTTGTTACGTTGACAAATGAGACACTTGGCTACAAACTGCTCCACGGAAGTTCTCTGTTGCTCCCACCAATAACCGGCTTTGATCCGGTGGAGGGTCTTTTGGATGCCTTCGTGAGTTAAATCATGAACTGATGCGATGATTGGTTCAATCAATGCAGAGGAAGAAGGCACAACCAAGCGGTTGTCTCGGTAGAGCAGCCCTTGCCGAACGTCCCATCGCGGAGCCTGTCCTTGATCTGTTGGCAGCCGTGTGGATGACTGACCGCCATGCTTACTGATGAGCTGCTGCAATGCAGGGTCCTGCCGAAGGAGATCAAGCCATTGCGCCCGAGTCACATCCTGAGGAGCGGACACTGCTGCACACTGGAGATCAGCGTGTACCCTGGACAACGCATCGGCTGCTTGGTTGTGCTTCCCAGGCTTATACTCCACCACAAAATCAAAACCCATCAGTTTGCTTAACCAATGTTGTTGTGGTGGTGTGATGAGGGCTTGCTCCAGGAGGTACTTGAGACTAGCATGATCGGTTCGGACAACGAAGGGATGACCCCACAAATAGGGACGCCAATGTCGCACGGCTTTGGAAAGGCCTATAAGCTCCCGCTCGTATGCCGCCAATTTCCTGTGTCGGTCCGCCAGTTGACGACTGAAATAGGCGATGGGGTGGCCATGTTGTTGGAGGACTGCCCCAATGCCAGACCCTGAGGCATCGCACTCCACCACAAAGGAAACTGTGAAGTCGGGAATCTGCAGGACCGGTGCCGAAATCAATATCTGCTTGAGCCGATGGAAAGCCTCCTCAGCCCCCGCTGTCCAAGTGAAATTGTTCTTGCGTAACAGAGCAGTGAGAGGCTCGGCGACACTAGCATAATGCTGAATGAACCGCCGATAATACCCCGTGAGTCCGAGGAATCCCCACAGGGCCGACACTGTCGTGGGCGAAGGCCACGCGCTCACTGCTTGCAACTTCTCTGGGTCCGCTGCTACCCCATTGTGGGATATGATGTGGTTCAGGTATCCCACACTTCCTTGAGCAAAAGCACATTTGGACCTTTTCAAATATAACTGATGAAGGCGTAACTTGTCCAACACCAATCGAAGATGTTCCCGGTGATCCCCCTCGGTTCTACTGTATACTAGTATGTCATCGAAGAAGACGAGGACAAACTTTCGTAAGAATACCTGTAGAACTTCATTCATGAGAGCTTGAAATGTGGAAGGCGCATTGGACAGACCAAACGGCATCACCAGGAACTCATAATGACCATGGTGTGTCCGGAAGGCTGTCTTGCCAATATCTTCCTCCCGCATACGGACTTGATGGTACCCCGAGCGAAGGTCCAGCTTGGTGAAGAACCGAGCCCCGCGAAGCTCATCCAATAGCTCCTCCACCACAGGAATGGGAAATTTGTCCTTGATGGTACGTGCATTGAGGGCACGGTAATCCACACAAAAACGCCAAGTACCATCGGCCTTCTTGACTAGCAGAACCGGAGAAGAAAAGGGTGACCAGCTGTGGCGAATGATTCCTTGCTGCAGCATCACCTCACATTGGGATTCTATCTCGTCCTTCTACCGATACGGATACCGGTAAGGGCGGACAACCACCGGGTCGATGCCCTCCGTGAGAGTAATCCGATGGTCACACCACCGGCGGGAGGCGACCATTGGTTCGTGAAGACATCTCCATATGCATAGCGGCTCACTGCATGGCGGATGCTTCTTCCAAAGGCAAGATTCATCGAATGACTTGACGCGCGCGGCATCCCTTGAAGCTGTATGCGAGCATGTTCAGGACCAAACGCCATGGATAGCTCCTCAAAATTCCAATGAATGTTTCCCAAAGTTCTCAACCACTGCACTCCTAAAATGATATCGAACCCATCAATCGGAAGCACAATAAATGGCGCTTGGAACTGATGACCCTGGATAACAAAAGATGCAGCCGACACTGTTCCCAGGCACGGTAAATAGGACCCGCCTGCGACTCGGACTCTTTGGGATCCGTCCCTTGACCGGCTGCCATGGCCCTGTCGAGCCACATCGTGCTCATGAAATTGTGGGTGCTCCCACTATCCACCAGACCAAGCCAGCTTCTTCCTTCCATGCACACCTTCACTTGCATGGTATCTCCATGCTTAGGTCCTAGAGCCGCAATCATAGACAAAGAGATGTCAGTGTCCTGCAGCGATGGTTCCTCTTCTTCAGTTCCGTCAGCTTCCTCCTCTTCCACCTCCAGGTGGAATAAACGCTTACAGCGATGGCCCCTTGTGTAAACTTCGTCACAATTATAACACAGCCCCTTCGCCCTCCTTTCGGCGATCTGATCTGCGGAGAGTCGCACCTTGGTAGCCTAGGCATACGCTACTACGCATCTTGGCGGTTCGTTGGATGTGCCCGACCATTGATCGCAGTAGACTGTGCGTTACTTGCTCCTCCCTGGGATCGCGCCTCCGTAGCAGTGTTGGCGCCCGATGGTACTCCAGAAGCAGAGTGGAGCGGATGTGATCCACCTCGACTCAACTGGAACCGCCCTCGACCACTGCTCGACATCCCTTGTATTGCCCGGCGATCCAGCGACCTTCCTCGCCTCAGCCTCCCGAGCAAATGCAATCGCCTCGGCAAGGTCTCGTGGTCTTTCACGACGTACATCCCCTCCCAATGCGACCGAAAGACCGGCCACAAAGGTCTCAATCTGCTCTGTTCTCTTCATCAGCGGCGCCCGCGCCAATAGACGCTGGAATTCTCTGGCATATTCCTCCACCGTGCTACTCTGCTGTTTGAGGTTGACCAAATCTCCCCAGGGACCCACGATCGATTGTTTTGTGAACCTCTGCACAAATGCCTCCACAAAATCCTCCCATGCAATCCACTTCCCTTCTTGCTGCCAATTGTCCAGCACTTCTTGCGCTTCACCCGTGAGATGCAGACCTGCAACGTCCACAAACTCCTCCTCTGGAATGCGGTGTAAACGGAAGAAGCGTTCACAACGACGCACCCAACTCAGAGAATCCTCCTGCCCACCGTATTCCGGAAGATCGAAACGAGGGTAGCGAGGAATCCATCTTCTCTCGTGGTCTTCCTCTTCTTCCCGCCGCCCCTGCCCAGGGCGCCTCCCTGGAGCTTGACGGTCGCGCGGATGGCGAGGTTGCTGATCCAGCAAGGGGTTTCTTCTTGGTGGCGGCACATAGGGATCGTCTCCCAATTCTCCTGTCCCGTGGTCTTCTGCTTGGCGCGAAGAGTGGCCTTCTCTACCGCCGTTCGATCCTGTCTCGCCTGACGGTCCCTTCTCCTTCATGAGCCGCATCATCTCCCCAAGCATGGCCTTCATCTCCTTCATCTCCTTCATCTCCTTCTCCAATCCAGCCAGACGATCTTCAATGGGCGTCTCCATGTCCCAAGCGCCGACCGGCTCTGATACCAATTTGTTACAAGCTGACTCAGGGTGAGCTTGCTTGTAAGCGCGGGTTCCCGGCCGAAGGCCGGATCGCAAGTTGTTCGACGATGAACTCGTCGAACAAGCTGGCGCTGAGGTTAGGTCATTATCGAGCCACCGCTTTGATTGGTTTTGTGGCATTCAACTTGCATGCCTTTTCTGATTTTTATTGCTCATATATAATAGAGTACTGCTCCTGATCTCCAGGGATCAGTTGCCAAAACAAAAGATATTTCTTAACCGAAAAGGATACTAATCTGTAGACACATGCCAAAACTAAAAACCTTATCTATCTAGACTTCTATTCGGCGCCAGAAGGGACTCCTTCCCGCTGGGTAACTCCCATGCGGTTGTGGCGCCTAACATATACCCTATCCAGCCCTTGGCCCATAACAAATGCCGCATTTTCTAATATGTACGAGGCATTAGCTCTCTCTTTTCTCTACTTATGCCCTAGAAGGCAATCAACCTCCAAGGTAATGGGAATAGCAAGATTTCTCCGTGGATTGTGGAGTAAACTCCGGCTGCATCAGCTTGCAGGAAGTATCACTGTTGATCACATCCCATGAGGAGTTGTTCTGACCCTTTCTCCGGAGGATGCATTACTGCCTTGATGTCGGGTACAATGTTTTGTTCTTCCTATTTTACGGAAAATAAATAAGCGAACTAAAAAAATGTTTATCACAACACAAATGAACGTGCCACGAAGATTATAGCGGAAATGGATCAATGGTGAAGTAGTTGACAACCGAGAGACAAGAATGGCCTCTCTATTTGGCTTCCTATGTTTTTCCTGGTCGTGGGATAGCAGATAATAAGGGTGTGTTTGGTTACTTGTACCAAGTGGTATATGTATAAGATGATTCAAGAAAAATATCATTCATGTGTATGGTTGTTTGAATGGAACCATCCTATCCTGAACGGTGTGATACAAATTTAAGAAATATTCTCTATAGATGTTGAATTATTTCATTCACCCAAAACAATAGAACCAAATGGTACAAGATCATCCTATCCATTCAACTTTATCCCATCAACCAAACACACCCTTAAGTAGTCCAGCCGTTTCAGTCGGGTTTCTAAACTATTGATGCTGCGCTGTTGGACTTTCTTGGACTTTTCAGGAGCTGACCCAAATAGTTGTGCAGCTAAGCTTCCACCTGATGAAAGGACCCCAAGATGGACGAGGATCCTCTGCCGTCACGGCCCTCTGCCAGACGGGTCATTGTCATGGGGTCCTACGCCACGCCCCACGCGTGGCAGCACGGGCGAGACCGGACGCCGAGAATCTGCTTCCCCCCAAGATATACTTATTACTTAAGTAGCTTGAACCTTGAAGAACTATTTACATTCAGGGCCTTTTCTCATTGTGATCAGTTCGTACGCACAGATAGTAAGCAAGCCAAATACCAACATTTATATCACGGTGTTGTCCTTTCAAAAAAAACATTTATATCACGGTATTGCCTATCCGAATATCAAAATGCAACTGTAAAAATGCAAAGAACAAAACAAAAGAAGCATAATAAGCTTACATAGGGTGTGTTAGTAGGGCTCCAGCTCCATTAGATTCATGGATCTAGTGGAGCTAGGTATTCCTAGCTTCACAGATCTATGGAGCTGGAACTGTGAGTACATTAAAAGTATTTAGATGGATCATCTTGTTTATATTTTAGATCAAAAATACAAACTTAATTCACTTTATTTTAACCTATAAGTTTCAGATCTCAGATGAAGCTGAAATCTGAAGCTCTATCAAACAGGCTAATAGTACAAGGGCAGCTCCACTCTTCCAATCCGTGCAGCTTTGCCCCATCTTTCACCTAGGAGGAACCAAGCAAAGGCAGCTCCCCATACTGGTTCTAGCCCGTAAACAATTGTAGTTTCAGTTGCTGAAACATCGCCCATCTCTCCATAAACTTCTTATTGTCCGTACTTCTTGGTATTTGCTCCGTTGTAAGCATATTGATCCCAAAAAACACCGCACTGAAGAAGTTCAGCACATCACCAACCTTTGAAAACAACTGGAGGGGCCACAAAATCAAAATTACATTAATTGTTAAGATACATAATATATGCATATATCCATATCCTTGAAAAGAGGAACTCGATTTTATTTGAACAAAACTCTGGTATCTTTAGCAGTCAATTGATCAGTGCACTTGCAAGAATATTCATTCAGAGTATGACTATTGTTGCATAAAGAACCTATTGACATGTCAGCAGTAGCAAGGGGAGCAAGGAATTGTGCAAGAGAACTTTCAAGCGATGTAAGATTCTGAATTTCATTACGGCAATAACCTAAACTAACACTAAGGGCTAGTACAAAAGAACAATAGTAATGTTACTTACGCAGGGAGGAGAGCCGCCACATTCCAGCAGGCCAATTCCTAAAAATGATACTATGCCCCGAATCAAGTCAGCTTGGCGATCGAGACCCAAAAATGCCATCAATTAGGGCATGTACAACAGTAATTAATGAGCCGTTTGCATTGCTACGTAATCTTTATCGTCCGCATAACTCCTGCTCGATGCAAGACGCAACGGCTCCGTTTTGTAGGAAAAGAAACCGTCTATATACTCATGATCACGGTAATTTATGGGCCCATGTATAAATTAATTAGTTTATAGATCCACAAACAAGCTATTGTAGAAGTTGTTTGTTTTGTTGTCTTTATCCCATGGCATACCTTTGAACATCGTAAGCCCTTAGAGGCACAACTATCATAACTCCTTAGATTTTTTTAGATAATACAAGATTCTATCTCCTAGCCTTTGCATCGTAAGATGCACACAGCTTAAAATAATTCATTAGATGTTCAACCACAGCATTCACCAATTCAAGCAATTCCATCATTATATAAAAAAAAATAGCGCAAAAAAAAAAGGGTACCGTGAAGGCTGTAATGAAGGATGCTCTCCCAGCATCAGAATAGACTAAACCAATTGCTTGAGAAAGGTATCCTAATTCCTAAACTAACCCTAAGTCCCAGCTCCGATCCCACATAAAGCCGTTCAGAATGGCATGGTACTGTACGTGATGGTGGCTCTTGCTTCCCACTAACACAAAGCATGACTACTAATTGGGAATAGTAGTAGGTACCTTCATTGGACACGTAGATTTAGGGCTTGTTTGAAATAATACATATTTTATGGTATCGAAACCTATTCGTCCGCCAAATACTCTAAAATTTGCAATAGGACTTGGTATGATTCTTTTTGAAAAACGCATGATATCACCAACATAATGACATCATTTGAATATTGAACTAAAATCCTTGCCCATCCCACAGGTGGACTAAGATTTCTTAAACAAGTCCTTAAAGAGTAGTATTTACCAACAAGTGGCATCTCCGTAGAATTATGCATAGGATTTAACCTAGCATCATGGATGGATAGGACTAGGGATGGGTCAAGTTATTACTAAAAAAATAGTGTATCAGCTGCTTACGTTACCCACGAAAGCTTTTATAGATAAGCTTACGATGTAGACTAGCTTGTTGTCACTTTCTCCATAATTTCGTGCTTAGATTTCGACGTACTCCTATGATCTACATTTCAATATCATTGTTGCGAAACTATTAACAAACAAGATACATATGCTTACTATACGAGCTCAAAGGCCACCACGAGGAACTCAACTAATCAGTAACACCTTATATACTATCGCTTATGCCAGAAGATTTTGCGCTTTCCCATGTCACGTTTTTTTGCATAAAAGCCCCCCAAGAGTCCCGAAATCATGGATAGGTCCTCCATCGTTTTTTTTTCTCCAAAAATGATCCGATGTTTCACAAATTCATCGAGGGCTCCTAGACTCCTAGTCCGTTTTATAAAAATACCTCGAGAAAACTTAAATTACATTGAGGTACTCCTATCGGTTTTTGCAAAAAGGACCTATGATTCCGCAAATTCACCGACGGCTTCTACCCATCTATTTTATAAAAATCCTCCGAGAAAATCGAAATTGTGTCGAGGCCCTCCTACATTTTTTTTGGAAAAAAAATCTCAGACCAAATTTCGCATAACATGGCATAGTGCACAACTGTGCTTAAGACACCTAACCAGAAAGACACCTACCATGTGATTCAAACGGATATGTGTTGTGTTTACGAGGAAATATTAAAACAAGTGTGGTTATGAGAATGGACTAGTAAAATGAAGTTAGGAGAGAACGCAACTGTACTCGCGGCTCCTTGTGTAGAAATGATGCTAAAGTACTGTTACATTGAGTAAGACTACCTCGGTATAAAATGACTTGGTCGCAGAAGTTTCCAGAATGATATCAACCTCGTTCTGATATCACAATCAACCATTCAAGACTCCTCTTCTCTAAAATCAGAATAGGCCAAAAAAATACCTTAAATTCCAAATCTATCAATGGAAAGGGAAATGCACACGCCTATCCAGTAAGAATTGATTGTGTATACTTGTGGATGCGTGGTTAGCCTCTCCAAGACCCCAAACCATGACCTGTAGCCATCCGTCGTTCCAGCCCACCAACCATCCGTCCAACTTTCTATCCTCGCCCGGCCACACCGCAGCCCACAGTTAGACGATAGCGAGACCGACACTCCAGACGGGCCAGAACCACCACGATACCGACGCCACGTCGGTCAGGGTCCTGCGCCGTAGTGCGATGAGTCACGAGTGCGAAGTCGACCCTTGATTTTTTTTTTGACAAATAAATTATAAAAATATCGTTTTCTCAGTTCGTGAAAGTACCTACTCCTCCTTTAGTGGTAAGAGTGCACGATTGATAGCATATATCAACCTCAATCGGAGCAAGCGACGATTTCAGCTAGTGCGACCGCGCCGCGTCAGGTGTGTGTGCAGCGTGCGACGGTGTCACGGCGGGTGGGAGCGGAAACGGTGTGGGTGGGAGTGCCGTGTAAGCTACGCCAAAACGGGGAGGGAGGGGACGGGGACGGCCGGGCGGGCGGAGCCGCCAACGAGCGGAACAATTTTTTGTTCTTTTTTTAAAAGGAAGATGCAATCCACGGCGAAAACCAACGAAACGGCGGCAGAAAAGATGGGGAAAATATCCAGCTCGTCGGCTTCGCCGAACGCAAGAGACGCGCGTTTGCTCCTCCTCTAGCCTTAGCTGATCCAACCCAGCCTTTTCCCATTCCACCTCCATAGCAGTAGCAGCACCGGAAAAATAGTTTAGAAGAGAGAGGAAGAGGGGAGAGCGCGGAATAGAATCATCTAGTCACACTCTGTCACCAAAGACTATAGAAAGACAGTAGAAGAAACCCTTCCCCCTTGTTGCTCACTTTATCCCCCATTTCTCCCTCCAGAGAGAAGCCCAAGGAAGCGGAGGTGAAGAAAACGAGGAGGTTTTGTTGACGAAATTCCTTGGGGAGTTTAGGGAGGGGAAGAGATGCAGCGACGGCAGGCGCAGACGTGGGCGGGGGTAGGGAAGACGGCGCAGGCGGCGGCGGCGCATGCGGCGCTCTTCTGCTTCACGCTCCTCCTCGCGCTCAGGGTCGACGGCCGCACCGCCTACTCCTGGTGGTACGTACTATAAACCCTAGTCCTCCCTGAGCCGCCTCGCTTCGATCTGGTTGGTTTCTGCGGAGTTGGGGTTGGGATTGGGGCGCAACTTTCGGTTGGTGTGCTGATTTCGGGGTGGTGAGCTTTTGTTTCACCGGGATGCAGACGCAGTTTAGGGAATTGGGCGAGTCCTGTGCTCGCTTTGCGATGCGATTGTGTGTCTCTTTGTTGTTCGGTTCGCTACTTATGGTGGACTAATTTGCTCTGGAGCGTATGGCCCAGCTATTTGATTGGCTCCTTGTTTTGGCTTGTCGCAGTTGAATGATGGGCTAGTGATGAGTTGATGTTGGTATTTAGCTCATGCCGGCCAGCGCCTCGGTTTTCTGATTGTTCTGGCGTTGAACTATTGTAGATTTCCTGCTGAATTCTGTACTTTGAGGCCTCGTTCGGATTTGTTTATGTGTTTTGTGAAATTTTGGAGCTCTTCTCACTAGATTCGGGACAACAGAACTGTAGAGCACTGTATGAGTACATGATTAGTTTGCTTGTGACAGTGGCAAAGCTAATTCCAAAAGCTAATTGTGCAAATTCGATCATGCAGGATTATATTCATTCCGCTTTGGCTATTTCATGGTATCATTGCTCGTGGAAGGTTTTCAATGCCAGCCCCTTCTTTGCCACATGGTCGTCATGTAAGACTTTTAATATTGATTTGTCCGGTTGGTCGTATGCAAGTGTTGTTCGTTTCGTTTACCATGCATTGGATCTGATGGGTGTTTGTTTTGATGTAGTGGGCGCCCTGTCATTCTATTGTTGCAGCGCCGTTGCTAATCGCGTTCGAGCTGCTTCTTTGCATATATCTTGAAAGTTTAAGAGGTAGGTTATGAAGTCATTAGATGAACGGAGCTTTGGTAACCGCACTGAATTTCCTTGAACTGCTTAATGCTGGATCATATTTTGCCTTTGGGTGCTATTGTCAGCTCTATTCTATTCTGTGATCCCCACCTTTTCTTTTCTTTTTTTCCCAGTTAGAAATCATCCGGCTGTTGATCTGAAGATTGTGTTCCTTCCTCTGCTGGCCTTTGAAGCGATTATTCTTGTTGACAATTTTAGGTAATGAATGAGAACTAATTTTTTTTCTTTTCCTGGATGCCTTCAATAGTGTTTTCACGATTTTTTGTATATATACAAATGCACTACCTGTGGGCTGAATTTAACTCATTTACTACATACTTAAATATTGTTAATTCTTTTTGGCAAAGAATTTCCTTTTGTACGTACTGATAAAATAGTGTCATTCCACCCTGAAGTTATGAATGGTATTTGTTATGACATAAGTACTCATCATTAAGGCCTTGTTTGGCAGAAATCTAGATCCCAGCTCCACCTCAGATCTAGAACTTATAGACTAAAGTAAAGTGAATTAAGTTTATATTTTTAGTCTAAAATGTAAACAAGATGACCCACCTAAACACTCTTAATGTACCTATAGCTCCAGCTCCATAAATTTCTGGAGCTAGGAATATCCTGCTCCACCAACTCCACGGATTTTGGTGAAGCTAGAGCTGTGCCAAACACCCCATAAGCTCCCATTTTGGCACCCAATTCTTGAAACTATTGTTGTTTCAATGTCGTTTTATCTCTCTTAGCTGTCCTAGTTATGAACCATTGAACCTTTATTTTGTCAAAGATCCCCATAGATGGGATTGTATACACGATAAAAATATATTATTTTTAGTTCAATACAATAATTATGCATTTATGCTATAGTTACTATCGATGTTAACCTCTGTATTTCTTTTTACGGGCTTTCCTTTGTTCAGAATGTGTAGAGCTCTAATGCCAGGAGATGAAGAAAGCATGAACGATGAAGCTATTTGGGAGACACTTCCTGTAATTTTCTCTTACCAATGAATCTGGCTTTGGAAAGTTTCTCAAATAACTTGAATTATAGTTCAGTTTTTATTTCCTGCAAAGTAAACATGTTTTTAACTTAATCTCCTTTCATTCATGAGGAAAAAATTGCTGAAAAATATTAACGCCGCTAAATTAGAGAGCTGAAAGAAAGTCATGCAACAGAATGACTAATTTTGGCATCCATTGGTAGTGGAATGTAGTAATGTGACACAAATTAACTACAAGCTTGAATACAGAACATACACAGATGATATGGCTTTTTCATATTTTGGAGCAGATATGATTCTATATAGGACCAAACAAGAAATTTGGTCCAACTGTTGACATATCTTGCATCAATTCACTAAAGTATGATCATAGGACTTGGGGCTAGACCAATTTGTGTTGAATGAGGTCTTAACATAATGAACTTGATCATGTTCAAATTGAAAGGGCAAACCTTGATCAGGACTTGCATTTCACCAAATACATTCGGATTATTTCATTTGCTCTGACATTCTAGTTGGTACTGTAGAATTCAATGCTTTACATTTCATATCAACATATTTTTCATGAACATGTACATTTGTATGACATTGAGTGTGGTCCTTATTTTTGGAAGCTATCATTTCAAATCTTGGTGGTAACCAGTTTTCCCAGTGGATACCGGGAGAACAAATCCTGGCCATGAAACATTTGAATTTAAAACTAAAAGCTTTAATTCAAATTGATAAACAGTAATTCCATGTGGAAACCGGTGAATGTTTATTTTTGCATTTAAATTGGACATATCAAAACCTTCTGGGGAAAATAGCGGCTACCACTTTATTGATCTTGTGTAGATTCCAGGGTATTATACAGTGTGCATCCTTTTTCACTTAGTATAGTAGCTGACATTTATCTTATATGACTACTTCCATTTTGTAACCAGCATTTTTGGGTTGCAATCTCTATGGTGTTTCTTATAGCTGCTACAACCTTCACACTTCTCAAGCTGTCTGGTAAGTTTCCTTGAATTGCCTTCCAATTGTTACATCATATAAAATGAGTGTCTCTGTGTTGTTGCCTTGACAATAGTTGCTTATGACTCTCAACTGTTTTTTTGGAGGCAGCTCCTTAATGATCCTAGGGGCCTTCATTGTAGAGTTTGTTAATATGCCATGTGTCTATTATTTCATGCTTTTGGATTGCATGATAAAGTTGAAGCTTGCTTTCTTGCACTTGGCCAGTGCTGTTTGCCAAGGCTCCATAGTAGGGAATGCCTAGGCTTTGTCAAAAATATGTCTTCTGAGAGAGTGACTTGGGAGTTGAAAGTGGGGACAATCTTTTTTGTTCGGAGTTTGAATTGGTTCTGTTTAGGAATTGCCTATCTACTTCATGAGCTTGTAGGGGGTTACATTTTATTAAATCTCCCAGAACATTCTTTAAGTTCAATATGATAAGACTCTGTTGAATTAGTAAACTATTGTAGATTGTGCAGTTAGGTTTATCATTTTTCTCTTGGGCCTCCTTTACCTCTATTTCACAATGTTTTGTAATAGTGGCTTATTACATATGACAGGTGATGTTGGCGCTTTGGGATGGTGGGATTTGTTTATAAATTATGGGTGAGACTGGTCCCAATAACATTCTTCTTTCGTAGTTGGGATGTCTAATAGTCTAATCCAGCACCTTGTTTATACAGGATTGCAGAGTGTTTTGCATTTCTTGTTTGTACAAGATGGTTCAATCCGATGATTCATAAGCCTTCTACTCATGGGGAGGCTAGCTCATCATCAGCTGCAATTAGATATCGTGATTGGGACAGTGGTCTGGTCCTCCCATCACTGGAAGATCACGAACAAGAGAGCCTCTGTGGCCTTCCTGACATAGGAGGTCATGTAATGAAAATACCTCTGGTTGCTTTCCAAGTTTTACTTTGTATGCGGTTGGAGGTACGTGCCATTCACTGTTGTGGCCATTGGTTGGGTATGGGTCCAAGGACCTAGGGTTGGGCACTTGCCCTTGATTAGTTGGCCATGCCGCTGTCAAGGTTCTGAGGTCTGGTTGAGAAGGAGGGAGACTAAAGAGTTTCTTTATTTCTTCTTTGCTTGTTGATTACAATATAGCTGGTGCCTTTTATAAAGCAAGGACTTCCTACGTGAACTAATCCATCTCTAACGAACGAACTAACCAAATCCTCTTCTAACTAACAGATAAAGTTATCAGTAACAAACTGAATATCCTAATTGCCTTCCTTGCTGCCGACACTGCTAAGCTGCTGCTGCCTTGGACGGCTTATCCTCTGCCCATACGGCCGGCTGGCTGCAACCTTATGCACCTAGCCCCTTGTTGCTGTATCATGCACATAACACATATATTATGCAGGAAACTTGTGGTTGATAAACTGGTGACATGTACTGTTAGACATTAGATGGATGAAAAGCTTGCAGGAATGTTTCTTTTTGGATTTGTTTCTTTCCTTCAAAATTAGACGTTATTTGTACACATTGGAAAACAAGAACTTAGTGTATCGAATATTTCTACTGAAATAGGGCCATTTCTGGCTGATCTACTGAAATAGGGCCATTTCTGGCTGAATTCTACTGCGGGGTTAAGTAAAAACCCTTCAAGCCTGGGATAGCTAAAAACTAGCCGGTTACTGTTATTGGCTGCTTTCTGTGAATTTGGATCCATAATGTGCTTCAAAACCTCATTACCAGTAACCATTCCCTTTCTTGATTAGCAGCTTAATTGTATATTTTTGTTTCAGGGTACACCACCTAGCGCTCGTTATATTCCAATATTTGCTCTTTTCTCCCCGCTATTTGTTATACAAGGTGCTGGTGTCCTTTTCTCTCTAACAAGATTGGTGGAGAAGGTTGTTCTGCTACTGCGTAACGAACAAGTTAGTCCCAATTACCTCACAGTGTCATCAAAAGTCCGTGATTGCTTTGCTTTTCTCCATCATGGTTCAAGGTACTATTTGATAGCTCGTATGATCTATTATTCTATTTATATGTTTTTCTTGTTGGCTTATCCTTTTGCTGTGCAGGAAAATATAATATTATTTCACCCTCAGGTGGACTCCTAATAATGTTGCTTGTGTATATATGTTATTCAGGCTTCTTGGTTGGTGGTCTATCGACGAAGGGAGCAAGGAAGAACAAGCCCGGCTGTTTTATGCTGAATCTAATGGGTATCTTATAATTGATTTTGGCCTGCTCATACTGTTCATTTAGATTGTTAATTTGCTCAATAGGTTCTAAGTTTTACAAGGTGTGAGCACATTTGCTTTCTGTATTGATTCATTGCTTTTTGGCTTAAGGTACAACACATTTTGTGGCTACCCACCTGAGGTAGTTAGGAAAATGCCAAAGAGGGATCTTGCAGAAGAGGTCACATCTCTCTTTATTTTTGATCTATAATTATTTATCACATCACAAATTTATTCTCTACACATGATTTAATCAACAAAGGAATAACTTTTTGACTCTTCACTTTCAGGTTTGGAGACTTCAAGCAGCGTTGGGAGAGCAATCTGAAATTACCAAGTGTACCAAGCAGGAATATGAAAGGCTTCAAAATGTACTTTCTCTTGCTGTGATTTGTTCAGGCTCATTTTTCATTGAAATAAATTGGCACAATACATCGTTGAACCTTCACAGGTGTTCTATTTAAGTCCATGAACTCGAGGACATGACATTTCGGTCCCTAAACTTATACTTGCCAAGTGATTCATTAGGTCTGGGCAGTCCTTGTTTGAGGACAGAATGAAATATTGAGTGTTCAAGCTTATGGATCTAAGGGGAACAACCATACAAGTATACCCAAAGTGCAGTTTCTTTATTTATGTTCTATATCCTGAAAGTTTATGTTCTAAAAATTTCTAGTGCACTCACTCACATTGCAGATATTAGTGATGTAAAGGGTTCTTACTGTTGAAAATACTATATTCAGTACTACTTTAGTTTTGGAAATAACTTTCTTTTTGTGACTCCCTACTGATAGTAACCTCCTTTTAGAGAGCACTGATAATAACCTGTTGGCTTGCTAACACGTCATCACTTTTTTTGTCTGTTGACAAAGCCATTTTCCTCATTTCAGGAGAAGGTTCTTTGTAGGATTTGCTACGAGGGAGAGATATGCATGGTCTTACTTCCCTGCCGGCACAGAACTTTATGCAAGTATGCTCTAGCAGGGTCTTGTTTAACCTTGTTTGATTGGGTTCTTCAACCTGTTGTCAATTTGAAACTGACATTTTTCTTTGTTGATTTCTGATAGGTCTTGTGCTGAGAAGTGCAAGAAATGTCCAATCTGCCGTGTCCCCATTGAAGAGCGCATGCCTGTATATGATGTTTAAACTTCACTAACTCTGCTTAACATTACAAAATTTGTACATGTGGGTTGTGCGATGTCGTGCATGTAGGCTCGATCACAACTTTAAGCTGATTGAGATTTGCACAACTTGAGAAAGGTTTAGCAAATGTGGAGGAAATATAGGTACATCACGCCTAACCAAAAGCATGGAAGGGTAGCTGCTCAGCATTTTTCCAGTTCGAATTATCTACTGTAAGTACGTCATCAGTGGCTTTTACCTCTTTTTGTGATTGATAGATGTTCCTGATTACTAAGATTGCTTGGGTATCGTCTTCTCAAGGACATGAAGTTGCCTCGATGTAAATAAAAACATTGACATGTTTGAATGTAGTGCTCCTTGACTGAGAAGAGAACACGGAAACATTGTAAAGTTGTCCTTGTTTGAACGTAGAACAATGTAGTTCTCTTACAATTGGCATCTGATAAAGCAAAATATCTGTGGGCAAAATATCTATTGAATGGAATCGTATAATTTGTCCTCTTGCCAGTGAAGAAGGGCCACGTGGCTCGTCACAAAGTGAAGGGTCGTCTCATGTGTACAGGAAGAGTCTGCAGGTTGCGTCTGGTATGTAAAGGAATCGCCCATCGTCTGACTCCAAATTTTCATGCGCGTTGGTCATATGATTAGAGCCAACGATGTGTTGTGACGTTGGCAATTGAAATGCAGAATTGGAGGTGCTATTGCAAGTTCTGGTGACCAGGTCGACACAGCTCACAAGGGAGCCTGCACCATGGGTCTGGGTGCATGGTGGCAAGAAGTAGATTTTTGGCTCGTCAGCAATTAGCACTTCAGTGTATCGTTGCTCGTCTCGCTTTCTTTTGTCCAAATGTGACTACCAGTTCCCTGGTTTGTATCATACGTACATTAGGTCATCAGCGCATGCCGGTGCCTGGGTTGTATGTACCATGTAGCGACACTGTTTAGGGGCTAATAATCTTCCTTTTACCATGGTGGCATGCGAAGGAGACGCCCCGCCGTGTTTCACTGCTTCACAAATGACCAAGATGCGCTAAGGCCCAACGGTACTATATAAGGTCTCCTATAAAGTTTCAATTTTCAGGCAACCAATATAGCCTAACGGTAAAACAAAAGGTTGTGGTTATCAAGGGCATGTGTTCAAATCCTATGTATTCTCAGTTTCTCACTCTTTTTTATAACTTTTCAGTTTATGTGAATATTCTCAAAAGATATTAATTGTACAACCTTCCCTGTTAGCGGTTCCAGCGACATGAGGACGATATTAATTGTACAACCTTCCCTGTTAGCGGTTCCAGCGACATGAGGACCATTCGAGGCTGGTCATATCTAGGGGTGAAATCGGATCGGATACGGACGGATATTGCTTGTCCTGTATCCTAATCCATATTTTTTTCCAGATTCGAAGTCGGATACGGATGTCTCGGATACGGATACGAATTCGGATTACTCGGGATTCGGATACGGAGCGGATACCTGACGGATTCGGGTCAGGATCGGATATCATAATCGGATAGTAGTATAGTACATAATTGTGTACGTAAAAGAACGAATGAAGCATTAACCTTACAACATTAGCTTCAAGTCATAATTATTTCAACATAAGATAGTAGTATAGTTAGAGGTGCAATTTAGTGACTCAACTAATTCCAGTAATTTGAATAGAAAAGAAGTTTATCAAATAAGTTGAACAAATCAATTTAGGAAAAAACATTATGTCATCACTCTATTTGTTTGTTGATAGATTTGTTGAAGTTCACACTTAATAACAAAGTAGTGTTTTCTAGTGCCAGTATCAAACAACTATTCTATCTATCCAATAATGAACCAAATTAATGGAAGAATAACTGATTTTATCCGGATATCGGGTCGGATATTTACCGGATATCGGATCGGATATTGCTCTTCCCATATCCTAACCCATATTACATCGGATTTTTCGGATACGGATACGGATAACATCGGTACGGATTTTAAACGGATTCGAAATCGGATCGAGCGGATATTTCCTGTCCTGTTTTCACCCCTAGTCATATCAAGTTAGTAATTAATCACTAAGAGCGGAGCTTCACGTAGGCCAATATGACCTGCAGCCCTTTTGTTTCATTTTAGCGCCTTTATATGTATGGTAAAGAAGCTTGTAAGCTTATATGCCCTCCGCTCATATTTATAAGATGTATTTTTCTTGACATATAGACCAAAGAGATATTAGAAATAACTAGATTACCCTAATTATTATCTCCGATCACTATATTTAATATATGCACGTAGAGAATATCAATTAAATGTAGATATTTATTAGGGGTATAAAAGAAACATTACACTAATTTTTACATTGAAAAATGAAATACACCCTATAGTTATAGATAAGACCAATGAAAAAATATGCTATATAAACTTGAACGGAGTGAATTTATCATATTAGACTAAAAAAACATTAGTTTTGTTCCTTTAATCCACTGCTCCCTCCAGTGATAAAAACATATCTTGGACATTTATATAGTCCATAAAATACAAGTTTGATCACTAATTTCTCTACTATTTCTAATTAAGAGTTAGTAGCGGTCATCCGTTCTCCTTCAAAATCTATTTCATTTACACCCTCCATTTTCTCCGTTGCTCACAAAAAACCAACGCCCCCCAATCTAACTCCCACAAATAAATTCCAGTCCACAAATATCCCAACTCCCCGAGTGTAATAGCCCAATTTTCATCAATCCGGTAAGCGAGGCTTGTCATGCTAACGTCTTCCATAATGTCATTACATTCTCATTTAATTATAATCATACAAGTGTTAGGACCTTCATCTTGCATGAGGAGGGAGTAACAAAACCCTAACAAATCATTTTCCAAAACTGCACATATGTTATTTCACCTTAGTCAATGACATGTAGGCCATGTTCATAAGAGAGAGGTGAGTAGGTTGCACATATCTACTATAACACTTCTTACTTTACCTACCTCTACCCACTTACCTAACTAGTCAATGACACATGGGTCCTACCTTGCATAGGAACTTGAGGCTGCACATCCCCTCCATGACTTTTCTCACTTCAATCCCTCATACCCACCCTTTTCACTCACCCTATGACATGTGGGACCTAGCCCCACATGTAAGCATGAGTGGGCAGCCATATATAAGGCTCTAAACCTTGGTTTCTCCTCCTCCACCTGCCCATTTGCTCCTCCAAAATCTGAAAAACAGCAAGAGTGTTCTTCTCCTACTTCTTGCCATTCTCCCTTACAAATCCCCTCCAATCTTGAGTTTGAGATTATGCATGTTATACCACATCGAAGCCAAGATCAAGAGCTTCAAATCCATCCAAATGGATTCTTGAGGCACCAAGTTTTGGGTGAGTGGCAACCAATTTTCTTTTCCTTCCATGTTCTGAAATTTTGGCTATTGTAACTCATTTCTTCCTTCTCCATGGAATCCATCATCACACTTTGAATCGGGTCACGCATGCCGCATGGAAGCTTGAGGAGGAAGGCTAGTTGCTGTTGCAAGCACGAGCAAGCGAGGTCATCGTCGTCTACACGAGCTAGGAGGAGACGAACCACGAGAACCGGCGTTTCGACACTTTTCGTCATTTCCTCGCCGAAACCAACCGTCACCACGTGAAAAGTAACCCCGTAGTGATAAGATCCCACCCTAGTCCACCCTTTTGAAGTCCTAGTACATTGCTATGAAGTATAGAAGCCAATAGACAAATAGCCGTTTTGAAACAGATCAGGTCAGCCCGGACAGTCCGAGGTTTTACCCGGACAGTTCGAATAATCCGGACACTCCGAAGAAATGTCCGGATAGTCCGGGTTGGGCGTAGCTCAGCAGACCGAGGGTGTCAACCCGGATACTCCAGGGTTTTATCCGGATACTCCGGATAGGATAGAATTCGCGAGACCGAGGGGGTCAACCCGGACACTCCGGGGTTAAAAACCCGGATACTCCGGATATGATTCGATGAAATGCCCTAATACTTGAATTTTTGACGCAAAACTCAATTAGTATTTTCATATTACCATTAGTACTACACATCATGAGCATTTCATGCATCTTTTAATCATGTGCACCATTTGAATTCTTGATTGGTGTTTATGGATTTGGATTTTCTCGTTAGGTGTTGACGCTTCGGAAGGCACTCCCGAGTACGACTACGCCTTTGAAGTCAAGAACGAGCAGCAAGGCACTACTTTACTCTTTGACCATGATTGCTCCTACTATTTGAAATTTATATGTTTGGAATTATTTTATCAATTGCATGCTTACTTTCAATTACAATTATGATTGGGTAGAATTCTTAGCTATTACCACATTGTGATGTTATCCCCTTATTATGTTCTTTCCATGTTCCATTGTCGCCTAGGTGGTTGGTTTATTATTATTGTATATGGGTTCGTGCGAATTGCTTAGCCATGCTTAGAACATCGTTAGAAACCGCGATAGATGGACTTAGTCCATTGGTCGCAACGATTGAGAATTATTATGATGATGATGGTTTCAAATGTTGGTTAATGAAGTAGAGATATTGGTTAAGGACCCTAACGATTAAATCCTGGTGACGTCTCTTTGAGTAACTATCGTGCGAACCACACGCCGTTTATGGGACCGGCGTAACCAAGTACTTGTGTATGACTAGGGTGTGTAAACCATATGCACTCGGAATTCCTTGAGCTTAGTGGAGCGTCAAGGAATGTCCGCCGGAATTCCTTGGGCTTAGTGGAGCGTCAAGAAATGTCCTCGGAGTCCCTCAAACTTTGTTGAGTTGGGGATGTCCAAAAACGGGTGTACTCCTTGATCCACACACACCGAGCACTGGGCACGCGGGATCAAGGTCACAGTCATCCGGATGGTTTGGATACACTACCATGCATACTGGAAAATGGTTTGTCATGTTCACCCCGCTCGACACATCCAAGGAAATGTGTTAATAGCTTGGCTTACGAGTGTGGCGTGTCGTGTGGGTAAAGTCGTACCTCTGCAGAGTTTAAACTATTCAAATACCCGCGTCCATGGTTAAGGACGATTGCTTAATTTGTCAGTCACTTGGTGAGTATTAAGGACTTGGTAAGAATGGGATGGGAGTGGAAAAGAGACACAAGTATTGGAGTACTTGTGTGTGTAATTAAACATGTGCGATGGAACTCATGGTTCGGAGAATGCTTGAAGGCATGATACAAATGTGTTTATGATGATGTTATATTATGTATTAGATTTTGCAAATGTTTACTAAATGCAATTCTTTTCAATCTATACATGTTTACGATTTATCCCAAGTATTGCTTTATGCTGAAATTGCCATTTTGCCTTCCTTTGATGTGGCAACCATATGTAGCTAGAAATCAGCATGTAATGTATACTATTGTGCGAGTACACTCCTTGTACTCAATCGGATTGTCCACTTGCTACAGGTGAGGATGAGGCACTGCCCGAGGACTTTTACCGGGCAGATTTCGACAATTCTAACGTTTAGTCGCCATTCTTGCCCCAGTTGGTTGCCTGAGGGTTTTGGGGGCATGCCATGCTGGCTCTTTTGTTGTTTATCTTATGAATTCAACTGCTACTTGGTGTAATAACTCTAAATTTGTCGTTATGGACAGCAGTCCTATTTTTGGAATGTAATAACGTTTATGCTTCCGATAATCGTGTATGTGTTGTGATGTCAACTGTTAGATGAGAATACGCGTGTTGGCGAACTTTCCTGGGACCAACACGGGTATATTCACGGAACGCCCGAGGTTCCTTTGATTCACTTGAGATGTACCGCGCATTTGGGTGAATCAGTGGAGTCCCGGGGACGGTTCCCCGCACCGAGGCCCATTCCGCAAAATCTGCACGGCAGTTTTGAGGGTTTTTCAGCCCACCCCATGGGCGCACCGCCCTCACCTCCCCCAAACCCGAAGCGAAACACCAGTATCCATCCCTCCCTGCCCCACACCGCCACGATGCGGTTGCCACCTATGTCGTGGTGGGCGCTAGCCTACCTCGCCGTCACGTTGTTGCTTCTCCTTGCAACGTAGCGGGCGAGGGCTGACGACCAGGCACACGACATGCGGGCATTGGTGGAATTCCAGGACGCCATGGGGCGGTGCCTGACGTGGAACAATATCGACCTCGGGGGTGTATGCTCATGGACGGGGTCACCTGCGAGCACCGCAAGCCCTATACCACCCCTGAGAATCTGGTACTTTGCCACGCGACGCTGCGGTTAGGCTCCAAGAGATCATAAGGATATAAGTTCCGAAAGGATAGAAGGTAGTGACAACCGTGTGAAAAGACTTAGGACTTTATTTGTTTATACCACACATGATTTATATAATTATTGTATGTGTTATGACAGCTGAGAAATGCCGAGGCATCGACCTAACCCGAAGAAATTAAGACGGCGCAGAGCAGTCGAACATTCAAGCTCGCTAAGGAGGCCCGAGGTGGCGTTCAAATCTAAGCGCCGCCGAACCGCCTCAATGAGGGCATCCCTCGCCTCGACGAGCTTCGGGACGGCATCAATTAGCGCGTCGACAGCAGCGGCGTCGCGGGCGGCGGTGTCTAGCTTAGCCCATTCGGCCATGGCAAGCTCGAAGTCAGCCCAAAGCTCCGCAAGGAAGACCTCCTCATCCATAGGCGCCGGTGGTCCTCCTTCCCCTAAATTGAATGCCAGCTCCTCCGCGGAAAAGGGCGACGGCGGAGCTTCGTCACCGGAAGAAGAGGAGCGGGAAGAAGCCATCGAAGGTTTGAAAGAAAAGAAGGCTGAGTGTTGCGGAACAGTATAAGGTTTGTGAGGCGAATGGTCACCCCAGTTCCTGCAACAGTACCACTCTTATATGCTTAAGGCGCAGAAGTCGAGCAGTTTTCAAATAAATATGGGTATGGAAAGCCGAGGCGCCTCTGTGTCTGTGAAGAGATTGCGCCGCTGAAGGAAGCTGAAGAGCGAAGTATGAAGAAGATCAGAAGGCGTGAACTGTTAGCCCTGTGTGCGCGTATATATAGACACCCTGCGGCGACGGTTCACCAAGGGGCAAAGGCACGGCGTTTCGGGTCCCAAGAAAAATCGGCGGAAGTGGGGAGGACCGAAGCAGTTACGTGCGTAGAAGTGGTAGGCCCATCCAGGAACGCACTGGCATTAAATAAGGTCTGAAAAGCAACTAACGCGTGTTCTAGGACGGCCCTGGGGGCTACTGTCAGTGTACTTTGCACCGGGGTACCCTCTCCGTTGAAAAAATAATAGGCCCAAAAAGTAGCCTGGCCCAGTTTGGCCCCCTGGCGGGCAGCCGGGCGAGCGGCCTGGCCTAGTTTGGCCCCCTGGGTGCATGGAGAGGTCGGTCGAACAATGAGAAGGTCGGTCGAAGGATAGAGTAACCAAGCTGTAAGGAGGCCATTCGACTGGAGTCAAGAACACAGAAGTAGACATAGAAGGGAACCCATGTAAACACTTCCCTATTTTCTCAACAAAGAACCAGCAGGACGTAGGGCTATTACCCACTCTGGGGGCCTGAACTTGGGTAAATCGTGGTGTCCACCGGCTTGTTGATTCCCGGATCCATCGCTGAGAGACATTAGGGTTTCCAGCCATGAAGATGTCCTCTACCGAACCATATCTTCCATCTAGGGAGTAGCCAACTCTGTTCATTGACGGGATCTTGTCAAGCAAAATACGCCGACAGCTGGGGAACATAACGGCACTCCACACGCTCAGCCTCCACCTCAACGGGAACGGGCTTATATTTTCAAAAGCTCATTGCGATGGCTTTATTCATTATGCTTCTTTGTATATGTTGCATATTTTGGGGTTGCCTCTAGAGATGGCCCATTGGTTATATTGTTTTGTTAGTGTGCTTGTGAACACATATCTAGGTGATATATTCATGGAGAATGGTGGGTTGATTCTTGATGCCAAGACTACACAGGGTGATACTGTAGAGAACAACATTGATATTGCGAACCAACAGTTAAGCTATCCACACAGGATGACATTAAGACATGAATGTTTTTTAATCTTAGATTCCACATGCTTCATATTATGTCCACCTAATCGATGTTTAAGATTTGGTTTATTTACTAGCCATATTACTAAATGTGCTAAAAAAATTGATTCTCATGATATGGTTTGGGTCTTGTTTGATGGTATGTTCTTCGTATGGTTTGGGAATTACATTGTTTCATATGAAAAAAAACATACATTTCAAATGAGATTTTTATATAACCTTATCTACTATTCATTGTGTTTGTACATAAGCAATACATATGTGCATCTAAAATTTGTAAAGTATTTTGTAAGTGAGTGCCTTCAGATTGTGAAATTAAAGATAATTTTAAACTCAAGTTTGTAAAAAGGTGTTTGGAATTTGTATATTTCGATGAATTGATTTAAGGATTCAACCATTGCACATTCAGGTTGAACAATATCATTCAGACAGGGTTAGTGCTTTTTGCAAATAATTTTTTTATCGCAAATTGGATTTCTGTTGCAACGCACAGGCACATGACAAAATACCAAAGTGACTACTCTGCCAAACTCAAGTGGCCATTAAAACCAACTAACCATGTATGGCAACGTTCCGCAATTTTACCTCCAACACAGGTAGGCCGGTAAACGAGCCGGCTCAACGAGTTGGGGGCTATTTGGTTGTTTGTATGTATAGAGATTTACATCTACAAATGTAGAACTTTATTTTTTTTCTTATGTTTGGTTGCCTGCATCTAGTTTTGAGTCTGGCTCTCTGGATGCAAGATTCTCTATACAGCCTGGCTCTGGAGATACGGAGAAAATGGACGTATCTCTGGATGCAGCGCATGACAGCCTCGTGTTCTGCGTAAGGGGCCACTGTCAGCCACAATAGCAAACTATGCATGCAGTGCCACGTGGGTATGTAAGTTTTCCTTTTTTTCTTTTTTATTTATATCTTTTGATTAGCATCTCCGATTATCGAACCGATTTCAAAAATGGGTTCCTGACATTTTTTCGAACAAAACTTGACCACACTTGCTATATAAATTTCAAAATATCTGCCTACTAAACACTCAACCAAACACCATCTCTGCATCTGTGCATTTCATATCCCATCAGCCTGGCTGAGTCGAACTGGCCAGGCTCGTGAGAGAAGGCAACCAAACAACCCCTTGAGGTCTTGAGTGGATCAGGCTTGAGCTCAGCTCAATCCAAATTCGAATAAACTTAAGCTCAATTCGAGTAAACTCGGTAATAATAAATAATTTAATATACATTATTTTTTAACAATAAAAAAGTTTGAACTCGGTTTGAATAAACTTGATATGAATTAGCATACAATAATATTTAATAAGTAACAATAATGATGCTAATCTGACATCCGAAGAAAGCATTCATCTGACTGCTTCATTCTTATAGGACTCCTCCACCTAACCTTATCCATATCTCTCCATGCCTCAACCAACCATTTCATACTGTTAATCTCTCGCACACATGGACATCCATATCGCTCCTCCTCTCTATAATCTCCCACCGAGTGTCACCATGGTGGGGAGCCCACATGGAGCGCTCCCCTTCCAAAGCCGACGCCTCTCATCCTCGCATGAGGTCAAGCTAATGGTCCATTCAAAGTTGCGAGGAGGTCGTCGGTATCGGCATCCATGAGCAACACTCAAGCTCCACCTTTGCTAGACGTAGCTCCCCCGCAAGCTCCTATGTTATCTAGAAGCTCCACCGCAACTAGCAACCTTTTCGCTACAGCTTCATCTTTAGTGCCAGTGCGAATTCCTTTAGGAAACTCTATTGCTCGCCACTGTCCACACACCTCCTTTCTGGTAGACTCGATGCGGGGATTTTTCAAAATGTAGCAGCTCACTTCCTCCAATGTTTCAAGAAGTGCTTTTGCTCATTGCAATGTGTATTTCTCAAATCTAGTAGCAAAATGTTTTTTGTTGTAGTTGAAGTTTTATTTGTTACATAAGAATTCTTTTCAGTTACAAAAGGGTACTTATTTTGCTGTCTTATTTTTGCAATGAATTGTGCAATATGTTATTTTGAGATGTTGCACTGAGTAACTTTTATTGTCGCATATGCATCTCCAAAACATTGTGGATTTGCAACATCGTTTTTTATAGATACATTTGTTGTTTTTGTATACTTGTACACTATTTTTAACGTAGTTTGGGCAATACTAATTTAGACATCCAACACTATTTAAGTTTGTCAAAGTTATTGAGAGAGTAATTTTTTTCCAAATCTTTCTTCGGTGTTGCTTATGTGTTTTTGCAATGTTGTATGTGCTGCCATGAAATGTTGCATACGTTGCAAAAATTTTCTGGAGCATACGACGAGAATGCTCTCATCATACGTCCAGGCGCTAGTATCACTATATAAGTAATCTGTAAATTTATCAGGTTTGTAAGCTATTCGGATTCAACTCAGTGAAGCTCGTGAGCTCAGAATCAAGCTCTAATTCTGCTCGTTTAGAGGAATTTGGACCGAGCTCAAATCGAACATTGAATAAACCGAGCTCAAACAACTGCCGCTCCTCAAGCCTCTATTTTTTTTTTACAGTCCTGCACACAGGCGTGCCCTGCGTGCCCTGCTGCGGAGGCAGACAGCAGCGACGACTTTTCAGCCGAAGCTTGCGTGGTTGGTCGATCGGGCTATATCTTGGTTCTTGCCGGCCGTCCTCAGCATCTCCGGCAAATTCCCGCGAGGTGCCTTCCTCTTTGATGCATAAGGGAGGTTAAGGGAGTTTGCAGTTTAGTCCATAATAGCTTTGTGGTAATTTTCATTCTTTCGGGACTACAGTAGAACTCTTGGGGCTATGTACTGTGTTTCCTCTTAGTAAAAATCGGCGTTATCTCATTAGGAAAAAAAACTAACCATGTAACCCACCCCTAGCTTCAAAATTTGCAGGTGGCACTTGGAGCGTTTGCGTTACTAGGAGAGAACATGCATACGTGGATATATCTAGTGCTACATCCTTAAGGTACCACCATACTACAGTACTACCCCTTGATACATGATGCAAATAATCCTGAAACATTTTTAAAAAATCGATAACATTGACAAACAAAAATCAATCTATTGTACCACATAATTTCAGACCTATATTCATCTACACATTGAAAAACGAAAAAAGACGAATTCTATTAAAACGGAAATCTGTAAATAAAAAGGGAGAAAAAGAAAATGATAAGCTACTGTTCACTGGCATCTTTTTTTTGTTTTCCGTAATGTATGCTGTTTTTTCGGTTGATTTTTTTTGCAGGATGCTTGAATATGTCATGACCTATCCAACTAGAAATTGGAATTTTTCTTCACTATTCGCATCATTTTCCGAGAAATGGTATTATAGTAGTAGCAATTAATCTAAGTGTTGTTCTAGTTTGAGTTCAGGCTCGAGCAGACTGGGCATTGGGATCTACTCTAGTTCCCTAGCTTGGGTGCTATGTGGTGCGCAAGAAACTTTTTAATTAATTGTTCACCGTAAGGGCAGCCTCAATAGGTAATGTCTATAGTAATATCTAGAAGATAAGAGAGGAGAGAGAGTATTTATTATGTGATATCTATAGTATATCTTTAATAGGTAGTGTGTATATTTTAGTAGGGGATATATCTAGTGCAATCATGATTTTGGTGCAATCACCGTGCAATCCAACTAAGAAAAGTTTCAAAAAATTCTGAAAAAATCATGGATGTACATCTCATCTTACTCCATATACATATAAAATTTTATGATCAAATTCGTCCTATGTTAAGAGTAATAAAAAAGACAAATTTCTATGTTAAGTAAATACCAATAAATTAATAAATAAGGCCTTATTTTTTGAAAAAAAATATTTAGCCTATTTTTTAATTCCTGAGATACCGGGAACACGAGGCCATTCCCCTCAGGGCGAGGGATGGCGCGGGCGCGTCGGCCGGGAGGCGGGAGAAACAACCCGCGCGTGGCTAGCTAGCTACCTACGCGGAGCCTGAGCTGGCTGCGCTAGTATTCCATGCAGTGAATCAAGCTGTGTTCTGTTCCAAGTCTTCACTCTCGTCTGTTTGGAAGTTCTCATCTGAACTGACACGTACATGTGGTGCTGGACTACCATAGCTAGCTAGGTTCGATTTTTCTTGCTGATTAAGCTGTCGATTGGTCGGCACCAGCAAAAAGTGGAGTCAAAGATCTGATCGCTGGCGTGAATCGTGCACATCGGAGCGGGTGCAACTTCCCAACGTGGTTAAAATTTGAAACGTGCCGTGAAATTTTGCTCGACCGCTGTGCACTTTCTGTCGGGCTGCGTTATGCTGTTAGTGAATAGCGATGCCTTTGGAACATGGAAAAACGAGGTTCAGATATATATATATGCCTTATAATAATGCCGCCTGGAATCGGCGAGAGGAGGCGCCGTCCACGCGTCACTTTTGTTTTTTTTGCGAAAAGCCCTCTCCGTTCCTCCAAATTACGGATAGGTCCCTCGAAATTACAAATAGGTCCTCCGCGAAATGTTGTGAGAGGAAGATTTTTAAATTTTTTTCGCATTCGGGTCCCTCGCGTGGTACTTTACGGAAAAGACCCCCGCTAAATTCAAATCGCGGATATGCCCTTTTCTAATTTTTCAGGATAGCGAACAGGTCCAAAAACGTAACAAATAGGTCCTCGCTCCTTACGTCTAGGTCCTTTCTCCGTTTTTCGCGGAAAAAGTGTTTTCGTCACCAGAAATATCTGTGCATCTCTAAGAAGGTTGTCATCACGTCTAGGTCCTTTCTCCGTTTTGCCCGGAAAAAATATTTTCGTCACCAGACATATGTGTGCAACTCAAAAAAGGTTATCGTCGCTAATAATTCTTCACCCTTTTCCCTCTAGACTGTTTTCCCACATCGTTTTTCCACCTCGGTCTCCGATATTTCCCAAATAATTCGTCGAAAAAGATATTTCTACAACTCTAGCTCTTTGTTTTTTCCCCCGTAACTCGGTTTCTGCTGTTTTCCGGTGTGAGAAATATGTTGAAAATCGCGCTTGCGTCGTTTCGTCGATTTTTCCCTCACGCCCACACAACACGGCGTGCAATAGCACGCAACCTTACCTAGTAGTACTACGTTACTACTACTACTACCAGTCTTCCACCGTTCCACGCATTACTCCCTTCAGTCGCTTTTGCTACTAGGTTTTGTTCCCTTTTCCGAGGGGCTACTATTAGTTATGAATTAATTGATCTATATGTCATATTCCTGTTGCACCTGGTTCTATGAGATATTAATTACTCCCCATCACCAAAAGTTTTTTTCTTCTATTTTCCAAGCTTCAAGGTATATCTAAGCGTGTGTGTGGTACAACTCTAGCTCATCAAATCTATGGATCTGGTAGAGTTGGATATTGCTAACTCCACTAGATCTGTAGAGCTGGAACTATTGATACATTAAGAGTGTTTAGATGGGTCATCTTGTTTATATTTTAGACTAAAAATATAAACTTAATTTACTTTATTTTAGCCTACAAGTTTCAGATCTCAGGTGAAGCTGGGATCTGGAACTCTACCAAACAGGGTCTAAAAGTGTTTAGATGGATTATCTTGTTTATATTTTAGAACAAAAATATAAACTTAATTCACTTTATTTTAGCCTATAAGTTTCAGATCTTAGATGAAATTAGAATCTGAAGCTCTATTAAATAGACCATAAGATGCAAATTTGAGTTTTTTTTTAACAAGAGCAGAAGCTATGCCTCATTTCAATGATAGAAGAGAAGAATATAACACCAATCCAAGACACCTCCAAGGCTCCAAGTCCTTTGAATGTCGAAACAACTAGGAAATTTTCCGCAGCGTAACACGTCGCGCGTGTCATTTTTTCGAAAGGAAAATATTTTTTTCGGCGGCGTTTAATTTTCTAAATCGTCGAAATAATGAGCGAAACGGGGGAAAAATAGAGAGATAGACAGGGTTCAAGTTTTCGTTTGAAGCAAAAATTCGGCAACCTCCGAAATCCGAAATTTCGTCCGAAATTTCGGAATTTCGGACGGAGGAGATTCAAAATTCAAATTTTAAATTTCAAATCCGGTTTGATTTGCACCGAAATTTCGAAATTTACGAAAATACCGAATTTCGCTAAATTTCCAAATTCGATCAAAATGAACTGACTGAAAATTGGTTCAAACGATGTCAAAAAATTTTGAAATTTTTTTGTAGGTTCCTGACACATTATATATGTTCTAATAAAATTTTCAGGTGATTATCAGTTCTGTGGATTTTTAAAAAATTCAAAAATTGGTACTGTCCCAATGAAACGTTGATCGGCAAGATTGAACCGGATGAAAAATAGTACAAACGACGTTAGAACATTCTGAAATTTTTTATGGAGATTCCTAACATATTTTTTTTATTTGTTTTAAAATTTCAGATGATTATGAAATGTGAGGAATTTTTAAAAATTGAAACATTGGTACTATCTTGGTAAAGCGCTGAGCGGCAAGTTTCATCCGAATGAAAATTACAACAAATGAGCTTGTAAAATTTTGAAAATTTTTCTGGATGGTCTTGACATATCCATAATATTCTCATAAAATTTTCATATGATGATCAACTTTAATGAATTTTAAAAAATGCAAACAGTGCTACTATCCTGTTAAGAGACCGATGATCAATACATAGATTTAATTTAGCAATAAAAAAGGTTTAAATTTTTTTAAAATTTTACATAAGGGTGAGAAGGAAATGATTAACATCTCATAAAAATTTTGAATCATGATCATGCCCCAGAGAATTTATAAAATTCGTAGAAGGCACAGTGCCACTTATGTTCTTTCTCTATTTGATTTTTGAAATATAATACAACAAATTAATTAAGTGCTTGCCGCATTCATATATTTTATTGAGCAAACAAAGGAAGTTTAATTTTTTTAAAAATTTTATATTATCTTCCTGAGCAATAAATTAGTCAACATTAAAAATATCAGAAATTAATAAATTAATTTAAGACATTTAAAAATTCAAAAACTGGGAGAATTGAAAACTAGTACTTTGAATGTCGGAATTTTTATAAATTCCTGGAGAAATATTTTGAATTGAAAATTTTACATAAGAATAATTAGCTCAAATAAATTTGAAAAACAAAATTTCAAAAATGTGTAAAAATATTTGTATTGCCTGATAAATCCTTAGCTCAAATGAATTGATTTTTGAAATATAATACAACAAATTAAGTTTAGTGCTTACTGCATTGATAGATTTTATTGAGCAAAACAAGAAAGTTTAAATTTTTTGAAAATTTTATAGAATGGTACTGAGGAAGTTTTTAATCTGTCATAAAAATTTTAGATGATGATCACACTCGAGAAAATTTATAAAAATCTAAAAAGTTTACTGTCCCAATTATGTCCATTCTGTTTTTGATTTTTTGAAGATAACAAATGGTGTTAAATTATTTTGAAAATTTGTGTATATGATCCCAAACAACAAAGGATGGTATCATAATTTTTTTAGATGATTATCAGGCCTGTATAATTTTTTAAAAATCTGACAATGTTTCTACCCAAATTTTAAAAAATCTCAAAAAATTAGTTTTTCATCAAATTTTCATGGAACAAGACTTTATTAAGGGTTATTGGACCCATTCCGTTCAAATCCGGCCAAAAAATTTGAAAATCCGGACTCCAAACCCGAAATTCGTCCGGGATATATAAATTCGGGGGGGCCCGAAAACCGAAATTTCGGCGAAATTTCGCCGAAATTCGGTGAAAATTCAATCCCTGGAGATAGAGTTGTAGAAATATCTCTTTCGACGAATTATTTGGAAAATATTGGAGACCGAGCTGGAAAACCGCGGCGGGGAAAAAGTCTAGAGGGAAAAGGGCGAAAAATTATTAGAGATGTCAACCTTCTTTTTGTCGAGTTTAATACTCTACGCGTTCACCGAGTAATAATACATGTTTTTAAAAATATTAAAAACTCGCGGCATAACACGCCGCGCGTGTCGTTTTTCCGTAGGAAAAATTTATTTTTTTCTCGGCGGTGTTTTATTTTTTAAATCGTCGAAATGGGGAAAAAATAGAGAGATAGAGTTGTAGAAATATCTCTTTCGACGAATTATTTGGAAAATATTGGAGGCCGAGCTGGAAAACCGCGGCGGGGAAAAAGTCTAGAGGGAAAAGGGTGAAAAATTATTAGAGATGACAACCTTCTTTTGTCGAGCTTAACACTCTATGCGTTCACGGAGTAATAATACATGTTTTAAAAAATATTAGAGATCGACGCGTTCGCGAAGTAATAATACATGTTTTAAAAAATATCAGAGATCAAGATGGGAAATCAAGCTGGGAAAAAAGTCTAGAGATAGAGCTGCACAAATATTTCTGGCGACAAAAACTTTTTTTTTGGGAAAACGGAGAAAGAACATGTTTTAAAAAATATTAGAGACTCGCGACTTAACACGCCGCGTGTGTCGTTTTTTCGTAGGGATTTCTTTTTTCGGCGGTGTTTTATTTTTTAAATCGTCGAAATAATGAGCGAAACGGGGAAAAAATCGAGAGATAGAGTTGTAGAAATATCTCTTTCGACGAATTATTTGAAAAATATTGGAGACCGAGCTAGAAAACCGAGGTGGGGAAAAAGTCTAGAGGGAAAAGGGCGAAAAATTATTAGAGATGACAACCTTCTTTTGTCGAGCTTAACACTCTACGCGTTCACGGAGTAATAATACATGTTTTAAAAAATATCAGAGACCGACGCGTCCATGGAGTAATAATACATGCTTTAAAAAATATTAGTGATCGAGATGGGAAATCGAGGTGGGAAAAAAGTCTAGAGATAGAGCTGCACATATATTTCTGGTGACGAAAATATTTTTTCCCGAGAAAAACGGAGAAAGGATCTAGACGTAAAGAGTAAGGATCTAAACGTTACGTTTTTGGACCTGTCCGCTATCCTGAAAAATTAGAAAAGGGCTTGTTCGCGATTTGAATCTAACGGGAGGCTCTTTTCGTAAAATGGCCCACGAGGGACCCGAACGCGAATTTAGAGGGAAAAATCTTCCTCTTACAAAAAATCACAAAGAACCTATTCGTAATTTATAAAAAGACCAAATCACGAAAAGATTTTTTGAGCCGAGCCGGCACAATTCCCAGGTCGCGATCCTTTCAAGATTTAGTAGGGGTATGATGACTAGAACATCCAAATTTGACTATTACTGACAACCAAAAGAACGGAAATACTATGAAATAATGAAAGTGGATCTTTTGGCAACGTGTGCAAGAATACATTGATATATATGTACAAGTGCAACCAATCTTACGATTTGTGGAGACACCCATGTAGCTTAGCAGTAGAGCTAGAATAAGGTTACGGTGATTGATGTTGGTCTTGGTTTAGATCAGCAAACATGTATGATGATTAAAAAAATCAAGCACAAGACGATAAGAACTCACAATCACAGCTATTTTAACACTACGACATAACTAATTAATATCTTTTCTTGTTTTCTTGCTCTATCGATTTTCATTCCAAATAGAGTACAAGCCTTGCGTATATAGCCTATTTATCTTCCAATTGATACATGTATTCGGATGAGCATAGAGGAAAACAGTGTAGCAGTGCAGTTCTCCTAAGAAGGGATAAAACTTGTTTTCCTAGTATGAAAGATTTTGGGTTTGGATCAAGCTCTAGGGTTGCTGGGCTCTTTGTTTGGACCTTTTGGGAGGAATTTTGAGACTTACTCCCTTTCCCAACCCCAAATCTCCTTCACTCCCCCACCCCTTTCCTTTTTCTTTTCTCCCCCTCCTATTTTCCTTGCGCCTCCCCCTCCTGGCCGAAAGCTTGGGGTTGGCTCTTCTCCATTCTTGGCAGCACCTAGGAGGCTCCTCCCTAGTTGAAGCTTAGACCTGGCTTCCTCCCTGGCCGGCGCCCAAGACTTGCCTTCCTCCTGCCCGAGCTCCCCTCCTATTTCTTCTCCTTGGCCGAGTGCTCCTCTCCCCCCTGTTGTTGGTAGAGGTAAACTTGGTATTTCTATTTTAGATGGCCGGGTGTTCTTGCATGTGGGTATTCTTGGGGTTCTTGCTAGGGTTCTTTAAGTTGGGAGTTGATTTAGTTGGGGGTTTGGAGGATTTAAGCTGTTTTGGTTGTTCTCAGTTTGGAGCAGTTTCGAGCTCCTGTTAGGGCTGGGTTTTTGAGTAACTTAGAGGCCGAATTAGACTTGCTTATTGCCTGGAAAGTTGTGGAAAATTTCGTGTAGATTGTGAAACTGCTATCATTTACTTGATTCCATTCAGTATAGCAATTTTTATGAGCTAAACAGTGCATGCTGTTCTGAAATGCTAAAATCTGTGGGCTGAAACTTAACCTGTTGTTTAGAATTACTTAGAGACCGAATTAGACTTGCTCATTGCTTGGAAAGTTGTGGGACATTTCATTTAGATTGTGAAACTGCTATCATTTACTTGATTCCATTCAGTATAGCAATTTTTATGAGCTAAACATTGCATGCTGTTCTGAAATGCTGAAATCTGTGGGCTGAAACTTAACCTGTTGTTTAGAATTACTTAGAGGCCAAATTAGACTTGCTCATTGCCTGGAAAGTTGTGGGAAATTTTGTGTAGATTGTGAAACTGCTATCATTTACTTGATTCCATTCAGTATAGCAATTTTTATGAGCTAAACACTGCATGCTATTCTGAAATGCTGAAATCTATGGGCTGAAACTTAACCTGTTGTTTAGAATTACTTAGAGGCCGAATTAGACTTGCTCATTGCCTAGAATGTTGTGGGGAATTTCGTGTAGATTGTGAAACTGCTATCATTTACTTGATTCCATTCAGTATAGCAATTTTTATGAGCTAAACACTGCATGCTGTTCTGTAATGTTGAAATCTGTGGGCTGAAACTTAACCTGTTGTTTAGAAATACTTAGAGGCCGAATTGGAATTTACAATTGCCTAGAGAGTTGTGGAAAATTTTGTATAGATTACTAAACTACCATGTTTTGTATGATTTCGACTCGCATAGCAATTTTTATGATGAAAATACTACATGATGTACCGAGAGTGCTGAAAATAGAGGCAAATTCATGTAACTTCATTTGTAGAGCATAGAGTTGCATGTTAATTGTTGGTTGTGCTGGCTTAAACATGAATTTTTGCAATATTATGACACAGATGGAGTAGCCTCAGGGGTGGCCTCAAGCTCACGCCCCGCTTCTACGCGTGACAAGGAGGCAAGTATAGCGTGCAAAACATAACTCATGGGATATGGTTGTTTTTATATTATTACTTGTGTCAATACTGCTACATTATATCTCGATGATTCATGGCATTTCAAAGTTTTAGCTATCTTATCATGTCACTTGCATTCATAACATGAAATGATTTTTTTGAGCCCGATCGGTGAGAAAGTCATGTGGGGACATATGGCTAATCCGGAGTGCTCTTGAGAAGTCCTACCTCATAGTCCCATCCACAGGGCTGGATGGGAGCGAGACAGTAAGAGTAGTCCCCTCCACTGGGATGGAAGGCAAAGAAAGGGTGTGATACCGACGGGTGTGCATCTTTACTATACCGGTATAGTCTTGAAGGAGAGAATTTGTTGAGCATAATTGCATCTTGCATTACATGAGTGAGTCACTAGTGTAAATTATTGTTGAGAATCATCAATCGCATACACAGAAAGAATGTTGATACCTTACAATAGAATACTGTGGGTAAGCTTATTTTTATGTTATGATTGTTATACTTTGCTGAGTTTAAACTCATGCTTGTGTGTTTATGATTTTTTTTAGGTGCTTTGAAGATGACATGCGGGAACAAGTCTTAGCTTCACTTCCACTCACTTCCACACCTCTCATAAATTATAACCTGTAGAACTTTCCCCTTTTGTGCTACTTTGAAAATTAGTAATGGAACTTGTGTTAGTGTACCTGTGGTTGGTCTAAGCCATGGTTGTTGGAACCTTTTGTTCGTAGCAGTGGTTGTAAGTAAGTTCTATGTTGTTCCTCTAGCTGCTTATGTAGATGAATGTTAAACTTGTGGTGTGGTGGTATTTTGGACTGAGTTCTCGTATTACTTTACTTGACTTCATCCTCTTGGTATGTATTACAGTTGTATTATGTATTTAATGATGTTATCTTGTTAGTTGTTACCCTTGACTGTTGTGTGGATGACCCTATTCCTAGAGAGGTCATGCTGAATTTTTTTGTGAATTTTTGAGGTCTTAGTAACATCTTGGGCCAGTTTAGAGCAGGGGTGTTACAAATAGAGACGTACGTTTATGTCTCAGACTTGTCTTCCAAACGAGATTAATTCTAATATTTACTGCCTTAATCTTGTAACGTCAATTAGCTCTAATTTCTAAGATAACTCTAACCTGTTGAGGTAATTGGTGTCAACTACGACATGCCTAACTCATATCCGACACAAAATGACGAACACATCTACTCAACTTACTTAACTCGACACGACAAACACATCTCCTCAGTGTCCTGGTCTCAACTTACTTCATTCAAGATGGCGAACACATCTCCTCAATGTCTTGAACTCGACTTAGCATCAGAGCAGTGTCAGTTGGTCTTCAACATCTGCCTCAATTAAATGCATATCCGTTCTCTCCTTCCTCGAATTACGACATTCGAAAGTGAAGTGCTCATAATCCTAACAATTGTAGCATCGCACCTTTGTCTTGTTGAACTTTCTGTAGCGTCCATCAACCTTCATCTTTTTGGTCTTCCACTCAGCACAAGTGAGCAATATATGTTCCTCCTTGGTGTCACCATATCCTCCTAAGTGCTCCTCATGCACCTTCAACAGCCCAACAAGCTTTTCCACCATCATAGTCTTGTGGTCGGTGAATTGCTCAATAATCAAAGCAATCTTGAGAGGCCTACAAGAGACAATGTGAAGAAATTTCTATACAGTGTCCATCGCCTCAATATTCTTACCTAGTGTACGAATCTTGTTGATGATGGTCATCAATCGGACTGTGAAATCATCAACCTATTCCGACTCCTCCTTCATGTGTAGCCACTCGAACTCCGACTTGAGGGTTTGCACCTTGGCATCATTTACACACTCAAATCTCATATGCATGATCTTCAACTTTGCCTATGTCTCCTTGTCTCTCTCCTTCTTGGCCAACAAGAAGAACATATCCTTCGGTATCCCTTGGGATATCACAGCTAATGCAATATGGTGATCCTTACGTGTATCGATGATATCGGATTCAACGGCATCCCACACCCTCTGTGCCTTCTTGTAAACCTTCATCCTAATCGCCCACGCAACATAGTTGCTCTTCGAGAGCATAAAATATTGCAGCGAGATGGTGGACTTTTCTTTCGTCGTCGCACCCGACGCCGCATCATCAGTGGTGACACAACTTCCCAGAGAGTGCGGTGGAGAGCAATTCGTGACTGTCATTCTGTCGCTCACTAGATTGAAGCGCAATGGAGAGGGCACGCTGGAGAGCAAGGCACGACACCAACGACAGTGGAGACCACAAGATCTGGATCTGTGGCAATGTAGGTGAGCATTGATGCACCCAGCGTCGAGAGAGGCGTGCTTCTCCGCTCCCTCCTCGTGATAGGTGGGCCACCGCAATTTTTTTTACTCCAATGTATTAATTCAAAGCTCCTACCTCCTTCATCCCTTCCTTGGAATCGATTTTGCCCACGTTGGAGATGGGCTATGGTGACTTAATCGTGCATTGAATTTGCGAGATCACGATTGGATGACTGTAAAAACATCCTCATAGATGTTTATTTGGCACGAACACATCTAAGAATGGTAACAAAGGCAAATACAGAAGAGGGTTATTTATCTTTGATATTATGAAAAAGAACGAAGCCTTCAGCATGTAAGGCCGTAAGTCGGTAACCTCCACAGCCGCAGCATACTATATAATAATCTCAATACTCTACGAGATTTCCACTCAACTACATGTATGGATGGCAACGGGTCAGATCGGGTGCGGGTTTTACAAAACTTGACCTAACAAAAAACCCGATCCGAACCCAAATACCCTATCGGGTAAAAACTATACTCGAACCCGGCGGGTACCCGACGGGTTTGTGCAGTACTACAGTATTTTCAATACAGCAACTATGATGCATATCACATTCAATAAAGAGCAACCATACAGTCACAAATCACATAAAAATCACAACTATACAATCACAAATCACATTTAATAAAGAGAAAGTCAACAACTATTACACAAGCAATATATATAGTACAACCATACAGCCAATAAGTCAATAGGGACTGGGAGATAGGGTTAGGAAATTGGGTCAAAAATTGAAGGAATTGGGGAAATTTGAGGATAACTGGGTAGGAATTCGGGTACCCGACGGATACCCCTGAGTAGCAATTTATACCCGACCTCGACTCAAACCCTCACGGGTACTCGACCTATAGATTCCACAGGTAAAAATTCATACTCAAATCCGAACCCATCGAGTGCACGACCGGTGGATACCCGAACCCGCGGGTCTGATTGCCATCCCTAACTACGTGAGTGCCTTGGAGGTAAGAATGATAAGCATAGCAGTGCCCGAAAATACTCATCTTTTCATTTTATATACAAATTAAAGGTTTTCCTAAAAACCCATACATTAATTAGAGAATGCTAGAAATTTCAATGTTATCTAAAAAAATAAAAATGGTTAGAAAATCCCACACTATTCTAAAAAAAGAGAAAATATTGGTCGTCAAATCTCTTTAATCATTTTCATTCACAGCATAGATTTATTTATCTATTCATAAAAGATGTATAGTAAATCAGAGGAATATCATATGGAAGGGAAGTTTTCTTTCTTTATCTACTTGTTATCTTCAAGCGCCTAATAGAGGAGCAATGACCTGAAAATAGAAAGGAACACGAGAAGATATTATTACATATAATACGAATTAAATTTAGGGCATGTACAATGGTATAGACGATGGTTGTCTACAATACACCTCCATTTCATCTATGAACAATACTAAGGACAATCCATACAATAGACTGTCTATATAGCTGTATGCAATAATCTCTCATATAATTAATAGACTGACTGTACAATGTTATACACAGTATAAAACTATCTATAAAGCCATCTGTTAAATAGCAGATATTATCTTTCTCTCTTCTTGTTCTTATCTGTCATATCATCTAAAATCTTATATAACATATATATATATATATATATATATATATATATATAGACACACGATTGTACTGGTCCTTATAAAAATTGCTAGCCCTACGCGGTCATATATATATATATATATATATGAAGCTTTTTCCGTACTCCCGGGAGTACATACTCCCACCTCTAATATATCACTTAAATAAACGCTTTATACTCCTTTATCACTTTCGGTATACTCCAATAATAATTGTAAGATACTCCAATACAACATGATTAAAAAAAATCATCAGACCCTTTATTTTTTTGCTACATACCCTTTTGCATATGTATAAGGAATATGTAAACAAATTATACTATAAAGGGTAGATTTTAATGAAATTCTTCATGAAACTCACTTTGGAGTATCTTATAAACAGTATTAGAGTATACTCAAAAGGATAAAGAGGTATAACAATATCATTTAAATGGTATATTTGAGGTGGGAGTACATACACCCAGGAGTATGGAATCATTTTCCTATATATATATATATATATATATATATATACATATACACCATAGTACTGGTCCTTATAAAAATTGCTAGCCCTACGCGGTCAATGACTAGTGCTAAAAATTTGTCTGTTTTGTAACTTTGTACTCCATGTGCCGGCCGTTTGTTCGGCCATGGAACGTGATCGCGCGGTCACTGATGGATGGGACGTGACGTAGGGGGTACCACCTCGGCCGTTGCAGGCGGAGGCGTGGCGGGGAGTGCATGCAAGGTAGTGATGCTGCGCACGCACTTGGCGCGAGCGGCACGCTCTTGGACCCGCCCGAAAACGTCGCCTTTGTTCCGGGCCCCACTCCTCTCTCTAGATCTCTCTCCCTCTCACCATTATGGTAAAGCTGTACAGCATCTATGTAAAAATTAGATCCATAGTAAATACTTTTTTCTCCTCCGATAGATACTATATGTCTTTATTAAAAAAAAATACTATAGACAATATAAGAAACACATTTCTGTAGAATTTTTTTCACAGCTCGGATGCACAGCCTCTGCCGTCTTTGATGAAGGCAGTGCATGCACCGTAACAAAGCACACACAAAGAGGCAAAACACTATAGCTTTGGACACTGTTCATCGCATTGGCGCACCATTCTACAAATTTGGAGGAAGATGGTGTCAGCCTGCAGCTCATGCAGTGTGTTCATATATGCTAGTGTGTTCACATACGCTAGTACAACTAATCCACCTGCGGACGACTGAGTTCTTTCATTCTACAGCACTATGCCACTATGGCTGTGGCCGTGAGTAGTGGATCCGATTATTCGTTGGATCTAGCCATGCGTGCATATCCCCATGTTTTATTTTAAGCTGCCGGTTGTACTCATTTATGGTACTAACATATACTTCGATGTATAAGCCGTAAAAGCAATACGGTATGCATCGAACGCCTCTAGAATCGCGCTTTGCATGTAGCTGCTGAAGCTACCACATGGGATATATGCACTTGCTCCATGGCGACTTCTAACTGTACATCACCCGGCCGGTGGTTATTTATCAAGGGCTACAATTAATGCCTATATAATGACATGCATATGAGGTATTCTAAAGTTTCACAATGCACGTATGGCATATAGTTTAGGCCTTTTGCTTTTTTTTTATTTGCACGTGTTGTGCGCAACAACTCTCAAACATAAGTTCAACTTTGGTCAATTACGTCAATTTGTGACAGTATATACGTGATAACTTGAATCGTTGATAATAACGTGACAGTAGACTACTATAGTGCAATCTACTTATTTTTTTAAGGACAGCCTCTGCCTCATTTCATTAATATAGAAAAGAGAATACATGGTATGAACCTATATGGAGATACCATAACAATCTACTCATTTTGAAGAGGGGTTATTTCTAGCTCTAGGTAAGGTATAAGCAGATATTATTTTCTCTTTTAAAAGACATTTGCGTCTTTAGGAAGTCAATGTAGTCCATTTATATTTGATCAAATGTTTTTTAGAACGCACGTGAACCTTGTATGTCATGTTCGTTGAGATAAAAAGCCAGTTCAAAAGACAATTACAGGCCGCCAAGAAGGCGAAAGTATTGCTATACCACCATACAGACGGTCAAAGGAATGAAAAAGAAACAAAAACAAGAAGGAAAATGGTGACCCAACCGAATTCTGATATACCCGAACATCATGACTGAAGAATAGGGTTTTAAAAACCGACGAAAACCACTCAAAAACCGTGGTTTTCTACTTTACCGTTTTAATTCGAGATTCAAAACCGATCGGTAAACCAGTCTAATTAAAAAATTAAAAATTAAAAAAAATTGAAAAATTATGTGATGTAAATCGCTCAAAAACCGTTGAAAACCGCTCGAAAAAACATTTTTAAGGAACATTCAATTGGTCGTTGGTTTTCGGTGAAAACTGAGCGGTTTTTGTTTTTTTTTTTTTTTTTTTTCAAAATTTTTTATTTCTTAACCCTTTGGTTTCTGACGATTTTTGAACAGTTTTTTTTATTTTTGAATTTTAAATTTCAAACGATTTTTCAAACCCTGCTGAAAATACGCGAGCCAATACCTCCCTCCGTAGGTCGAAGACCTCTTTAATTTCCCTCAACAATGCCTCCGGTTGTAGCTACAGATAGTTAAAAACCCTAGCATAGCGCTCCTTTCAGATCGACCAGGTGATGAGCATGAAAAATTCAATCAAATGTAAAAATTAAGATGTCTACTTACCATTCTCCTATTTTGAAGCTGATTCTTGATAATTGAGACACACATATATGATTTACCATGGACCATTTTGTACTTTGTTATTGTGGGGTTAAGAGTAAGTCAGGATAACCAGTAACACACGTGGCTTTGAAAGTTATTTGAATGGCCCACACAGCCAAACCAATGTGCTGGAAACTCACAAACCAAGCAAGCTGGTACTGGTATTTCTGTAGATTTCATCGTTCGTACACCATGGAAACGACCTTTCCTATTTGTATTGCTTTATATTCTTGCGGCAAACAGCAAAAGTTATCCCTCATTCTCCCGTTTTATCCAAAGCCACGCGACGTGGAATGCATTTCGTTTCTTGTTCCTTTGTTTTCTTCTCGGGGAAAGAAAGGAATATCTGCAGCCTTTTCCACATGAACTTTGAATCATTTCCTTGAAGAGAAGGGAAACATCACGCCTAGACATAATGTATCCATCTGGATAGCCTTCTGCATCTTCTCTCTTCACACACACACAGATGCTACCTGGGGGATCAATGCTCACTTCCCATCTCCTTAATTTCCCCTCAGGAGCCTGGGTGATTTTCCGATAGAATAAGCCATCTGCTCCAAGCCTCCGATGCGTAGGTAAGCTTATGTTTCCTCCTCTTTCTTGTTCTTCTTCCGCCGCCGCTGCTTCTTCTTCTTGGCATTATCACGTCATGCTCTCGTTGAGTTCTCGCTACTATTTTTTCTCCCGAGGTACCTGTAAAAGGAGATCAATTACTTACTTATTTCTTATTTTTTTAGAAGAAACTGAGAAAGAAGAAGAACTTCAATGTTTCCCTTGAGCAATCTTAGAGTGACACGCTGCAGAATGAGAACGATATGCTTGGTCAAATCAGGCAAAAGCATGCAAGAAAGTTAGTTTTGGCCAATCCTGCTGTGTACGTGTCAGCCTGTTGCTACTCTAATCCTCGCGCGTGGTTGCTTGGCTATAGTATGGAAGTGAGCGAGCTAAGTAATGCATTCTTCATTGTTTTTACTCCCTATTTTTCTCAATCCTATCTGAGCTACAGATTAAACAACGTAACCTCTCTGTACTTTCCTAAGCAGATGACAGTACTATTCTAATCAACCTTTGGCTTCAGTTCTAGTATTGGTTCAGCCAATTAAGCGACCAAGCATGCATATATGTTGAGCTCACTGAACTCAATTTGATCAATACAAGATTTTTTTTTTCGTTATGATAAGTGCTATTGATATGCAGAACCATATAGCGTGCTTTTTACAGGAAGAATAAAGGAGCTAGCGAAGAAGATTGGAAAAAATGCAAGGAAAAATGGTAAAGCTTTAAGGAGTGATGTACTCCTGTCTATCGAATATATATTGCAGTGTTTCGATCTTAACATCCTTTTGTTGTGCCGTAAATAATCTTTTTGCCTGAACTCTAACAAAATATCGGCATTTGTGCTACTCGTCGATCAGTTCGTTGAAGACGTGATGAAGCTCATATGAAAACCTTATCTATTGTTGGTTAGATTATACAATTTATCCATGTGAGAACCTATACAATAAAAGTCTGCCTTTCTTAGGGGTTTAGGTGGACACGCCTGATTGTTCGATATGTTTTTTTTATATGTGAGTTTGTCCTCAATATTGTTATATATATATACCGCTACGATCAAGCCCTGTCGTGAGCCGGCGCTTGAACCACGGTTGAGGGTGCCGATGCCTCTCACGTTATCGAAAAGACGTCCTGTCTGCTAAAAATCTAACAATCATCTTTGTCAGAGCCTCATAGGAACACTATTTTTTTCAAGGATACATAGGACAGCTGCATCTCATATCATATAATTAAAGCATGTTTTTTTTAAAAAAAAAAACAAAGATACACAGGAAAAATAAATATTCAAATAAAACCCCAAAGTACTTTAGTTATGGAACATAATAAAAATGGGGAAACATATACATATTAATCGCATGATACAAGAACAAACCAAAGGAGGATAAACCACCCAAGTGGTTTAGAAACTACAACTCCCCAGGCCGCAACCTACCACAATGGGAACTGTAATTAACTGATGTAGTAGGAGGATAAGGACCATAACGCCCATAGCATGTAATTGAAAAATGGATTAAAAAGTTGATGGCAAGGTGACATGAACAAAATGATTTTCTAGCTCAAACAAAAAGTTGCACGACAAGACAGGGAATCATCAAGGAGCAAATCAACAATATATGCTGGTTAGTGTTTAGAGACAATATTTTAACATTGGTGACCAGTTCCGTATTTTTACTATCAAACTTTAATGCATGTAAAAACTGCATAATGTAATCTGCTCTAAAATTTGAATGCTTTGATACTTAATTATCCTTTGCAGGCGATCTCTGAATATATCGGCAAGCTTCTCAACTCTAGCTAATTGCACGAGTTTGGAATTAATCACATGAACAATTTGAGAGGTGATCAATCTGACCCCAAAGTTCAGCTCAGGAATATTTTCTTTCACATATTATTAGCATGCATGCGTGCACACTACCACAGTCAGTCGTCTACTTTTTAGAGTTTAGATAATCACCATGAATGCGTCAAAAATATTTCCGAAAATGTATTGAGATTTATATGCATGAAAGAATATAAGAGAATGCATGAAGGATAAAGAGTGAGTAAAATGTGAGTTTAAAATCAAACAAGAAACATGCAAATCGAAATAGAATATCTACCCTTCATTCATGTTTTAATATTTATGCAACTGTCAAAAATATAAGCATGGAAGCACTTCTCAATATATATCATATTTTTCAAAAGGTAACTCACTGTATATAAACTCCATTCGTGCACTGTATTCTAGAAAATTACATGGAGATTTGATGATTTGCCATATTTTAGTTGATGCAATTGATGATTTGCCCAGTATGTCTCACTATTTGCTATGTTTTAGTTGATGCAATTGATGATTTTCCCAGTATGTCTCATTGAGACATGGCCCTAGGGCCCGTATGTCAAAAAGACATCCTAGGGTCCGTATGTCAAAAAGACATCATAGAGCAAATCATCAGCAGCATAAGTAAATGAGGGTAAATCATTTATTTTTCCTTAATTAATTGTCGATCATTTTCAATAACATGATTATGGAAGTAGCCCATGGTAAAAGAGAAATTAACACTACTATACTCTATACAACATATATACAGTATGCCCTCACTAGAGACAAAATATGTCTTAATTTCTGCTACATGTATTTTGTTACATTATCCTAGATACAATCATACAAGGGCAGAGCATTCAGAGCTACAACCATTGTCTATATATTCTTTCATATCATCTAAACACATGATTAAAGATAACTCCTACATTGTGTTGTCTCTTAAGTTTGTTTTTACGGTACCCTATAATCTATTAATTATGACAAAAGTGCTTGTTATAAAATAGCTCATACAATGTCGTCTTGTTGGGCTTATGATGTCTTAAAATGAAAAGATAGCAACACTCTCTTATTGGATTCGGGAATAACACTCTCGAATCCTCTGTGTATCCGTTATTAATCCAGAAAAAGCTAGTACACACTGTCAAGATGAAATCACAACATATTAGACGTATTTTTTTAATTTAAATATTCAAAGTTACAATATGAGTGACACGCATGTCAAATAAAAATATAACAGCAGAAATAAAGTAAACAATAGTAAAGGCCAATAAAATTGCCACAGGAAATTGACAGGAAGAGCGGTCTAGTCCTCCTGATCCTCACCAGCGTAATAATCTTCTCAAAACAACAAAGTAAAGCAAGGTGAGTACTAGAAATACTCCATTTACACGAAAATACATTATTAATGTAATAGAGACAATTGGAGATAATATGATTAATTTTTGCACAAAGCGATAATTTTCCAAATATCTTAAATAAATTTTCAACTGCATTGTTTATTAAAGAAAATTTTAATTTGAGACAATATTTATCTCAGGATCCTTCTTGGTGCTAAACCATCTTTTCCAAATGGAATCACTCCATCTGAAAACCCACTTTTCTGAAATCATATTTTGAAATATTAAAGTCTAATATGTAAAAGGCTTGCTTGGCATGCCCATGATTGAGAGCTCGGCTAATCGATTAGTTTTACACTTCTACAAAGGTTGTATAACTTTACTCACAAGCAATGATTGCCTCTTTTTGTCAAAATAAACACTTTAGCGGGTGACAGAGAAAATCATGACAAGTCCTATAAGGCACCATCCTACGTAGTCATATCCTCTAAAGTTCCACTGCTAATAGGGTTAAAACCATCTAGTCAGACTCCCTTAACTGCCCAGGCAAGCTTTTCAACAACTCAACAACCATCAGTCAACCATTCTTACTCAGTCTAAACCAAAATTTTAATTTAGCTTTAGACTTGAATAGAACTTTGTATGACACAAATTCCCAAAAGATCTAATTTCAGTTCTAAGCATGTTCTAAATATTTCGATATTCATCATATATCCATAATACATACTTTGGGTTACAATGGCCTAAGGAATTCAGATTTCAAAATATGGGGTTAACTATTTGTTTTAAATCAGGATTAAAATTATACTTGCTAAAATTATGCATGCAATAATACAAATTCAAAATATAATTTAATAGGTGGGTTCAATACAATCAAAATATGTAACTTGCCTTGATCAAAGGGTTGATGCTCAGAATCGTTGATGGTGTACTCCTCTGACTCTCCAAAATCTATACATCAAAACTACCTGAATTAAGCAAAATCTAAATAAATTCAAATAAAATCCAAAACTGATATAAATAAGTAATTTATGATTTTATATGAATTTAGAAATAAAAATCAATTAGTCATTAGGGCAGCATAGCACATAGCGGCGACGGGCGAGCACGACCAGCAGCCGGCGACATCGCTCTGATTGGGCGAAGGGAAGCACTAGGGAGATCATGGTAGAGTGAGCTTGATGACATCCATGGTGGGGGCACAATGTCGGCACAGTCCCCGAAGGAGCGGTGCACATCTAGTAATTTGGCGGTGAGCTTGCGACAAGCTTCAAATTGGCTGTGGGGTTAATTTTGCAACAAGGTGGAATGCGATGTGGCATGGCAAACGATTCTTTGGGGCGTCGGTAATGTCGTGGGGGCATGGCCAGCTCAAGGAAGGACGACTTTCTTTTTCTTGCACATTCGAGGCGAAAAAAAGCACGAGAGGGTGAAGCGAGTAGAGGAATGGAATGAGTGAAGGGAGAGGAGCACCGCGCTCACCTTAAATATTCTCAGTGAGGGGCGAGGGAAGGACAGAGGTGCGGGTGTCATGGTCGGCCGAATGGGAAATCTCGTGAAATTTGACTACCAAATTTGGGGAAAATGGTTGGGGATTGGAGAGGAGAATCCGGGGATTTGATTTGCGCAAAAATGGAAAGGAAATGGGTGAGGAAATTGTGAGATTTTGAAGTTTTCTTAGGCAATAATGGAGGAAGAGGGAAGGCATGAGCTCAGGAGGTTGAAGAAGCTTTTGACAGGTGGGGTCGGTTCTCACTTGTCAGTGAGAGGGTTTTATGATTTTTGAGATAAATTATAGAAAATAGAAAGGCTTTTTTAGAAAATATCAAGTAGGATTAAAAAAGTCTGGAAAAAATTCTCAAAAAATCTCTGAGACATTTTGACTTTATTAAAATTATTTCCAACATGTTTTAGGATTTAATTTTCTCAAATAAATTATTCCTTTAAATATAAAATAACAAAAAGCATTTATAAAATGCTGAAAATTCATCAAAAATATTAGAAAATCAGAAATAAATACTTAAACAATAATATGTAAATTTTAAGGTGTTACATCTCTCCCCCATATCAGTAAAAATCAGATGTGGCAAAGCTTATACAACTCCCTTTGTTTCTCAATAGATGTCATTATACTATTTTACACTACAACCAAGACGTATATATAAATAACCATATATTACCCTTCTTCATTTGCTCACTTATTACTCTTGTATAGTGTGTGTTATATAACTAGTCCATAGTAGTGAATAAAATTGAAAATAATGTATAATGTGTATTTAGAATAAAATTTGAACACTAGAATTACATGAATTTAAGAACTGAGGAGTAATTGTTGTAGTGAAGGGAGATAATAGTCGTTAATATAGGTGGTCTTTTTGCGTCTTTAACCGCAAGTCATTAATATACAGGCCATGAAGTCTTTGTAACACAAATTTTGGAGCAAGCATTGTTTCATCCGTACATCTGTGTGTAGGTGCTGTTTACAAACTGGTGATCGGCCGGTGGAAATTGTATATTGACGTAATACAATTAAGCACCATTGAGTTACTTACTACTCTCTCCGTTCAGTTTTATAAGGTATATTTTGACTTCGCACAAAGATTAAGATTGCGTTGAAATTGAGAAATGTATGAGAGAAAATGATTTAAATATCCATACTTAATTGTTTTAGAAGATAAAAGATATACTTTGTGTGGGGTGATAATTAATAAGTGCATATGGTAGAAAGAGAATAAATAGAGATATAGAAGGAAATACCTCATTAAATCTATATGCAAGCCTTATATTTGTGAACAAGATTATTTAAAAAATAAGCCTTGTAAAAATAAGCAGAGGGAAGTATCTCAGTATAATTTTTTTTTTACTATTATTAGGACATTTCGCATGATTAAGTAGCTAGTTTTTAGATCGACGGCTGAATAAATTTTCCAAAGTTACTTCACGATAGATATGGATATATAACAACCAGCATATCGAGCACGAAGCTGTTTACACCCGAATTGAGATCTAGTTGCTTTGCTTAGCGGGAATTTAGTCCCATGACACAAAACTTTTTTGTGAGTTTGTTTCTACGTGAAAGACCGAAAATGCAACAAGGGGCGTTCGAATAAGAGCCAAATGAAAATTTTCCCGAGTGAGCAGTAAAAATCAACACGATTTAAAAAATAAGAATCGAGATAAATTTTGATAGACTGGTTTAAATCTTGTGAAACTTTATGTGCACCTTCCTATGAATATTAAGAACCTATTACAACCTTCAATCGTAAGAATTGATGTCAAAGTTATTATCTTTAATTTTCAGTTTGAAGGAAGGTTGCACCTTAGACATAGAAAACACATAAACTTCACCCTGAGCCTGCTCGTGAAGATTTGATGATCAAAATGATCTTAGATGATCCTACACATGTCACAACAAGCAAGAGCAACCAAGAAACAACCATCAAATGTGCAAGAAACGGATCTACCACAAATTCTTCCCTTTCAAATTAAGAACAATTTTCTTGAAAAGAACATTTTAGGTCTTATTTAAAGCTTATCTAGATGATTAGAATATGAGTTATACAAGATTTATCTATCAATCATTCATTTTTTACGGTACAAGATTTAGAAAAAAAGAAATCACAGAAAGATCAAAGACTCATAAAGAAAGGAGACCAACAATTGAGCAAGAGGCGTTCTACTGGATCTTACTAGGTTGAAAAATATTCTAGATGAGGTCCTCAAACACTTATGCGTCTTAGATCCAGTAAAATATAGTAGGTAGAAGGAGGTGAAATACAACTCAAGTTGCAAGAAAGAACCAAGCAAAAATGCAAGAACAAAAATGAACTTCAGGATATAGATGAATTTAGATCTTGTATTACTTAGAAAAAAATGGTTACAAAGCTACACTTCTAGATGGGTAAAGCTCAATAGAGTATAAAGAAACTAAAGAATCATTCTTAAATACTTCTCAGATTTGATTCAGACAGAGTTGGTGGTGGAAGCATTCCCACCCCTCTATTTATAGTATACTAGGAGCAATTATCACCCTTAGATGACCTTTTTAGCTCTCAAGAAAACTTATTAAGGATTGGTTTTCACTTCCTCTTATACATAGGCTAACCCGAAACCCAACAATATAACGGGTTTTAACCATACTCTTTACCAGTAACTTAGCCTCTACTCCACCAGCGAGCCTTTGATCCAACGATTCTCTTTTGCTTGAATAGAGCTAAGTTAACATCTCAGCCATCTACTTCACCATGATAGTTTCGGCTTTCTCGACCATTTTGAACCTCTCTTAGCCTAGTCCTAGTCCATACGGTTGCCCGCCATATCTATCACTTTAGTTCCTTATCTTCCTAGCTTGCAGTAACTCCCCTGTTCTCAATCATCTTTGGCATTGCTCTGACCATCGGATCTCAGCTCTCCTAGGTTCCGGTCTCCACCGTCTCACCATGATCTAGCTTCGAAGTCTTGCAACCAACATAGACAAGAGAAACATCACATAGCAATGTTCAACAACATATACAAATAATCTCACAAATATCAATGACTGATCAAACATCAAAAGATTCCACTTTAGATCAATTAGTTAGTGACCACTTTAGTCCAGAACCAGTCAAAGCCACTCTTGGTTGTCTTACAGATGTCATAGCCACTCTTTTAGTGGTCAAGACCACTCTTATAGAGGTTCTTAGAGATCTAGACCACTTTTACTCCATCAGATATCATAACCACTTCTCTAGTGATCCTTAGAGGTCTAGACCACTCCTATAGTGGTCACGTCCACTCTTACAGGTGTCCTTAGAAGTCTATACCACTACCACAGTGGTTTAGACCGCTCCTATAGTAGTCACGACAGCTCTCACAGTGGTCATGATCGCTTTTACAGACGTTCTTAGAAGTCTATACGACACCCACAGTAGTCACGATCGCTCTTACAAAGCTTCTTAGAGGGTTAGACCACTCCTATAGTGGTCTTTAAAGGTCTAGATCACTCTAGACTACTCCTATACAGGTCATAACCACTCTTACATAGGCCACGAGCACTCTTATAGAGGCCATGACAACTTAAAATCATTCACTAAGAGATCATGACCACTCTAGGAATGACCACCCTAGGAACGACCACCCTAGTGAACGATCGCCCTAGATGTCACAAAGGCCACAACCAATCTAGGAAGGACCACTTTTGGGAAACGACCTCTCTACGAAACGATCACTCGCCTAAAGGTCACAAAGCTACGACCACTCTAGGAAACGATCACTCTAGGAGTCACAAAGGTTACAACCAACCACTCAAGATATAGTCAAGATCACTCTAGATAAGGCCAAGATCTCTCAAACCAATTTGCCCATAACAAAGCAAACTTATATCAAACTCAAACATGATCACCATAAGTTCAAATATAGTTAATTTTATAGAACAAATATAGATAGAATCCCTCCTGGTCTCTCACTATGCTAGCTAGGTTTGCGTTACCCGAAGTCAGAACGCACTTGGATCATTACCTTGGCCTAGCATTGATTTGATTGATGTGATCAATGCACTTGAAAGTTCAAACAGCGTGTTAACTAAGCCCAGTGTAATTAAGAACGAGGTCACACGAAACTTTCCAATCTTTTATGTGTATAGAACTTCAGCGAATGATAATAGCATTTTAAAAGTAATTAAATTCTAGCTTAAACATGGGAAACTCTATCGATCTTTGCAGGTGTGTTTCAATTGCCTGAATCTCAAAGGGAAATTAACTTGTATTAGTCTTCAATCTTAATTTGGCAAAACTTGAGATTTGACACTTGTCGTGAGAACTGCTTGGTGCAGGACGTATGTCGTCGGGGGAGCATAGGTCTGCAATCTTTCCTGTTACTTCGACATCACAAAATACGGTATTACTCAGAATTGCTTGATCTCATATAAGAGAATATGGAGCCTTTGGCCATTTCTTTCCGGTGGATGTGAATTGAAGCCTTAATCTTACGCAACATATACTGCATATCTAATGGGCCAGATTCCATGTATATACTATATAGTTTTAACTTATTCGAACTCTTTATGTCATTATCCAACTCTGGTTATCACGTTACAGGCTACCAACCTGTATAACATCGACTATATGTCGTCCATATGTACATAAGGTAATCTTCTTTACAAGCTCTATCTGTTCAAAGTCTGGAGATGAACAATCCTGCGCTGCTTTCTTTCAATGATTAAAATTTGAGAGCAACTACCACACGCTATACCGTTGGGAATCACTTCCAACGGTATAGCATAATTCGTTCGGTTCATGGTGAGTTTGATACCGGGTTTCACGGGTAAGTTTCATGATGTTTCACGGATAGGTTTCATGAGGTTTCAAGTTTCATAATGTTCGTATTTCATTAAAAAAAGTCTCATAGATAAGTTTCAACCAAAGGTTTCATCAGACAACACAATGCTAAACTTTTTTTAATGAACACGAACCTTATGAAACTTGAAACCTCATGAAACCCATGAAACTTATCCGTGAGACATCATGAAACTTACCCGTGAAACCTGGTACTGAAACTCACCCGCGAACCTAATGAACCGTGTATACCGTTGGAAGTGATTCCCAACGGTATACCGTTTGGTAGACTTTCTGTTAAAATTTTGGTCTATATGTATGAAGCCTAACTTGTTCAGTGAATATTACTAGCTGCATAATTAATACATCAAGATAATGAACGTCTTTTCTGCAGGTCTGATCAAGTGCTTTCGGCAAGCAGAATTTAGTTTATGCCGTTCATGGGTTGCTGATTGATCATGGGTTGAAAATGAGCAGAATTTACTGGATGCATGGGCAAAGTGATATGTACTGTGTGTTTTGATGAAGACCTTAATTTGCATTCTCGATCCGTGGCTGCTGGTTTTAACAGTACTATTGTACTGTGCTGTGCAAAGTACGTACTCATGGTGCGGTACGTATTGCATGTGGATATATAAAATTGCATCGGTTCTTTTTACCCAAAGTTCTTCAGAATGACAAGACTAGATACATGTGCGCACTGTTTGTCCTAAGTTTTGTAGTACAGCATGTGACCTTTGAGGTTGTTGATGCAATTAAACGGTGTACATTTTTCGTGCACAAACAGTTACATTTTTCCTAGTAAGATTCAGTGCAGCTCTCGGATTCATAGTGTAACTAAATTCCTTCATGGGTGAATAACTACATATGTTAGTGTGACGTCTTTAAGTTGTTCATTTTACTTCTACTTCAAAACGTTGATGTTTTAGCAAGCTGGTTTTGGTTTGCAATTTGTTGTCCTTTATGCTTTTCTGAACAACATTTTCCACTAAATGCTCTCTGAATGAAATGCTTTGTCTAGTAGTAGCATCAGAGAGATAAGTATACGATTAATAGAGGCACACAATATCATAGACATATTAATACAGCAAATAATTTCTTTCTCTATTTGTATAGAGCTACAATATCTATTTTTTATGTGAGTATTTTTTTCTGAAGAAAGTTTTGTGACTAATTCAGTTTCATGTAGTAATTAATGAATGTTACTTCGTTCCCTTGAGTTGATCCCGGGCTGGGCTTATGATGGTGAAATAAATAAGTTTCAACAGGGATTCACTTATATTGAAATTATGTATTTCAAGAGTTTATAGGGCAACATATTGTAACAGTATAGTCAATGGCGATATTTATTACACATTAACAGATGAATAAGTGATAAAAGGGTCACGCTAATAAAATATAGTGTTCATACCTCAAGGAGAAAAGAAAAATAGTCGTCATATTCAAATTAAAATGTTATATATGGAGGATAGCACTATTTAAATGTCAACCAAACTTACATGGTAAAAATTTAATGAAGAGTAGGTATAAGTTCTAAAACTATTATATACGACAGACAAATGGCTGAATTGATAATTATTTTATACATGTTTTCAAGTTTTGGTCACATAATTTGCATTACTGGAAGAATGCATATATACAGCTTCATAATATTATCTCATATAGGATAATTTCGAAGGTATGCCTCTCCAAAATAATTATTTGAACATAGTCAAACATATAGCCCTATCGTAATTCAAACTTAAAAAAAATCAAATTTATACCTTGCCCTTGTACTTAGTTCTGAAGCTTGGGCTAGTGTAAACATCGACGGGAGAATATAAACGTCATTACTCTTGAACATGCTTTTACTTGATTGCAGTTAGCTAGTAGTAGGATATATGCCCTAACTTCACATTGAGTTCCTGCACCAGTGGGGAAAAGAACTTCACATACACCTAGCCTACAAAATTAGTTTCCTAGATATTAATTATATCTGTAGAAAATTAAACTGCATATTATCTTCCAGTAAATTGAAAACACGTCCATATCTAAAAAGGTTGTTGTTGCCATATGTGTATTTGGCTTTTCGTAATTGTAAGTACCACAACATTGTCGTATAATTGAATGAACTACTATCATTCTTGAAATAATGAAGGTAAAAATGGGTGGTGGTGGTTATCAGTGTTGCAACTTTTATGGTGTTAACATCAAGGTAGCAGCATGTGTTGACGATTAAGATGCCAACATCGCACCTTAATCTGCTGATGATGTAACCACCATTATACGGCTACAGGCGTGATATTTAATGCTTGGAACATGATTAATTCTTCGATAATCAGCACTAATTGGAGTAAACAAGCACATTAATTCCTCGTTAATTTCACTTAATTACGCCCCTTTCAGCAGATATTAAAACACACAACCTATATATGAGTATCAGAGTATAAATGTGCATGCTTGATGTCCAATGAAATGTGCTAACATTAATATATATGAAATGAAATCATGCATTTAATTATTGCTATGTAAAAGTACAGTGATCTTTCTATTTCTAATACGTGCTCCAAATGTAGTACGACTGTTTGGTGTGCATATTTATTCGTACACACTCACCATGTTAATGTACAACGAACGGTTCAAATTGGAGAACGTTGAGAAGAACAGTATGCAAGAAGTCTTATGGTATTCGTAGGCAATTCATAGAGAAACTAGTGGAAATCCAAAGCTATTAGCTGAACCTTGAAGCTTCCATTTCGGCAATTGGTAGAACAAAATGGTCTGACATCTACCAATTAGGATTTAGGAAGCAAAAATTGTTTGTCGCACTTCATAGAAATTTCATCTTACAGGATCTAGGATTGATGTAATTATTTTATGAACATCCAATGAACTATAACACCATGCAAATTGCACCATGTCAGGAGAAGATGACAATTCTGATCTTACTTAAAAAATCTTAATTTCGTCATACTTTTCGTCTGCCATTTGTCATTCATAATAGCAAAGTAGATGTGCTCTCTAGCAGCTTGCTTGTAGTTTTTCTTCATCGGGGCATTATTTGATTTCCCTCATCAGAGAAGGATTCAGTTTAACAACTATAGAATTAACACAGGTTATATTATTCCACGTACACATGAATTAATCCACACAGTGGTAGTAGCTATAATACATCATGCGATGACCAAACCAAGTTCATCATCACAAAGTTAATCCCGAAGGCAAGATCAAAGAGAAATACACTGAAACCAACACAAGAAATTAATTATTACGCTCATCGAACAAGGATATATTGGTGCGGGAGTAGTTCAAGTACCGTACGTCGAAGCTGCATCTCAGTAGAACCGTGAGTTGGGAAATACGACTCCTCCGAGCTCCCATTGCTCCTGGTAGTAGTTGCTGTTACCATTGCCGAAGGCTAGGATCACGTCGCTTGCCTCGCTCGCCATTGACATTTCTTGCATCCTTCCTCCATTGATGTTAAGTGTTGATGAGCACCTCTCCTCCAATTCAGAACTCACCATGTTCGATGAGCGGGTAGAATTGTTCGGGCTCGGCTCGTCGACCCTCGCCGCCGCGGTGGCCTCCTCGACGTTAATTGCGGATGCGAGCGTCACCCACCGCATCCGGTTCTTCTCCCTCGTCCGCTCCCTCGCCCTCTCCCTCGCCTTCGCCCTCGATTCCTTGTCGGGGACCGGGTGAGCATTGCCAAATTTCCTTGATGTCTTTGGGGTGGTCGCTGCCTTTCTTGCCCTTGCCGGCTTCTTCCCCTCGCTGTGGTCGCTCTTCTGCTCTCTTCCTCCCACCTCCGCCGGCGGCTTATGCTTGCCATCGACGACGGAGAGGCTGCTCGAGCCGTCCTCCTCGCACTCCGACGACGCCTCGTCGGTCATGATCTCCCGGATGGCGCTCTTGGACATGTTGAGGAGCCATTGCACCGTCTTGCTGGCCTTGTCGAATCCGAGCATATCCTGGAGCGCGAAGAACTTGCGGGCGACGTCAAGGGACAGCCGCATCCGCCGGTCCCTCATCCCGCCGGCGGTGCATATCTTGCTGTGCCGGTCTTTCCTCGCGGCCCTCTCAAGACCAACGCCGACTACTTGCACATTATTGGACGCCTTTGGCGCCGGCGGCTGCTCCATCGACGGGTGCATCATCAAGAGCTCCGGCGAGTCGATCGCGGCGGAGGGCGGCGTGGCGGCAGCGGCACCGAGGTAGCCGAGGTGGAAGGCGTCGGCGGCGAAAGAAGGGGAGCAAGGGTGGTAAAACAAGGATTGGTCCGGCTTTGGGGAGGGAGGGCTGAGCTGTAGCTGTTGAAAAAGCGGTGTGTCCATGGGGCTTGGGGAATCACAGAAAGGAAACATGCTTTAGTGATGGGACTCCAAGGCCCCTGAGCCCTCTCCTCTCTAGGTCCTTAGACTAAGAGCAGTGTGTGTAGGTGTATATGAGAGAGGGATAGAGAGGCGTGGAGGAGTGGCCTATGATCAGATGTGTCCGGCCATGCATAAGGTCTAGGCTAGTGTTTGAGAGAGGTGCGGAGAGAGAGGAGTTAAAAGAGGCCTAGGACTGGGAGAGATCATCTCTCATGGGAGTGTCCAGAGGAGTGAGGAGGAGGTGCACTAGTAACCCCATCTGGAGTGTCACAGCATGGGCTCATGTGTAGGAGACTAGCTGCTAGCTAAAGAATTGTGCGTAGGATGCGTAGCATTTTGGATTGTGAGAGCGAGGCTGGCTCCCTACTCTCCTTGAGGGGGGTGTTGCGCCTTCGATCTTATAGAGAGAGAAGGGGGATACTGTCTGTTGTTGGTGTGTGGTGAGTGTGGATGAGGTGACGAAGAGAATACAAGGCAAAAGGACACTGTTGGGGAAAAGGCTGTGTGCATGTCGAAATGCTATTGGCTACAAGTGACCTAGGGCATTTATTGACGGAATGGGAGGGCAGCCACGGCTGTGTAGATTGGATGACTTGTTCCTTGAAACACTTCTTCAGGAAACAAATGACCTTTATATTTTTGTATCTACACAGGAATTTGCTTATCCAGTACATTGAATATTTGTGGGGGTGGCATGGAACGATAGAACCCCATTTGCGATATGTAGCGTACAAGCATGTAGTAAGGGACCGAGGTCATATGGTATATTTTTGTATTGGTATTTTGAACCCCAGCTCATATGGGATCTTTGTGAGTTGTGATAAAGTACTGACATAACATCCTCGCACCTCCAATTATCTAGAATGTCAACCGTTCCATGTTCGCAATAAAATTAAACTACCTTTACTAAGAACCTAATGAAAAGTTCCCCACAAAAATAACATTGAATAATAAATAGGGACCAAATAACACTTAAAAAATAAATTTATGCCTAACTTTACACTTGGAACATCACACCCAAGAACACTTGTAACCACACGCTAGAAAATGCTCGAGCCCACACGCTCGAGAACACCAAGAACATGCATTTAGGAGCAATCTTACCATTAGCGATGTCGATAACTATAAATTAAATATATCTGAGATAAATCAAATATTTCAACCTTCTCCACTAATATAAGCGATAACCAGGTTCCGCATGACTACTATTAGGCTCTGAAGTTTTCATTAACTAACTCAAAATATATGAACTAAATCCTCAAGTTTGAATGAAGATTAACAATAGTATTCGATAAAGAACGTGGTGATGCATGTGATGTATATGTGCTATACCCATACCATGCATGATGTCCTCATCGGTCACCTAAAACAACAAATAAGCAAGAATGTGCCTAAGACTCATCAAGTACATAACAAAACATTACAATAACATACATTTTTACATTTAAAATCATCGTCATCTCTTTTCTCTTGTATTAATGCAATGCTTGTATCTCATAATGCACATAACATAGCTTAAACCGGTATAACTCGGTGTGCACTCATTGGCATATTACCTTCTCATTCACTCCATCCTGTGAAGATCCCTCTATCCTGTGTAAGTGCCTACAAATTAGGTCTTTCATCTATGGCGAAGAAGATCGTGAGGAAATCGCAAGTTCTCACAAGCGCGATGAGGCAAAGCAATGTGTCTAAGTTCTCTCCCACACATGCAACATGTAGAAAAGGACAAGCTGGGAGATGCTATATGATGATAGGACATGATGATGAGGTGGTGAGGCCCTCGCATGTGTGCTTGACTCGGTCGGGTCAGAGTTGCTTGGTCAGGGCAAGCGATAGCGACACAACGCATCACCTACTTATACACAGGTTGGTGGCAACAGACGGTGGCGAGCTAAGATGTCGTCGAGTCCACAGGTCAATAGGCAGTGATTGTGTGATGAAGCACACTTTGAGCAACCGTGCGAAAGCACAGCCACGCTAGTGAGAAAAGAAGGGCACATGGTGGAAGACAATTACCCCCCGACAAGTAGGTCCCAGCTCCATCGGTCAAAAAGATAGATAACACAACATGGGAGAAAGAGTAAACCAGAAGAATACCACCAAAGGCATTAGCAGTGACCATTGAATAAGTTTCTTCAGCTTGAGTTGGGTCCCTCTTTCTTTGGGATTAGACATTTCGGCTCATATCTTAAAGCTAGCCTTTTGTCTTAAGCAACTTAAAAGCGAATCGGCTTTAAGCTAAGTCAAACTATTTTGCAGTTTGGCTTTTGAGCTATGCATTATTGTTGAAATGTCTGCAATACCCTTGGTTCTAATGTTAGAAATGAGTTCCATTACAATTTAACAATTCTGATGTTCGTCGTGGCCTCATGAGATTTGATAAACAACGATACAAATCATTCAAAGAAAATATATCAATCACAACAATAATTGGTAGGACACACAACAATGGATGGCAATTTAATTAATGACTATGAACTTTATTATCACATATCAATTTAGAAAATGAATAAAAAAATATCCTTGTCTTTGTCGGTCACCGCCATGTTGTCCTCACTTCCATTAGGACACCATCACTCTCCTTGTGGAGATATAGAGATGATTTATCGCTATTGCCCAGCCTTCCTTCCTTGAGATCTGCACAGGTGAAAGCGTATCTGTTGGGGACAACATATGAGGTCAGCAAAGAGAGGGATAGATGAGATCAGCAGTGGAGATCCACACTAGATGGCGAGGAGCACTTGAGGAGCGGGAGATGATCAAGACACTGATGTTTGGAGGACGGTGGCATAGGGGAGATCAATGGTGTTGCCTGACGCACCAGGAGGATAGCGGCACGGGCAAGGAGGATGGCAGCACTAAGCAACGGATCAAGAGGGCAGCAATACCGGGCAATGGATTAGGGGGACGAAATCTGTCTCTCCGTGGGAGGTCGCTACCAACTGTAAGTTCAACCTTCATTAGTTATGGTTTTGGTGTTAATGACAAATCTAATATTAAGTTTATCCCCTAATGCGATATTGTTATTAATGACAAATCTTATATCGAGACTAACTTGTTTAGTTAGAATATCTTTGATTAATCTCATCGCATTGAAAAATGGAAAACCCAAGGTATGTTTGCGTATTCATTCTAGTATTAGTTGCATACTTTGGAGTCAAGTTAAAATATGAATGTCCCCATTATATTAACCACAAAATGTGCATCATGTTTCCCAATCCATATATTACATGGATGCACATACTTAGGGGAGTTAAGTAGTTTAACTTGATAGTTTCATTGTATTGATCTATTCTTTATGGACACATATAAGGATCAAGACAAAGAAACTAAATCATTGAGTATATATTTGAATTGCCTAGTTATAAGTATACTCATGGTAATATAGGATATACTCCAATACGATCAATTTGAATATGTGCATATTATCTCCAAGTCAATCATATTTATGCACATATACATGTGGAGTTTATTCTATAGTTGATGACTTAGAGTAATGATCATTTCCATATAGTTTACAAATAATGGATCATTACTTTTCATCAACATGAGTATATGAAAACTTGTGTAGTTAATATATACTCATATCAATTTAAATGATAATTTAAATTGAGTTCATTTGTCTTAATTAATTATTAACGAACACTTCATCATGTGTTGATGGTGTTCCGTGATTAATTGAGGACAAATGAATAGTTCTTAAGTATAATTAAGCATGAGTTGCATTATTGTACTTAAGACACATATAAATCATTTAATTTGATTTAGGGTTGTGCTCAATTGATCTAGAGGCATCCATTATGTGTTAATGGAGTGCAAGAGATAATTGAGACAACCATGCATCTTGGACTAACTATTTTATGAGTTGTGATTGAGTTAGGTCCAAAGATGGATGAGATGATGAGAACGGGACAAGGGCGGCATCATGAGTTGATGGGCGTCAAGAATGGATCCCGAAGAGGAGTCGAGTAGAGATCCCGGGGGAGTATCAAAGTGATGATCATAAAGACCCCAAAGGGGATTGCTTGCGTGCGGCGGCGAAGGTATAATTAGATAGGCTAAGGACTTTGTAGTCTTTGAGTCTAAGGTTTTTATCGCCGTGCTATTAAGAGGGGTCGTTCCCTTTGCTTGAGCTTCATCATGTGTTGATGATCTCATTCCGCGTTCACTCGAGCTCAAACCATTTGGATTTGGTTTTTGCATGAGGGTTAACCATTTGGCATGTGTTGCGAATGGGTTAAACTTATGCTTGGTTGTATTTGGTTTTCGCATTATGCTTTGATTTGCATGTGTTGCAAATAGGATAAGCTAGTGCGTTGGCTTTTGCGTGAAGTTCACTTTTGCATGTGTTGCATTAGTTGACGCTTCATGTTTTGGTTCATAAAACAATCTTTATAAAACCGTGAGTTTGCTTGGAGCTAAGTTTTGCATGTGTTGCAAAAGGAGAGCTCAAGCATGATTTAGTGTTTGTGTGTTTGGAGCTAGAGGCTTGCATGTGTTGCAGTAAAGAGCTCATACGGTTGATTTGGTTTTGATGTGGAGTTGGTTTTGGTGTTGCATGGAACTAGAAATTGCATGTGTTGCAATTAGAGAGTTCATGCATCGTGAATGATGTTGCTTGGAGCTAGACTTTTGCATGTGTTGCAAAGAGTAGTGCTCAAGCATGAAATAGTGTTTATCGTGTTATTTGCAAGTTCGTTGTGCGAATAGACTGAGGTTTATGAGTCCGGAATCCCGAGAGCATGTGAGTGGGGCTTGCAACGGGTGTTGGCAAGTTGACCGGGTCTTGTGTTGACCTTCACATGGCTAGGGGATTAATCTCATAAACTTAAGTTTGATTTGTATCGTTTTGCAAATAGATCTTGAGTTGGTTTTTGGTGAAATGTGTTTTCGCCATTTGGAGTTAGTTGTGGTGCAAATGTGTTTTGCAAATAAGCGTTGGAGTTATCGTGTCGATCCTAGAGCATGTGTTGGCATTTGCAAATGTGTTTTGCAAAGTGTCGGGATCATGTGTTGATCCTTACATGGCTAGAGGGTTGAGCGTGTAAGTTGGTGTTTGGTTGCGGAATGCGTTTTTCGCATTTTGTTGCGATTCTTTGGCGTGAGCTAAGATGGTGCAAATGTGTTTTGCGTGTGTATGATCATGTGTTGATCATCCTTGAAGCTCAAAGAATAGGTTTGTTTTTGGAGAAATGGATTTGGAGTTGAAAATCTGGATTTTCTCTGGTAACACTACTGCAGTGAAGGCTGATAGTAATCTGAAGAGCGGTACTACGGCCGTCGATTAATGATAGGTTTTTCCGAAAAGTTTTTTTGGATGTGTGCCGAGCGGTACTACCGGGCCTTGGGCGTATTACATAGTCTTGGTACTACTGCGCCTCGAGGGCGGTAATCTGGGAATATGGCCGTTAGACGACCAGTTGGCTTTGAGGCGGTACTCTCTGCCCTTAGAGGCGATAGTACCATAAAAATATGTTTAATTTGCCCCCAACGGCTAGTTTTGGCATGGAGGCTATAAAAGGAGGCCTTGGGGTGTTGGGACATAGTTGATCTTTGTGTGGGAGGTGTGTGTGCATGTGTTGCTCTCCTCTCTTTGGTTCTTGAGCTAAAGTGAACTAATTGCATGTGTTGCAATTAGAAGTGGTTTAGTGAGCTCTAGTGCATGTGTTGCACTTGAGTGAGGTCCTTGTGCATGTGTTGCACTTGGTGATCGCCGGGCGCATGTGTTGTGCTCGGTGAAGGTCAAGCGGAGGAGCGGCCTATTCTCTTGGAGGTTCTTGACTCCTAGGCAGCGTGGCGTCGTCTTGGGAGCTCTCAAGGTGTGAGAAGCCCGGCAAGTTTGTGAAGGTTCGGGTTGAGCCTACAGGCGTGAAAAACCACGACTAGTGGAAAGAGGCGGGTGCTCGAGCGGGAGCCGGTCCGAGTGGTCGGGCTTGCCTCAACGTGGACTAGGGGAGACCGGCAAGTCTCCGAACACCACGGAAAAATATCGGTTGTCTCTTTTACCTTCAAGTATTTACATTTATTGTATATTGTTTAATTGCTTGATTGTAATTAGAATTGCTTAGTGTTAATTGATTGATCAATTTAGCAATTCTAGTTTAGAGACATAATTTAGTTAGTGCACTAGTGAGCCTAGTTGATTTAGGCCTTAATTGTCAAAACCTATTTATCGCTTCGCATATATCTTTGATTAGGTTTTGACTTAGGGGTGTATTAGGCGATTGATCTTAGTGAGCGATAGAATTTTGTAAAACGCCTATTCACCCCTCTAGGCGCATCCTCGACCCTACAAGTGGTATCAGAGCCACGGTAACTCTCATTTTAGGCTTAACCGCTTAGAGAGTAAAAAGGATGGCAACTAGAAGTTTAGTGCACTCCACCGATTCACATATTTTTGATGGCTCAAATTATGCTTCATGGAAAATATTTATGATTAATCATTTTAAATCCATGAGCCCACAAATATGGTGGATCGTAGATGTCGGCATTTCTTCTCCAATAAATGATATTGCTCCAACTAAAGGAGAGAGAAATGTCTACATCTCGGCGCTCAAGCTACTAATGTTTTATTCGGTGTTGTGGCGTAGAAATATTTAATCTCATATGCAACCTCTCAAGCGCTCATGAAATGTGGATCAAACTTCAAGATAAATTTGAATCATCCACAACAATTGAGGATTGCAATGAGGATGAGGAAGTGTCGGTTGATGATCTTTCAACATCAACATCAATTGATGAACCGACAACTCCGTCAACCTCAACCTCGCCTCTAGCGGCAGCGATTTTTCAATTCCATCAAAAATTCGTTGCTTTATGGCGAAAGGTAAGAATGAGGTAAGTGATGCGAAGGTGAGCCCTCATATGATGATCTTATGAATTTATTAGAGGAGCTCAATGAATTTCTTGGAAAGGAGAAAAAAAATACAAAGCTTTGAAATTAGAACATGATTCACTTCAAAATGATTATGATGTTCTAAAAGAAAATCATGAGAAACTCCTTTTCAAGGAATTCACTAAAGCTAGTGTGGATATTGCCACTCAATGCAATCTAGTTGATGAATTGCATCACTCAATTCAAATTACAAACAATTCATCAAACAAATGCATATCCACCTCAAGTGATGATATGCCTTGTAGCTCTAATTCAATTGCTAGTATTTCCTCTATGTCTTGTGAGACTAACCTTGTAGAGGAAAACAATGAGCTCAAGGCCCAAGTCATTAAATTGGAAAATGACTTGAAGAGGTGCGTTAAAGGAAAAGCCCTCCTCGACGAAATCTTGAGCAAGCCAAGGGCGCCTCAAGACAAGCGAGGACTCGGCTACAACTCCAAGAGGGAGAATAGCAAGACAAGGCACAACGCGCGTCACACGAAGACAATCAAGTGCTTCAATTGCAACAAGAAGGGCCACCTCGCCTCCGTGTGCCCAAATCAAGTGGATGATAAGCCACAAGCATCAACCATGAGGCTAGCAGCAAGGAGCAAGTCAAATCGGTCAAGAGAGGGCCAAATAGTGTGACATGCTTCAATTGCGGGAAAAGGACATTTCGGTGAGGATTGTCCCAAAGGTACTACCCTAAGCCCATTCTCATAAATGATAATTATTTGCTTAGGAAGGACAAGAATGGCAATGTGTTAGCCAAACTTGTCAAGTCTCCTATGCTGATTAAAATGATATTCATTTGCATAGGAAGAGTATTTCTAGAAATGTAATTGCTCAAAATAATAGATTTCCTAAGAATAAGAAAATTCATGATAATCATATGCTTAGGAAAAATAATTATAGCAAAACATTTGCTAGAAATGCTAGATCCTCTAAGCGTTCTTACTATAATGATTATCATATGCTTAGAAGAGATCAAACTAGAAATAATTTTGCAAAGTATCATTGCCCTCCTAAGCCATTTCATAAAAATGCAAATCATTTGCCTAGGAGGAATAATTATTGCAATTCTATTTCTAGTCATGTTAGTAAATTCAAAAATGCTAAAATTAGGACCATTTGGGTTCCTAAATCCATTGTGACTAACATTGTCGGACCCAACAAAGATTGGGTATCAAAAACTGCCTAAAAGAATTTTAGGCAATAAAGAGATGGATTGGACGCTTGCACACTCATGGAGGAGAAGGATTATATTGATCTACAAGTGGTGTCAAGCATGAAGATAATCATGTCCATCATAAGCCAATGCCATCTCGGTAACAAGTATTTAAATTATTTACTATTATGTCTTATAGCCTTGTGTAGGTTATATTGTAATATTCATGTTAAAATCAATTTAGATTACTTGTTATGGCCACTTGCTCTTGCCTCTTATCTAGTCTCTTAATTGCCAATCTTGAGCAAGTGTAGAAGTGGCACATTTAGGGGGAGTGTTAATTCATATTCATGTGTACCACATCCTCGTGTGCCCATATTTATGTAAGTGCATATATATATATATTTTCAAAACCAAACCATTTAGCCAAAAGTCAAAATTTTATATACTATTACTAATCTTGTGAAAAACTAGTTGAAAAATGTATACAAATGTTTTTGAAATGTTTTTCAAAGGTTTTGGCTTTACAAAAATCTATTTTGAAAAGAAAATGAGTTTTAACGTCAAAATCTAGTTACTAGTATCTTGATTTTGATTTAAACTTATATTTTTCATAGAATTAAAAGTAAAAGGATTTTGAAAGTATTTCCAAAGTGAAAATCCTAGAGTTGGTCATTCTTAACAATTTTCGTGTTCAAAAGATTTTCAAAAGACCAACTTATCAAAAGATATTTGATTTTGAAACTTGCCGAAAAACTATACTTGACCCATAATGGTCATACCATTGCACTTAGTGAGTTTCTCCATTTGAATCCATTCTTGTGTAGAATTGTGATTCAAAATGGTATTTTAGACTCATACACAAAATTCAAATCCATATATCTTACCCCATGCTTCATTTGAATTCTTGTGTTGATTGGGATTTGACTTTGCTTCTTAATTGGACTATTTAGATCAAAAGTCAAAATTGTATTAAAATGACCCAAATTTGTGAAAAACTTTGAAAAACTATTCTATTATGTATTTCAAATGTTTTACAAGCTTTCAAAATGAAAACTCTATATTGAAAACTAATTTGGCTCAAAACAATTTGATTTAATCCAAAATAGCCTATTCTAGCACTATGCTAAATTGTTGGCATTCAAGTTGGATTTCATCCTAAATCTTGGCTATACACACTCTTGATACACCAATATAAGCCATGAAAATCAAAATTGCATGAAATCCAAATTGAATTGCAATTTTGAGGCTTTTCGTAATCGATTTCCTTTTATGCCTCAAAGCGCAAATCGCCATATCTTTAAAAATAAAATTGCTTTTGAGAAAATTCTTTTGAAAAACCTTCTAATTAGTCCAAAGTTCATCTCTGCAAAATTTCAAATCCATTGGATTTCATTTGAATCATTTTTTGATAAAAATTTGCAAAAATCCGAGTCTCGATGCATCAAGGCGGTACTACCGGCCGGCATCTTGATAATGCGGATTTGCGGTACTATCGACCATATGTTGCGGTAGTACCGGCCATGACAGAATTTATTCTGAATTTTCAGAATTTTCTCGAGGTTTGCTTTGGGATATCTTTTGATTGGAAAGTGCTTTTCAAAAATTCTTTTGTAAAATCTTCGTATGATCCCAAAGTTCTTTTGAGCAAAATTTCAAAAGTTTTACAAATCATTTGAAAAGATTTCCAAGTGGTATCAGTTATGAGCACTTTAATTAATCTTAAAGCGTGATTTTCACTTGATCTTTTGAAAAGACAAAACTTGCGCAATTCAAATGCAAATAACTCCATAATTCACTTGTTGAACATCTTTGGGGAGTTTATTCATTGCAAGTTTTGGGCACTTAATTGCTTCCAAGTGATATCATGTCTTTGTTTTGCTCTGATACTAAATCTTTTTGGACTTCATTAATCTATTTTGAGCTTTTCTTCTTTCGATACCCGTAAGTACTTATTGCTCTGAGAATATTGCTCTGATACTCATCAATGTTATCGAAAATTCTTTCAAGTGGTATCAATTCTTTATGAGTTGATCCTAAGCGGTATCAATTGAGTTTTTATTCATTTCATATGCTTACAAGTGATATCATTTGAGTTTCTCTCTTCTCCAAGTGGTATCATGGTTATTATTGATCTTTTCTTCTTGTGATATCCTTATTAATGTGGATTTCTTTTTAAGTGGTATCATTGAATTCATTTATTTCCTACAAGTGGTATTTCATTGCCTCTTTGTAGCATTACTCCGATACCCACATTCTTGATTAAGAGTTTCCTCTCAAACTAAAATTGTAAGTTCAACCGCTTAAGAACTCTCTGTGTGAGATTCTTTATGAGTTGAAATACATTAAAGAGGGAAATCTCTTGTTGAGCATTGTTCTCCATGAAAATTTAAAAATGCTCAATTCTTTTGGATTTTCAAGTAAAACCCTTGAGATTAATTTTACAAGTGGTATCTATTGTCTCAAGTGGTATTTATTTCTTTTTGGGTTCCTCGTTTGAACCGTTTAGGCAAATTATTAGATTCTTCAAAAGAATCATGTTGATAAATTGCAAAGCCTACTAAAATGAGGAGTGAGTTATTTGAATGTGTTTCAAATAACCCGTGTGATACCCTTCTTTGTTTTTCATGCTTATCTTTACAAGTGGTATCCATATTTGCAAAGTGCCTATCTCTTTCAAAAGTGGTATCCAAAATCCCGAATATGGCCTCTTTTCGAGTTTTTCTTCTTTTGGTATTAGGCCATATTACAAATGAAAACTCGTTTTATTCCTTGTATATCTTTTCATTTGGGATTTCATTGCCTATCCTTTTCAATTGGTATCTAAAATATAATTCCTTGCCTAGGTCATAAGTGTTAATTCTAATTCTTGTATGACCTTCATTAAAAAAAATAATTTCATAGGGGAGAATTAGGAGCTTAAAAGGAAATGGTTAAATGCCAAAGGGGGAGAATAATTGAATATTTAATGAGGGAAAATATTTGCCAAAAAGGGGGAGAATGATTAAGTTAAATTTTATAAGATGTCAAAAAGGGGGAGATAATGAAAAATCTTATTAATGATAAATGTTTAATTGCCAAAAGGGGAGAATGTTTTTCAAGTAAATCTTTTAGTTTTCCATTTTTTGGTGTTTAATGCCAAAAGGGGGAGAATTAGGAAGCTTAATAGCATTTGGTTTAAAAGAGAATTAATATGCATATGTATTCAAATAGCTTAAATTCTCTCGATATGTTAGTTTTAATCCAAATGTGCTCATTAAGCTTGGATTTGTCATTAATCACCAAAAAGGGGGAGATTGTAAGTTCAACCTTCATTAGTTATGGTTTTGGTGTTAATGACAAATCTAATATTAAGTTTATCCCCTAATGCGATATTGTTATTAATGACAAATCTTATATCGAGACTAACTTGTTTAGTTAGAATATCTTTGATTAATCTCATCGCATTGAAAAATGGAAAACCCAAGGTATGTTTGCGTATTCATTCTAGTATTAGTTGCATACTTTGGAGTCAAGTTAAAATATGAATGTCCCCATTATATTAACCACAAAATGTGCATCATGTTTCCCAATCCATATATTACATGGATGCACATACTTAGGGGAGTTAAGTAGTTTAACTTGATAGTTTCATTGTATTGATCTATTCTTTATGGACACATATAAGGATCAAGACAAAGAAACTAAATCATTGAGTATATATTTGAATTGCCTAGTTATAAGTATACTCATGGTAATATAGGATATACTCAATACGATCAATTTGAATATGTGCATATTATCTCCAAGTCAATCATATTTATGCACATATACATGTGGAGTTTATTCTATAGTTGATGACTTAGAGTAATGATCATTTCCATATAGTTTACAAATAATGGATCATTACTTTTCATCAACATGAGTATATGAAAACTTGTGTAGTTAATATATACTCATATCAATTTAAATGATAATTTAAATTGAGTTCATTTGTCTTAATTAATTATTAACGAACACTTCATCATGTGTTGATGGTGTTCCGTGATTAATTGAGGACAAATGAATAGTTCTTAAGTATAATTAAGCATGAGTTGCATTATTGTACTTAAGACACATATAAATCATTTAATTTGATTTAGGGTTGTGCTCAATTGATCTAGAGGCATCCATTATGTGTTAATGGAGTGCAAGAGATAATTGAGACAACCATGCATCTTGGACTAACTATTTTATGAGTTGTGATTGAGTTAGGTCCAAAGATGGATGAGATGATGAGCACGGGACAAGGGCGGCATCATGAGTTGATGGGCGTCAAGAATGGATCGAAGAGTCGAGTAGAGATCCGGGGAGTATCAAAGTGATGATCATAAAGACCCCAAAGGGATTGCTTGCGTCTTGTGGCGAAGGTATAATTAGATAGGCTAAGGACTTTGTAGTCTTTGAGTCTAAGGTTTTTATCGCCGTGCTATTAAGAGGGTCGTTCCTTTGGCAGGCTTCATCATGTGTTGATGATCTCATTCGCGTTCACTCGAGCTCAAACCATTTGGATTTGGTTTTTGCATGAGGTTAACCATTTGGCATGTGTTGCGAATGGGTTAAACTTATGCTTGGTTGTATTTGGTTTTAGCATTATGCTTTGATTTGCATGTGTTGCAAATAGGATAAGCTAGTGCGTTGGCTTTTGTGAAGTTCACTTTTGCATGTGTTGCATTAGTTGGCGCTTCATGTTTTGGTTATAAAACAATCTTTATAAAACCGTGAGTTTGCTTGGAGCTAAGTTTTGCATGTGTTGCAAAAGGAGAGCTCAAGCATGATTTAGTGTTTGTGTGTTTGGAGCTAGAGGCTTGCATGTGTTGCGAGTAAAGAGCTCATACTGATTGATTTGGTTTTGATGTGGAGTTGGTTTTGGTGTTGCATGGAACTAGAGAATTGCATGTGTTGCAATTAGAGTTCATGCATCGTGAATGATGTTGCTTGGAGCTAGACTTTTGCATGTGTTGCAAGAGTAGTGCTCAAGCATGAAATGGTGTTTATCGTGTTATTTGCAAGTTCGTTGTCTTGAATAGGCGAGGTTTATGAGTCAGGAATCCGAGAGCATGTGAGTGGGGCTTGCAGGTGTTGGCAAGTTGACCGGGTCTTGTGTTGACCTTCACATGGCTAGGGGATTAATCTCATAAACTTAAGTTTGATTTGTATCGTTTTGCAAATAGATCTTGAGTTAGTTTTTGGTGAAATGTGTTTTCGCCATTTGGAGTTAGTTGTGGTGCAAATGTGTTTTGCAAATAAGCGTTGGAGTTATACGTGTCGATCCTAGAGCATGTGTTGGCATTTGCAAATGTGTTTTGCAAAGTGTCGGGATCATGTGTTGATCCTTACATGGCTAGAGGGTTGAGCGTGTAAGTTCGGTGTTTGGTTCTTGGAATGCGTTTCGCATTTTAGTTCTTGATTCTTTGGCGTGAGCTAAGATGGTGCAAATGTGTTTTGCGTGTGTATGATCATGTGTTGATCATCCTTGAAGCTCAAAGAATAGGTTTGTTTTTGGAGAAATGGATTTGGAGTTGAAAATCTGGATTTTCTCTGGTAACACTATCAAGGCAGTGCAAATGATAGTACACCGCGAAAGCGGTACTACGGCCGTCGATTAATGATAGGTTTTTTCGAAAAAGTTTTTTTGGATGTGTGCGGAGCGGTACTACAGGCCTTGGGGCAGTACTACATAAGTCTTGATACTACGCGCCTCGAGGCGGTAATCTGGGAATATGGCGTTGGGCCGAGTTGTTGAGCTTTGGTACTACCGGCCCTTAGAGGGCGGTAGTACCGCAAAAGGCTGTTTTCGCCCAATTTGCCCCCCAACGGCTAGTTTTGGCATGGAGGCTATAAAAGGAGGCCTTGGGGGTGTTGGGACAGAGTTGATGCTGTGTGGGAGGTGTGTGTGCATGTGTTGCTCTCCTCTCTTTGGTTCTTGAGCTAAAAGTGAACTAATTGCATGTGTTGCAATTAGAAGTGGTTTGAGTGAGCTCTAGTGCATGTGTTGCACTTGAGTGAGGTCCTTGTGCATGTGTTGCACTTGGTGATCGCCGGAGCGCATGTGTTGTGCTCGGTGAAGGTCAGCGAGGAGGCGGCCTATTCTCTTGGAGGTTCTTGAGCTCCTAGGCAGGCGTGGCGTCGTCTTGGGAGCTCTCAAGGTGTGAAAGCCCGGCAAGTTTGTGAAGGTTCGGGTTGAGCCTACGCGGCGTGAAAAACCACGACTAGTGGAAAGAGGCGGTGCTCGGCGGGGCAGGTCAGTGGTGGGCTTGCCTCAACGTGGACTAGGGAGGCAAGCAGAGTCTCCGAACACCACGGAAAAATATCGGTTGTCTCTTTTACCTTCAAGTATTTACATTTATTGTATATTGTTTAATTGCTTGATTGTAATTAGAATTGCTTAGTGTTAATTGATTGATCAATTTAGCAATTCTAGTTTAGAGACATAATTTAGTTAGTGCACTAGTGAGCCTAGTTGATTTAGGCCTTAATTGTCAAAACCTATTTATCGCTTCCGCATATATCTTTGATTAGGTTTTGACTTAGGGGTGTATTAGAGCGATTGATCTTAGTGAGCGATAGAATTTTGTAAAACGCCTATTCACCCCCCCTCTAGGCGCATCCTCGACCCTACACCAACGCGGTGACGCAAGTAAAAACCTAGCAGGACATCCGCGTTTAGCTGGTGGAAATATAGTGCCGACCTTGTCAGGGTAGGATGATGGCGATGAGCGTGGGGAGGATGGTTGTAGAGGATGAGCGATGTGGGAGGACTATGATTTTGGGAGATATGGTCGATGGCAATGGCCCAAACCCTACACGGCTAGCGAGTCACAAGAGATGAGGCGTAGCCTCGTTTTACGTTGGAGAGGGGGAAGATCGAGGAGAAAAACTAAAGGATAATTGACTCATACCGATTGCATTTGCAGATATTTTCAATGAAGCTTAGTGGCAAATGATTATTTCCATCCCACAAAAGCCAAAACAAGCACCTCTATGCTGGTTTTTGGTTTACAGTAATATGGTAGCTCAGGCTTTTCCAAAAGCACGTTAAAAAGTCTTTATTTGTTTGGAATTTTAGTTTTTAAGCTGGAGAAAAATACTAAATAAAAGGGCCTACGTTTTCATGTTAGGGAGGCGGAAAGAAAAAAGGACAAAGGCAGCTTCGAGCAGGATCGATACTTGAACCGTTCACAGGCTAGAATAGTGGCGAGCTAGGCCGAAACAAGAATGGCCCAAAAAGGAAAAACGTGTTTTTATTATTATTCTTAATTAATTAATTTTAGAAGTCATGTTTTAATTTTTAAAATCAGTAAACTAGCTCCAAAAATAAAAAATGTTTTAGGGAGGCTCATGAAACTATCTAGTTTTTACTAAAATTATTTTCAGGATTTTTCCACCTTTTAATATTTCTCAAAAATTCGAGAATTTCTGTCTTTATTAGAAAGAAGCTTTCAATAAACACAAACAAATGCATGAAAAACTGAGAAATGCGTAGAATAGTATTTTAACACTTACATAGAGTCTAAATATTGGGCAGTTAAAAAATTCTTTTCTTCTAATTTAAGGATTATATATTATGGTGTCTTTAACCCACTACTACAGAACGACACATCACTATCACTTTATCTGTGTCGGTTCTTAAGTTTTTCGGAAAAAACGATTGTGATAAGTAACTTCGGAAGGGTGTTAGTAATAATCACTATCGGTTCTGAGATTATAAGTGATTGTGATGTAGCACTGAAACATCGAATCGGTTCTCTACTAAAAGTGATAGTGATGTGCACGGTCATCGAATCGGTTCTTTTCATAGAAGTGATAGTGATGATCACGTGATCATCACTATCACTTCTATGAAAAGAACCGATTCGATGACCGTGCACATCACTATCACTTTAATGAGAACCGATTACGATGTGCACATGGTTATCACTATCATTCTTTTTATAAGCGATAGTGATGACCGTGCACATCACTATCACTTGTTGAAAAGAACCGATTCTAATGTGCTCGTGCTTATGTCTAGAGTGATGGCGTGCACATCGATGTCGCTTTTGAAAAGAACCGATTCGATGTGCCTCGCTAGGTTATATATACCACTCATATTTGAACTCTTCTCTGTTTTTGCTCGGAGGAGATTTCTCCGCCACCACGAGAAAATAGCTCATATTGTGTGGTTGGAATCCATAGTTGGGTGAGAAAATTTGAAGTCCTCATGGGTGGGTATTAAGAGGCAAAATTGAAACCCTATCTTGAGGAGATTCCCTCTTTTGCCCTCTATTGCGGTTTTCTTCAAAATATGAGCAGCAATTCTTTAAACCCTTCAATTTTGCTCTGGTAATTTCGATATGTCGTCAATAAAGTTTAGGTTGCCTTTGGAATTGTGTGCGTGCTTTCAGATTTCACACTCTTTATTTGACAAGCGCATATCTATTTAATTTTGTAGTCACGATCTCTGTTTATATATATGGAATTATTATTGCTATCATGTGATAAGCTGTTATTAGAGTTTAGGCGGCGTAACCTCGTCTCCCGTTCGAGGTGCTTATTTATAAATATCTTTGAGCGAAAGGGCATATTTATAATGCGCGATCTCGAATTGTCCACGTTTTTGGACAATTCGAGGATATATGGTTCGAGCAAGTTCTGGTGTGTTGTACAACTTGAGTAGATTTGGTGGCGTCTCTCTGGTGTTCTCCGGATACACACCCTCTTGACTGTTGTCGAGGCGTGTATCGGAGAACAATGAGAGATCTTCAAATTTTCTCTGAGTTGTACAACAGAACTTGCTCGAACCATATATCCTCGAATGGGATTAGGACCTAACCTATTTAGAGATTAGGAGTCATCATTGGTACCCTTGATTTGTTTCGTTGTAGTAGAAAGATTTGCAAGCTCTTGCACTAGCTATATAATTAGATTATTTGATATCGTTGTTGATGTTAAAAATTTATGTCTCTTATGTAGGGAATTGGAAGCTTTAAACCGGGGAAGAAGCTAGGTATCGATCGTGAGTACATTTATATATCTTGGAACACGTCCACTATTTTGCAAAGGTAATATTAATTGAAATGATGTCTCAATATTTAAAATAGCTATAGCTAGTTGTCGCTCGAGTTTTCCTTAATTTATTGTACGAAATTTAATTGCAGATGGACCGTGAGGAATGGATGTATCGGAAAAGCCGTGTGAGTGCTGAATTTGAGAGGGTGTTAAGGAGTTCAAAAAATTGCGAGAAGGCGACATGGTGAGGAGGGTGTAAACTTCATATATTGTCCTTGCATTGATTGCACCAATCTGAGGAGATTTAACAACTCATCTCAAATTGAGGACCACGATTCGGCGTGGCCGTGAGGAATTACACATGTTGGATCCATCACGGGAGGCGGTAGTACCCTCCGATATGCAGCGAAGATACGGTGGAACCGGATGACGAGTTGCGACTGATATGTTTGAGGAGGATAATTTGGAGCAAATGTTGCGGGATGTGGAGGTAATTACGAAAAGAGAGTTTGAAAAGTTTAAAAGCTTGATAGAAGGCGATGCCAAACCATTGTTCACATGTTGCAAAGCGGAATACACGAGTTGGGTTCGGTCCTTGCATTGTTCGAGCGAAGGCAAAACACCGTTGGACGGATACAAGTTTCAATGCACTACTAGTTCTTCTATCGGATCTGCTTCCGGAGAAGCGAGTTGCCAACAAGCATTTATGAAGCGAAGAAGCTACTATGTCCCATGGGAATGGAAATAGAAAGGATGCATGCATGTCGAATGATTGCATCTTGTCTTATGCTTGCACATCGGGCTGCACGTTTGTCCAGTTTGCGGTGTGCCCCGGTACAAACAAAAGGAGAAGCGTAACGACAAGAAGCGTAAGAGCCGGGGCAACGACGGTGAAGAGGTCATCACTAAAGGTGCACCGGCCAAGGTATTGTGGTACTTGCCCATCATTCCCCGTCTGGAGCGGTTGTTTGCAAATCCGAGAGAGGCAAAATTGTTGCGTTGGCATTACGAGTCTCGAAAGGAAGATGGCAAGCTGAGACACCTGCCGATTCGGCTCAATGGAGAAACATCGATTGGAAACATGAGGAGTTTGGTGCGAAATGAGGAACATAAGATTTGGGTTGAGTCACAAGCGGAATGAATCCGTTTGGTAACATGAGCGATCGTCCTGACACTGACCCGGTTCATTGTGTATCTACAACCTCCCTCCTTGGCTGTGCATGAAGCGGAAGTATATCATTATGTCATTACTAATCTCGGGACCCAAACAGTCGGGAAATGATATTGATGTGTACCTTGCACCATTGATCGAGGATTTGATAAAATTGTGGAATGAGGGGGTCGTCGTGTGGGATGCGTACAAAAGAGAGCATTTCACCCTACGGGCTATGGTATTTTGCACCATAAATGATTTCCCGGCCTTTGGTAATTTGGCGAGTTCTGATCTGAAAGGAGCCAAAACGTGTCATATTTGTGAAGAGGAGACTGAGAGTCTATGGCTGCCGAATTCCAAGAAAACTGTGTATATGGGTCACCGTAGGTTTCTACCTCGAAGTTATCGATCTAGTAAGATGGATGACAAATTTGATGGGAAGAGGAAGTCCGTTCGACACATGACCTATGAGTGGAAGCCAAGTATATTCACGTGTAGAGGATATCGATGTTCAACGACGGAAAGAGCCATAGATCTGTTAGTCCTAGGACCATTTGGAAGAAGAGGTCAATATTCGGGACTTACTGCGTCTTGGAAGGAGTTAGATGTCGGCATTGTATTGATGTCATGCATGTTGAGAAGAATATCTCGACAACTTGGTTGGCATCTGCTGAACATACAGGAAGACCAAAGATGGTGTCAATGCTCGTCGCGACATGGCCTACATGGGAATCAGGCCCAGACTTGCAGTGATAGAGGAGGATGGAAAAGGCCCGTACATCCCTGCTGCATGCTACACCCTATCCAAGAAGGAGAAAGAATATCTCTGCAAATGTCTCCAAAGTATTAAAGTTTCATCTGGCTACTCCGCGAACATTAAGAAGCTTGTGTCTATGGATGATTTGAAGTTGTTGGGCATGAAGTCCCACGACTGCCATGTCTTGATGACCCAAATGCTCCCAGTTGCAATCCGAAATATTCTTCACGGTGCCATCAACAGGGCAGCGGTGACCATTGCGGCTTCTATGTCATGCAGTACATGCTCATCGTGGTCGGCAACTCACAACTTTTCCCTAAGGTATATGTACGTGCATAATAATATACTTAGCCTTTTACATAGAAATTTTGAAACTGAAATTATCTGATCATTTACATTTTGCGGAAGATCAATATCCCCGAAGAGTTTAGACAACAAAGCACTCAACAATTTACGAGACCACTTATGCGATTAGTCTTGGTTAGAAGTTATATCGAGAGGATGGCGAGGTTTAGAGATCTGAAGCATCCTACTAGTCCATATGAAAACAATATTAATAATATATGTCAATTTGATATGTATCGAGGAAGTCCATGTCTTGATTGTCAAGCATGTTTGAGTTGTATATTGTGAGCGACTATGATATATATGTGTTGTAATTAAAGCGTTTACGTTACGTGAATGTGATATATGCATCCCGTGTTACGTTACGTGAATGTGATGATATATATTGTGCATTACGTATTGAGAATTTAATCTGTGCTTTTTTGGAGAATTTGCAAAATGGCACACTCGAATCAGGTCATCGAATCGGTTCTTTAAGGGAGTGATTCGATGACCCCTCATCGAATCACTTCTTTAAGAAAAGTGATTATGATGAGGGGGTCATCAGAATCACTCCCTTAAAGAACCGATTCTGATGAGGGAGTCATCAGAATCACTTCCCTTAAAGAACCGATTCTGATGAGTGGGTCATCAGAATCACTTCCCTTAAAGAACCGATTCTGATGACATTTTATCACGATCGGGTCAAAACCGATTCTGATAGCTCCACCTCATCACTATCTAAGGACATCGTATCGCCACTAGAACCGATTCTAATGCTAAAAAAGAACCGATTCTGATGTGCCGTTCTGTAGTAGTGACCTCACCTGTATATATATAGCGCAAAAGATTTGCATATCTATATTACTTAAACAAAGTGTTCTGTAAGCCACCGGTAGGTGATTTTGCGATGCAGGAGCGTAACAGGTGACGTGTATCGGCTGACAACACTTCTGTGATCAAAGACATAGATATTTTTATAAGTATGTTTAAAAAATATTAAATTTGTAAAAAAATAATTGTAGATGCTAGAAATGCGATGACTTCGGAGGGCGGATGAGAGAGAGGGCCCGGCTTCAAAGTGGAATTTGCCTCTGGTCTCAATGCCGTTATTGGGGCACACGTTTCGGGATGCCAGAGGGAAGCAGACACTGTCTCTCCTGTAGCCTAAAGCAGCCGTGGAAAGTGACGCTATGCTTATACAGAGTTTCAAACTTTATAGTCTTACAGCCACTTACTTCTGTGGACCCAGATCGGCTATAGCTGTGCAGCTCATGCCGCGGAGAGATTATTTGGTCCATTTGGATGGAAGATCGATCACTATGGAAAGACAGAAGGTAAGCTAAGCTTGATCTGATGCTTCTATACATAGTTCTACCAACTTGGCTACTCCAAACTGCATGCAAAAGATCCACGTGATGATCCTATCCTGAAAATAGGATGGTGTGTTTACACATGATGTCGGTCGTCCTGTCGGTCAATGATGCATATTAACTCAATATATAACTTGGGATGACACTAACATTGCTAGCTTCCCAGCATCAAACATACAATACTCCCTCCCCTTGCTCGTCGGATCAAACGGTTAATACAAGACAGAAGTCTGTATTTGGTACAGTCGGTAATAACGATGATGGCTGATTCGCGTGCAGGTGTTGTGTAGCAAAGTTTGGATGGGTAGGGGGGGTGTGGTGAATAGTTGTGGATAGATCGATCTATCAATCAGATGGCAGGATGGGGACAGTGGCCATTTGCTGCTGCTGCGTGCGGCGTCTGTTCCGCTTTCTCTTGTCGCTATAGGTGAGCAGTGATTGATCTGAGTTTGGTACGTACGAGTATATGGTGGATGCGCAGGGCAAACACTCCACCTATATAGCCTACATGGCTAGGAGCTGCTGCTGGTGAGTGTCCCCTAGGCTGCAAGGCTCGCTCGGCACAGATGCTCTCTTTCTTGATGTTTATTGGGAGGGACAATTATTTCTTGCTGGTACCGTCCACTGCTACTGTCTAGTGCGTACTCTCCCCTCTGCCACTGCTTGCCCTCAAGCTTACCCTCGCTCGCCCTACTGTTTGACCGATCTCTCCCCCTCTCTCTCTCTTCATGCACACAAGCACATGGTCGGAAAAATCTGCTGCTGGCTGCTGCGCTCCTGCTAATAATGGTCAGACACTGATGGGGATCTGAGCTAAGAGCACAGTCTCTTGTTTGCATGGACATGCTACCAACACAGTTATCCCAGGGATAAGGGCATTTTTTTTCTGTCCCTGAGAATTGAATGGGAAAATCTAGTGGCTGATAAATCGGAACAGTCATCTTCCTTCCAGAGGACGAGACGCGTTTGGATCAAAGGAAAATCGGGAGCTGCTCTGAAGGTCTTGTAGTGTTCAAAAAAAGAAAAACTGAACCGCAAGGTAGAATGTGCTATGACATCATTTTGTTACATCCGAACCTTATCATGCTCAGAGCAGGCCCGTCGGCAAACGGGTAAATCAAGCTGAAATATGAACCGAGTTGTACCAGCTAAGTTTAACTCAAAAGTTCAGCCCGGTCAAGTACTTGGGTCAAGCGAGTCGTTAGATCCAGCCTAGCCGTGCCATCAGCTCGGCCTGTGCCAATGGGCCAACCTAGCCATGTTGCCCGCGTTAGTGGTTGACGCCACACGGATGTATCAAGCTGGGCTTGTGGCTATTGCTCGCCCTCACCAAACACTAGCACCGCTGGCGCACAACGAGTGGGCCGATCTGCGTTCTCTCGTGTAGTCGCCTAGGCCTCATTCCCACGCGCCGAGCTTTGCGGTTCTGCAATTTTTCGACGGAGCGCTCTGCATTTTATTGTCCAAGAGACTTTTGCCTCTATATTATTATATGTGTTGGTCGCCTCTTATCGGTGCATTGTGATTGATATCAGCACGAAGGTCTCTGAGGCTGATCAAGATCATCTGTCTACATCAATCAACGCTACATTGGATTTTGATCAGCATCAAGTAATTATATCTACTGCAAGCCGCACATAAGTTCTAAGCATGCAAGATAATCACAACTAAGCAGTATTTTAATTCTACAGATTAATTTCCTTAATTACCTAATTAGTTGTTCTTAAATATAGATTAAAGACTATATTAATCTAATCGACCAATTAGGGTTCACGTTTACGGTTCATCAAAACAATGAAAAAGAGACATAATGTTGTAGGGCTGCGCCGCACGCCCATAGCACACCACTAGCCATCACGCCCCCGTTGGGACTTGGGAGTCATTCTGGGGGCACCCGTAGTGCGCCTCTCGTGCCAGCCACTCTACTGTGCCCACCGCACCACTGTGGCCACGCCTACCGCTCGAGTGTGCATGTCGTGCCTACCATATTGCTATTGGCCACGACTGTACTGTCCATCCCACATCGACCGCACTTGCTACTTAGATCACACTCGAAGTCAGCACTAGTCAGGCCACATCAGCTGCGCCCATCGCGCCTCCCAGATCACCGTGTGCTGTCTAGCTCCCACTATCGCCGCCACCCTAGGTGGCTAGTGCTAAAAACCCTAGCTCACCTAGCTAGGGCCAAATTTGTGGGTCACGGTCACAGGTAGCCCACACGTGCCGTAGAAATTTTGATCCAAATACTAAATTATTATGGGCCATAGCACTTTTGCTTTTTAACCAGGAAGTTTCGGTTAATTATACAGTATTTTGTGGCTACGGTCATTTTATAATTTAGCAACTGAAGAACCAACAAATAATAGAGATTTTGGGACTGTGGTAATTTTGTGAAAAGACCCTTAAATTTCACATAGTTACATAAATTTATTGGAATAAAGAAATTTTATATTATAGACCCTAACATCTCTAGTAATCCTAAAATAGTTAATAAATGCTGAAAATTATATTAAATACTAGAAATTGAATTTTTAGGTACATAGTCATCATACTTACTCAGTGGGATTCTAGCAATGACTGAAGTGCATACCAATGCTCAATAGGCTAGTAATAGCCATGGTCACAGAAAAATCCAAAGGCATAAAATGGGGAAATGGAAGAATTGTAGAATACCCAAGGGATGAGTCAAGTCCTAGCGGAGAAGTAAAATCAGAGGGCCTGGGAGCTTCCAGAAGCAAGTCTCAGCCAATAAGATTGCAAACACTATACAACCCTGCTTTAGGTGTGGATACACTGGCCATTAGTCACGTAACTACCAGACCTCGAAGCATTTGGAAGACCTTTGCTTGAAAAATCTAAAATACCCTAGGAGACAATGTTGAGACATATTTCAACGTTCAACCTATTGTTAACATGGACACTGAGAAATTTGATGACATGATTTTTAATTCTACTGAACTTGAGGAGTCCCAAAAAGACACTCACGACTTATATAGAGACATGAATTAATCTCCTAAATATTCTTTTGCTTAGCTAGTCGATGTCACATATTCCTTATGAGTCACCGTAAAAGTTTTCTTATCGTTTTAGTCCTATTTACTAAATGAGCATTGGTTTACTCTCCTATTAAGCAACTATCATTTGAAAGATTAATAAATTATTATTTTTCACATCAGTCTAAATGGTTTCCATATAGAGATAGAAAATGAGGATGGTACAGAATACCTACACATGACTATATTTAATGAGTGCGATAAACAAATGCTTGAAAATCTTCCTTCTTTCTCCTTAGGGTTATACTACACATATATAAACCTAAAGTTTACTATTCGACGAAAGCAATACTTACGAATTCAAAAATATTTAAGATTTGGTATGATGACTAGGTCATCTTGGGTTGAATATGATGAGAAAAACCATCAATAATTCTACTAGCCATATTATAACAACTACTAACTTTCTAGACATGAAAACTTCTTATGCCCTGCTTGCACTACAGGAAAGCTTATAACTACACCCTCTTATCTAAAAGTTAAGAAAAATTCATTAAATTTCATAGAGAGAATTCAAGTTGATATTATGGACCTATACAACCCCTATCAAGTCTATTCAGATAATTTATGGTACTTACAGATGTTTCTATTAGACAGTCCCATATATACCTCTTATCTACCGGAACCATACTTTTTATAAAATTAATTGACTAAATTATTAAATTAAGTGCATCCTTTCTAGGTAAAAGGATCAAGTCTATTCAAATGGACAATACTAGCGAGTTTACCTCAAAAGCATTTAATGATTATTATTTGTCTCAGAGCATTAATGTAGATTATTCAATACCTCATGTTCACACACAAAATAGCCTTACAAAATCATTAATTAAAACAATAAAGCTTATCATTAGGCAACTCTTCCATAATTTTAGGCTACCACCAGTTGTTAGGGTCACACAGTATTACATGTTGTTATATTAATTTAACTCATACTAACTGCATATCATAAATAGCTATGATGTCTATGTGCCAATCTCACCATCACACCGTACAACCATGTGCCCTTAATGGAAGTTGGGAATCTATATTGATTATGAATCTCCACCAATTATTAAATATCTAAAGCCTATGATAAGCGATCGGTATACGGTTTGATACGCTGATTGTATTTTTGACAATTTTCTAGGATTAGGGGGAGAAAAATAGTACCACACTAAAGAATACAGTGAAATAAATTGAAATATCACAGACATTCAGTGCTTGCACCCACGCACTAAAAAATCTGAACTTCAAGTGCGAAGGTTTATAAGGGAGTAATGAAATCTCACATACTTACAGTAAATACACCCAAGAGAGTGAAAATACCCTATAAGGATATTGAATCCACTCTTACACCTTATGATAAGCAGAGGGAGGTCTCTGGGTGCACGAGACTCAATTCTGCAGAAATGTTCATAGAAACAAATAACCAAATAAGTCTAATCACTCCACAAGACAATAGAAAAAGCTCAATCTAATATTGAGAAAATCCCTAAAATGAGGCAACTTGAAGATAGTAACTGCATCCTTGAAGTGAGCCATTCTAAAGATGATAACCCCAGCGAATATTTGCACATATAATCTGACACTGAGAAGTTGGAACACCCAAACTCCATGGTCATAGGAAATCACGAGGAGTTGGCAGAAATTTATGAAATTTTTTTAACTAATTATGTGGGTTTGAGAGAGTTGTAAAAAGGAATGATTACAATTGTCGACATAAATTTTGTCTCAAAAATTATTAAAATTCTTGATATGAGTCTAAAATAAAAGTCCATGGCTGAGTATCAAAGGCACTCAGATTGTGTTAAATCGAAAAAACTAATTGAGACAGAATTATGCTTTCTTAATAAAAGAAAAGTATTCGGTTCTATTTACCGAAAGACTACTAAAATGTTATCTGTAGGATCAAAATAGATTTTTATCCAAAAGAGAAATGAATGTATTCGGTTCTATTGACCGAAAGACTACTATAATGTTCTCTGTAGGATCAAAATAGATTTTTCATCTAGAAGAGAAATAAAAACAACTATATGATGAGATATAAAGAAAGGCTTGTAGCGTAATGTTCACGTAGAAACCTGACAATGATTTGAATAAAACTTATTCTCTTGTGATGAATGAAATAACGTTCCGTTATTTAATATCAACGGCAACTAGTTTAAACTTATCAATGCAGTTGATGGATGTAGTGACCATATATTTATATGAATCACTAGATCCAAAAGAGTCTAAATTCCATATCCTAATAAAATTAATGGCAACATGTATAGCGTCAAACGGTATATGCCACTATACGGAGTAAAACAGTCAAAGAGAATGTAGTATAGCCAACTTAATGAGTTCCTTTTGAAAAGGTGTTACTCCAATGATTATGATTGCCCTGTGTGTTCATAAAAAAGTTCATGGTTGCATTTTGTGTCATTTCAGTCCATATTAATGATCTAAATATAATCGGAACCACAGATAGAGATAGAAGAAGCAAATTCTTACCTATGACGGAGTTTGAGATATAAAAGAACTCTTGACCCTGTTTGTTTAGATATGACTGAACTTTATATTTTTCATAGGCGAATTTGAATATATTTCTAATGAATTCTGACTATAAATATGACATCATGTCGTATATAAAGGGAAGAGAGCTACGGCAGTCGTGTACGTTTACAACAATCACAAACCGAGAGAGCGGCACCAAGACGAGACCAAGTGTCAGTCAGGTCGACGCGTCTGGCAACTGTGCTGCGCCTGCGCGAGACTGTGGGCCGGCTGCAAAGCCGTGGCCGCGGCGGCGCTCGGCGCTTGCGCTTCCCGTCTGCAAACGCAGAGGCAAAGCTAGCCCGGCAACGCGGACGGATACCGGCCCATGGGAAGAGCCGCCACGCACTCCTTTCCCATCCCCGTGCGTACCGCGGTTGCGACGGGTTGCACGCCGTGCGCAATCGCAATGACAGGGCGGCTCATTCACGGCCCAGTCTGCAGCATGCTTAGGGGTGGGCATTTTTAAACCGAAACCGAATTATCGAACCGAACTGAATCGAACTGAACCGAATTAATCGATTATTTCGGTTATTTCGGTTTTCGATTCGGTTTTTGTTTTTGGTGTAATTCAGTTTTCGATGTTCGGTTCGGTTTTTCGCTTTCAAAAATCGAAATAACCGAATAACCGAATAGCCTATGTTCAATACTATTTTTATAGTATTCTTTCTAAAACCACTAAATAATTCACATGTTATAATACATTTATGCATATGTTTAGTATATTCATATGTTTTATTATGTATATATTGTAATTACATATGAATATTGTGTGGGTTTATCCATACTTTGTGTTGCAATATGAGAAGGACTAAATCTAATTTACCTAGTGTTATTCATATTTCGGTTAACCGAAAAAACGAAATAACCGAACCGAAATATTTCGGTTAATTCGGTTCGGTTTTTTATTTTTATCCAAGAAATTCGATTCCCAGTTTTCAAAAACCAAATTATTTTAAAACCGAAAAAATCGAACCGATTAAACCGAAAAAACCGAATGCCCACCCTAGCATGCTGGACGGTGGAGAACGCTCGCTGGTTTGACCTCCGCCGCGTGGAACAAAACTAAATTGCGCCGTGTGAAACGCGTGCAAACTAAACAAAGTTGGGCTGGATTCCCTCGAGGAATCCGCCATGATGTCGCAAAAGCTTCTTCCTTCCTTCTTTTAGGATCCTTCTCCTTGGTCCAGTGATGGCGATTTTACTGGTGAACTTCTCTGTCACCGTGGAGTGAAGCTTATCTGTGTCACAATTTTCCGGGCTACCGGAATCTGCACAGTCCAAATCTTTCCGATAGGCGTTGGTCGATGCCAGCATGGATGCCTAGATGGAGACCACCGGGTTAAGTCAAGGTGTTCCTATACAGTATTTTTTTTAAGGGATTTGATAAACATCAACCGGATGTTTTTTTGGTTGAAATCATCCAAATCTAAAACCATTGGATCATTGTTGAGATTCGCGAGTATCGATTACATCCGATCCTATGATTTGATGCAACGGCCCGGTGAATTTGGATCCGATCCAACGGCCCGGTGAATTTGGATGTTCGGGAGTATCGATTATATCCGATCGTATGATTTGATCCAACGGCCCGGTGAATTTGGATCCGAAATTCAATGGTTCTAGATTTGGGTGATTTCAACCAAAAAAACATCCGGATGATATCTATACACTCCTTTTTTAAAACAAAAAAAAGTTTCCAGTGGTCAGTAGAAAAGTCTATGCCGGTGAGAAATTACCGCTTGGGTACAATGCATCCCTCCTATTCGAACCACACTCTGTTCAGTGCACCCAACACTCATTATTCCAAACCGCAGCGACGATCCTGATCCATGTAAGGTGCTGGCTTACATGGAGAACCATACGATTGTGCTCCAACTTGCCACAGGTCGATTTCGCTTTTTTACTCGCGCTCCTTCACCACATGACCCGACGATCCTATCTGCCTGCCTACGAAGCAGCGCTTGGAGCTTCAAGGAATAATGAGACGCTACCCAGTTTCTGGCCACTGAGATTGTTCTAAGTTCTACTTAATCTCTCTGACATGTTTGGAAAAAGTCGCGCGACAGGAAGGGTCTTCTTCATACCGGTCTAGATCATGGGTGGGGAGCTGAACAAATTCCATGACAGCTAAAACTAATCGAAACTATCACCAATCCATAGGATTCAAACGAAAGCAGCCCACATATGCAAGGGGAAAAGCAGCAGGTAAAGGGCGCAAGAATTAGCCATGCAGGAGATGCTTTTGCTCGCCTTTGGGGCGAGGCTCGTAGGGGGAGCCTTTAGGCGATACGAAAAATCCTCGCTCTACTAGCTCTCATTTTCATGTCTTACATTCGCAACTGTATTGTCCATTTCACATGTAAGTGGAGGGAGGAACCATTGCTTTTTATGGGCAGCAAAGAATTGGATGATGCCGAGTGTTTGCCAATATGTTTCCCTGGTGGTCAATATGAGCCATGCAATGCTCTCAGAGTTTATAGTTTTATGTCGCTGAAAGGTTGAAGTCGAGAAAGGTAAAAAAAGAAAATGAGAATGTTTTCTTCGTCAGGGTTGAGATAAGATCGCATATTGAGAGGAATTAGAAGCCCAGGAGAGTCCCGAACATCTGAATGCAGAGACATTGACATCAGTAGAATCAATTTATGGTTTGATGCTACTTGGTATAGAAAGAAAATTGCAAAGCAGATTGATGGCGTGTATACATATGTTTTCTGAACATTCTGATAAATCTGTTTCTTTTTCTGATTATATTTTCTCTTTAGGCAAAGCAGAGCAGATGCTATCCAATATAGACAGATACAAAGGTGAAATGCATTGATGAAACATTGTGAGATACACATGTAAATGCGGTCTAGACTACTTTTCTGAAAGATAGAAAAAGCTAGTTCTACTTTCAATAGTAAGATGCATGTAGTATATTAATGGTAAAATTTAGTGTGACTTTTGCCAAGGAGAGGGAAAGTATTAGGTTCTTCTTTTCCACGTCGTGATGCACCACGGTTGCATTTCTCTATAAATTATCTCAAGCTTTTGTTGTTACTAGACTATAGTGCCTTTGCCTTTTCCTCGACTACATTATTCTTGTTGCTACGTACCAATGAGAGTCCCTTGAAATGCTATACGTCATTTGTTCGTCTAGTACTTTCCATTACGGGCAGGTCAACATCACTATAAATCCAGTCCGTTCTTTTTTTTTTTCTTTCCATCAAGGAAATTATCTTCCTAAATGAGCCGATAAGATTAATAGTACCTTAATTCCTACGCAATTGTGCCCATTCGCCACGCATCTCTTTCACTCACTTGCTTATGCAGTTGACTTTGAGAAGAACTTTTGCATGGCATAATATCTCTCTCATCTTCTTCTTCTTACTATATTCACACATCGTATATGTTGTAGGCTATCAATGCATAGACAAACTAATTCATCTAAGACCATAGGTAAAGGAACTTAAGAACACCTCCACTCATAATGCTATACATGGAGAATAAAGTTTGACCTCATGAGTGGCTTTGTACTTTTGGGCAAGAAACATATTTGATATTTGAGCACTAAGCGGAGGAATTTAATCTATGGTCAGCTAGCTGATAGCCCCATGTCTTTGAACCATCAGCTAGATGAATGTCATGTTGGGCGGCAATTAACTATCACTAACCCAGGACACTTCCGTCCACGAGAGATTCCGCATTTGCATTGACAATGTCTACACCTTCGTCGATTTCATTACAGTTCCAAACGTTTTATGGATTACACAATCATATCCAGTAGAAAGCACTCTATTTCAAGAGTAGTTCCTGTTTGATGCATTATACGTTCTGGTGTAAAGTGGAATAATTAGAACTAGCAGTTGTAGATGATTATTAAGTTATTGATCATTATGGACCTTAGGTACCCAAACTTGTTACTGATCTTTTTGCATGGAGCACTAAAGGTTCACAATACCCAATAGATACTTGTATACACATTGCCAAGCACTTGCATATCCTCCAGAAAGAACTCTGTAAAATCCAACCATCTGATACAACAGAGCCACTGCGCAAGAGAAGGGTAACATTGCAAGAATTAAAAGGAGGCGTTTCGTGGCACAATGGCATTGCAACAACTGTAGTACGCTGTATTCCCATCGACCACGGACAACGTCTTTTCAGCCGGATGAGCATCGGTTCGCTCAACAAATAGCAGCCCATACAAATCTTCCGTATACGATCTGTATGGACGCGTTTGACGACATTCCCCTTTCTTTTCTCATTCCCCTTTTTCTTTCTTTTTCTCGTAACAATTGATTGAACCTTCGAGGAGAAGAAGAATAATGGGCGATCGTCAAGAATGATTTGGTTCGTGCACTGCATTTTCCCTTTTGAGATCAAATATTGTTGATGAAGACGTAAATGTGATATTGTGATGCCAAGGCAAAGGAGGTTTACCCAAGTAAAAATACGTACTTCTAATACGAGCTGTATGTTCAGTACCGAGGTAAACGCATTTCCTTGTAACGGCCGGGATAGCAGCGGAGGCTAATTCAGGGTGATCCAACGGCTAACCGAGTGAGGCATAGTTAACATTGGCAAACTCGGTATTTGATACAGTAATTACCGACAATGGTTATTAGGTAATTGAGTAAAGCGGTAAGATAGTAGGGTATAAAAGCCCATTGTAACCGAACAGACAGAGATCATGAAAAGAAAATCTATCTAGTTCCTACCCATTCTGTTGAGCTGACATATGGTATCAGAGCTTGGTTCAGTGACGACTTAGAGCTGTAAAATCCCGGGAGGAAGGGTTAAGGAACTCGGAATCGATTCTGTCGGTTCCGAAGATCCCTGTGAAATTTTTTCCCTAAATCTGGTTGGCTTGGTCTGATCTGATCACCACGGCTCCTCCGAAGCCATCAGTGCAGACCAGGTTCGTGCTGGATGCAATGGGAGAATCCGCAGGGAGATCGGAGGAGAAATTAGCCTCGATCAAAGAGAGTCTTGACTTGTTGTTTGCTAGAGTTGAACAGATCAACACGACTCAACAACAACTAATGACAAGAACAGAGACAACAATCAAGGCGTTGGAGCAAAGTTCCAGGGAGCAGCAGCTACTTGCCAAACAAATGGAGGCAACGGCACAAGCAGTGTCACGACTTACAACCGAACGAGTGATGGAAGAGAATTGACACGGCGAAGGGCTTTTGCCGATGGCAGGGAAGGCATTATTCACTCCGACAGTGCATGAACCATGGAAAAGAGTAGATACTGAACAATCTCCTTCATCTGGAGGACCGCACACCACATGTTCGACGATTGGTCAACATGATATTTTAGGGCAGAATGTTTGACCACCAAAAGACACAGGAGTTCAAATGAGGACTTATCTACCAAAGTTGTCATTTCCAAAGTTTGATGGAGAAAGTCCTCGAGTATGGCCAGACAAATGCATAGACTACTTCAAGCTCTTTAATATCCCAAAATCTTTATGGGTAACAGTAGCCACAATGCATATGGAGGGCAATGTTGCCCGTTGGTTGCAGATGTATAAAGCTTTGAATGGATTGGGGGACTAGGAGCAATTCATTAGTGCGGTCGAACTAAAATTTGGGGCATTTGATCACCGAAGGCTTTTGGGTGAATTGGTGGACATCAAGCAAACTGGCACGGTGGCTGAGTACAAACAACAATTTGATGAGTTGAGGTATGAGATTTTTATGCATAATCCACATTATGGTGAAGAATTGTTTGTGTCACATTTTGTTAAAGGATTGAAACCAAATTTGCGAGGTGCAGTGCAAGGGCAAATACATGAAACGGTGGATCGGGTAGCCTTATTAGCAAGAGTGCAACAAGATATATTAGATCAGAACAAGGGTTGGAAGACAAAGTTGGGTGGTAACAAGGATGGAGGAGTGATCAGAACTAAGATTGCTCAAGGAAATCTGTAAATGGGCCAGGGGGTGTTTATGGAGGGCAAAGCAAATAAAAGAATATCGTAGGATGAATGGACTGTGCTATCAATGTGGTGAGAAATATGAACCTAATCATCATTTGCAATGTAAGAAGAAAGTTCAAGCTCAACTTCAGGCCATAACTGTAGAGGATCAAGCAAAAGTGTTTGTCGGATGGAAACATGTCTTCGCTGGGATCAGTTGGCTAAAAAAGCTTTCCTGAAGTTAAAATAAGCCATGTCATCAACGCCAGTGTTAAAATTATTGGACTTCAAGCAAACCTTTGAGGTCGAGACTGATGCATGTGACCAGGGAATTGGAGTTGTTCTTTTGCAACAAGGACATCATGTGGCATTTTTTTAGCAAAGCTCTGAGTTTGGTCCATCAACAGATGTCTATATATGAGAAAGAATTTTTGGCATTAATGCTAGCTATGGATAGATGGTGGTTGTATTTACAATGCCAAGAGTTTATTATACGGATTGATCATCGTAGCCTATGCTTTCTTGAGGAGCAACAATTACATTCTGAAATGCAGAGAAAGCAATGAACAAATTAATGGGTCCGTAGTTTTGGATTATATACAAGAAGGAAAAGGAAAATCTGGTGGCAGATGCTTTATCCAGAGCAGGGAAATTGATGGTGTTACAATTGGTGTCAGAAGTGCAACCGATTTGGATACAGGAAGTGATACACTTTTATGCTAATAACAGGGAGGCACAACAACTTTTGTCATAGTTAGGGATTCATAGTCCCAATGAAAAAGGATTTGAGTTACATCAAGGACTGATCCAAAATCAAGGCAAGATTTGGATTGGACAAAATTCAACACTCCAGATTATACTGATTTCGTTTTCCATTCCAGTCCCATTGGAGGCCATTCAGGAATTCATACAACATTGCAGCGAATAAAGAAAATGTTTAGTTGGGCAGGGATGAAACAAGGAGTTGAAAGCTACGTCAAACAGTGTGATGCATGTCAGCATGCCAAGGGTGAAAGAGCAAAACCTGTCGGATTATTACAGCCCTTACCCATTCCAACAACTGCTTGGCAAGATCTAACGATGGATTTCATCGAAGGTTTGCCCATGTCGGAAGGACACAATGTCATCATGGTTGTTGTCGACTGATTCTCAAAATATGGGCATTTTATACCGCTCAGACACCCATATACGCACAGACAGTAGCTAAGATGTTTTTGGATCAAGTGGTAAGGTTACTCAGAGTACCCAAAACGATAACCTCTGATTGTGATAAAGTGTTCACTAGTCTGTTTTGGTGAGAACTGTTCAACAATTTGTATACAAAGTTGCAATTTAGCATCGCATACCATCCATAAACCGATGGGCAAAGTGAACGGGTGAACTAATGTTTGGAAATATATTTAAGTTGTGATGTTCATAATTCACCGAAGAAGTGGAAAGCATGGCTAGCATTGGCTGAATTTTGGTACAATACAAGTTACCATTCATTCCTAGGATGCTCACCATTCAAGGCATTATATGGTAATGACCCGAATTATGGGATTATACGAAGTGTATTCGATGGTAAATCTGAAGAAGCAAGAAGTTTGTTGCAGAGTCGGGAGGAGTATATAACAGCATGCTGAAGCAACAGTTAACAAGGGCCCAAAATCGGATGAAGTTTCAAGCGGATAAAAACCGGCAAGAACAACAGTTTCAAGTAGTGGAAAAGATATTGCTAAAATTGCAGCCTTATGCTCAAATTTCATTAGTTAATCAACCCTACCCAAACCTGTCATACAAGTTCTATGGACCATATACAGTCACAAAACGAATTGGACAGGCAGCATATAAACTGGATTTACCGAAGGAGTGCCAAATCCATCCTGCATTTCATGTCTCTCAGCTGAAATCATTTCACCCAGATTACTCTCCTGTGTTTACAACATTGCCTAAACTAGTAGAGTTGGATGTGAACATGACTGAACCTGAAGAGGTGATAGAGAAGGTTGGTGAAGAAAGGTAATTCGGCAATGGCTCAAGGGCTAGTGAAATGGACAAGGATACCAGTTGAATCGGCAACGTGGGAAGATTTGGAAGTGCTGCGCAGGAGGTTTCCGACTGCTATTGCTTGGGGACAAGCAATGTCTACAGGGGAGGGTGCTTGTAACGGCCGGGATTGAAGCGGAGGCTAATTCAGGGTGATCCAACGGCTAACCGAGTGGGGCATAGTTAACATTGGCAAACTCAGTATATGATACAGTCAGCGCCGGCCCTGAGGGGGGGCGAGCGGGGCAGCCGCTCCGAGCCCCCCAAACCATGGGGCCCCACATATATTAGTATTAGTATATTGTATATATAACAGTATAATACGTATAGTTAGTAGTACCTGGGAAACGAAGTTTGATATGAATAATTTTTTTGGATGCATCTTGAGTGTTTATTGGTAACACTTATATTATTATTATTATTATTATTATTATTATTATTATTAATTAGAAAGGCCCTATTTTAAATCTCGTTCCGGGTCCCTGAAATCTCAGGACCGCCACTGGATACAGTAATTACCGACAATGGTTATTAGGTATTTGAGTAAAGCGGTAAGATAGTAGGGTATAAAAACCCATTGTAACTGAACAGACAGAGATCATGAAAAGAAAATCTCTCTAGTTCCTCCCCACTCTGTTGTGCTGTTCTTCCCTCGATCTCCCCTTTTTCTCGCATTTGCTTCTCTGTATCTCACGCATCATTGAGGCGATCGAATGTTGGGCTGACATTCCTAGTTCAAGATAATGTGAAGTAAGCGCTGCCAACGTCCCATTGGAAACTAGCAACTCTATCAACTCCGCAATGGAGCGGACAATAATCAACCTCCACATTGACCAGATTGTTCACGCTTTGAGTTCAGTCACATTTTAGGGATTCTTAATTGATAGTACTTCCTTTCTGGAGACATGTATGTATGTCCATGCAATTTCTTCATTGGATCTTGTGTTCCTGGTGCAGAGCATCCAACCTGCTCCGTTTGAATGGTCCCTTGGTTCAGCCTCTCATCCCCAAAAACGGCCGGCGGAACAGCGAGCTGTCCAGTACCCACCCTACTCATCACAGCCTGGTGGCAGGGCTGGCACCGCAAGTTGCCAATAAACAGCTAATGAAAAATCACTGACATGTGATGTAAAGACGACATCTTCAGTCATCTAATTAGCCTGGACATTTGGTACCCGGCCTTGGCCCCTCGAATAATTCAGTACATGAGCTCCATTTCTTTCGGTGGAGAGGATTCCTTTTTTTCTCGATCATTGCATCCTCTGGTGATAATGCAGGAAAATTCTCTGCGTTTTCTTAGTTCATTTTTTTCCGATATTTTTGAAAGAAACGGTAGGAGCTCTACCATGATATCTATTTTTTTTCCTGATATAAACTAGACTCACTTGCATGAACCATAGCAGTGATATCTATTTTTGGCATCATGATTAGAGCAGAGATCACAGTACCGGAATGTCAATGAGATTACGTAAATTTGGTTTGATGTAACGCTATCTGCTTGCTCTCCTGCGATGACGCCGACTTCCATCTACCACTGGAGACAAGCTTATGCGTCTAGATATGAATTGCAAGGAAACGTCACGTACGTCTATCCATTATGCATGATCGATCTAGGGTTACCCAAAGCAGCAGGACGCACTATACCAATTCGCGTATCTCTTATCTCGCTTGTCTCAAACCACGACAGTTATTCGGCACGCACGCACATACGTCCTCATCTCAATTAATCTTCTCATGGATAAAACATAGAAGTAGGCAGCACGAGGCCTATCATTACATAGATCCCGTAGAAACCAGTAAAATAAGAAGCATCACGCGCGTGAAAATGACAAGCTGATCGATGCAACATCCGGCACAATAATAAACAAGAAGAAGAGCAATACTCTTATATAGTTACAGAAAATCTGTGAATTAATTACTCAAATCACACTGGAAATACAGGGCACGGAATCAACAACATGAGGAGGCCACCCGACTACGTACTCACTCACACTGGCAGCAGCCGCTGCATCGGGACCAAATGGCGACCTATTGATCGATGCATAGCCAGTAACTACACCAAGCAACACATGGCAAGTATGTGTCACAAAAAAGCCCAGCATGCAGCAGCCACTGTGGCCACGGATTAAGGTTATTAATCAACTAATTAATAGTAGGCGGCTAAAAACCGTGCGTGCTCGATTAATTTAAGCCAAGCAACTGCGACGCAACCGAACTGTCGCATTAGCAGCTGTGTAATGCAGCAGTGGTTGATTTTTTTTTAAGGTGATTGTACGTGCCACTAGGAAGTGGCAATGCAGTAGGGCTCGAGGATGAAGATCTGCTTCCGCAGCTGCCGGCACCGGCGCACACTCCGCAGCAGCTCCTGCTTGTCGCGCTGCCGGGACGTGAACAGGAGGAGTTGCTTGGTGTCGGCGGCGGCCGAGTCCGACGGGTGCAGTCCACCACACTCGTCGTCGTCGTCGCCGGGATGCGTCGAGGCCACTGCGACCGCGGCCGCCAAAGTCGTCGTCGACGTGGACGACGGCACCCGGCGCAGCGTAGGGGGTGGAGCCGCCGCCGCCTGCGGCGTTTTGTCACTGGCTGCCAGCTCGGAGTGCTGCGCGTCGGCAGCGTGGCACCGGGGTTGGTCGAAAGTGAGCGGCGTGCTGCCGACGAACTTGTTGATGACGAGCATCGAGCGGTGCACTTTGGCGGCAGTGGCCATCTGCGGCTGCGTGCTCACCTTGACTTCCACGACGGTGCCCCTGTCCACCACCTCCACCTCCTCCTCGTCCTCCTCCTCTACTTCCATGGCCACCTCCTCCTCTTGCTCATGCTTGGCCTCCACGACCGGGAAGTACGGCGCTTCGGTCACTGTGGTGCTCTTGCTCGCCGCGCTCTGCTCGTGAGCAGAGCAGTCGACGAAGGAGAGGCGGAGGCGGCCGCCCTGGCGTCTCGCGTGGAGGTACCCGCGCGGCCTCACCTCCACGGCTTCGACCACGAGGCGCCCGTCTTCGCGGCGCGGGCACATCTGCAGGCACGGCCCGTCGCGGCGCGACATGGACGGCAGCGGCGGCGGGAACGAGCGGGGCGGCGACCGCGTCCCGGCCGAGCAGTGGTAGTTCACCACCACGAGCTCCTTCCTTTCCCACTGCTCTTCCGAGCAGTCGCGCGCCGCGCTGTGCTGCCAGACAGACTCCTCAGCCTCAACGCGCGCTACCGGAAGCGGCGGGTTGAAGAGGCTGGTCATGTCGGCGGCGGCAGCGTCCAGGGACGCGGTGAAGTCGCCGGACCCGGTCTCGGAGCCAAGGCTCTCGGTGCAAATCTCGAGGCTCTTCTGGCTCATCAGGCTCAGCGAGCGGCGCACGGGCGGGTGGACGTACGGCTTGGAGACCTTCTTGGCGCCGGCTGCTTTGTCCACGTCGGCCTGGATGGCATTCCATATATCCACCTGAGCAGGCTGGTCGTCGACGACGACCACCTCCGGTTTGTACGGTTCAGCCGGGTTCAGCCAGATGGGTGCCTCGAACGCCGGAACGAAGGCCGGGCTGCGGCACACCGCCACCGACATCTCCGCCTTGTGGAGAAAGATGTGAAGTGGCAATAGCTTGCGCTTGTTCCCTGTGAAGGAGCACGAAAGATCACCAAGTTGGTGAGTAAAAAACAACCAGACATGCAATAGTCAGAGAAACCAGCAACGTGCTCAACCGGTGTGGCAGCTTTCGTACCTCAAGGAAGCAGGCAAAGCGTGCACGTCACAAGACTGCAAGAGAGAGCTTGGAAACACTCGTAGTCTTGAGAGCTGGGAGTTGTTTATATTAGCTAGTCTTGCTCTAGCTCTCGTGCGTTGCACAAGAGGCTTTGTTGCAAGCATGTATGGTTTTGGCTGCTGAGCTCGGGAGACTATTTGTAGGCTGGGGAAAGGAGAGAGAGGAGGAGGAGGGAGGCATTAGCCGTCCATGGACAGAGAGGGCCCCTTGCTCCACTACTTGCCTCCACCATCCTCTGTTTTTCTTTGCCTTTTTGCAATTAATAATTCATTTATACTGTGGCATTTCTTTTTGCGGGGATGCACGCACGGTTAATCAGGAATTCGACCATGAAGTAATATTGTTGAGGTTATAGATAGCTAGTGTTAACTTGTTTAGTCTTTGCCGGCCCAGACCGAAAAAACATAGTAACTTCCTTGTGCTGCTGACTCGAGCTGTCGGTAAGAACAAAGATGCACAGGTTAATTGTTGCAACAACTTGACATTTATAACAGCAACATCACGAGAATTGCTACAGGAACAGCTCGACAAAGAAGTTGCACATAATTCAAATATTTTTCACCCTTCGACCTTGACATGATCGCAAATTTCTTCACGTGCTTTTAGTATAACTAGCAGGGTGACCCACGCGTTACCTTCGACTTTGACATGATCGCAAATTTCTTCACGTGCTTTTAGTATAACTAGCAGGGTGACCCGCGCATTTGCGTAGCTAGATTTTTAATAGTTTGTAGTATCAAATGATATAATTTATATGCTTGAGAATATATTAATGTATTTTATAGACTATTTATATTTTTAAGACATTATAAAAACTAGAAATGACAATAGAATCCTTAAGAATAATTTAACTTAAGGGATGTAATTGAAATAAAAGCTTTGGTGAAAGAAAATCATAAGAATAATAAGTTGTTAGGGTTCTTAGAAATGTAGCAACTCTTCATCTTACATAAATCATATAGCTATATACTTCTATTCTTTCTTCGTTAGTAACTATTTTTTCAAAATATATGTAACATATGTAGTATTTAATCTCAAGTAATATACTGATTATTTTATATGGTATTAAAGTATATTGCTCACGTATATACTAATACATCATGGGCGACTTACATTGAACGTATCTTCCTTACACACTGGTTACACCGTAGAACCATATGTCTTATATTTCTTATTGATTGTTTTACAACTTTGCTGCTTCAACCGCTAATAGCAAGCTTAATTTTTTATCGATCCCACTCAACTGCTACCCTTTTAATTCAATATTCTATTTCTCTTCAATTATTAATTAATGCTGAACGTTACAACATCAACATGCAATACATACATGTACAAGTATTGCTTATCCCTACCGGGGACACCCGTCATGCTCTCACCAGTGGCCTCAAGTCTATTCCATAGAGTAGCGTCATCTCTACTTCGAGGTTTTTGTATCTTGTTTTGATTCAAACGAATTCATGCATGCATATACACATATAAGATATTATGTATGTTTGATTTACACTGTTCCATATCGGCCTCTTCTCTTATTTGATGTTTGCCAATTCAATGATGTTGTTTCCTCACTAACACAACAATCTTTTATCTTCTATGATGCTAGCATATTTGTTTTAGTCGTTATCTAACAATATGCATATGTCTCTCAGCAACGATGCCACATTTCTAGCTGCCCAATAGATATATATATATCCTCAGTACCTCGTCTTCTATGCAATGCTTCGTCTCCTTTCTATCAGGATCTCTCCATCATCAAGCTTCTTTTGCTACTGACTTCTTTAACAATGTAGACGCATACTACTCGTCATCGCGGCTTTTGGTTCCTTCGGCTTTGGCTTTTCTCTTTTTATTTTATTTTTATTTTTAATTTTAGTTATTTTCAATTTTAGTTATTTTCTATTGAATTCATACAGAAATCCAATAGCTAATGTTTCTTTAATTTTTATGTTGGATTATATTTATTATGGATTTTATTTAGAAATTCATATGGAAATTGAATTGGAATTCTTGTGCAAAACAAATTGGCATTTTTGTTTGTTTGAATTCCAAATTATATTTGTGTGTTGTTGGATCATACATAATATAGATTTTTTAATTTAGTTTTATGTTAAAATCGTATCCAAATCCAATTGGTATATTTTTTATTTCATTTTATTTCACTTTAGAGTTCGTATGGAATTAAATTGCTAATTTTATTTTATATTTTATTCTAAATTTTAGTTTTAGGTTGGTATTCATATACAAATCAAATTACTAATTTTCAATTTATTTTTATTTGAATTTTATTTTTATTTTTATGTTCATATGGAATTTAAATTGCTACTTTTTATTTTATTTTTACATGGAATTTTGGTTTTTATTATACTTGATATGAACTCTTTATTTTGATGTTTGTATAGAGATCAAAATCTTTTTTTATTTTTCATTCCAAATTTTAGTTTTTATGATGGAATTAGTATTCAAACCCAACTACTACGTTTTATTCTAAATTTCAGTTTTATTTTGTTGTTCTCATGGAAATCAGATTGCTAATTATCTTTTATTTTTGTATTCTGATTTTTTTAAATTTTATTCTAAATTACAATTTTATTTTGATGTTTGTATGGAAATTAGATTATTAATTATATTTTTTGTTCCAAATTTTTTATTGTACTTGGACTCTTTCTTTTAATCATATAGAAATCAAATTTCTGATTTTATTTTATTTTTATTTTGAATTCATTTATTTTTGTATTGTACATGACACAAACTCTTGTATTGTATATAACACAACCTCTTTCTTTTAATCTAAACCATTATAATCTGGCCCCACCACAATCAATGGTGTAGATCTTTCTTTTTTTTTCTCTAATTAATGTAAGAATTTGTAGCCTTGAGAGTGAATGTGGTGGCTTCTTTTACTCAATTTTTTTTTGAAATTTATTTTTATTTTGATGTTCATATGGAATTTAAATTGCTACTTTTATTTTATTTTTACATGGAATTTTAGTTTTTTTATACTTGATATGAACTCTTTATTTTGATGTTCATACGGATATCAAATTCTTATTTTTATTTTTCATTCTAAATTTTATTTTTTATGTTGGAATTCATATTCAAATCCAACTACTAATTTCTATTTTAAATTTCAATTTTATTTTGTTGTTCTTATGGAAATCAATTGCTAATTATCTTTTATTTTTGTATTCTGAATTTTTAAAAATTTTATTTTGAATTTCAATTTTATTTTGATGTTCGCATAATTAGATTATTAATTATCTTTTATTTTTGTTCTAATTTTTTATTGTACTTGGACTCTTTCTTTTAATCATATAGAAATCAAATTTCTGATTTTATTTTATTTTTATTTCAATTTTTATTTATTTTTGTATTGTACATGATACAAACTCTTTCTTTTAATCTGAACCGTTATAATCTAGACCCACTATAATCAACGGTGTAGTTCTTTCTTTTTTTCTCCGATTAATGTGGAAATTTCTAGCCTTGAAAGCGAATGTGGTGGTTTCTTTTCCTTCTACTTTAATAATATAATAGATGGAAAGTTTCATATATACACTGCAAAAATATCATAGGATATTAACCAGGATCAAGTGCAGTTCCTTTTCTGAGACTCCAGTTAGTGCAATACTGGTGACGAAAAAGGGAATCATAATAAAAAATACACCACACATAGTAATAGCAATAACAATTATAATAGCTAGTACTCACTTTCGCCAGGTTTATTGCTATTACTGATTTTGTTTCACCGCAGTACCGCACCAGGCAAGATAAGGAATGTGTCAAATTAGAACCATCCCCTCCTTTGAAATGAGATTGCAAACCATGATCTGAGTTGTCAGTTTTTTGAGAGAGAAATTTATCAGAAGAACATGATTCTCCTATCAATCATATAGCTAGAAAATGAACCATTTAACACCCATTCGTCCGCAGTTGGAATATCCTCGATACCCCCCAACTGTGTTTTCTTGTCAACTAGTTTTGCTATCGTTCTTACATAGTGGTTTAGGTAGATACTACGTACGTAGAAAGATTTCATTTTCGTTAGTTTTGTTGCAAATAATGCACAGAAAATATAAACGAGAGACACGAATTTTAAAAAGAAAACATTTCATGAAAAACTATGGATGTATGAAGGCAAATATCACTATACAAGCAGATAATTACAATATGCTTTCTTTTCTTTTGACCTACTTATGGACTACATGTACATATTTAAAGGGGTATATAAAGGAGTTGTTAATTCTATTTACGAAATTTATATTGTGATGATTAATTTGACAACAATTTAATATGTGTGTGATGATTTATGTGACAACAATATTTGTTATGAAACAAGGTACTGCGAAAGTTTGTTTTATTTGTGACAGGAGAATCCGCGTAGGTGGCGCGTAGCCCGAGAGAAGCACACGCGAAGGTCGCAGAGGTGCAGGCGCAGCACGCGAGGTCGCAGAGATGCAGGTGGCACGCGAGGTCGCAGGTGCAGGAGGCGCAGCACGCGAATGACGCAGGTGCAACACGTTGAGATGCGTAAAGGTCTACGCAGATAGACGATGTAGTGTAACGGCCAGCGGGCCGTACAGACGAATGAATCATGCGAGAGCGGCAGGTGGGCCGTACGTATGAACATGTATGAGTTTTAGGCTGTGTGCATGTATTGGGCCTTATCTAATTGGTGCTTAAACTGAGATTATTAAGGGGGAGTTATTGAATGATAATCAAGGGGAAGATTGTTGATAAAAATTATGGATTGTTTGTGTGTTGTCAAATCACTCATCAAGGGAGAGATTGTTAATTCTATTTGCGAAATTTATATTGTGATGATTAATTTGACAACTATTTAATATGTGTGTGATGATTTATGTGACAACAATAGTTGTTATGAAATAAGATATTGTGAAGGTTTGTTTTATTTGTGACAGGAGATGCAGTGCAGGCAACAGGAAGTGCAACGCAGGGACGCGAGATGCACGTTGTAGCGCAGGCGGAAGCAGGCAGACGTACACTGCAAGTCGAAGAGAATCCACGCAGATGGCGCGTAGCCCGAAAGAAGCACACGCGAAGGTCGCAGAGGTGCAGGCGCAGCACGCGAGGTCGCAGAGGTGCAGGTGGCACGCGAAGTCGCAGGTGCAGAAGGCGCAGCACGCGAATAACGCAGGTACAGTAAGATGAGACGCGTAGAGGTCTACACAGATGGACGATGCAGTGTGATGGCTAACGAGCCATGCAGGCGAACAAGTCATGTGAGTGCGACAGGTGGGTCGTATGCATGCATGTGTGATTTTTGGATTGTGTGCATGTATTAGGTTATATGTTATTGGACCTAGTGTATTTATATATCTACATGTAAATTAGGGTTGAAGTAGTATAAAAGGCAGTGGGAGGAGACAGTGGCGGAGCTAGGAATTTTTTGAAGCCTGGGCAAGCTGACCATAGCCATTGCTCGCTCATACATGCGCTTGCTCATACATGCGGATATGGAGTTTAGTAGCAAGCTTATAAAGCTTATACAGGCCCTGATCTATCCATGCATTGCGGCCATGATAGCGCTATAAAGCTTATACGGAGCTGATCATAGCCCGGGCATGGACCCGGCCTGGCCGGGCCTTGGCTCCGCCACTGGGAGGAGACCTCCTGGCTGTGCCGCACAAAGGAAAAGAAAAGAAGGGCGCGGAGGTTCCGGCGGCTGCGAGGACGCAAAGAGGTAGAGGTGCCTCCTCCTGACGCGTAAAAAAGAAGAACCGAGAGCAGCAGGAGGCGGCTGAAAAAAAAAGGAGAACGCGAAGACTTGAGACGGCCGCGAGAAGAAACGTTCGGGACTCGCGACGCTACAGTCATACGAAGCTACAGTGTCGTGACGCTACAGTATTCGCGTGCTACAGTGAATCGCCGAGAAATCAGTGCGATAGTATGCGATACAGAGGAAACAGAGAAAAGAAAGAAGAAGAAAAATTGAAGAAAATTTGGAGAATATTTGAGGTTTGTGTTTTTATGTAAAGAGATCTATATGTGTATTTTTGATGAAAAATCAGTGAGTATAGATTCCGATCTATTAATTCATGTTTACGCATAATTGCTCTCTAGTATGCATGTTTAATCTAGTTTATCTTCCATAATATTAGATCAATTATTCTAGATTGATTCATTCGTTTAGTCATTATTTTGTTAATTTCCAGAATTAATAAAAACACAAAAAAATTAGTTTTAAGTATTAGTTTGCACCAATTCACCCCCCTCTTGGTGCGCCTCGATCCTACAGGAGTCCATGAAGGAATAAATCTGAGTTAGAGTAGAAAATGAAATTGAAACGAATTTGGATCACAAACTCAACAATCTTTACCTTGAGTTGAATTTCTCCCACAGCCAAAATAAAACATGAATCTCCTCGAATGAGATCAGTATTAATACCTTATGCACCGAAAATCCAAAAGAATAATCTCAATGATTAAGACTGGAATAGTCCGAACACTTCTCACAAAGCAAACTGAGCAAACCACCAGCATATTCAAACACAAAGCTATCAACAAAATAGACCCAGGAATATTGTAACTTCATCAAAGTCTGGGTCTATGTAACTGACATCCTGAAACAAATGCTCAATCATCAAAACAGTATATACCAAAACATCAGCTATGACGCTAGATAGATAGCGAAGGACTTGTAGTATGGAATCCGACATGCTCTACTTGGAACTCAAATGTTGTCAAATAACGCTTATTGAAAGAGCAACTTGCACATCTGGTCTCATGTACATCAAACTATTGGCTATAAAAGTAAGTGAAATCCATGATATGGTTGTAAAATTGTCCGTACGAAAGGAATTCTTATATCGTCAATAGTGTATAAACTACAGTAGACCCTCATATCGAGCTGCGACAGCTGGAAACATTGTAATCCATGCAATAACAAACTTCTTGCACTTTAGTTATTCATCTTAAACTGAAATTGAAACAAAACCTTCATTTTTAAACAACAAAATTCTGAAGAGTATCATGCTAACTGCCACCAGAGTATTATCAAACTTCTGAAATTGGATGTTACCAAAGCCCCATAATAGTTGCACAAGTAATCCAAATTACAATATATTTTAACGGTGAATAAAGCATCAAATGAGTTGTCCCCTCAACTAAATCCATGTATAACTTTTGAATTGGAAGATTTTTTTTCTCTTCTTTTTTTCTTGCCTCAATAATCTCCTCGAAAGTAACGTTTGTCAGGGGCAATATGACACCTTCTCAACGAACTATCTAGCAGCTCAATTCTCAGCCATCCAACACGATTTGTAGCCGTCAGATGCAAGCACTGGTTTCCTCCGAGAACAAACTATAGTAGGATGCTTTTATAGCTTGTGCACACTTTTATTTTACAGTTTTAGCCCCGTGCAAACATAGTTATAAAAATAGTTCTTTTTCTGACCATTGAAGCATTGTCAGATGATACATATCGCTTTTCGCGCTATCATACCTCAACAGCAAGAACCTACCGAGCATCCTTATATCAGTAGGTATTAATTAAGTAAGTGATTTAATTAAGTGGTTAATTGATTAAAGTTATTACTTAGGTTGTGTTTGGTACAGCTCTAACTCTGTCAGATCCATAGATCTGGTAGAGCTGGTATTTCTAGCTCCGTTAAATCAGTGGAGCTGGAGCTGTGAATATATTAAGAGTATTTTGGTGGGTCATCTTATTTATATTTTAGACTAAAAATATAAACTTAATTCACTTTATTTTAGCCTTTAAGTTTCAGATCTGAGGTGAAGCTGGGATCTGGAGTTCTGCCAAACAGGACCTTAGTGGGTTTGATTGATACATTCCTATCGAGAGAGGAGAGCTCGGTAGGAATCTTACCGTGGCACAAGAAAATAGTCGATGTGTCATGTGCCGCATCTTTGCGGTCGAGAAGAGAACTATTTTTATACTTTTATCTAAGAAATGGCTAGATTTGAAAAATAAATAAGCCACATGGCTAGAAAAGCCTCAGACCAAAAAAGTAAGTAGCAGCAGCAAATCGGACCCAAAAACAAACGGGAAGCAAGAAAACTAAAAAAAATATGAATTCACTGGTACGAACTCGTGTGTACTAGAAAGTAGCTTGAAAATTCCTTGGTATCCCCAGTGTATGTAGCAATGCCGGACTTGAGAATTTCCTCGAAACCTGTCTTCGTACAAGCTTAGCACTGAAACTTTGAAACTTCTTGGTGCCTTTCGTATCTGCCTAACGATTTCAACCAAAATCACAAAAGCAAATTGGAAAGCAAATGATAATGACAAATTTGATGAAACTTAGAATTTGTTTGGTCTGCTTTCAATAGTTAACAATACTTGTCTTATCAAATTTTGGTAGCAATGATCAAATTTAGGAAGCATTAGATTTCCTATCAAATTTTGATAAGATTCTCTTCTCTCTTTATTTTTTAGTTTATTTTCTTATCAATATTTGGTCAAAAATTGGTAGTCAATTTGGTGACCAAAATTTGATAATACTAAATTTTAATAAACTTTAATGAGACAAATTTATCGTCAAATCGACAGTCCCTAAACTCCTATTTCCGCTCCGGACTCCACCTTCACGCTACCCATCAAGGCACAGGCACCACAGTCAGCTAATTTGCCTTGGACTCGATCCAAAACGGATCAGAAGTGGGCGATTCTTCGTGAGCTTGACGACGTGAGATCAGAGGCTTCGGCTGCGCAACAGATTGCCGAAGCAGAATGCATGGGGCCGTCGCCGAATTAGGACACGATTGCTGGATAGATCTTTTATCTCCAAGGTGATACGAAGAGCGATGGGACGCAAATCAGATCTGCTAGAAAGCAATGACAACAAGGCATCAAAGTTGCGAAATAGTAACAACATATGTCGTTGAAATTTCTTTGGCATTTGGTGTCGTCGATCCTACCTTAACGCTGCCTGTTCTTGCCGCGTAGTTACTGCATAGGAGCAGCTTGTATGCCGTCCATGTCGCTCCTTGGTGCTACGCAGGTGCCGCCTCTCGGAGTCGAGATTGCTCCTCCCAAGGCAGCCGTTAGAGATTCAAACTTAGAGCTCTGGTACTATTTGTTGTAGATATGAATTTAACGTAGAAAACATTTCTGAAAAATTTACAAACGTATGAAAGTGAAATTCATTATATGAGGAGAAATTACAAGTATATGACATTAGACATATATAACAGTGCAACTATATAGGTACATATATAGGTTAGAGAACAAGACTCCAAGAATACGGAATTGAGTTGGACTTGTTGTGCAAGCTAGCCCTACGCCTAATGTGGGACAACACAGCGTTTGACATGAACACGTCATATAAAAATTTAACAGCTCTAATTCTTTTGTCTGCATCTCCGTACAAGAGCAAAATTTGGCCTTGTTTGGGGAGTTTTAAGCCAGCTTCAGGTTTCGAAAAGCCAGTAAACCCTCCTCAAACAGCTCAGCTTTTAAACGGCTTTTGGCATAAGTTAGAAGCCATATATAACTTGCAAATTCCAAAAGACGAAAGTTGAGTTAAATCTGCTTTTGCGTATTATTGCTAAGAGAAATTAACTACTTGTCAAACGACATCTAGTAAAAAAATTGCATCTACTTTTTAGTCTAAGAAAAATAAAAAAACAGCTTTTCAGAAAAACTACGCCACTAAACAAGCCCTTTAGCTTTCTTGGCTATCAGGTGCTGAAATGACAATCACCACCCAATTCACTACATGCCCTTGTTGAAGTGGGAGAAAGAACGAATGAAATAAAATTCCATCTCCTTTCTGTTTCTCGCCTTAATTACTATTCATCAACACAAAAATATTTTAGATGTTCATATATAGCTTTTCTTGTTACTTGTTGTCCTGTTCTTTCAGTGGGATGGAGATACCATCAAGGACAAAGCACAATTTTGTCGGATAGGGTATGTGTAGTCATGTCTTCTCGTTGTTTTTTGCTTATTTCTTAATAACATTTTATTTGAGAATCACGGATCATGCTCAAAGTTCTGTAATTGTTTTGTTGGTATTCTTTGTACTACAAGGTAGTAGGGGTGGGCATTTTTTTCAGTTTTTTTTTTAATTTTTCAATCCTTCGATTTTTTACGGCTTTTTATCAATATTTCAAGCGGTTTTTGCGAAAATCGAACCGGTTTACGCTGTACGATTTTGTTAACCCTATCCATACTTTGCTCACTGCCACGGTACCGTTACGGTAGAGGATGCACTTCCCCGTACTGTAATATATGGATTGCTCGGGAATGGGACCCCATTTCAACTGGCAACGTGCATGATACCAAACAATTAGACAAGGGACACATGTAGTCGGCAACATACGTCATATATGCAAGACTCGTCACCAAGGTACTACCATCGTATCGAGTCGTAATTGTGGAAAAAAAAGTTGGCAAGATATATAAAACGGTAGAAACACAATTTTCGAATCCTACCTTGATCTACAAACATATTTTATGATCTCGGTCTTGCTGTTATAAGTAGTCACGTGAATTTGATATTTTTTTTAGAAGAGGTGCAATTCGTTATGTTGACATTCTTATAACTCATCAACCAAGAGATTACAAGATCAAATACTGAAAAATGCATAAATAAGGCCACCAAACTTTGTAGCTAGTAAGACTAGTATCGTGTTAGGCACAAGACACATGATCCATATACTGTTGAACTAGCTGTCGCTGGCATAAGTTCTAGATAGCAACTAGTTTGTGAATAAGTCATCGAATAGAACATCCCGCTCTAGTTTGTGAATAAGTCATCGATTAGAACATCCCGCAGGTCATGCATCAAGTCATGCCTCCAAATCCTTAGTCCCTGAAATGTGAACCAACTTACATTGGAATTTCTGTAGCTAAAAAGGAGAAGTAACCTCCAAGGATCAATGGCTCATTAGCTTTTTAATTATTTGTCTCGTGGAAAAGAAATAGCAAGATTGTCACCAGGGCTAACAAAACCGTACCGCGAAAACCGTTTCGGTTTTCGCAAAAACCGCTCAAAAAATCACTCAAAAACCGTCAAAACCGAAGGGTTGAAAAACAAAAAAAATGAAAAAAAAATCGAAAATCGTGGTTTTTCGCGAAAACCCGCTCCGACCAATTGAATGTTCTTCGAAAACGGTTTTTGAGTGGTTTTCAACAAAAGCATCGGTTTTTGACGAAAAACTGCACACATAATTTTTTTAAAATTTTTTATTTTTTATAATTAGAATGGTTTACCAAGCAGTTTTGGATTTCAAACCGGAGCGGTAAGGTCGGAAACCGCGGTTTTCAGCGGTTTTGTTAACCCTGCTCGTCACCATGTTTGATTGCCCCATCCTTTCATGAAACAACCAAGATTTTTTATCCATGCAAATGAGATCATCAAAATAAATTAATAACACACATAATTAAAATTAATCAACAAAGATTATTCATTAACGAATGCCAAACAATGCTATACATTGTTACAATATACAAGATTATTCAATTACATCAAAAATAAAGATTAAATAAATTCTCAAATTTTTTGTAAGCTAAGCTTCCTGTGATATGTAGCTTCAAATCCCTGTATATAATTAGACATTCATATGCAAATAGTTGAAAGGAAAATAAAGCAAAAATGTGAAAAGTTTATATGTGCCATCAGATCCGTATGAGAGTAGTAAAAAGGTAACTACTCTACAGTAAAAAGATAAGCTTGGGCTCTATAAAAAGGCATGGAAGCCAGTTTGTGACCATCCAAAACCGCAAGGCCACCAAGGTTTAATGGAAAACTAGTTGGTCACTCCCTCAACCCATTCTCTCCCAAGTCATCCACAACCGAAGACCAGAAGTAAGGCTAGAGCAACCAAAACCAGTCATATCCAACTTCCCCAACCCATGCATTCCCCTACACACATCCAAGCCATCCAAAAGCCAAAAGCAAAGAGGAGGCTAAGAGCAAGAGGGCCAAGAGAAGGCCAAGGAGGTCAGGAGTAGGAAGCCAAGGAGCAAGGCCCCCATACATCAACTTCATCGATAGCTTCATCATCCCCAAAACCATTCCCATACTCTGCATTTATAAGTAACAACATCATACAACTCTTGTTAGCTCCAAGAACATAGATGACCAACATAGCTAAAATATGGACTGGATAACCAGCGTATAGCTATAGCGGCCACCTACATGTTAGAAGGATCGTATTAAGAGGGGGGAGGGGTGGCGTCATGCATTCCCAATGAGACGTTGTACTACCCAACGTACAAGGGTTCATTAGGTACCGTCACAACACCGCCAACCCAAATACCCACAAATGTTCATCATCATCCACCTCTCAACCAATGGGTAAAAATCAAATAAGCATATCATGACCAAAGAACTAAGGATTAAGTAAATCATCGGTAAGTAATGGGGAAACATAAGATAGGTAGCAAACATAGCCAGAAAAGGAGGAGACCAGTCAAAGAACCGAGCCATGGAGGAGGCCAACGATGGCGGCTAGGGTGAGTTGGTATCCCGAGTGGAGGCGGCCTAGCGCGGCCAGGGGGTGAGGTGGGCAAGTGGGCAAAAGGAGGAAGAGCTGGCGAGGCGAGGCCCGGAGAGAAGGGCAACTCGACAGTGGCATGCAGAGGCGGCGGGGATGAGGTGGGGCCATAGGCGGGAAAGGAAGTGGCTAGCGACAGCTGGACCAGCGTCACCAAGGCCCATGGGGCCACTCCCCGAGTGAGGAGGCCAAGCAGCGGCGAGCAGGTCTGAGGTGGGACACGTGCGACGAAGGCTATGTGACGATGCGTAAGTCAAGTGGCAGCCATGCAATGGTGGGGGGAGGCAAGGAGGTCGGGAGAAGGAGGCGCAGAGGAGAAGGCAAAGAAGGGAGAGGGATAGAGTGAGTAGGGAGAAGAGCATATGAGGATAAGGTTCAACCGGGTGGGGCGAGAGAAGAAGAAAAGAAAAAAAAAGAGAATATATATATAATATTTAGAAAGGGGAGAAAATTATATCCATCTTACTGCATCATCCAAATTAATTATATATAATTAAATCCAATAAATTAAATAACCAACTCTATGAGGCTTTTAAATAAAAGTCGTTAAATTAAAAATATCTAAAAAATTTAAAGAGGTATTATATATATTAAATAATAAAATTTTGAAAATATGTTGGCCATAAAATATGCTAAAATCTACTAAAACATAGTATTTTATAATTTCAAGATCTGAACCAAAATCGACTAATGATCTTCAGCAACAGTCGTGTGAGGACACATATTATCTAGTCAAGCAATTTCTTGATCGTATTTAAATATTTTTAATCAATCGTATTTACTTATATGTGATATCACCAATGCATGGCAAATTTTTTTTAAGATAACCCTAAATTGGATACTATTACAAAGATGGTTATGATGATGAACTGCTATAGCAATGACTGGTTATGGATAAGTAGAATTGATGAGTAATGCCGAGGCAATATTTGAATTAATGATATTTTGAATGGGCTCATCCAACGAATGGAGCCAGTGACGTATATATGTATGTATGGTGGGTAGAGGGTGCCGATGAGAAGGTGATATGCTGTGGAGCCCTCTATATAGGTTATAATATAAGGATGAACAACAACACTCGGGCAATAAACCGTATATATACAGTATAACCATAGTGTGTGAAATCGGTTAAAAAAACATTGTCCTATGAAAATATTATAATCTCTATATTGGATATGGGTAGATAACTAAGAGTATGAAGCTGGGTACGTTGGAAGGCCCAATGAGGGACACTCTTCAACTGTGGTTGAAGAACCCTTGACGCTATATTTAAACACTATAAGATGAGTATCAGGGCGGTTGCGGTAGCATGATACAATTGATATATTGTAAATGGGTGAGAAACATTGTGAAGGACACCATGACTTATCAGCTACCACGGTTGGAGATCTAATATTGGATTAGTGATAGACATTCTGGGTTCCTACAGGTTGGGATCACTATGGATAAAGTGGTACAAATATGTACATGGTCAAATCATGAATTCACGTCTGTCTCTTAGATTGAAGACTGCGGAAGCTAAGTCTGCCTTATATACGAGTGCTAGTATCAATTTCAATAATAAAAATTGAAAACCTACGTTTTCCTAATAAAACACTATTTTTAAAAAAAATGATTTGAGAGAAGGGTGTATACGAGATGGATGATGGTAAAAATTCATATGATGCATTTTTTTTATAATGCTTGCTGAGTATTTTTGTATTCACTCTTACTTAAGTTCCTTTTTACTTAGAATATGAGCCCTATAGATTCACCTACAAGGCATGGGTGGAGGATCACCCACTGGATTAGGGTGATAAGACGGTGGAGAACTGGGTGGAGTAATAGACCGTACGGTAGAAACCGTTGACCCATTAGGTACGTAGTGTTTATGTAAATTAATTAATGATGTAATATATGTAAGACTTAATAGCTATGGACATGTAGCCTGCGTAGTAATGGATTGTAATAAGTTTCTATTTTAGTCTCTAATTATTGTTTTATTGCAATACTCTGAATACGGTTTATTAACTAATAAAATATTAGGTGTGTTTGATATTTTATTAGCTAATATGTCGAGACCAATATAATTAATTCAGAGTAATGGCAGTGTTACTGTTATTACCTTGAGGTAATTATGCGGGTTGCCGCATTTCACCTGAAATATTTTGCATTTTGATACATAATCAATTTGCCTACAACCAATTTCAAATCCTCTTTCTCATTTTTTCGGGACGATAACCCAACCACCAGTAAACCAATACTTTTTTCGTGTTTATAATAGTCTCGATTAATAATTCATGAGAAATGCTTAGTTATACGAACTAAAATCTCAACTCTTCCACAGATGGAAAAATTAGTCCAGTGACACTCAATTCGTTGGTTTTTAGTGATGTGTCTATGACATGTGGGTCTATCTGAGTGTATGACAGTCGGTCAGAGTGTCATAAAGTGAATCACGAATTTTAAAGAGTTTCGCTGGCGCCAATCTCCCCTATGTCAGTACTTAAATCATTTAGCCGAATCCAAAATATCCATTGACCTCTTGTGACCATTTCCTTTACGTAGTTTATTTCTGATTATTCGAAAATTCTTAACACTCCACTCCATATATATATACACACAGTCACAAGCTTTTTTTTCCATTTGACTATGTATCCATAATTCAATCGAGCAAAGTCATACATGCCGCTCAAAAGCAACCAATGAATGACAATTGACTACGAACGATGCTGGGGAAGACAAACAAAACATGATAGGTGCACGAGCATCGTGCGCTGATTGGCCGAGCACACCATATGTTTGAGTCGAAGCGGATTGTTTCGTTAATTTTAGAGTAAATTATACAAAACTATATATTTTTTATACAAATTAACAAAAATTACATATTTTATCGTCGATTTTACAAAACTATAGATTTTAGAATAATTTATTTCACAAACCTAAATGTTTCTTATACAAATTATCAGAAAACTACATATTTTAGCTTCTATTTCATAAAACTACAGACTTGAAAACCTTGTATCACAAAATTATAGGTTTTAGAATTAATTATTTATTATAACGGATCAACAGTCTAGACTCACATAAGACTCGGTGTGAGTGAACTGAGAAATAAGAATGTGTAAGACATCTATATGGACTTACACTGTTAGATCCGTTATAACAAACGGCCAATTATAAAACATATAATTTTGTGAAACAAATACTTTTAAAATATGTAGTTTTATGATAAATTTTTCTAAAATCTATAGCTTCGTAAAATTAAAATTTATAGTTTTTAATAGTTTATATAACAAACCTATAGTTTCTAGAAATTTATTCCTCTTTATTTTATACTACTACGGTAGGGCCTGCATCACCGCTGCAGCGGCCTTTCCTCTGAAAAGACCGATCAGTCGCACGGGGTCCTCCACTCCTCCGAGCTTTCCACGGGCGAGCCACCTGTCCAATTGGCCGCCGAGCCGGATCCAGCCGGTACCTGTGCGCCCGCCTCGCTGCGCACGGCCCCACGCCGCGCGCGAGCCAAAAGGAGTCGGACTCGCTCGGTTTCAGCGGACGTACAACGGTGCGAAGCTGGTATTTTATAAAGCTATGCTACTTACGATTTTTATTAATACTCCCTCCGTTTAGAACTATAAATCCTATAGTTTAAATAATTTTATTCAGAAATATAAGATTTGCATACAGATAATAGAGCTTTTTATACTATACCTCTATTTATTCTTTCTCAACTATATGCATTTAATCATTACCACCACACACAAAATATTATCTCTCATCTTTCAAAACAATTAAGTTGGGTTATCTAAGTTAATTTTACTCAAACTTTTCTCAATTTCATCCCAATCTTAATCCTTGTGTGAAGTCAAAATACATTTTATATTTCTTAACAGAGGGAATACGAGTAACGGACGAGGAGAGAGAAGTTGTCGTTATTAAAGAGATGATCGAAGATGGTAAATTTAGGTTATACCGGCAATGAGACAAGTACAAAACACCACTGCATAAGTTATTATCTACGAGAAATATTTTTTCTATACCATAATTGAAGATTATGAAGTCTCATAAAGGCAAGCTTAACAGATAAGCTATTGTAGAAATCATTTTTAGTTCTATTTTTAGATGATATAGATGAGTATATAGACAACAATTGTCTTTACTATTATGCATGCTCTTGGTAGGATCATCGATCGGTGAGTCCTTTTCTTTTCTAGCCCCTTACAAACATTTTTGTCAAATTTTACCCCTTCTAAATAGATTTATAAAAATTGCCACCTCTTCAATCACGGGAGGTCACCTGCATCATCCAGAGAACTCGGTAGCTTTCCTGCCAGCTACCGAGCACGATGAGCTCGATAAGACTGCTACCAAGTTTTTCAAGTAAAGTAGGTGACACGTGTTACTTGTATGTCTTCCATGATCAAAGAGAAATGTTATTTTTATAAATCTATTTAGAAGAGGTTCAGATTTTAAAAAAAAAACGACTATAAAAGCTAAGGCTTTGGCACGGCGCGGACGGAATGTGCACAAGGAGATCGGATGCCCTCTCGCGCGGCCGAGCGCGAGCAAAAGGCGCAGCGCAGCGCCCAGAAAATTCGCTGGCGTTTTTTGTGGTCCGGCGCGCCCGGCGGTGACGCGGTCCGGGCGTGCGACGGCCCTGCAGCGCCTTTAGCCCACGCACGAGCGTTTGTTCACATCCGAAACGGAAATGGTTCGAACCTAAGCGAAGATGCCCGTGCGCGCGCACCGTTTGTTAATTGTTGTTGCTTAATTATGATGGATAAGACACCACGCTTGGCGAGTAATTTTGCTTATCCGTGTCTCGGACTTGACGTAATTGGGATTTCTCTTCTCTAGTGGGAATTTTTTTTCGATGGTGTGATTGCTGCTTTCCATGTGAAAAATGTTTCTCGAAAAGGAAATGGAAGAAACAGCCGTGCTTTTGCATTTTCGATCTTTTGGTAGATTCTCATCGCTTATGTTGAAGCCAAGCATCAGAATTGAGAAATTAACCAGGATGAGAAAGTCTCCAGAAAGATAAACAAGGTTGAGAAGAGCACGGCTGGTCCACAATCAACACGTCTAGTGCAAATATATTTCTCCGTAAAACCTTAAATAGGTAAGCTCTGGCGAATTGGTCTCAATTTTGTCGTGAGCCATCTCTTGTGGCTTTAAAAATGTAACCTTGCCCCTCCCTTTTCTTTTCCTTTCAAAACGCTAAAACCTCACAGGAATAAAGAACGAAGTGCTCCGTTCATTCTGCTTCAACGACCAATAGCTCGACTACAGATCGAAAGGCACCCAAACGGGCGAGCCCATTGCTTTGCCGCCGAAGAAGGAAAAAACATGCGAAGAACGCACCATCACCGTGACACCAAACAAGCATTTCACCAAAGCGCGAGAGACAACTACCAACCGCGCTGTCCAATCGTGGCCTGGCTTAAGGAATCATCATGCCGGTGCAACATCCAAATGCCCTCCATATCTCTCCCTGCCGACCGCAGCCTTCTTATAGCAAAGCCTACCAGGCGGGCGTCACCGTCCACTGCGCCCACCAGGAGGCGAGATATCTCATATCTCCCAGCCCTGAAGGTGGGAGTTGGACAGTGCCGGCAGCGAGGCATGGGTTAAACGGGTTTTAGGCCATCGCATGCTGTGTCGGACCGACTTTATCTTTGGTGAGACCTAATGTACGTCGTGTCATCGTTGTGCTGTATCAGTCTAAGTCTTTCTATTGAATGTGTGGAGTTATGAACATCATCATCGTCATTCCGTCGTTGTGAATTACACCAAGGACGAGAAACGAGTGTCAACCGCCAGCAAAGATCCAGTATACAAAATTATTTAGAGAAAAATAACTAAATTTTATTTATTCATTGGGTACATGTACAATATATTGCCTTGTAAAAAACCTTGTGTCCTAGAGTAGAGTTCCTTTCATAAAAAAAAGTACAATAATAACATGCATACATACTAACCATTCTCTAATGTCTAGATTGTTCACGTGTTCTAGTTTAGCGAGGAGGAGCAGGGATTGAGGAGAGAGAGAGGAGACGAAAGGCAAGGAACAAAATTTCGTTTTGAACAAAATTTCGCCCACAGTCGAAATCCGAAATTTCGGCATTTCGGACGAAATCAGTTCAAAATTCAAAAATGGTTTATTTGCTACCGAAATTTCGGCCAAAAAATCCGAAATTTTAGCGAAATTGCACTGATCAAAAAATAGTTCAAACGATGTTAAATTTTTTTTGAAGGTTCCTGGCACATTAAAGATATTCTTATAAAATTTTCAGATGATTATCAGGTCTGTGAATTTTTTAAAAAATTCAAACATTGATACTATCCAGATGAAACATTGACTGGCAAGTTTGAACCGGATGAAAAATGGTTAACGTTAGAAAATTTTGAAATTTTTTGTGCATTATGCTGATGAATCACTAATGTTTCCCTAAATTTTTTGGATGGTGATCAAGATTTAAGAATTTTTAAAAATTCGGATATCCTAAGAAAAACCTTACCGGCAAATTTGAATGGAATGAAAAATAGTTCAAGCCATGTAGGAAAATTTTGAAATTTTTTGTGGAAGGTCCTGGTGTATCACTAATGTTTGTATAAAAGTTTCATATGATTATCATGCTTGAAGAAGTTCCAAAAATTTTGACAGTGTTACGTGCTGATAAAAGCCTGATAATCAATATATAGATTTGATTTAGCAATAAAACAACGTTTAAAATTTGTAAAAAATTTACAGAAAAGTGATAAGGAAGTTTTAAAGATCTCATAAAAATTTTGAATCATTATCACACTTCAATGAATTTATAAAATTCTTACAAGACACAGTAGCATTTATGTTCTTTCTCTTTTGGTTTTTACAATATAGTATAACAATGAAGTTCAATGGTTTTATAGATTTGATTGACCAAACAAAAAAAGTTTAATTTTTTAAAAAAATTTATATAATTGTACTGAGAAAATTCTTTGATGAGGATTGGGGAATCTCTAGCGAGTCAACACGTGGTCAAAGGGGCTCCCGGCTCAAGGCATTGCAGCGAAGGTCCACGACCACGGCCCAGCGACGCTCGTCCCTGCACGACCTTAAGCTCAGGCAACGGGGCTCTGTTCCCGCTCAACCTCGACCTTGGCTCAGGGAAGTGCGTTGACTCGGCAGTTACCAAGACCTGAACGATGGCATTAAGGCGGACGTGGGCGGCATTTCCGAAGCAGTTACAACCCACCTTCAATACGTACGAAGCCACTACCCCGGGGATCTCTCCCGACCGTTACAGGCAACGTCAGGGAGGATATAAGACCTCGCAAGGCATATGTGTAGGGTAGACTCACTAGCGATAGACCAGCATACTCAAACAGAGCACTCAGGCTCGAATTGTAATCATCTCATTGTACGCACAGTTAGTGAGTTCCTCCACCTCCGGAGAATATTGGACGTAGAGCTGTTACCCTCGTGGGGGCTCGAACCAGTATAATTCGCTGTTTCTTGCTCGCTGACGCCACACACACCGACCTACATCTATGCCGTTGTTGAGTGAAGCGCTTTCTGCGTCCCCCATTCACACCGTTCCCTTTTCACTCTTGCGGTCAGGTGATCCCGATCGTCGACATTCTTAATCTGTCATAAAAATTTTAGATCACGATCGAGAAAATTTATAAAAATCTAACAAGTTTACTGTCCCAATTATGTCCATTCGGTTTTTGATTTTTTTAAAAATAACAAATGAAGTTAAATTATTTTTAAAATTTTTATGTATGATCCTACACTACTAAATATATTACCATAAATTTTTCAGATCATTATCAAACTTGTAAAATTTTATAAAAACCTGACGGTGTTTCTGTCTAAATTTTAAAATGTCTCAAAATTTTAGTTTTTCAATAAATTTTCATATAAGATGATTTTCTTAAGGGTTATTGAACTAATTCCGGTCAAATCCGGCCCTAAAACATCAAAATCCGGTTTCAAAACCCGAAATTTCGCCTGGCTCGCCGAAATTTCTGAAATTACTGTAGCAAATTCAAATTTTTTCACAATTTTGCATTCGGCCGGTACTTCAAATTTCGTCCTGTCTCGAAATTTGAAATTTCATCGAGTTTCGCCAAAATTTATTTCCCTGACGAAAGGGGTGTGAGGAGATAGCTACTTCATCAAATTGGTTACGATAAGAGGTGAAGGGGAGAGATAATATTTGATGATAATATGATCGCTAGGATAAAATAGTTAATGATGGGCTACACTATAGTATGATATTTTTACGAAATAAGTTAATTTCTTACTGGACTGGCCTAGACATAATCTTATGCCATGCAGGCCCTCGTGACTAGCTTCCAGCACGACACAGGTTTACCCAGACCCCGATCAAACTTGCAGTTCGGCTCGCGCGCGCGACCACCGAATCTGCTGAGGCCACTCGCCACTGACGCGGCGGTTCACGGGTTGTTTTTCCGAGAGGCTTACAGACTAAGGTGCGCGTCTCGGGGGCAAACCGGCACACCCCAGCTAAGATATTCTCGCTGCGAATTATTGCGATACGTTTCTCTCACCAACCTGCTACGCGATCTCCCTTTTCTCCCCCTCGCTTTGGATAGACCAGCGACACAGATTTCAGGAGAGGAATTGTACTGCCGAGTACGAGAGCAGGCGCTTTCGTTGGGCTGTCTCCTCGCCCTCCATATACCATTACGATCTAGGCCGTTGGATGTTGATCGGATGGCTGTAGATGCCACCGGCCGTCGCGATTGGGAAAAGCTCTGGCAGGGCTAAAGCGTGGCTTTGCCAACCTGCACGATCTATATTGGTTGAGATTTGGGTGCGTGGCCCAGCCAGCGTCCAACGTAATCAAATCTACCGTGATCTATTCTAAAGCTGGTGTGGTCCGTGGTCCTGTTTGCAAAATTCGAGGAAAGCCCATGCACCGGGACCCGAGGTACCTAAGCCCTAACGACTCGAGAGCACAGCTGGGCCAGCCTGCCATGCCGACGAGAACCTTTCCTCTCGACGTAGACCGGGTCACCGGGGTGCGCGGGGCACTAGCGTGGGGTTGTTTAGGGAGTTTTAGATTAAAACTCCTCTAAATATTATGACTGTAAAATAGTTAAGAAATTAAATCACAGTAGAAATATTCTTAAAATCTACAGCTGTTAGGGAGGAGTTTTTCAGCTGTAGTTTCACTTGACCATCTCCTACCTCGGTCGTTTTACCTTTTCGATCTCTGTCACCATGCCTCACCATCTTCACATCACCTCTCCACTTGGACGCCGCTGTACTTCGCTATGTTGCTACCTTCTCACTCGATTGGTCTCTAAAAGCTACAGGTGCAACAGCCACTTTACCAAACAATATAATAAGAAAAACTACAATGCCAATATTCTGGTGATTCTGTTCAACAAACCAAAAACAAATTTTTCACAGCAAAATCAAAATAACTTTTCAGCCCAGCCACAACTCCTCTAAACAGGCTCGTAGATCGTCATGTATGTTAATGTATCCTCTGCCACGTCTGCATGATGGCATGCGTCATTCTCCAACCATCTTGTCATCTTGGTACATCTATTGTTTGGAAAAGCAGCATGTTAACCAGAAAATAATAAAAAGAGAAGCCTGAAAATTCCCATGTTAATCGATAAAAAAAGGAAACTTATGTAACTCATCGAGAAGATGTTGCGGCAAAATTACAACGGTTTATATCTGTTAAATAGAGTCCATAATCCATATAAGTAGCTAGCTAAATTTCCTGTGCGGAGTTGTGCATTTAGATACTATAATACATATGCTTATATTTTAAAATGTGTGTCATATAACTCTAACTATGAGCGTGATTCGTATATTTGCACAGTTAAATATTTTACAAACACATGAATTAATGGGTTTATAAAATTTTGTATGATTATTGTAGTTTTCTGTAATTTCAATGCAAAAGCTCGTGTCACCGTAGCTTTCACTCTTAATTAGGATCCAGGCAGCGTATGAAACTTGATTCTATTTTACTATTTCTACCATTTTTTTTTTGGCTTTCCTACTTCCCATCCAATTTTTGCAATTTTTCTGTGTTCTTCCATCCTCTGGGTTGCTAACGTATCGATATCAAATTTCTTTATTTTTCCTAACGCTCTTTCTAATCAAAAGTTGTAACGTAGTTGCTTTAGAATTCTTTTTAATACATTTTAAGGTTATTTAGTTTTTTGAAACATTTAAAATTATTAATATTTTTTAAGCCAAATACATTTTTGAGCAATCGTTATTGAAGCATGATTTAGCCGAATGCTTATAGACACACCAAAATGTTATTTACACCGATGTCAAGTTTTAAATTTTGTAAGCTGGCCGAATCTCCTGTGTAACTACATGGCTAGAAACACCAATACATATGTATATACTAAAAATAGATAAGTTGTACTTGTTATCCTAAACCCATCAAAACAAGTGGTGTAGATTTTTCTCTTTTTATTCTCTAATTTTAAGAATGTGTGAATTATAATATAAACATGGGGGCAAGCACTGAAGTTAACAACATATATATACACAGGGAATCGGCAATTATAAAATATTTTGATCTAAAATATGAAATAAACTTCAATATATACATATATAACATTGCTTTGACGGTCTTAACTTAGTGCGACACATCTTTGACTTGTCAATAATGATGTACTCCAAGTCACGATCACTATGATCAAATAAAGTTGTTTTCCCCCTAAAAGACCAATCAAATCAAATTGGACGATTAAGACAATGAATCTGTTGGCAAATCCCGCACGTTCCCGGCCGGAAGCACAAGGGATCGATGAAGGGATGCAAAACGGAGGGACCGGATGTCAACGAGCGGTCGCCGTTGTTACGTTTCAGACTAACTCGTCGCCGTTGTTACGCACGTTTCAGACACCTCTCAAAACGGAATTTCTGGTTTCAATCTGAAAGAAAAGGTATGCAAACGTTGAGCGACCCTACGCAGCGGGGGGCTATCTATCATGCATGCAGCCCAATAATGAATGCATGATGTATAGTAATTCTCAACTGGGCGACTGATTAAATTATGTGTTTCCTTCTGAGCACTCATAGGTTCGGTGATGTCACAAATTAGGTACTGAAGGCAGAAAAGATCACACCATTTCCTTAATAAAAAAACGAGAGTGAAAAGTATGAAGGCGTCATGGAGAGCCCTTTGGCTTCTGACTCCTCTGTGGAACAGCTGAATGCAAATTGATTTGCGTGTATATATCCACTGAATCCAACTTTAGGAGGCAGCTTTAGCTGTATGCATACACAAGCAGAGTGCACATAACATGGCGAACTAATTCCTGCTTGAACATGACTGGATCCGGCAAAGGCTCATGTTAATTAACAAGTTTTCCTTCGGCGGTTTCTTCGTGCGTATGGATCGGCTTTCTCTGGCGCAATTGAGAGATGATCGAAGCAGAGGACTCCTTTTTGACAACATGAGCTTTTGTAGGAATGGACCAATTTAACAAACCTAACAAGCATCTTTTTCGTTTGCCAATGGGTCCTCGGGCTTGCTTGTTCATTGTTTTTGTTTGGGCCCTGCAGCCTAGTGGTGAACATGCGGTTGCTACTTTGGACGTTGACATTTTTACATCACCGCTAGACCGGCTAAGAGCGGCTTTCGGATCTGTCATGCTGTGCTCATCTTTTCTAGCTCATCGGGCACACCAAGTTGCTATCCGCTTCCCTCGTGATGTCCACCTGTGAGGCTGTGACCAGGGTTCAAAAACCGATAAAAACCGCTCAAAAACCGTGGTTTTTGATCTTATTATTATGGTTTAAGATTTAAAACCAGTAGGTAAACAGGTCTAATTAAAAAAAATAAAAAAATTTATGTGAAGTAAACCACTCGAAAACCGTTGAAAACTGCTCAAAAACCGGCTTTAAGGTACACTTAATTGGTCGGTTGGTTTTCGTTGAAAACCGACTCGTTTTCGATTTGTTTGAATTTTTTTCCAAAAAATTTTATTTCTTAGTCATTCGGTTTTTGACGATTTTGAAACGTTTTTTTCGATTTTTGAATTTTGAGTGGTTTTTTCAAAACCATTTTTGTGAATCCTGGCTGTGACGCTGAAAATAAAAGAAGGAAAACACACCCTCAAGAAAACGTACTATCTGCTTTCCTCGTGATCTAGTATTTTGGATCCAACCCGAGAGCATGCGCACCCATTTACACGATCTAGCCGATCAAGCACCTATGCTCACATAACATTAGAATTTAGAAGTTCACGTACGCCCTACCTTCTTGCGATATTTTGTTCTGCCACTAGATCTTCCTATGCTATCAACTCCTATCTAAGATCTTAATTAGAAACTACAACGAACCACACAAAATAATGTTCTAGAGCCTTATAATCCTTAAAATCATGATTTTTAAGGTATGATCCCACAATAGATCGCAGGATGTCGATTCTGTCAACACACACACAAACGATTATGCGTAGCATATAGGGCTGGAAAAAAAACTCGTTAGAGCTCGAATCAAAATTTCTTCAAATACAGTAGCTGATTGGTTCAAAATTGAAATAAGACAATTTCGAGCGAAAAAAGTTAATGAGGCTCGACTCGATAATGACTCGTTAGCTCGAATTTGATGTAACCACTTAAATTGTATATAAAATGATTTTACATCAAACTATATCAATTTCGAAAGAAACTCGATAATAGCTCGTTAAACTCGATATCCACCCTTGGTAGCATACCCTCAACCTTATTGTTCAGTACCAAGTAGCTAGATTTTTTGAATTTATTTCGTGTTAATTTCTTGTTTACCCTGAAGCAACCCACATGTAGATACACGAGGGAAGATCGATTCGGATAAGGCTTTTGCTGCCCAGCAGGCACATGTTGTTCCATCGGTTATTCGCCACTTTCCTTCATACCCTGGTGTACAGGCTTTCTGAGCCAACTTTGAGAGCAAGCTAGTGGAGTGCTGGCCCGCTGTCCCTGCCTACAATCGTACTAAGCGATCGCGCGATCGGCCCGATTGATAGACAGGCTCATGACAAGCCACGGTACTCATGATCCCCCGTGAATTGACATTCACTGCCATTATATATCCACCACACGTGGCCGTGGATGTCTCGTACGAGCACGAATCTCCGCGGGGTCCAGTTGCAGGTAAAGCCGATCCAGCAATGTACTGGATTCTCCTTGCCAACCCTCCCAACTCCCAAGTTCGAATGATCACTCTTCCCGACTGTATTATCATTTTTTTTCCAAATTTAATCTACTTTCAAACATAATTTTTTTCAAACCTAGTCCTCTTCAAAGTAGAATTATAAATCTAACTCTTTTCTCTGTTGCGGAGCATGCATCCCGTGTACTCCTTATCATAGGAGTGTGCCTCCCATGCTCGCCAGGCACAACAGGTCGCCGTTCCCGCATTGCCTCGGCGCTGCTCCCACGCTCATGGGCGAATCTAATATTGGGGCTGGTTGGGGCGCCAGCCCCACCTCCGGCCGGTCGACCCTCCCTCTTCTTAGTATCCTCAACGCTAGAAAGAAACAGAGACATGACGTCATAGTGGCAAATCGGCAGGTTTAAGAACTGGAAACAAGATGTAAGAAGAAAACAATACTGTCAGGTAAGTGGGCCATCAAAATTAGTTATAGGCTCCCTTACTCTTGTGTACTTTCACCTCGTACAGTATTCAGCCTCCTTTACTGTAGCGCAACACCTGGAGTCGGAGAAATGAACGGTGTCATCTCGCAAGCGGCAAACCGACGCATGGGCGATCGTGGGTGGCAGACGCACGGATGGGCGTGACCTCGCGGCAAGTGGCCGATTTGCGAGAACTCTCCGCAGCACGCCGGTACCGACGGTCACCGGAGACCCAGAGTAGAGGGCACATCGCCAAAGGAGAGGAATCATCCGGTCGGAGCGTCGTCCAGCCGGCGGCCGAACGTGCATTATAAGAGAGGACGCTAGAGCTAGAGATTCGCTAGCGCCCCTCATTGCTCAGTATAAAAAAAATTGCCCCAAATCCCAATGCAATGCCTTATGCTGAATGCCCTCTTTCTAATAATTGATGTTTGATTTTTGTATTCACAAATTGAAATTGCATCACTTCGTTTTATATATTTGTCTACGGTTCGGATGGTTGATGATCCGTCCTCACATATTTTAATATTTATGTCATTCTATCTATTAGCAAGGTAACACCCTTGTCATATTTTGATTATTCACTTTGTTTCCTTTCTCTTTATGTATGAATTTGGAATTTGGTTAGCAATAAATCGGTAGATATATCATTAGTATACTTGTCTTGAGTTAGGACTTCTACATAGGAGCCCCACCTCTATTTTCATCATAGATTTGCCACTGCCCACGCTCCTCACTGCCTGCCGTGCTCCCCTGGTGCGATAGCATCAGCTCCCATGCTCCTGTCACCTTTAGCGCTTTCCGTAGTAGAGGAGGAGGCTACATTTATAATTCTACTCAACAGGAGGCTAGATTCGGAGAAAACAAGTAACAGAAGCTAGGAAAATGATCAATTCTCCAACTCCTAGTGGAGTATTTAGGGGTTTTCCCCAGATTTCTAAAATAAAAAAGGAAGGCCATTTGGGCCGCCCTGGACCTTAGGACCAAGCCAACCCACTTGGTTGGGATAAGGCACCGACACGGTGCCCTACCACCAGACCGAAAGCTCGGACGAGTAGGGCATAAGGGGTGGCGGGCGGCGACCGTGTCTCCCATCACGGCTCTTTGTGTGGGGGCGGTGCAATGTGGCCTTCCCAGCGGCAGTTGCTACTCCTCCTCCCTCTCACCGGCTCTATTTATTCATGAGGTTTGTGTTCCTCTTGGTACACGAAGAAGAACTCGAAAAATTCCCCATTCTTGGCTGGTTAATAATCCACTGCTTGTTCTGTTCTAGGCAAGATCTTGCTCTTCTTGAAGCCCTCTTGTGTTTTCCATCCTTAATCTGAACTCAATCAACTCGTAGATGCCACTTTTGTGAGTGACCCGAATTGATTGGGTAGAAGATTTTGTTTCTAGCTAAATACTTGATGTGCTCAGAGGATTTGGGGCGCGCATAGTGCTCTTGGTGGTCATCCTCGAGCTTGCTGGGGCTACTTTGTCAACTCCTTATGGTGGTGGTTTGGCTTAGGCGTGTGCTGCTATGTGAGGAGCAGGTTCTTGGGAACCTACTGATTTTGTTCAGCATATTCATCCCTTTGGCTAGGGTGCTGACTCTATGGCTTTGAGTGGTGCTAACTGCGTCCTGGGTCACCTAGTGAATTGCCTCACCGTGGGGATTGCGGCTTTGTATCTCCGAAATAATCATCAGTGATTCTACGCACGCTGTAGCGGCGATATCGTTTTTTAGGTCAGCGTCTTTGACGTGCCTAGCCGAGTAACACTAACGGCTTATCGGTGTTTTGTGAGTATTATCAAACTCCCGTGATTACTCTCTTTACTATATTTGTAAAGGGGCTAGACAATTCATTATCTTAGGGACCTTACATAAATAGAGGCTAGTGTTCAATGAGGATTTGGGACTAGATAGAGTAATTGTGACAACACATATAATTTTTAGCTTTTCATTTTTCATATATTTGATTAGCACAATTGATATTCTGTCATATATGCTTATGTTGTGAATCTCTAGATTGCTATTGTCTTTAATATTGCACTGTCAACTGACTCTATCACTTGCTATTATTGAATATACTTGTGTATTCCAGTAAGCTTCCTTATTGTTGATTCACTGTTATTTGCATATTACTTGAAGATAATCAATTGCAATAAGCTTCCTTGTTGTTGATTCACAGTTATTTGCATATTACTTGAAGATAATCAATTGTTTAGGTTTGTATAACCTGTCAAGTATTGAAATTGATAATTCAAGTAACGTTATCACAAATTAGTTTATTACTTGTCTCTAGTGGCGAAGAAGGCCTTTTAAGGCAATATGACATCTAAGAACACCATAAATCAACTTGAGCTTTATGCTAGTTGTTTTGCCTTCATTATTGTTCATGGATATGCATATGCTTGTATCTTTGATTATGAGTACATTTACTACGAATTTGTCAATTATCATGTTTCAATATATTAGCATATGCTTTTATGAACCTTTTGATCTATAGTTATTCTTTATGCTTAGAATTAATATCATGATAAATTTGCTAATACTACAATTTATACAACAGTCCCAACCGAGAGGGCCAGCGGAAAGCTACGCTACCATAACACTGATCTCAACAAGCACCCAGGCACCGTGAGCTCCATGCATGGCACGTGCATCAGGAGATCGGCCAGCGACAGATTTGCAGTGTATGTATGTATATACTCCCTCCGTTTGAAAATATAAGGCGTGATTTGATTTAGCACGGTCTTCTAAACTATATTTTGATCCTTGATTTCTCTTATCCAACATCATTTATACAAACAAAATCATTATCATTACAAAGTACTTTCAAATACAAATTCAATGGTACCACTTTTATATCACAAAATCTTTATATAGTTAGACAAATCATTGGTCAAAGATTTCGAAGTTTGAATCTTGAAATGCGTGCGCGCCTTATATTTTGAAACGGAGGGAGTAAAAGTCAGGGTTTATATTAATGATTTGATCTTGAAAATCACCCTTTGGTTAGTACCGATTTTCGTCGCTAATCGGTCAAAAATCAAAAAGTTTCGAAATCAAACTTTTTGAAGAAAAAATAAAAAATAGATTTTCACCAATAATCGCTTGATATTCCTCCATAATCAACCGATCAAGTGAACTTCTTTGGCGGTTGATTTTTTTAGCGATATTCATAGAAAATCGAGCGATATCTAACGATTATCACGATATTTTGTCGCATAATTTTTTCTAAATTTTTGAATTTAACCGGTTTACCAACTGTATTAGATACCAAACCGACTCGATATGGTCAATAATCACGATATTCGAACGATTATCGATGATATTGTGAACCCTGACAGTAGCCCAGAGTTCAGACTACATGGGCGTCCATGTAAGTACATGAAATCCCTGGCTCGGATCAGCTGATCACCGATCTGACGAATCACGATCGAACGGTTCAGAATCTATGGTGCGCAGCCTCGATCCTTTCCGATGTCGCTTTCAGCAGATCCTCGTACGCATGTGTGCGCAGTGCCCTGTACCCCGCACACCGAAGCAGTAGCGCACCTACACCTACTAATACACTGCATGCATACCGTACAGCATAGCCAACTGAGGCAGCTAGAGCCCCCACCCGTAGCCCGTAGACACCACCACCACGATCGATCACACCACGAAGACAGGAGCCGACATTTCGCGAGGGAGCTTTGACCCCATGAGAGCGAGGCGCCCTTCACTCCATTGCGCTTTGGAAAGGTTGCGCGCGCGCGCGCGATAAGGATTCAGAAAAGCAGCGTGCAGCAAGGAGATCCCGCGGGATACACATGCCGTTTTCGTGCCGCCTTTAGCTCCTCCACGGCTCCACATTGCATGCACCGCCGGGGCCTTTTCCTTTTCTTTTCCCTGCACGCGGTCCATCTTTCTTTGGGAGGAAGATCTGGGAGGGAAGGAGATCGAGAGGCTGGCTGGTGGGTTTTGACGGGCGAGTCGAGTCGGGGCGAGGCAAAGCGATAGATGGAAGGAGACCAACTCCCCGCGCGCGCGGGGTCGACGCCTTTGGGCCGGGGGCGCCTAATAATGCAGCGCTTTGCGCGATGACGCGCGCACTAGACCGCCGCGCGGGGCCGCAAGTTGAGGGTTTTAATTGCACGCACGTCTGACGTCTCCCCTCTCTCTGTCGGGCACTTGTGCCGCGGGGAAGGGTTTCGCCCGCCCGCGCGCGCGCTCGGTGCTGTGGGCGGTGATTTGCACAAACGGCCGTATGCTTAGTCCCTAAGCAACGCCGGCAGCCTGCTGCAGGGTTTGAAGTGTTGAAGTATAAGTAAATTGTCCATCTTTCCTCATCAGCTTAAGCTTTTGAGTGAACTAGTTGATGCATGCAACTCAATATGGTATCAGAGTCAAGAGGTCTCGAGTTCAAGACCCCGCTGGCGCAATTTAAAAAAAATAATTGCAGCCTACTTCTATTCCACGTTCTAGGCCTGAGGGAGCCTGCACGTGAGGGGGAGTGTTGAAGTATAAGTAAATTGCCCACTTTTCCTCATCAGCTTAAGCTTTTGGGTGAACTGGTTGGTGCATGCAACTCAATATGAAGTTTACTTCTCGGTTCACATCCCAGAGTTAGGCGAAATCCAAAATTACGGTGAAATATTGGAATTTTGGACAAAATTTGGTCAAAATTTTAAAAACTAAATTTGAAATCCGGAATTTTTAAACCGAAATTGCCCAAATCTCAATAATTCAACTAAGTGAAAATGGTTGAAACGATATTAAAAATTTTTGAAATTTTTTTAGATGACCCTGACACATCACTAATGTTTCTATAAAAATTTCAGAGGATTAAGCCTGAGAAATTTTAAAAGTTCTGACAAAGCTACTGTCCTGATAAAAGACTGACCGGCAAATTTTAACTGAATGAAAAATGGTGCAAACTATATTAAAAATTTTTGTGGATGGTCCTAACGCAATAATGTTCGCATAAAATTTTTAGATAATGATCAAGTTTGACAAATTTTCAAAAATTAGGATAGTGTTACTGAAGGTTGATAGCAAATTTCAAGTGAATGAAAAGTGATTCAAACCATGTTAGAAAATCTTGAAATGATTATCAAGCATGAGGAATTTTAAAAAATTCTGAAAATAGTACTATCGTGATAAAAGCTTAATGATCAATACATAGATTTGCTTGATCAAATAAAAAGGTTTATAATTTTTAAAACTTTTACAAAGGGTGCTAAAGTGATTTTTAAGCTCTTATAAAAATTTTAGGTCATGACCACACTTTAGTGAATTCATAAATTTCTTACAAGGGTACTGTACCATTTATGTTCCTTTTATTTTTTTATTTTTAAAAGATAACAAATGAAGTTCAATGTTTCCATACATTTGATTGAGCAAATAAAAAAATTAAATTTTTTGAAAATTTTAGAGAAGGGTTTTCAGAAAATTCTTAAACTTTCATAAAAATTTTGGATTATGATCATAGTCAAGAAAATTTATAAAATTCTAATAAGATTACTGTGTCAGTTATGTTCATTCTCTTTATGATTTTTTAAAGATAACATATGAAGTTAAATTATTTTGAAAAAATTCTGTATGCTCCTAAACTATTAAAGATGGTACAATAAATTTTTTAGAGCATGATTATGTCTATACAATTTTATAAAATTTGACGATGTTTGTGCTGAAATTATAAAAGTCTTACATGTTATTGGACCAAATCCGGCCAAAATAAACCCCAGCAATTTATTTTTTTTCAAGGTTTTTTTATCTAACTAGGATTTTGCATCTAGTTCGCGGTCGAAATCTGACACAGCTGGCCGCCCGGCCGAACGGCTAACGTCATTTACGTGCGCGCGATCCGGCAGTGGATTTGGGGGCAGTGCAACACATGCACCTGGAGCTGCCAGTCCAGGTGCGATCGAGGGCCGGTATTTTTCCTTTTGTTCGGATGGGACGTGGGGCTGTTCCGTCGGGTGGCAACCTGGGTGGCATGCACAGGAGTCTGGGGTGCTTTTGCGTCGTCAAATAATGCACGTCTTTAGGAGTGGATATGTTACTTAAGAAGACCTGATTAGCGTATCCGGATTTGTGTCCAGTTGGAAGACACGTAACTGCGTTTGGTCAACCTTAGCTCGGCCTAAGCCGGGCAAGTTGCACGGACGGTTTGACGGTCGTTTTGCTGGGCCAGAAAGCTCTCCTGCTCCGTTGGGCTGGGCCATTAATGTTCGTAGAATGAGAGGCAGATGGGGCTTCGAGATATGCTAGCTGATGGCAAACTGGCAACTGCCTACTGGGCATAAAAACTTGGCCCAAGCCCGGCACTACGATACCACAGATTTGGCAATGCTCTGACGGGGCAGGTTGTGAATAACAAATGAGGGGGCACATCCAGCGCAATCAGGCTTTTAGTATAATCATCGTGCAATCCAACTAAGAAAAGTTTTAAAAAATTCTAAAAAAAATCCTGGATGTACATCTCATCTTACTCCATCTACATATAAATTTCATGATCAAATTCGTCCTATGTTAAGAGTAATAAAAAGACAAATTTCTGACAAACTTGAATAGTTTAAATGCACCCTAAATTTGTTTTTTTTGTAACTTCTAGCATAGGACGAATTTGATCATGAAATTTTATATGTAGATGGAGTAAGATAAGATGTACATCTATGATTTTTTTTTAGAATTTTTTGAAACTTTTCTTAGTTGGATTGCACGATAATTACACCAAAAGCTTGATTGCACTGGATATGCTCCCAACAAATGAAGGCCCCGGCGGCTTTTACCTTGAAAAAGAAGAATTTCTGAAGAACCTGTGAGATACATAAATAGGACCCTCAAAATTGGATGCCGTTTGGTGAACTGACAGTGAGACTATTTTGTTGGAAAATAGCTTGTCAAAAATAAAACCATTGGTATTGTTGAATAACAAATTGATCGTTGTGGATCAACCTCCATGCCAATCAAAAATATTGAAAAAACCTCAAGAATAATCACACAACAGATGAACACAAGATATTCTTTCTTTATTGATTATAGATTGATTCTCTTGTACAATGAAGTACTTCCTCTGTATCCTGTTCCAAAAAAAAAAAAAAAATCAACCAGGTTAACTGTTGTGGCACCTCCGCACCTACTTTAGGGCCTGTTTGGTTGGTAGCCTAAGGTTACCACAACTAATATTAGGTATGCCACAATTCTTTTGGTATGGGTTTGGTTCATGCCACAACTTTAGCTTGCCACACTTTCTTAGCCATTGGACCCATGTGTTATAGACTCAAAATTTTGCCACAATCTTGCCACAAGTGTGACTTGCCACACTTATCTAACCTTAGGTATGGCCAAGTTAGGCAACCAACCAAACAGGCCCTTAGTCCGCCCGTTCGTGCGATCGGCGTCGCCGCCTTGTGGCGCTGCTGCAAAAGTCCTAACTAGGTCCAAACAAATTTGGTCTTCTAATATCTGTTTGGGCCTCTACGCCTTGCCTGGGAGTTTTGGTTGGGTGAATGTACAAGTATGGCGTAACATCCTAAATTTTGCATGTGTCTCTAATGCTGGAAAATTTCAAAAAATTGGAGCTTTTTGGGCATGCTGGTGTTATTGAATTTTCTATAGATTATTTAAAGTTCCGTCGACTTTTGAATTTCACAAAATCAATTGCCAAAATACAAACTTAAGTTGGGGTCATGGAATTTGAAAACAAATCTACATTAAATACGAATTCAAATCGCCAAATTGAAAGTAAATTAAAATTTGAATTTAAAAAGAAAAGGAAAATAAATATTCCAAATTTCGTTTAGGGTGTAAACCTGACCCAGTCAGGGCCCATCTTCTCATTTCCTTTCTCCTTCCCCCTTGTCTCTTGGACCGGCCTGCTTCATTTCCACCTTTCGTTGGTCCACGGCAGCCCGGCCCGACCTCTCTTTCTTTCTTTTTCCCGGCCATTGCGCCGTCGTCCTCCACACGCCGCACGCGCCGAACGCTGCCGCTGCCCACGTCGACGCCATCCTCGCCCAACCGCCACCCCGACGACTCGCTCTCTCACCGCCTCACCTTACCATTCCGCGTCCACACCCGGCACAGCTGCGACGTCGCCGAGCACAGCAGCGTCTCGCGCCGCCCGCTTCGTCTCGCTGCTGGGCTCTCCCGAAAAATCGCGCCTCGTCCCCCCAGACGAGACGCTAAGCAGGACAGCCTCGTCGCCTGCTTCGTTTCCCCTCTTTTCTCTGTCCCTCTCTCGCACGGAAGGAGAACCGAGCCGAGTAGCTAGAGCTCCTTTGTTCCCGCAGCAGCGCTCTGCCAAGCTCGCGCCGCCACTCGGTGAGCCCCAGCCTACACCATCATGCCCCCTAGTGTCGCCTCTGCCCCCTAAGACCATTCCTCACCTCCATTTCTTCTTTCCCGAGCATAAGCACCGGGAACGAGACCATCTCCTTTATCCTCTCCGTTCGCGGCCGCGCGTCCACTTCGCCGTTCCGGTCCAACTCGGTGAGCTTCCTTCACTTTTGCTCGCGTAAAATCGTGAAACCGCATCGCCACTTCGATTCCCGTCAAACAATTTCAGTTTCATTCACAGGAGCTCGCGCCGCCGCCATCGTCCCCGTTTCCGGCCGGAAACCGCTGCCAACGGGCAACGCCGCCTTTCGTCACTAAGGATTAGGGGTGTAAACGGGTCGGGTTCGGGCGGGTAGTAGGTCATCCCATCCTACCTAATATTTTTTCTCCGAATGCGAATGCAGGCACGGGTAGTAAAAAATCGGGTAGAAATCTGCAGATATCTGGTAGCATTTTCTCTGGACGGGTGAAATCGGGTTCGGGTAGTGTCGCGAATGGGTATAATGATAATCTGCAGTACTTCATCGGGTAGTGCACTAAATACCTAGAATCAAACATGCGATGAAAACAATCCAACTATCACACTAGTACATCACATAATACAAAGTCCAATACATAAAGTGAAATTACATACATAGTTCAACACATAGTTGAATTGAAGGAGAGAACTTGGGTCAATCCCAAAGGAATAGGAGGTAATGACAATAGTTTTGAACAACGTGAAATCACAAGAATATCGTAGTCTAGAAAATCGGTCATGTGCTCCTCTTGTTTAGGTTGATAGCAAGTAGAACATAATTGAGACATTTACCTTGTCGAATTTTATAAATTTTCTTGAGTGCGATCATGATCTCAAATTTTTATGAGAGATTACTAATTTCATCAGTATCATTATATAAAATTTTAAAAATTTTATAACATAGTTTGGATAATTTTTCATTTCGCTTCAAATTTGCCGATAAGCCTTTTAATAGGACAGTAGTATTGTTCGAATTTTTAAAACTTCATGACATTTGATCATCATCTGAAAATTTTATGAAAATATTATAGATATGTCAGGACCATACACAAAAAATTTCAAAATTTTATAACCTCGTTTGTTCTAATTTTCATTCGGTTCAAACTTGCCGTCAAATCTATTTTTTGGACGTTTTATCGAGATAGTAGCAATATTCCTCCGATTTCTCTCTCCTGGAGCACCCCCAGCCTCCCTATTCCTCCCAAAACCTGTGATTTGATCCCTCCCTCTCCAGGTCGCTGCCTCCACGGCGAGGAGCCAGCGCTGCCCCGCGTCGTCGCTGCCTCGCCTTTCTCCCGCCCGTACAGATTTATTCAGCAAGCTTACCTAAACCACCTCATGCTCATGTTTCTCCAAACTTTGCCACTCTCCTACCAGTGCTCCGCCGCCCCATGTCTTCCCCGTGCCCGGCAGCCGTACGCCGCCGCTAGCCCTCCTCTGAGCCGCCCAGGTCACGAAGCAGCATCCAGTTACCCAAAAACTACCCATTTTTGTCGTCACCGCTCCCTCTCTGTCCGTCGCTCGCCGTCACCGCCGCCTGCAGAACCACTCACGTCGACTCCTCTGTTTTTCTCGGTTCTCCCTCCTCTGTTCTGTCCCCCCCCCCTCTCTCAACATGAACACAAATGAGCGTGGGCATCGCTCAGGAGGTACCGTAGTCGATCGTGAACCCTGTGACATCTAGGCGGAATGTCTGAGAAAAGGCTCCTAGACATGCTGCTATTCGAATAGAAGCTGTTTTAGCTCTGCTGATGCCGAATGTTGTCCAGGGTCGCGTTCAGGGGACGGTGACGTGGAGGTGTCCGGGACGAATCCCGGGATCACTGGCGTGAAGATGACCGACGGAGGCGCCGACGCCTGCGCGAGGAGCTGTCGTCACTCATCAGGGAGCGAGATCCAGAGTGCCGATTTCGGCGATGTGAAGGTACGACTTCGACAACGGTTTTATCAAGCTCATCAGCGAGAGCTCGGCAAAAAAGATTCGACCTCACCCAAGTGGAATCGGTCATAACCCGGGTGATAGCACGGAGGCGTTCGCCCGAGCGAGGAAGCTTAGAACGTCCGGACGAAGTACCAGCCTTCTCACGTTCCTCTCGCCGAAGGGTGGTTATGGCCTGATTGATGGCGATTTGAGCCATCCGCGAGCATCTTCGGGAGTCTTCGGATCGCGGTCATCCACCTCCACGCTTGCGTCATGGCTGGCAGCCATGAAGACAAACTGTTCGCGCAGCGACGGTGAGGGCGAAAATAGGGACGTGGAGCCATCACGCTCGGGAACCGCATCCGACCCTGAATTCGCCGAACGTCCTCCAACGATGTGCGCCATGTCTCTGAAGTGTTGATGTTCCTCCGAATAAGTGAAGCTTTTGGGCCCCACGGTGGGCGTCAGCTATCGACGATCGGGATCGTCTGACCGCAAAAGTGTATGAGGGGTTAGTGTGAATACAGACTCGGAACTGGCTTCGCTTACCGAGAAAACAAACTCGCTGCTCCGATGGCCGGAGGAAAGAGAAAAAGAGGGAGATACCGAGAATTATACTGGTTCGAGCCCCTGCGATAAGTAATAGCTCTACTCTAATCTTACCCGGAGGCGGAGAAATTCACTATATTTGAGTACAAAGAATGCTCTCTAGCCCGAGCTTATGTGGTTTTAGTGTCTGTGTGTGTTCTTTTGTGTTCTATGTTGCGATGCCTGAGTGTGTTCGTCTCGAGGGGTTTTATGCCTGTCGCGGCTGTTACCAGAAACGGTCGGGAGAGATTCCCGAAAGAGTGGCTTCATGCGCATTAAAGGTGGATCATAACCGCCCCGGATTTGTCGCTCACGTCTGTTTGACTCCATCATTTAAGGATCTTGGTAACCGTTGGTGTGAATGTTCGATCTGGATCCTCGAGCTCAACCCCTCCGAGCAGGAGTTGTTTCCTTACTCCCTAGCTCGTGGTCGTGCGGGAGCCGTGTGGTCAACGACGCGGTCAGAGGCCTCATGGCTCGGGCTCAAGCTCGAGCTAGGGGTTTGCTGATTGATCTGTTGACCGGGTAGGGGTTTTCCAGTCCCCGACACTCTCAAATTGCATATACCGCTTAAATAAAAATATACCTCTTTGTCTTTTAAGCATACCCTAATAATGATTACAAAGATACTCCAAACTAAGTTCTATAAAAATTTCATCAAAGTCAAACTTTTTATAGCACAATTTATGTATATACTTATTTTACATATAAAAAGCGATATATATATAATATAATATAATATAATCAAGGACTTCGATGAAAATTTTTCAACTGTCTCATTGGAGTATCTTAGACTTAGTATTTAAATATATTAAAAGTGATAAATAAATATAACACGTTCATTTAAGTAGTATAATGGAAATAAGAGTATGTACTCCTCAGAGTAAAAAAAAACTTTATACACACATACATACATGGCCCCAATGATGCGTGGACCATTGATCGATAAGAATAATAATTCTTTTAAATATGCAATATGACGAAATGCATGCATCATAGCGGGGTTGTTTTGTTAGATTTAAGTAAAATTAGAAAAGTTATTTAGGTGCCTCTAGGCGGTAGTCTCAAGGTCGTATCTAGGTTAATATATGAGTTTGCATATTGTCATAATGTATTTAGACCCTAGGTCATTGATAATTCATTTTAAATGCAATCTAAAGATTAAAACTAGTATTGCTCATAGTTGGGAAACATCATAGTCAAATATTAATTTGGAAAATTAGTGTGTTATCACTATTTGAGTTACAGTGCAAATTCAATAAAAAATGCATATGTCCCAGCTAACTCTCATGGAACTTCCTTAAAAAAAAGAAAATAATTTCGTTTTGCATAAAATTTTTGCCTTTGACCGAAATCCAAAATTTTAGCAAAATCTCATTAGTTCGGACGAAATCCAGTCAAAATTCAAATCCGGAATTTTTATGACTGAAATTTCGCCCAAAATTTTTAAATTTTGCCCGATTTCAACTAATCGAAAAATGGTCCAAACGATGTCAAAAAATTTTGAATTTTTTGAAGGTTTCTGATATATTAGAGATGTTCTTATTAAATTTTCAGAAGATTATCAAATCATAGGAATTTTTAAAAATTCAAACATTGCTACTATCCTGATAAAACGTTAACCGAGAAGTTTGAACCGAATGAAAATTAGAACAAATGAGGTTATGAAATTTTTAATTTTTTGGATAGTTCTGATATATATATATATATATATTTTCAGATGATGATCAATTGTCATGAATTTTCATAAAATTCAAATGATCAATTGTCATGAATTTTACTCTTCAAACGATTACTCTTGTTAAAAGGCTTATCGACAAATTTGAACGAAATGAAAAATTATACAAACCTTGTTATAAAATTTTGAAATTTTTTGTGGATGGTTCTGATGTAGCATTAATGGTTATATAAAAGTTTTATATGATTATCATGCTTGAATAATTTTTAAAATTTTTGAATGTGCTATATCCTAATAAAAGCCCGATGATTAATACATAAATTTGCTCTAGCAATCAAAAAAGGTTTAAAATTTTTAAAAATTTTACAAAAGGTTGATAAGGAAATGTTTAATATCTCATAAAATTTTTGAATCATGATCACCCTCCAGTGAATTTATAAAATTCTTACAAAGCACAATACCATTTATGTTCTTTCTCTTTTTGATTTTTGAAATACAATATAATATAACAAATGAAGTTCAGTGCTTACATAGATTTGATTGAGCAAACAAAAAAACTAATTTTTTTAAAAAAATTTATAGAATGGTACAAGGAATTAGTAATCTCTCGTAAAAATTTTAGATCATGATTACACTCGAGAAAATTTATAAAATTCCGACAATATAATTGTCCCAATTATGTTCGTTCTATTTTTGATTTTTAAAGATAACAAATGAACTTTAATTATTCTGAAAATGTTTTTGTGTAATCCTACACTTCTGAATATAGTATCATAAAAATTTTAGCTCATTATCAAGCTTGTACAATTTTATAAAAATCTAATAGTATTTCTGTCAAAATTTTAAAATATCTCAAAAATTCATTTTTTTCAACAAATTTTCATAGAAGATCACTTTCTTATAGGTTATTAGACCAAATCCGGTCAAATCCGACTCTAAAAGTTTAAATTCCGGTTAAAATTCATGAAATTTCGGTGAAATATACCGAAATTTTGAAAAAAACCCGAAATTGTAGCAATTTGAAATTTTTTTATCCGACCAGTAGTTTAGATTTCGTGGAGTCCCGAAATCTAAAATTCCACAAAATTTAATTCTCTGTTCACGACCCTTGGTCGATCAGACCATCACACATGATCGGATCATGCCACCGGCCGCAGCATGCTCACGGCCTCAGGCACCGTGCCTGGCCGTACTGAAGCGTAACGAAGCCATGTCTGAGCGAAGTGACACTTGCACTACTTACCGAAAGGGACGCGCGCAATCGAACTCGGAGTGAAGCTCGAGACGAGAATCGATGGCCATGATAGCATCAAACAGTGCGCTCATATGCTGCCGCTGGTGATGGCATTTCCGAGACAAATCTATTATCTTTGGTTGCCAACAGTCTCAGAGATTATTCAGGGTAAAAGACTAAAAGCAGGGTATGATGCCCACCCACTGTCTAGATCGTCAATGCTTCACATCGATCCAATGCAATGTATTCACACCTCATAGTATAATTCCAAAACAAGATCTCTAAGCGCGGGGATCCATATGGATAGAACCGTAGGATCCATGGGTCTTCTAATTTTGCAATCAACAGCCCGGATTAGGGGATGTTTTGCCTAGCATCCTTAAGTTATAACCTAGGGGTTAGGATGTAGCCTGTAGGAGTACCTCATCTAAGACTTCAAATTTCTCGCTTCGCTCAAGATCAGGTTCTAGCTTCGCAAAACATTTCTGCCCCGTTTGGTATTTACAAATTTTCACGATAATTCTAGAATGATTGTTCTGTTTTCTACAAAATTGTTAGAAAACCGTTGTTTAGACAGGCATTACATTTTTCTATCGTGTCGCTAGCTAAGACACGGTTCAGACAAACGCTAAAAGTCAAACAGACAAGGAGGCGTGTGTAGGAATTTGATCGTGCACTGTACGGTGTATCTTTGGGAATGATTGGTGCCATAGACGCTTCGCAGGTGTGATTGTGTGAATAACTTTCGATGCTGCACGATGGTAAAATCTTCTTTGAAACCTGTGACTGTCACAATTTATCCTTACTTAAGTACTGCCGGTATTGCTGATTATTAGTAATTTGCGGCTTTACATGCGTCCAATGCGTGCTGCTTTGCCGCGCATGCGTGCATGCATGCCCTGCACTCACTGTTCCTCTAACAGTCGGTGTCGTGATAAAAACCAAGAAGCATGTACCTGTAAAGTCATGTAAGGACATATGCATTGCACAATCTTCTGTCGATCTCTGCCAGGCATGTCGTGGGCCTGAGCACAGGGTTCTTTCTTTTTCTTTTTCGGCAGATCCACGGGGGTTTTTGTTTCTAATGACTTTGTTGGGACATTCGAATTTTTTTGATTCACTGTAACATTTTTTATATATGCGTGCAACATTTCTTATCAACGCGTGCAATATTTTCCTTCGACAAACAGTGAAATTCGCTACAGTAAACGAATGTTGCAAGCTTTAAAAAAAATGTTGAACGCGTTGGAAAAAAATGTTGCACGCGTAGAAAAAAAATGTTGCTAGAGGTGTCCGATGGGATGAACAGTGATCGGACGTCCGCGCTAGTATCTCCCTTTTTGGTTAGTCACTGACCCCAGTGAGGAGAAAGGTTGGCACTCGGCAGCTTAGAATCCAAGCATGGCTGGAGAGAGTGATCACCCTGAGCCCAGGATTTCGATAAATAAAAACTAAGCGGCTATTATTAGTACCAAAGATTATGAATGCTGAGTATAAAAAAAGTGCAACATAAATGCATAATTAGAAATAAATTTGAACTACATGCTTACCATTTCAACAAAATAGAATGGAATTATGAACTTTGTTCCTTTTGAGGTACATATTCAAAGTTACACATTGTAAACCTCGTTACAAAATCAGTTCCAGCTAGCTTGTTGACGCTTACAGAAATAGTGTTTGCCATGCTTAATACAAAATTAAGCACGTCTTTGAGCTGGACTAATGTGCAAAATACGTAACTTCATTATCTGTTTAGCTAGATTTGGCGTGAATCATTTAGATTATCTACCTTTGATTTCAGCACTGCTTCACTACTAGTTGGGCCAGGTCTCACCTTGGGCCATTGCCCCACTGGCCCGATGCCCAACTCTGCCCTAACGATCACGTTAGAGTTAAACCCTTTGTTGGAGGCTTTTAGTCTTTGTGTTTCCACAACAAAGTTTGAAAAAGTGTAATTTTGTAACACTTTCGATGATATAATCTTTTTCCTGTGTGTGAAAGTGAAACACAGAAATTTTCTCAATCGAACTATTTTATGTGAAATTCATGTGTTCCGATGTGCCAATTTAATTTTCTTCACCATGGCTCTTCATGGTTCGTCTTCCAGACGGGCAGTGGGACCGGGACTTGAACTTAGATGCCTTAGTTTGTGAAGTAACAAAGAAAAACAGATGGATTCTCTAGCAACTTCTTAGACATATATATCACATTTGATGTTTTTTTATAGGGCAAGTGCTCAACGTTTATATTCGTCTGGAACGCTCGCCCAACTCACTTCATAGTGTCCTTTTCCATGCGACTATATATCGCACCATGCAACGGTGCATTATTGTTAGGTCGGATCTCCATTTTATATACAGACATGACAAAATTAATCCCTGGAGCGCCTTTGCCGTTGTCAAACGAAATCAGATTCTCTAGGACATAGATGTCTCAACCGTGCAATTCAGAAATATTTTTCGGCCATGCCTTGGGCCCTTGTTTCAATCTACGTGGCAAAGAAAGAAACTAAGTACGTACTCACTTATGTTGTCTAGGGTAGGTAAACCCAAGATGATATCGATTTTGCTTCTATGTTTCTTCAGGACTCTTTTAGAACGTCATAATTTCATTAAAAAATCTTGAAAAAGAAACATAAATATCCACTTTGATTTTTTTTTCTAATTTTTTTTAGAAATCCTACGGTTAGATTTTCTATATATGATATGGCCCTATAAGTTAGCATTTAACATTTCACAACGATCCTGCAAAGGGAAAATATTGTGTTGCTTGGAGCCGCAACTATCTGTTGGTCCCTGTGGTTACACAGAAATGATATTGTGTTTGATAGGAAATCAAACTCATTCCCTTTGAGTTATTTTGCTCGCACCATTGGTCACAGACATGGGCTGATCTGCAGGTTGGAATTGTGACCTATTTTGGTGCAGCTTCATAACGATTGATCTGGTGGCCATGGATTTCTTCTCCTGAGCTTCGGGTGGCGGTCTAATTTATGGATTTCTTACTTTTAGAGAGTGTGTTTTATCTTTTCTTACGGGTTGTGTTTTTGTTTTCTTTTGGTGTGTGCTTCTTGCTAAGGTGAGGCGGAAGAAGTTTCAAGGTCTTGTATCCTCTCGATGTAATGCCTTTGAAATTAATAAAAGCTTCCTTTATCCAAATTTTTTTTTAACATTTCACATTTTCAGAAAGGGACCGGAAGAACATGGGAGTGAGTGGCTTTTGAAAGATCATAACACTACTAGCCGCCTTCTGTTAAAGGCTAAAAGCAGGTGAAGTCAACAAATATGGCAAGCAATCGGCAACTACTAAGGGCTTCTAGCATATGAAGAGGGATAATCAATTAAAAAAACACCCTTAGTCACAAGCAAGTGCAGAGCAAGCATAGGAAAATGATATATTTTTTAGAATTGGTTCCATTACAAATGAAATTGCAAATATAGTTCCATTTTCGACCGCGAAAACGCCAGAAGGCGACACGTGTCACCTTGCACGCTCTCCTACCACGAAAGGCCCTCCCACGCTCCCCGTTTGTAGCAGCGCCCCTCCCACTCTCATCGTCCGAGGAAGCATGCCAGCCGTGCTCTCTAGGCGTGCTCGCCCGCCTGTGCATGCTTGCCAGCCTCCCGCACTCCCGCAGGCGCAGCAGGTGATAGGTGTTGACCGTCGTGCCTTCTACGGTGGAAGAGGGGACTAAATATGCAAATGTGTTCGAGAGAGATTAGGTTTGAAAAAAAAGATAATACTAGAAAAGTGATGGCTTCAGCATAGAATTCCCAGCGAAAAGACCAACCTGTCATATCCTTAACCTATCCGGCCCTTAATCAGCTAGTTAAAACAACCTATCACCACTAAGTTTGGAAATATCACCGCTTAATCTTTGTATTATACTATATACGTAGACAATTCTCGGGTTGAACAACGAGTAATCATCACTCAAAACTATCGACCCTGTAATATCAAGGGAATCGGTGACGACATGTCCCCTTGCAGGCTTAAACTCCCGTGCATGCATGTCGATTCACTTGATCCAGAGCATAGGGAAAAGCGAGTCATTTCCAATACAATAACTACTCACATGCATATTTAATTACCACTCATTCCAGATTTTTACAAGACGTTTACCTATTTTGAGATTCTAAATTCTAAATTTATAAATTTTAATTAATAATTAGTCCAACAATATATATATATATAGAGGAAACCTTTTCTGTACTCCCGGGAGTACATACTCCCGTCTCTAATATACCACTTAAATGAATACTTTATACTCTTTTATCACTTTCGGTACACTCCAATAATGATTCGAAGAAACTCCAATGCGATATGGCTAAAAAATTTCATCAGAGCTCTTTATTTTTTACAATACAATAATAGGGAAAAGCAATTCATTTCCAATACAATAACTACTCACATGCATATTTAATTAGCACTCATTCCAGATTTTTACAAGACGTTTACCTATTTTGAGATTCTAAATTCTAAATTTTAATTAATAATTAGTCCAACAATATATATATATATATATATATATATATATATATATATATATATATATATATATATATATATATATCACTTATCACTTTCGGTATACTCTAATAATGATTCAAGATACTCCAATGTGATATAGCTAAAAAATTTCATTAGAGCCATTTATTTTTTTGCTACATACCCTTTTCCATATGTAAAAAGGAATATATAAACAAATTATACTACAAAGGGTGGACTTTAATGAAATTTTTCGTGGAACTCACTTAGAAGTATCTTATAGTCAGTATTAGAGTATACTCAAAATGATAAAGAGGTATAACAACATCATTTAAATGGTATACTGGAGGTGGGATTACATACACCCAGGAATATGAAATCATTTTCAAGGCACAAAAGCGATACCGTTAGATTTGTATTTAAAAACACTTTCGTATGGTTATGATTTTGTAGCTATAAACAAAATATTATAAAAGAAATTAACGGCCAAAATTCAAATTGCATCAAGTCAAACCGCGTCTTATAAAAATAAACGGACAGAGTAATCAGCTCTTGGATAACCCAACCAAAGATGTTTTGAATAAAGCTGAAAGCCAAACCTTTTTCGATTCCACTAACTATGGAGTGGGTTATCTTTTGGAATTTCCATTGTAAATCCTTGGATTTCAAATTTTGGTCATATCATATATAGCTTGTAAGACGTAAGATGACTAACAAGTAAAAAAAATCCAACAAGTAAATTTTTTTTTTTGCATGGTTTCAGTTAATGAAACTGGGGCATCAAGTTGAATGTCCTGTTGATCTAAAAACAAGTAAAAAAAATACCTTAAAGATGAATACGCGTGAACATAAACATTGTTTCCACCCTCATGCTATTTTCCACTCTAGCAGTCTGGCTTGTCGAGTCAAATAGCACAGCAGGGACTTGGTCAGACAAAAGTAGCGTGTTGTTAATTTTTCTTACGACTAGATAGACGTTACGATCGCATGGGGATGCATGGGCACGTCCGATGAAACTATCAGATTCTGAGATCAGCAGCAAACCACGCATCGATATTCTTTCCTCTGTCCAAGATGCTTTATGCGAGAGTCGGTATATCCAACTTAGTTGGAGAAAAACTGCATGGTTAACTTGGAGTCTGACGAGTATCTGAATCTTAAATCGGTCATTCACTAGGCAAGAATCCTTTGGGTTTCAGACAACTTCTGAGCCTGCAAAGCTGATGCCATTGTTCAGTTAAGACAACTTATATTGAAGCTAAATCAACAGTCAAAACTCCACATTTGATCAATAGCCATGCATCCTACTATTTGCATGCTTCTGGAAAGTGCAATCTGAACATGACCAACATCGTGCAGGGAAGAAAAGAGTAAAAAAATGTGAAGGAGATAGAGCCTACTCGATCCTCATGAACTACAGAAACCTAATCATTGTTCATAACCTCATAGTATAAAGCCGGGACTAATACGATCCACCATCTTAATCCCTCCAACTAAAATAATCAACCGAACTAATTCCGTTACTTTAGCGGTTCACACCATGCTTTCTTTTGATTAGCGAATAAGTGGCGATATGTCTACCTGCTTACGACATCAAATCGTTAACACCAGGATTGACATTAAGCCCCATCCAGATCTGATAATGACTACAGAGCACAGCTAGAGATCGATACGATGAAAAATTGCAAAAGGTTGCCTAAAACAGAGAACTGTTATAAAAAATCTATACCTATGTGTCCTATAAAACCTTGCCTGCTATAACAAATTCTATATTTTTAATAATTATTAGCCATTTTGGACTATTTTGGCAATTGTACATATGTGTAAATACCTAAGAATTTTTTGAAAGGGTCTGTATCGATCAATGAGCACTGTCCATTTTGCCAATGTAAATACGAAACGTGATCATTATTCTACCCTCAACAATTGCTCATCTAATGGACAACTCTTGTCACTACATCCAGCGTATATGTACCAACTTGTTCATCCAGCGTATATGTATCACAAAACTTCGTGCATATCGGACATATCACCATCTCAAAACCAGGAAACCTCTCGTCACATTCTGTATACATGAACGAATAGTACAGCATGTTCTTTCGGTTTGTACTTTATTTCTTCTCACATCTCACATTGTCTCTTTTCGTATATGCGACAATATATTACTTGCTTTCCTAGCGTCCTTCACTGGGAATCAGAGTACTTTACCTTAGAACGAAAATAGAAACACTCAAGTCTACGATCACAGTTTTTTCGTTTGAAGCTCATCTCCACACCATCCACAAACATCTTGTAATAAAAACCATCCTGTACCTGTAGCATCATTGCACAGGAGTCCAATTTAAAACCCGCACTAGCTATCCAACATCAGCCACCGGCACTTCCACGATTAAAATAAAACTATTTTTATAATTATGTTTAAAAGAAGACTAAGGCTCCCTTCGGGACAACACGATTATCAGATTCTGGATTGTAGTCACCGTTCTGGAGAAGCGGTTGTCTGAAGAATCTGACCGGAGAATCTGTCGTTCGCAATCCCGATTGTCTATGATGATTGTTGATCGGTGTCGGTGACGGATGAGCGGATGGAGGTGGTGGAGGGCCTAGGGCGACGGCGAAGCCTTTATGCCTTGCGACAACTCATGGGAGGCGGAACTCGTAGAATCTGAGTCGAATCCGCAGAATCGGTGGGTGGCGAACCGATTACGTGTACAAATCGATTCGATTCTGAGAAAATCTAGAATCATACGTTCGCGACAATCCGTTTTATTTTAATCGAAGTCGATATTTAAAACGAAGGGGCCTAAGGGCTGTTTGTTTCAACTTTGGATTCTAAAAGCTAATTCGGATTATGGTTATAGAAGTGATTCTCAAACACGGAATCCAAAAGCACACATGAAGTGGATTGTGGATTCTAGTGTATATGGGTGGGCTGGATTGTGAGAATCAGATTCTAGAATCAGGTTGTTTGTTTTTTATTCTGCTTTTGAGGACAGAATCCAGAATAAAAAACTGAAACAAACAGACCCTAAATAAAAAAAACGAGGTATAAAGAGCTTAAAAATGCCATGGTTCCAGGAATAACGATGCCCCACCGAAGCCAAGCGGACAGACTGTCAAACAAATGCCAGCCGACCCCACATGTCAGCCATAGCCCCACGCCTCCCAAAGGCCCCACGGACCAAAACCCGAACCCAAATCCAAACCCGGCCCGTCACCAATTCTCGACCTCGGCGCTTAGCACGGCCGTGCTCCACCCGAAATTTTTTTTATATAATATTTATTTTAAATCATTTTTTCAAAACTAATCGGTGAGAAAATTTGAAAAATAAGCGATCGCTGATCTGAGCGATCGCGATCTTGAGGCGGACAATTGCTAACGACCATAGCAGAATTTCAATTTTAGCAATGAAGCAAAAAAATTGAAAATAGACCTATCATCGATCGGCGTCGTATGTAATCGCTCTTGTAGCATTTTTTTTTGCGATTTTGTTGTATTCAACCGGAAAAATTACCAAAAAAATTCTTGTGATGTAGCAATTGGAAAAATTATTTTACTTTGTTAGTGATGGGAAAAAAATTCTTGTGAAGTTTTTTTTGGTAATTTTTCCATTGAATACAACAAGCATAAAAAAAAATTTTTTGCGATAACAGTGCTACAGTGCCGATCGCCCAGGCGATGCGATCGCGTCTTAGGCGATAGGTCTATTTTCAATTTTTTTGCTCGTAGTTAAAATTTGAAATTTCACCGCAAACCCGTTAAGCGAGTACATGTCGCCTCGATCTGCGATCGCCCGTCTTTGGCGATAACCACTTTCAAATTTTTTGGCCCCGCCGATTAGTTTTGAAAAAATAATTTAAAATAAATATTATATAAAAAAAACCACCCACCCCGACCGGAGGACGACGACGACGATGACGGGGCCAGTCGTGACTCGTGCCACCCCCATGGCCCCACCACCCCAGGGCATTCCCGTAAACTCCCTTGCTATTCAGGTAATCCCAGGTACGGCCGCGCGGGGAGCGTCTGCCCGTTGCACGCAGCGAATTTCCCCAACCGTAGGGGTAGTATGGTAAAAGAGCCTCACCCCTCTTCTATCGTTCCCCTTCCACGCTCGCACAGTACTACTAGACCAGCACTACCACCACTTGTAGCCCAAACCAAACGACCGAGTAGCCAGCGAGAGAGAGAGAGAGCACCCCCGAAAAATTACTCGGAAACAAAGAAAAGGCCAAGGCACAAAGCTTAGAGGAGAGAGGAAGCGTAAGCCCCGAATCGCAAACCCTAGCCCTTCCGATCTGCAATGTGGGGGGCGTGAGGGTGTGCTCGCAGATGAGACGGGTGGCGCCGGCGATGATCGTCGCCGTAACCGGTGGCGGCGGATGGGGCGAAGGCGAGGGAGCTGATGCGGTGGTGGAGAAAGCGTTACCGAATGGGGATGTTTACCGTGGTGGGTTCGCGGGCGGCGCGCCCCACGGGAAGGGCAAGTACGTGTGGGCGGACGGGTGCATGTACGAGGGGGAGTGGCGGCGCGGGAAGGCGTCCGGGAAGGGGAGGTTCTCGTGGCCGTCGGGGGCCACCTTCGATGGGGAGTTCCGCGGCGGCCGGATCGAGGGGCAGGGCGTCTTCATCGGGCCCGACGGCGCCACCTACCGCGGCACCTGGGCGGCGGACCGGCGCCACGGGGTGGGCGCGAAGAGCTACGCCAACGGCGACTACTACGAGGGGCAGTGGCGCCGCAATCTCCAGGACGGCCACGGCCGGTACGTCTGGGCCTGCGGCAACCAGTATGTCGGGGAGTGGCGTGCCGGGGTGATCTCCGGCCGCGGCGTGCTGATCTGGGTCAATGGGAGCCGCTACGACGGGGTCTGGGAGAACGGCGTGCCCAGGGGGACGGGGGTGTTCACGTGGCCCGACGGGAGCCGGTACGTCGGTTCCTGGCCCCGGAGCTGTGTGGACCTGCCAGCCATAAGCGGCACCTTCTTCCCGCCGGTTGACGCGGGGGGTGGGGGTGCGGTGCGGAAGAGGTCCTCCGTGGAGGGGATTGGGGAGAAGGCGGCGACCGTGCCACGGATCTGCATCTGGGAGTCGGAGGGCGAGGCGGGGGACATCACCTGCGACATCGTAGACGCGCTCGAGGCGTCCATGCTCTACCGGGAGGCCGCTACCGTTGGAAGTGGGGCGATGTACATGCGGACGGAGAGGAGTCCTCGGCGAGGAGCCAGCGGAGGCCCGTGCTGGGCGTCGGCGGCGGCAGCATCGCCAGAGGGGAAGCGACCTGGGCAGACCATCTCCAAGGGCCATAAGAACTACGAGCTCATGCTGCAGCTGCAATTGGGCATCAGGTGATTACTTTTGGTTATTGCCGTGGTGAAATGCTAGCAATGTGCCGTGGGTTTTAGCTAGGTTGTGGATTTGGAGGGTGTTTATGGTGGACATCTTGCAGGCATTCGGTGGGGAAGTCTGCAGCGGTGCCGATGCGGGAGCTGGCACCGGCGGATTTTGACCCAAGGGAGAAGTTCTGGACGCGTTTCCCACCTGAAGGGTCAAAGGTCACACCACCACATTCGTCCTCAGATTTCAGGTGGAAGGACTACTGCGCCATGGTGTTCAGGTTCTTGCATGCCATTCCTTCTAATTAATGTGTGCTGTGCTTTAGTTTTTCTGTTTTGTACCTTACTTTATTATTTATACTGGGTTTTTGGATTTTGCAGGCATTTGAGGAAGCTGTTCACTGTTGATCCGGCGGATTACATGATCGCGATTTGCGGGAATGATGCTCTTAGGGAGCTGTCTTCACCTGGGAAAAGTGGGAGCTTCTTTTACCTCACCCAAGATGATCGCTTCATGATTAAGACGGTGAAGAAATCGGAAGTCAAGGTAGATTTTTTTTTCGTTCATACCATTGATGTAAACTTTACTTGTTGAGTGACTACATAAAATTGGATAAATTCTTTATTAGCAGACAATGTCGCATGTGAAACAGTTTGCACTGTTATTCGAATTGCTTTGTGGAAATGCTATTGAAGTTGAAAAATCTTGTTTGTCATGTAGAGTTACAAGCCTTGCGACAATGTGCCTTTGCTTTGGTATTATCTACTTAGTTGTGTCTCGGTACATGTAAAAAACAAAATTTGATGCTAAATACAGTTAGTTACAGAGAAAAACTGTTTTCCCCCCTTGTGCTAAGGTATCTCATCACCTTGTTATTTTGCCTTTGCAGTTGCTGATTCGGATGTTGCCTGGCTACTACCAGCATGCTAGTCAATATGAGGACTCTCTAATCACAAGGTTTTATGGTGTCCACTGTGTAAAGCCTCTTAATGGACAAAAGGTGCGTGATATTTGAAACAACCTTGCTGCCAAATGTTTGCAACAGTAAATGATTCATGACAACTTCTCCAGGTTCGCTTTATTGTCATGGGCAATTTGTTCTGCTCGGAATATCGGATTCATCGCCGTTTTGATCTTAAAGGTTCATCATATGGCCGAACAGCAGACAAATTTATAGAAGAGATTGACGAGACAACCACTCTTAAGGACTTGGACCTCAACTTTGTATTTCGGTTGCAGCGATCTTGGTATAGTGATCTGCATGAGTAAGTTCAACCCTCAAGTTGTTTGGGGCATCAAAATTACCTTAATTGTAATAGTAACGCTAACTTAGATGGGGTTTATTCTTCAGGCAACTCAGGAGAGATTGTGAATTTTTGGAGTCGGTGGGGATTATGGATTACAGCTTCTTGGTAGGAGTTCACTTTTGTGATGACGTGTCTGCCTCAAAGATGGGCTTGTCTACTTTTACAGCTTCTCCAAGTAAGTTGAGGTTGTTTGTTTTCAGCCTTGACAAGATCACTCATATATTCTAACCTAAGCAATGATCCTTAACCAGAGCTTTCAATTAAGAGTGAATCATTTCAAGGTGGCGGTGGCACGCCAGAGCTGTGCTTCTCAGATCATGATTTCGATAGGATACCTGATTGCCGGTATGTTGGAGTGTCTTAACATATGCATCTCTGTTTGCTTGTTGACTTGTGTGCATTGTATTTTTTTTCCTGAAACAATCTTTGTGTCTGTCAAAGTTGTTGCCAATGATTATTTTGTTTAATCATGGCAAGACATAGGGTGTATTTGGTACAGCTCTAGCTCTACTAGATCCGTGGAGCTGAGCTGTTGGTAGGTATTTCTAGCTCTACTAGATTCGTAGAGCTGGAGCTGTTGGTACATTAAGAGTATTTAGATGGGTCATCTTGTTTACATTTTAGACTAAAAATATAAACTTAATTCACTTTATTTTAGCCTACAAGTTTATCTCAGGTGGAGCTGAGATCTCTACCAAAAAGAGCCTTATCCACATTCTCTGTTTGAGGTGCCTACCCCTTTGCATTTTATGACATGAGAATTAATTAGAGTTTGCATTCTCTGTTAGGAACACTAGAGCTAGGGGTTCAATATGCAATTCCTTTTGATTCTTGTTGGCATAATATTACCAATTTCTGTAGAGGGGATGAGCTTTGTTCATAATGACCACATGAAAATGAAATATTTCTATGCATCCTTAGAACATTTGTTTGCCAAAGAGGATAAATTTTTGTTCAAGATTCCTTTGAAAATATTTGTTTGCTAAAGAAGATAATGTTGGGAAGATTTTCAAGTTATCAAATTGAAGCAGATATACCATCTTCAATACCCCGAGAAGCCTTAGTGTAACAAAGTCAGTTAGTTCTATTCTAAATCTTAATGGCCATCCTTCGGAATAAAAGCAGAATATTTGTGCTTTGTCACGAGTCTTGCACCTGGTTCATGCCCTCATAACTCAGTTGTAACTGGTCTCAGAGCCAATCTCATAATAATTTGAGCAGTCGTCATAGTGCAAAACTTCATTACCGTTCACTTGGTGGTTTACACATAGATGTGTTTAGGCATTGTTGGGACCTTGCTGTTTGCTCAGGTGCATTAGAGATGATTGTTCCTTCAGTTTAAAAGCAACTGCTGCTCCACTACTCAATTTCAAATTCATTAATCGGTTCTCTAATGTCATCTGCCAATGCTTCTTTTAATTCAGGAAACCATTGAGTAGACTGGGAGCGTGCATGCCAGCCCGGGCAGAGCAAGCATCCAGAAGGAGCGAGTTCGATCCATTTCTCCTTAGTGGTGGGGGATTCTTGGCCCCAAACCAGAGCGGTGAAGTGTATGATGTGATTCTGTATTTTGGGATAATCGACATTCTCCAGGATTATGACATCACCAAAAAGCTAGAGCATGTTTACAAGTCATTGCAGACAGACCCCAATTCAATATCTGCCGTGGACCCAAAGCTCTATTCGAAAAGGTTTCAAGATTTCATTGGCAGAATTTTTGTGGAAGATGGTTAGGCATGGGGGTAAAGTTGCAATGTGAATTCCATTCAAACTCCAGAGCACCTGCAATGATTCGAAGATGGTTTTGATAGGTTCTGCACGGCAAAGAGGCTCCATAATTACCAGCATCATCTTCAGCTACAGGATCCGTAAAAGCAACTCGTCCGCTAACCTCGATCAGCAGCAGTGCAGGGAAATCGAGTTGGAAAGCAAATTTGCTGCAAGTTTATAACGAGAGTTGGACTGGCTGGATTTTGAAACGCAGCCACGGGATGGAAAGGTATCCGTAAATTTTGTGATTCGGTGGGGGTGAGAGATTGGTTCTTCCAGGTCCCTTGGTAGTAGTATTTTTTTTCTTCAATTTCTTAGGATTTCTTGTACTGGTTTAATTTCCCCTTTTATACATCTGTTGGATGTAAAGAAGGGGATAGGGATTTTTTTTTTCCAGAAAGAGGATTATTTAAGGCTGTGGCGGGCAGTGAATAATAGGATCATGTACAGATACACTTTGATCCAGAGAATGGGTGGATTAGAATTTAATTCGGCATCTTCATGCCCGTGGGCCCCTGAGCACTGCATCTCCCTCTTTTGTGTTAGTTTCTTCCTTTCCCAGTATTTATTGGCCCTTGGATAGCTTTTTGCAGGAGAGGAGAGAGAGAGAGAGAGAGAGAGAGAAGGGAAGCTTGCAACTCTCCTTGACCTGTGACTGAGGTTGTGATGTTTCAGAGACAGACACAGAGATGAAGAGAGTATTGGTAGTGGGGAAAGTGATAGGAGGGACCGAGGGAGGGCATGAAAAGGAGAGAAAGAAAAGAACAACACAGCAGATGGTTTGATTGGAATGCTGATCTCATCTATCCTTTTCATTCCTATTATACCCAAACTTCGAATCTCTTTATCGGTATATCCACTGCTTATTCCATATTTTTTGTTCATTGCTTCAAAGATTATTGGATCAACCACACAGATGTTGTGGATCGGATCATCGGATGGGATCGGAGTATCGTTGGTCCTTCGGCTGGACGAGAGTCTCGAGTTATATGCACGGCAGCTGCGAGCCTGCGAACCTGATTTGGCATTGTGGCCCACGCTCCGTACCATTGTGTAGATGGGCACGGTTGGGGCTTGGGACACTATTTGTCATTATTTATTTTAACTACCTGCCTTCCAGCGAATTACGTACTGCTCGTTCAGTTAAAAAAGATTTTTGTCGCATGAGGTATATGAGAATCTCTTTCTCTGACTCTTTGGCCTTGGGGATTGTTGGAAATAATTTTATCAAGTCCAAAATGCCTCAGGGAATTCCTGTGAATTTTTCTCAAAATTTTTAACATAATTTGGTATTTTATAAAAGCCATTTTAATTCCTAAAATTATTTTAATTTAAAAATAAATTTATATTTCTTATTTTACCAATAGGACGAAACCCATTTTCCTTTTCTGACCTGGTCTAGCAGGCCCACCTCTCCCTTTTTTCTCTTTCGTTTTCCTTCGGACAGTTCATTTCTCACTCGCCCCCCCTCCCCCACCTAAGGGTGGCAATTGTACCCGCGGGTTTGGGTACCCGCGGGTTTTGCATCCGATCGGGTCGGGTTCGGGTTTTAATTTTACCGCAGAGTTCTTGGTCGGCACCGAAATGGGTTCGGTCGGGTTCGGTTTTAATTTTCACCATGGTACCATCGTGCACCAAATATCGATATACCCATCGGCACCACGGTTTGGGGTCGGGTTTGGTGCCGTCGGGTTTGACTTCGGATTTTGGGTTCGGGTTTCTTGTCGGGTCGATTTTGCAAAACCTACACCGACCCAACCTATTGTCACCAGTATACACAAACCCGCTTGCACCGTTCGATTTGCACCACGGTTCGGGTTCAGTATAAATTTTACCCGATATAGTATTCGGGTTCGGGTCGGGTTTTTCAATTCGGGTTTCGGGTCGGGTCGGGTTTTGTAAAACCCGTACCCGACCCGATCCGTTGCCATCTCTACCCCCACCCCATCCTAGCCCAACCTGTCGTCCCCTTCTTCCTCCTCTAGCTAGCCAAACCAGCATTGCCATTGCCACATGGCAAGTTCCATGTGCGGCGCTCCGCCCCTATGCTTGATTTCTCTTCCTTTTCGCACGCAATCAAATCCTCATCATATCCCTGACCTTCCTTACCTCTTCCTCAACCTAATCCCCTCAATTCCATGTCGCAATCTCACCTCCTTCCTTTCGGGCACCGTGACACCCGTCTTCGATTCGCCCCACCTTGGCCCCCCTCTAGCCCTATGAAAGGAAGCATTGAACTCACCTCTCCCACACTCCATTTTCCCAACTCCGAGACTCCACTATCCCGAGCTCCACATGTTATAGACTGGCCATTTTTCTATTCAAAAATAATTTAGCCAAAAATCATCTATAACGCAAGCATTGTGCCATAAATAATGTTTTCCTTTAGAAAATAATTCAAAATTCTAAAAATCTGGAGGTTGACGTTATGCTTGTGCTAATCTAGATTTTCTTTAGACAAATAAATCAAAAATTCTAAAAAATCCTTTTCTCTCTCATTTTCTTGATTTAAATCTTCTAGGAGTCCGTTCGAACTCTGATCAACTCCATTTTTCTTCCTAAATTCATCTAAAATTCTAAATTACTTAATAATGCTAGTTTTGTATTTTATTTGAATTTATTTAGATTTTATTTGAATTTAGTTATTTTTTAAGTATAGATTTTAAAGAGACGGAGGAGTTCGCAGCCGACGATTCTGAGCAACTACTCTACAATCAAGCCAAGTTACATATTTTGATCATATCAAACCCATTTTTTAAATTATATTTTGAATTTAAATTATTGCATGCCTAATTTTAGCAAACATAGTTTCAATCCTAGTTTTAAAATAAATAGTTATACTCTGAATTGATTAGAACCACATTTGAAATTTGAATATATTATTCCATTGTAACTCTAAGTTATATGATGACTATCAAAATAGTTATGAAGTTGCTTAGACATGCTTAGAACTGAAATTATGACCTTTTTGGGAATTTGTGCCAAATGAAGTTCTATTAAAATGTAAAATGATGATTTGAAGTTCTATGAAATGTCATGGTAATATGAAAATATGGTTTAGATAGGACGGGAATGATTAGACTATGGTTGTTGGGTTGATTGAGACCCCGCCTGGCTAGCTAAGGATCAGTCTATGTTTGCCTAAATGTAAAGTCTTACCGTATTTCCACAAGTCTAATATAAGACAGACCTAGCTATTCGTATTGAAATATATCATTGATAGTTATGCCATTAGTTTGAAAATGGGGTAGCTGTAAGGCTACCACTTGGTGCAAAAGGGGGTTATGACTAGGGTGGTTTAGCCCTTTTAGCGATGAAATTTTAGTAGGCATGACTACATGGATAAAGCTTTATAGAGGTTTTGTCATGATTTTCTCTATCGCATACTAAAAAAAGTGTGTATTTTGGTAAAAGGAGATGAAGTTTAAATATCTCCCCTTGAAGACTTAATGAATCTTTACATACATATGCCTCTCGTATGCTTCTCAAACATGGAAGTCAAGAAGGCTTTGCTAAACAGATTAGTTAGACTTTCACCGGTATGAATCTTATGTATTTCAACATTCCCCATCTTCTACTACTCATGGGAATAGAAATGCTTAAGAAATATACGATTTTTCATGTTCATCTTGACATAATCGCTCTTCATTTGTGCAATGCATACCGCATTATCCTCACGAATCAATGTTCAAACAAGCGCTAGGCGGTAGGCGGGCGAAGGCCCACTGCCTACCACCTAGCTTGCCTAGGCGACGACTAGGCAGAAATCACAAAATGGCAGGATGTAATGAAACAAAAGAGTGAAAAACATACGTGCAAGATGGAATATAGTCACAAAACATAGTCTCACACATAATATAGTCACAAAACTAAGTCTCACACATAACATAGTCACAAAACTAAGTTCCACACATAATAAAGTCACAAAACATAGTCCTACACATAACTAAGTTCCACAAAAGAGTGAAAGACACACATGCCATAGTTCCACAATCTCAATTCAAATTCATACAATATTATTTGGTTTATACCAACTTATCAAGCAATGAAGCAACTTAACAGCATGTTTAATTCTTTAGTAGCTCATAGCATCTTTAATTCTTTAGTAACTTCGGGAAGATGAGCTCGGTGCGGAGGCGGGGAAGACAAGCTCGACGTAGAGGCGAGGAAGACGAGCTTTGTGCTGGTGGTACCGGCGCGGAAGGACGACCTCGGGCACTGGCGGTGCGGCAGGATCTTAAGTGCTAGTGACACAGGAGGCGAGGAAGACGAGATCCGTGCGCGGGAGGCGGTGAGGCAGGGAGGATCTCGGGCGCGGGAGGTGGGGAGGAGCTCGGGCGCCGGCGGTGGGGAAGAGGATCTCCGGTGACCGGTGGGGAGGTCACTACTACAGAACGGCACATCAGAATCGGTTCTTTTTTAGCATTAGAATCGGTTCTAGTGGCGATACGATGTCCTTAGATAGTGATGAGGTGGAGCTATCAGAATCGGTTTTGACCCGATCGTGATAAAATGTCATCAGAATCGGTTCTTTAAGGGAAATGATTTTGATGACCCACTCATCAGAATCGGTTCTTTAAGGGAAATGATTCGATGACCCCTCATCGAAATCGGTTATTTCAGGAAGTGATTACGATGACCCGATCATCGAATCGGTTCTTTAAGAAAAGTGATTACGATGACGGTGTCATCGAATCACTTTTCTTAAAGAACCGATTCGATGATCGATCATCGTAATCACTTCCTGAAATAACCGATTACGATGAGGGGTCATCGAAATCATTTCCTTAAAGAACCGATTCGATGACCCATTGGGGTGTGCCATTTTGCAAATTCTCCAAAAAAGCACATATTAAATTCTCAATCTGAGAATGCACAATATATATCATCACATTCACATTCACGTAACACGTGATGCATATATCACATTCACGTAAGCGAAGCGCTTTAATTACAACACATATATATCATAGTCGTTCACAATATACAACTCAAACATGCTTGACAATCAAGACATGGACTTCCTCCGATACATATCAAATTGACATATATTATTAATATTGTTTTCATATGGACTAGTAGGATGCTTGGGATCTCTAAACCTGCCATCCTCGATATAACTTCTAACCAAGACTAATCGCATAAGTGGTCTCGTAAATTGTTGAGTGCTTTGTTTGTCTAAACTCTTCCGGGGATATTGATCTTCGCAAAATGAAATGATCAGATTAATTTCAGTTTCAAAATTTCTATGTAAAAGGCTAAGTATATTATTATGCACGTACATATACCTTAGGGAAAAGTTGTGAGTTGCCGACCACGATGAGCATGTCTTGCATGACATAGAAGCCGAATGGTCACCGCCTTGTTGATGGCACTTTGTGAAGAGAGAAAAGAAATTCAGCCCACGAAGATTAAATGTCAAAAAATTAATCATATATATGCTAGGCACTTGTACCTTAAATCGCTTATCTTTGCGTTGTCTTGCCCTTTTTGTCGTCGTGCGGCCCTCCTTCATCGACATAGTCCGAGAAACCCTGCATACATTGGAGAGCACCATTGAGTAAAAAAATAAACGTAGTTAAATTCCTCGGATGTGTTAAATTACAATAATGTGCTTACTTGTGCAAAGGAGGCTTGATCGCGTATGCCATCGGTCTCTTCTCGTCGAGTTAAATGTGTAGATGTGTTTTCACTCGGAACGAGGACGAGTAGAACCCAATGGTTGCTTATTAAATAAAATGTAGTGCAAGGAAATAAGTTCACATACGGTTTTAAGTGCGTACAAGTAATTGAATCGAAAAGTACTACTTACTCCTCGTGGTGCGGCAATACAATGAAGTCCTTCTTCGACTCGACACAATACCCCTTGATGTAGCTAGCAACAAACTCGGTTGAAAGCCTAGCCAAGGTCGCAGACACAAGCTCGGGTCGACAAACCCAACCGTGTAGATCGTCACGGCTCGTTGTCTCATTATCCTACAACTCGTGTTGAAAGTGAGAAAACATAATGCAAAATCCTATAAAAGTCATGGCGCAAGCTATATGGTGTGATACTCACAGCGTCCATGATCGTAAAGTAGAAATATCGACGGCTTTCATTTGGTACACACGGAATAGATCCTCAAAAGCGACGGGAATGTTCCATGCTCCTCACGGTGAAAATGTACCTTTTATACTTCACGTTGAAGTCGACTCGACGCTCTTCCCCTTCACCTTATCAAGGTACCATCCATGGAGGAGGCGAGTCCACTTGCCTAGATCATTCGATTCGTGCGATGCAATCGGGGCTTTCCATGCTCGTAGGCCTTATAATCATCTGAGGTGCCTGTGGCTGTCTTGACTTTTCTTTTTCGGGCAAGGAGTCTCCGAGGTCGGGCGATGGGCTTTTGGTACCTCAAGGGCGTTGTGGCCTCTGTCGGCTTTGCCTCTTGGCGGAAGGAGTCTCGGAGGCCTCTGTGGTTCTCTGGGAGCAGAGGAGGGAGGAGGCGCAGGCGGGAGGCGGGAGGCAGGAGCAGCGAGGCGCAGGAGGAGGAGGCGGGAGGCGAGGAGGCGAGATCAGGATGAGGCAGGAGGAGAGGAGGAGGAGGCGAGGAGGCGAGATCAGTGCAGCGGAGGCGGGGAGCGGCCTTGCGCAGGAGGAACCTACAAAGCACGATATATTTAACTTCTGCGGTAATCTTGGAATGGTAGAGAAGACGTGGAGGGACTTTTTACCTTGACCAAGACGACACCGTCGTGGGCCACTTGATGAGCGACATGCGTGCTTGCCCGAGAGTGGTGATATCTTCGTTGGGGGAAATCGAGCACATGTGATAAGAAGTCTTCGTGGGCGTAGTCCACCGCACCCTCATGTAGCCCTTCCCCACAGATCATGCACAAGGTCGGTCTCGTTGCATGGAAATGCAACCCGCGTCAACCTCGGCGGAAATCCATCCTCCGTCATGATGGTGAGCTAGCACTGCAGCACTGCAAGAAGTGTACAACTTGAGGAAAACATTATGGGAGTTACACTCGTAGCTTTAACTCAGAAAAATTAATTATTACCTTCACCGGGACCGGTCTTATCATTTTTGGAACCGCAATGCTAGGTCGGGCACGACTTCTCTATGACAATCGAGGGCATCGGCTCGACTCTGGAAATCATCGCCATCATCTCGGCCCTCAGCGATCCTCACATGCCATCATCTCCTCTTATCTCCTCCTCACGTCGTGTCATCTCCCCTCATCTCCTCCTTAATCTCCTCCTCAATTGCTCCCTTAGTGTGTCCTTGAGGCGCTCCTCACGTGCTGCCATGACCTTGATCTGGCGCGTCATCTTGAAAGTAGGACTTCTTCGTGTGTCCGCCCTCGGCAAGCACCGCCCCTTATGGTCGGACTTCCGATCGCAGATGATGAGGATGTCCTGCGACCCTTAGGCTCGGGAAGGTCCCCGTTCTTTTCACCGGCTTACCTCTTCTGTAATAAGCGAGTCTGAATTAGATTTGAAATACAACAAGTTGGGTCAATTGTATTGTACTAAGTTAGATGTCTTACGATGGTAGAGACGACTTGAGCGGTAGCGGGGTTTGCAACTACAAGCTTTGCCTGGTCGAGTTTTCTTTGTCCTCGCTAATACCCGATTCGTGCGATCCTCGAGATATGTGGGAGTAAGGCATCACCGTCCGGAGTGAGCGCACTCCTCGGCTTGTCGCGCCCACTCTGCCTTCTTCCCCTCATAGCCGCTTTGTCTGAGGTGGTGCGGGTGCGTGTTAAGCCTCTTGACAGTGGTGTTCCTCTCCTCGGTTTTACCTTCGGGCGTACCCTTCATCCTCGTGAACTCCGCCCAAACATCGGGGTCACAAATGGATACTTCTCGAATGGTGTACGGCCTTTCCGCACGTACTCGGCAGGCATAAGGGTCTTGAAGTGCCTCAAGGCCACACCCATCCTCTTCAAGGCGTCACTGTCTCATTGTGGGTTCATCGTCCTCCTCTATAATCCATTTACTCTTAACCTCGTCCCACAACCGATTCTTACGCTTTCGTGTGACTTCCTTTCTCCAATCCTTAATTGTTATGGGCACTCTCTCCTCACCAATTGGCCAAGAAATGACCCAGATCGCCCCATGTACTTAGGAGGGCCCGTGCAGGACACTCGTGGCATTGAAGCGGAGAACTGCGGCGTTCTCCTGTAGCCCTTTGTTTGGTCCTCGGGTCTTCCTCACCTTACTCGGCCCTTGAGTAATTGGAACCATGCTCGGCCTGAGCGGCACCTTCTACTACTGTCAGCGGCATGAGCCGATGCTCTCTAGTTGCGATATTTTGAGTTTTCTTATCGATAAGGTCATATGTGTGACATGAGAGAAAGCAATTTGAAGCTACTATATGCACTTGACAATAAATCTTGTAAAGGATCAACAGATAATTCATAGTATGCAATTGTTCCAACAAAAGTCTATCTATTGACCAACTTAATAAGTTGGAATGATAACTCCTAATCTCTAAATTGAACGGATACATGTGGGTTACGAACTTAAACTCTAACACCCGCTCGGATAAAAAACAAAAGCCCATTCTATATGACAAGTGAATTTAGCACTAGCAGATGTTTACTTACACCAACAAGTTTGATTTCACAACATCAACAGAGAATTTGAGCATTAATGTACTAATGCAAGAATAGCAACACAAGAAGGTCAAGTTAGTAGCGACATAACATGCAATATCTGTTGACCAACTAAATCACGCACCAACGATAACCCTAATCTCTAAATAGGTTTGGTCCTAATCCCATTCGAGGATATGTGGTTCGAGCAAGTTCCTAAGCCGTTGTACAACCGGAGAAAATTTAAGACATCTCGCTATTCTCCGGATACATGTCTCGACAACGAGGTCAAGAGGGTGTGTATCCGGAGAACACCAGGAAACGCTACGAAATCAACTCGGTTGTACAACATAGCTCAGAACTTGCGAACCACATATCTCAACTATCCAAAAACGTGGACAATTCGAGATCGCTTTCGCTTATAAATATGCTATTCGGCATATTTATAAATAAGCACTCTCGAGCAGGAGACGAGGTTACATAACCTAAACTCTAACATATCTTTGAGATAAAAACAAAAGTAATATGTTGAAAGTAAACACATGTCTAAACAAAAGTAATATGCTAAAAGTGAATATTACGATGAAGCAAGAACTAAAGAAAATGACGGTGAGCAAATTCTGAATGAGCATTTCCTTTGAATGACAATTACACTAACCAAGTATATCACAATTATATATATATACGGTATCAAGTTTGTTGTCACAAATCATCTATTCGGTCCAGATATCCTCACAGAACACTTAAGCCCTCATGCAAGGTCCCCAAGTCAAACACATAGATCGGATTGTTGAAGTAAATTTGCGGTATTAGCAATTTTAACATGATTATATTTCCAAGTACAGTTAATAACCATGGACTAGATAATTCATAACAAGACATGTATGTGAAAAGGACTTTGACAGAAGATGAGAACAAAGAAACTCAAGGTCATACACATGAACATGTATACGATTACCATGAATAAATCAACTAACATAGAGCTCAAGTTGATTATTAGAGTGTTCTCGGATGTCGGGTTGCCTTAAGAGGCCCTCCTCGCCACAATAGGCGAGAAACAGATAGATTTGTGACAACCTTTCCACAATTTCAATTCAATACTTGACAGTTTTAAGTCAATCAAATGTCGATCAAACATGCACGATTCAGAATCACGTCAACTACTTTCTTGGATAGAAATTAGCCCTCGCATTCTCTCGGAATCATCACAAGAATGAACATCTAATGAACTGAATTGAGACAAAGCAATTAACAACAATATAGCGATGAATATTACCATGGCAAGAACTAAAGAAAATGACGGTGAGCAAATTCTGAATGAGCATTTCACTTTGTGAATGACAATTACACTAACCAAGTATATCACAATTATATATATATACCCGGTCGTCAAGTTTGTTGTCACAAATCATCTATTCCATCCGGATATCCTCACGTAAACACTTAAGCCCTCATGCAAGGTCCCCAAGTCAAACACATAGGCGGCCCTTTGCATTCACTTAAAAGAATAAGGCATGTATAAAATACTTACAGGACGATGGCGAAACGAAATGCGATCGGGAGATGAATCCCACAGGGAGGAGAGGTCGGCGGTGATGAAGATGGCGGCGGTGATGCTCTTGAAGACTGAATCTCTAGGGGAGTGGGGCGGCGTCGGCGTCGGTGTGGGGGGTGGCGTGGGGCGTCCTCGGCGGCGGCGGCGGCGAGGCGTCCTCGGCGGCAGCGGCAGGCGGGAGGCATCCACACGACGGGCGGGGGCACTCGGCGGCTAGGGTTAGCGTGGAAGCGAGGTAGGCGAATGGTTATGGGTAGGGTTTTAAATTGCGTTAGTCATTAGTATCACTCTTTTAAGAAAACCGACATCGATGCTTAATCATTAGTATCACTCTTTTAAGAAAACCGACATCGATGCTTTATCATCACTTTTCTAATAAAACACTGATGTTAGTCATTAGTATCACTTTTTTAATAAAACCGATACTGATTCTTTATCATTAGTATCACTCTTTTAAGAAAACCGATACTGATGCTTCATCATTAGTATCACTTTTTTAATAAAACCGATACTGATGCTTTATCATCACTTTTCTAATAAAACACTGATGTTAGTCATTAGTATCACTTTTTTAATAAAACCGATACTGATTCTTTATCATTAGTATCACTCTTTTAAGAAAACCGATACTGATGCTTCACAATTAGTATCACTCTTTTAAGAAAACCGATACTGATGCTTGATCATCACTTGTCTAATAGAACACTGATGTTAGTCGTCAGTATCACTTTTTTTAATAAAATCGACACTGATGTAGTTTATTGCACTATTCCTTTTCAGACATCTGCAAGTTCTGAATTTTCAGCATTTCATCAAAGAGAGAAAATGCCATAACTTTGTCATACATTGTTGAAATTATTAGAAATTTTGCAAAAACATATTTCAGATCTTGCAAAACTTTTCATAAAATAATTTTTGGAAAAAGCGACCTCATTCAAGAAATATGCCAAAATTCATTTCAGTAGACATGATTTGTGCGTAAAAGCGTAGAAAAGTCAAAACTTTTTCAAATTAATCTGGAATTATCTGAAAATTTCGAAATGAACTTTCGACTATTTACAAGCTTTCCCAACAATAATTTCGTCAAATGGAATTTTCTTTCACAAATTATGGCACAAAGTGCAGGCATAAAGAGAAATTGCATGCATTTCCATCGAAGCCTCCAAACAGCAATTAATCACCTTGGATTTACAATACTATTTTACGTACATTATCATAGTCCATTTATTTACAATATTGCCCTTCATGATGATCTACTCGCATGTAATTGGCTCCATGTGTGTCGTCATCCCCGCTAAGACAAGCCCCATCTGCAAATGAAGGTATCTCATCGAATTGGTTATACTCTTATTCGTCTACAACATCTTCAACTCCTACGATCCGTCTCTTGCCATGAAGAACGACGTGCAACCTTGGATTGGCCGGATCGCGCATGTAAAAGACTTGAGTTGCTTGCTTCGCAAGGACAAACGGATCATCTTTGTAGGCGAGTCTACTGAGATCCACAATAGTAAAGCCTCTCTTGTCGACCTTCACTCCATGTGGAAGTCGTACCCACTTACATCGGAACAATGGAACTTGGTATATTCCGTAATCGAGCTCCCAAATTTCTTCGATCATCCCATAGTAGGAGTTCATTGCGGTTGGGGAGACTGTTTTCGAGTGATGATCATCAGAGAAAGCATTTATACTCACACCTTTGTTTTGGACAAGACTCTTGGCATCTTGACTCTCGATGTAAAAGGTGTAACCATTAATATCGTACCCCATGTCTCAGACATTAAATCTTGGTCCGTCAACCAACCATTTTACATTCTCAATAAAGGAGAGCTCCGCTTTTCTTTGAACCATGTGAGAATCGATCATTGTGTTCTTATGCGATGGAAAGCTCATCCATTTGTGGATTCTCTTCCGTAATATCAACTTATCTTTGCTTTCGATGTATGGGCGAACCTGCGCTATTACGCAAGATCGTGAAATCGCCTTGCAATACATATCAAACCTCGGACTCATTAGTTTGGACCCAACGGTTCCTTTACCAAAGAAGTCGCCCTCATGACGAGATCTGAGAACACCGATTGCTTGTCTTTTACCCAGGTAGTCCACGCAAAACTCAATAACCTCTTCAGTCCCATAACCTTCAACAATACTACCCTCAGGCTTCGACCGATTCCTCACGTACGACTTTAATATACCCATGTACCTCTCGAATGGATACATATAACGTAGGAAAGCGGGTCCACATATCTTAATCTCTCTGACAAGGTGAACAACAAGGTGGACCATTACGTCAAAGAACGACGGTGGAAATGCATCTCAAGGTGACACAGAGTCCGCACCACCTCACTCTGTAAGTTGTCTAGTACATCGGGTCAATAACTTTGCAGAGATCGCATTGAAGAAATAACACAACTTTGTGATTGCCAACTGACATCCTCTCGGGAGAATATTTTGGATTGCAACGGGAGCATTTGGGTCATCAAGACATGGCGGTCATGGGACTTCATGCCCAACAACTTCAAATCATCCATAGACACAAGCTTCTTAATGTTCACGGAGTAGCCGATGGAACTTTAATACTTTGGAGACATTTGCAGAGATCTTCTTTCTCCTTCTTGGGCAGGTGTAGCATGCAGCGAGGATGTACGGGCCTTTTCCATCCTCCTCTATCACTTTGCAAGTCTGGGCCCGATTCCCATGTAGGCCATGTCGCGACGAGCATTGACACCATCTTTGGTCTTCCCGTGTATGTTCAAAGAAGATGCCAACCAAGTTGTCGCAGACATTCTTCTCAACATGCATGACATCAATACAATGCCGGACATCTAACTCCTTCCAGTACGGTAAGTCCCAGAATATTGACCTCTTCTTCCAAATGGTCCTAGGACGAACAGATCTATGGCTCTTTCCGTACTGAACATCGATATCCTCTACACGTGAATATACTTGGCTTCCACTCATAGGTCATGCGGTGCGAGCGGACTTCCCTCTTCCCATCAAATTTGTCATCCATCTTACGGTATCGATGACTTCGAGGTAGAAACCTACGATGACCCATATACACAGTTTTCTTGGAATTCGGCAGCCATAGACTCTCAGTCTCTTCTTCACAAATAGGACACGCTTTGGCTCCTTTCGTACTGTAACCTGCCAAATTACCAAGGGCCGAAAAATCATTTATGGTGCAAAATACTATAGCCCGTAGGGTGAAATGCTCTCTTTTGTACGCATCCCACATGACGACCCCCTCATTCCACAATTTTACCAAATCCTCGATCAATGGTGCCAGGTACACATCAATATCATTTCATTGTTTGGGTCCCGAGATTAGTAATGACATCATGATATACTTCCGCTTCATGCCTGACCAAGGAGGAGGTTGTAGATACACAATGAATCGGCAGTCTTTGTGATTTTCGCTCATGTTACCAAACGGATTCATTCCGCTTGGTACTCAACCCAAATCTTATGTTCCTCATTTCGACACCAAACTCCTCATGTTTCCAATCGATGTTTCTCCATTGAGTCGAATCGGCGAGGTGTCTTAGCTTGTGAAAGTGCATCTAGGCCCCTTAATGATTTTGGTGATTAATGACAACAAGATTAAGTGACTAATGAGTGCTTTGAGTATGGTGAATGATAAATACGCCATGGAAAAGTCGCTAAGAAAAGAGGTCCTCAATTCAAGAAGAAAAGGCGTCGACCAAACTCAACGATCACAGTATGTACGCTTAATTTTATTTGAGTTTAAGGACTACCGTATTATAAAGAGGATAGGGCAAGAAATGGCTTTGGAATGATCTAATGTGCTCAAAGATGAATCCTAGACTATATATGGGTCAATGTGTAAAGTCTTAGGGCATTATGTTCAAAAGGTTCGAGTATCCGAATAAATTTTCGAATGTCCGAACTGCCCCCTGCTGTTTCAGCAAAATTCGTTGAATGTCCAGAACCTCGGTTCGAGTATCCGAAATGACACTCTGCTGGTCCTGCTCCATTTGGTTCGAATGTCCAACACCGGTTCGAGTATCCAACAGCCCTCTCTTGCTAGGGCTAAGTCATCTTGGTTCTGACTATCCGGTGTCGTTCGGACCGTCCCAACAATGCGCTCAAGGTTCTAAGTTCTTTAGGGTTCGGACTATCCGAAGGGTGTTTTGACTATCCTAACCTTGTGTTCAATAGCTCGAATTAAATGTTTGGACTATCCAACATAGGTTCGACTATCCTAAAAATGTCGAAATGAAGTGAAAACGGCTAGTTTTGGGGGCTTTAAATACCTCCCCAACTCCCACCTACCATTGATCAAGTGCATTCAATACATTTTGAGTCAGGTTCTCTCACTCTTGAGCTCTAGTGTTCTTCCTCTTGATCTCTTGATTAGCAAATCTTTGGGGGAAATCTTGTTGAGAGTTTGAGAGATTTAGAGGTTGTGAGTCATCTTGAGCACTTGGTTCATCCTCGCTTAATCTCTTGCCTGATCTTTTACTCTTGAGGTTGAGGACTCCTAGACGGCTAGGAGTTGCCGGTGAGCCCCCAAGCTTGTGTGGGACGCCGTCGGAAGTTTGTGAAGGTTGAATCCACCTCCGCAAGGGAAGGATTCAAAAGTTAATCGGTGAGTGCTTGGTGCAACACCTAGAGGACAAGGGTTGAAAGAGACCCGGCTTTGTGCACCAACTCAGACGAGGATCACCTCAAGGATCCGAACTTCGGATAAATCGGTTTGTCTCCTTGGTTCTTGTTTCTCTCACTTGCTCATATTGTGTTTAATTAAATCTTTGGGGATTCAAGGGTTTGGTGGCTTCATGCATTAGATATTGAGTGGATCTCATAACTGAAGTTGCCCTAGCTTAGAAACTTCATTTGGTAGCAATCTAGCCTCTCAAATAACTCAGATCTACTTTTGAGGGTTTTCTTATGAAGAGCGATTGAGTATCCAAAAGATATTCGGACTATCCGAACCACTCGGACAAATTCAAGGTATTTTCGACTATCCTAATAGTAAATTTCCGCTATGCATTTAAATTTGAAATAACGCCTATTCACCCCTCTAGGCGATATATCGGTCCTTTCAATTGGTATCGAGCCTAATCTCCTTAGTTTGGCTTAACCGCTTGGAGAACAAATATGTCGCAAGCGGAGATAAAAATACCAAGCCCATGACCAAGATAAGGCACGCGGCGCAGATTGGGGTTGCTATTCCATTTGATTATACCTCTCTTGGTGTTCAAGCTCCTCATCTTATGTCTCCGTTCTCCTCCGATTGGCGCCTCATTTTGATGGCACTCACTATGCGGCATGGAAACATAAGATGAAGATGCACTTGAGATCGCTTCACCCTTCTATTTGGAAGATTGTGCAAACAGTTTTAAGCCCGCTTGATCCCACAACCTTACTCCCATAGAAGACAAAGATCAACACTTCAATGATTTGGCAAGAAATGCTTTGTTCAACGCTTTGAGTGATTCTGAGTTCAACCGAGTCGACGGACTCGAGGAAGCAAAAGCTATTTGGGATAGACTCCTAGTCACCATGAAGGAGTGTCAAGCGTCCGAGAATCAAGATAGAGCTCATTATTGGTGAGCTAAGTCGGTTCACTCGGAAAATGGTGAATCATACACTAAGATGTTTGACCGTTCGATGGTGCTCAGAAATCAAGCAAAGGGTCTTGGGTGCACCGATCTTTCGACAAGGCCGTGGTGAAGATTATACTGCAGATCACTCCTACCAACCGCAACCTTGTTCGGTTGATACGAGACCGCCCAACTCGATACTTTGACACCTCACGATGTCATTGGCGGCTCATGATGGATGAGATGATGGTGAAGGAAGTCAAGTTGTTGAAGAACTCAAGTCGGGCAAAAGAAAGGCATTACCCTCAAGGCCGTCAAGGTAGCACGCCAAGCGGAAGAGAACTCAAGTGAAGATGAAGAGTCTAGTGGTCCATTGACGAATGAGGATATGGCCCTATTTGTGCGAAGGTTCAACAAGTTCTTCAAGAAGAAGAATTTTAAACAAGGAGGTCATTCAAAGAATTATGGAAGAAAATCAAAGGAGACATTCCACAAGAAGATGTTATGAATGCGATTTAAACCGCCATTTCATTGCCGAGTGTCCGTGATAAGGAAGACAAAGATGAGAAGCCGCACAAGAAAGACAAGTATCGGGCAAGGACAAGGAGAAGGAGAAGAGCAAGAAGTATAAAGGCAAGGGTCGTGTTTACATTGGAAAGGAGGGAACTCAGACACGACTCTAACTCCGACTCAGACTCCGAAGTCAAATTCGACGAGGAAGGAGGAATTGCCTCGTCGCCATCGCCGTGCCTACCACCTCAACAACGCCGAAGAGCCTCTTCGACAACTTGAGCGATGACGACGATAACGCTCCAATGTGCCTTATGGCAAAGGGCACAAGGTATCATCAAAGGACTCTACTCCCTCCATTGCTAATGAATGTCTAGATGAGCACGATAGCGATAGTGATGATGATGACATTAACACCGTGCTTAAATCTGTGAAAAACATTGATATTCATAAGTTAAATTTGCTCTTAAAAGATATTGAAAAATTGGAGGAAGTTGTAGAACAAAAGGAAGCTATTCTTGAGGCTCAAGAGGATTTGCTCATCCTCGAAAAGGAGAAGAATCGTGAGCTAGAGAAGAGCTTATCTTTTGAAAAAGAGAAAAACGAGGATTTGGTTAAGAATTCCAAGTTGACAAAATCCGAGGTGACTAGTCTCGAGATCACCAACGCTTCACTTGAAGAGGAACTTGCCAAGGCGAAGGACGCTTGCAAGGCTCTTGAGTTGAAGCTCGTTGATCTCAAGAATAGCCCTCCGATAACCTCGACTATTAACTCCAATTCTTTGTTACCTTCTACGAGCAATGGATGCGCTAGATGCTACAACATTAATTTTGATACTTATGCCACTAACCTTGAGACATTGCAAGTGTTAGCATTTGAAAATGAGAAGCTCAAGGGGATGCTCGAAGATGGACTTCAAAAGTCCTACAAGGCAAGTAAGGGACTAGAGGAGTTTCTAGGTAAGCGACAAGGTAACGCTATGAAGCATGGGCTTGGATACACTCAAAAAGGGAAAAAGGGCAATATTGTGGTTGCCCCTTTAAACAAGCCCATCCAATTTGTTAAGAGCAAGGAAAACGCTAAGTACAAAACTCACTCTACATTCTTTGCATCTTATGTACTCAAGAAAACTAACTTAGGTCGGTAGTTGCTTGTCATATTGGGGTAAGCCCAAAGATAACTCTTGTATGCGATCTATTTGGGTCCCTAAATCACTTGTTACTAACGCATGAGGACCTAAGCAAGTTTGGGTACCAAAGAGCAAAAACTAAATTTTATTTTGTAGGCCTACATCTCCGGTGGATCAAGTTGGATTTTGGATAGCGGATGTACGCATCATATGACCGAGAAAGGGCGATGTTCGCACATTTGGAGGCCAATGGATCGAATAGTGAAAGCATCATTTTTGGTGATAATGGAAAAGGTGAAGTGGTAGGTTTAGGTAAAATCCTTATTACCAATGATTTTCATATAAATAATGTTTTGTTAGTTGAATCACTAAACTACAATTTGTTGTCCGCTATGCAATTATGTGAAGCGGGCTACAATTGTGTATTTAGTGATAAGGGTGTGGATGTCATTAAGAGGAATGATGGTTCAATAGTCGTTAAGGGTCGTTTAAAGGAAATCTCTATCTCATCGACTTCAATACGGATAGAGTGAACCTTGAAACATGCTTGATGGCTAAATCTAGCGTGGGTTGGCTTTGGCATCGCCGGCTTGCCCATGTTGGTATGAGGAACCTTCATAAACTAATTAAGGGCAATCACATCCTTGGACTAACGAATATTGTATTTGAGAAAGATAGGGTGTAGCGCATGTCAAGCCGGAAGCAAGTTGGAGCTACTCATCCCGCAAAGAACGTGATGACCACCTCAAGGCCATTGGAGATGCTTCACATGGATCTATTCGGCCCAATTGCCTACATAAGCATCGGAGGAAACAAGTATGGGTTAGTCATTGTTGACGATTTTTCGCTTTTACTTGGGTGTTTTTCTTGCATGACAAAAGCGAAGTCCAAGGAAGCTGAAGAAATTCATGAGAAGGGCTCAAAATGAGTTCGGTGAAGATCAAGAGAATTGAGGACAACGGCACCGAATTCAAGAATACGGTGTTGAGGAGTATCTCGATGAAGAAGGCATCAAACACGAAGTTCTCGGCCCTTATTCTCCGCAATGTAATGGGGTGGCCGAGAGGAAGAATCGAACTCTCATCGAGATGGCGCGACGATGCTTGATTTAATACAAGGTCTCCGACATATTCAGGCGGAGGCCGTCAACACCGCTGCCATAGCTCCAACCGCTATATCTTCACAAGTTGTTGAAAAAGACAGCGTATGAGCTACTTACCGAAGAAACCAAATGTATCCTATTTCCGAGTCTTCGGGAGCAAATGCTACATCCTCAACAAGAAAGCTAAGTCATCTAAATTTGCTCCTAAAGTAGATGAAGGATTTTTACTTGGCTATGGATCAAATGCCTATGCATACCGAGTTTTCAACAACACCACCGGTGTGGTTGAAATTTCGCGCGATGTGACATTTGATGAAACTAACGGTTCTCAAGTAGAACAAGTTGATCGTCTTTGTGATTGACAGGAAGAACCCCGTCTGCACGCAATCAAGAAATTGGCAATTGGAGAAGTTAGGCCACTTGAGGAAGATGTAATGCCAAGCGCTTCAACTCAAGAAGTTCATGACGCGACGATGGACGCTCCGGATGATACTCCCTCGTCTTCAATGCGAGCTCAAGACGGCTCGAATGCCACTCAAGACGAGGAGGATCCAATCCAAAGAATCAACGCAACCGTACCTCATCCAAGAGTCCATCAGAGTGTACAAAGAGATCACCCGGTCGACAACATACTGGGAGACATTAACAAGGAGTATCTACTAGATCTCGTGTCGCTAATTTTGTGAATTTTACTCCTTTGTGTCTTATCTTGAACCGCTTAAGGTAGATGAAGCGCCCAAGATCCGGATTGGGTGATGGTCATGCAAGAGGAGTTGAATAACTTTGAACGGAACCAAGTCCGAAGCTTGTCGAAAGGCCCAAGCAAAATGTGATTGGAACCAAGTGGGTTTTTCTGAACAAACAAGATGAGAACGGAATAGTGACAAGAAACAAAGCCGGTTAGTTGCTCAAGGCTTCACGCAAATCGAAGGTTTGATTTCGATGAAACGATGCTCCGTGAGCTAGGCTTGAATCTATTAGAATATTACTTGCCTTTGCTACTCACCATGATTTTAAGTCAGTATCAAATGGACGTGAAAAGCGCTTCTTGAATGGACCACTCTCGAGATGGTCTATGTTGAGCAACCACCCGCTTCAAGACCCAAACTATCCGGACCACGCCTACTTCCTACACAAGGCTCTCTACGGACTTAAGCAAGCACCGAGAGCGTGGTTCGAGTGCCTTCGTGACTTTCTTCTCGGTCAAGGTTTTGTAGTCTAAAGGCCAATTCCACTCTTTTACTAAACATATTGATAATGATTTATTTGTATGTCAAATATATGTTGATGACATCATCTTCGGATCTACTAATGAACACTTGTGCAAAGAATTTAGCAGATCATGACTAAGAGATTTGAGATGTCCATGATGGGCGAGTTGAAGTTCTTCCTTGGTTTTCAAGTCAAGCAACTCAAGGAAGGAACCTTCATATGCCAAACAAAATACATCAAGGACATGCTCAAGAAGTTCGGCATGGAGAACGCCAAGCCAATCAAGACGCCAATGCAAGCCAACGGGCATCCGGACCTCGACAAAGAAGGTAAACCTATCGTCCAAAAGGTATATCGCTCGATGATCGGTTCTCTACTTTATCTTTGTGCATCTAGGCCCGATATTATGCTTAGTGTGTGCATGTGTGCACGGTTTCAAGCCGCCCTAAAGAGTGTCACATGGTGGCAATAAAGAGAATCTTGAGATATCTAGTGCACACTCCTCATTTTGGGCTTTGGTATCCTAAAGGTTCATCTTTTGAGTTAGTTGGCTATTCCGTCACGGATTATGCCGATGTAAGGTGGATAGGAAAAGTACTTGAGGACATGTCAATTTTAGGTAGATCCCTTGTCTCTTGGTCCTCCAAGAAGCAAAATTCGTAGTCTCTATCCACAGAAGCCGAATACATAGTCACGGAGTTGTTGTGCGAATTGCTTTGGATGAGACAAACTCTAAGTGATTATGGCTCGACCTATAACCATGTGCCACTTTTGTGTGACAATGAGAGTGCCATAAAGATTGCCAACAACCCAGTCCAACACTCCCTGCACAAAGCATATCGATATCCGCCATCATTTCCTAAGAGACCATTCCACCAAAGGCGATATTGAAATTCAACATGTGAGCACAATTGACCAATTAGCCGATATATTTACCAAGCCACTTGATGAGAAGAGGTTTTGTGATTTGAGGAGTGGACTAAATATTCTAGACTCTCGCAATTTGGCTTGAAACATGCTCACGCTTGATTGGTGATTAAAAATATCTTAGAGAAACTTATTCTCTTTATTTCTCTTATCTTATTGCGCTTATTGGTTTTTGATCTTCTGATCTTGTCAATCATCCTGTGGTCATGGTTTGAATTGTTGCATGGCTTGGTCGATCACTTGATGACTTGACTCTTGAGGTCCTCTTATCTATTTCTCGCTTGAGTCATTCCGCTTTTGTTCTCTTGCCATCTCGAGAAAATCGTCGGATCGTCTCAAATTCCATTCGGACTATCCGAACAGGTTGACTATCCGAACTTAAGTTCGATCGTCTGGTGGGGCCTCGGGCTTTTAAGCCGCCTGACCCTCTTTTCTTCCCCACATTGCACTTTTTCGGTTTCTTTCTCCTCTACTCCGCCCTAGCTCTTGGATCTAGGGTTTTGGCCGAGATATTGCGATTTGAGGGCTCCAAGACCTTCCCCAAGGGCAAGGGTTCTCCTCCATCATCTTTGTGCTTTGGATTTGCCTTAGAATCCTGGCTTTCTCATCTCCAAAGGTTGGTTCTTCCTCTTCCAAATGCCGGTTATTCTCGTCTTTATCTTATGAATTCTTGGACTCTAGATCGTTCTAGACCTTGCTAGGATGGTCCTCTGTGATTAGCTCTTAGAATTTTTGAATTATCGTCTAGATTGAGGAATTTAGGGTTTGGGATCTGTCACCTCGGAATGTCCGAGTTTCCATTCTGAATGTCCGAAGATGTTCGGACTATCCGAACGGAAACTTCGGACTATCCGAAGAAACCTTCGGACTATCTGAAGATAATTTCGGACTATCCGAAGAATGTGACTTCTTTTTAACCCTCTATTGCTCATCTAGGTCACAATTAGAGTCTAATCTTGTTTCCACCCTTGAATACCTTTAGGATGGATCCTTCTCGTGGTGGCAACCTCATTCTAGCCAAGTCGACATCGATCGGCTCGCAAAGAAGGCGAGGCATGATCATCCCGCCGGTGGCTCCTCGGCGACCCCGGTGATTCTCCTCAAGACTCCTCCGAGTCTCCTTCCGCCACCACGGTAAGAAGGCAGGCGTAAGCCATTCGCAAAAGGAAGAAATCTAGTCATAAGGGTGCTACAAGTCATGGTGGTGGTGGACAAGGGATGAAGGTCGAGGTGGCAGTGGTGCAGAGGATCCTAGGGTCGCCATGCCTAGGTTGAGGGTCTGCGAAGAGTCTTTGCAGCCGCAGGTCGGTGAGTGATTGGCCCTTGGAGATTCACCTCGCCGTGCTACTCCGGCGGGTGTCACCCAAAGAAGAAGATTGATTACCGTGTTGGGCAAGGAAGAGGCAAAGAAGTCCGTCAAGACAGAGCCAGATCCAGCGATGTACTTGCAAGAGGATTACGTTGACAAGCGGTTCGAATCACTTCCAACAGATTTCTATGACTCGGTGATTGCGGAGAAGAAGAATCCAGGGCATTAATGCAATACATTGATCGGGATTACATGGCACAAAGAGGAGGACACAAGATTCAATGAGGTAATTGCTTGCCAGAGCGCCAACAACTGAGAGAAATCATGTCTTTCGTGCAAATGGAACAATGAAGTTGTGGCACAATTCTATGCGACTCACGATGTCGATTAAAGATGCCGAGAGTACCATGTGGTTCATGGTTGATGAGCTATACTATTCTCGTGACCAAGGCTCGGTTTTGTCGATCGCATTGGATTCAACACCGAGGGGAGAACTTGGACAAGCTTCATGTTGTCGACTCCTCCGCATCAATGATTTGACTCTTCCGTATGACACTCTCGAGAACTTCAAGTGGGTACCACAAAAGGTTTGAAGCCTTTCTATGCCATTTTGTACAAATTGTCGAGGAAGACCTTGTGGCCCAAGGAGGAGACGCCACCAACATCGGCCCTACTCTAGGAACACGCTTTTGAGGATTGGTGAGGGTTCTAGGCCGCTTGACGTGTTTGATTTCATTTGGCAAGAGATCCGCCTCAACTCCCTTAGCTCCAAGCAGCACTTGTGGATTTGCGCCTTATGTGATGTGCATGGTGGAGAGCATCTCGTTTATGGTTTGCTAAGGATGTGGATCATGTGCCGATCGAGTTCGCTTGATCAAGGCTCCACCTCCTCCGCCACCCAGTTCCTCCTCCTTCCGCGCCATCTACTGTGTCAAAAGCATCTTTGCGCGACTCTCTGCAGATGATCCTTCTTCCCCAAGCTGCTCCATCAAGAATATGCTTCGCAATTTTACGCCTTGGGATCAAGAACAACAGAAAGATCAAGCAGATGAATGAGAAGATCACGACACTCGCCGTCACTCAATGTCATAAAAGGAAGCTAAATCTGTCTTTGCTCTTCTCGAGTCCGAGTCGAGTCCGATTCACCACTGCTTGATTCGATCGGCGACTCTTCGACCTTCCTCACACTTCCGGACACCTCGTGACGATGAGGGCGACTCTCAAGATAAAGCCTTGGCTCAAGACAACGACAAAGAGCGGCATTTACTTCTACGATGGCAATGAGGAGTGACCCTTTTGGTGCCTTGATGCCAAAGGGGAGTGAGGAGATTTAGGAGATTAGATTTGCTTTGCTTGGTTGGTTGCTTAGTTTGCTTCGTGTTTTTCTTCTTGTGTTTTGGTCATTGCTTTAGTTGAACTATTGTTGCGATATCTTGGTTTATGCTTGTTGGATGCTTGATATTAATAGCTTAATTACATTTCTCTTTGGCAATGCATTTGTGTGATTGATATCATGTCATATTTATTTATGCAAATTATCCATTCATATATCCTGTTACATTCTCTCGAAAACAGAAATTTAGGGGAGCTCGCAAAATTTCCGTAAATATGTGCGTTTGACATTCCATTCAAATTAGTTCAATGCACACATTTAGGGGAGCTTCTCCGTATTTGGTTCTCCAAATACTCTCTCATTTCAATTTTATCTAAATCTAATCGTGTTGTCATCAATCCACCAAAAAGGGGAGATTGAAAGTGCATCTAGGCCCTTAATGATTTTGGTGATTAATGACAACAAGATTAAGTGACTAATGAGTGCTTTGAGTATGGTGAATGATAAATACGCCATGGAAAAGTCGCTAAGAAAAGAGGTCCCTCAATTCGAAGAAGAAAAGGCGCCGACCAAACTCAACGGCTCACAGATGTACGCTTAATTTTATTTGAGTTTAAGGACGGTAGCACTATAAAGAGGATAGGGCAAGAAATGGCTTTGGAATGATCTAATGTGCTCAAAGATGAATCCTAGACTATATATGGGTCAATGTGTAAAGTCTTAGGGCATTATGTTCAAAAGGTTCTGAGTATCCGAATAAATTTTCGAATGTCCGAACCGCCCCTCGGTTGTTTCAGCAAAATTCGCTTGAATGTCCGAACCTCGGTTCGAGTATCCGAGCCGACACTCTCTGTTGGTCCTGCTCCATTTGGTTCGGAATGTCCAACACCGGTTCGAGTATCCGAACGCCCTCTCGCTTAGGGCTAAGTCATCTTGGTTGGACTATCCAAGTGTCGTTCGACCGTCCAACAATGCGTTCTGTGCCCTAAGTTCTTTAGGGTTCTGGACTATCCAAGGGTGTTTTGACTATCCGAACCTTGTGTTCAATAGCCTGAATTCAAATGTTTCGGACTATCCGAACATAGGTTCGGACTATCCGAAAAATGTCGAGCTGAAGTGAAAAACGGCTAGTTTTGGGGGGCTTTAAATACCTCCCCAACTCCCACCTACCATTGATCAAGTGCATTCAATACATTTTGAGCTGTGCTCCCTCTCACTCTTGAGCTCTAGTGTTCTTCCCTCTTGATCTCTTGATTAGCAAATCTTTGGGGGGAAATCTTGTTGAGAGTTTGAGAGATTTAGAGGTTGTGAGTCATCTTGAGCACTTGGTTCATCCTCAAGCGAATCTCTTGCCGGATCTTTTACTCTTGGAGGTTGAGGACTCCTAGACGGCTAGGAGTTGCCGGTGAGCCCCCAAGCTTGTGTGGGACGCCGTCGGAAGTTTGTGAAGGTTGAATCCACCTCCAAGGAAGGATTCAAAAGTTAACGGTGAGTGCTTGGTGCAACACCTAGAGGACAAGGGTTGAAAGAGACCCCGCTTGTGTCGCCTCACGGAGACGAGGATCACCTCAAGGATCCGAACTTCGGATAAATCGGTTTGTCTCCTTGGTTCTTGTTTCTCTCACTTGCTCATATTGTGTTTAATTAAATCTTTGGGGATTCAAGGGTTTGGTGGCTTCATGCATTAGATATTGAGTGGATCTCATAATCTGAAGTTGCCCTAGCTTAGAAACTTCATTTGGTAGCAATCTAGCCTCTCAAATAACTCAGATCTACTTTTGAGGGTTTTTCTTATAAGAGCGATTGAGTATCCGAAAAGATATTCGGACTATCCGAACCACTCGACAAATTCAAGGTATTTTCGGACTATCCAATAGTAAATTTCCGCTATGCATTTAAATTTGAAATAACGCCTATTCACCCTAGGCGACATATCGGTCCTTTCACTTGCCATCTTCCTTTCGAGACTCGTAATGCCAACGCAACAATTTTGCCTCTCTCGGATTTGCAAACAACCGCTCAGACGGGGAATGATGGGCAAGTACCACAATACCTTGGCGGTGCACCTTTAGTGATGACCTCTTCACCGTCGTTGCCCGGCTCTTACGCTTCTTGTCGTTCGCTTCTCCTTTTGTTTGTACCGGGCACACCGCAAACCGGACAAACGTCAGCAGCTCTGATGTGCGTTCGGTACAAGATGCAATCATTCTGGACATGCATGTATCCTTTCTATTTCCATTCCCATGGGACATAGTAGCTTCTTCGCTTCATAAATGCTTGTTGGCAACTCGCTTTCCCTCCGGAAGCAGATCCGATAGAAGAACTAGTAGTGCATTGAAACTTGTATCCATGTCCAACGGTGTTTTGCCTTCATTCGAACAATGCAAGGACCGAACCCAACTTTGGTGTATTCCGCTTTGCAACTTTGTGAACAGCGGTTTGGCATCGCCTTCTATCAAGCTTTTAAACTTTTCAAACTCTCTTCCGTAATTACCCTCCACATCCCGCAACATTTGCTCCAAATTATCCTCCTCAAACATATCAGTCGCAACTCGTCATCCGGTTCTACCGTATCTTCGTTGCATATCGGAGGGTACTACCGCCTCCCGTGATGGATCCAACATGTGTAATTCCTCACGGCCACGTCGAATCGGTGGTCCTCAATTTGAGATGAGTTGTTAAATCTCCTCGATCAAGGACAATATATGAAGTTTACACCCTCCTCACCATGTCGCTCTTCGCAATTTTTTGAACTCCTTAACACCCTCTGAAATTCAGCACTCACACGGCTTTTCCGATACATCCATTCCTCACGGTCCATCTGCAATTAAATTTCGCACAATAAATTAAGGAAAAAGCTGGAGCGACAACTAGCTATAGCTATTTTAAATATTGAGACATCATTTCAATTAATATTACCTTTGCAAAATAGTGGACAGGTTTCAAGATATATAAATGTACTCACGATCGATACCTAGCTTCTTCCCTGGTTTAAAGCTTCCAATTCCCTAACATCAACAACGATATCAAATAATCTAATTATATAGCTAGTGCAGTAGCTTGCAAATCTTTCTACTACAACGAAACAAATCAAGGGTACCAATGATGACTCCTAATCTCTAAATAGGTTAGGTCCTAATCCCATTCGAGGATATATGGTTCGGGCAAGTTCCTAAGCCGTTGTACAACTCCAGAGAAAATTTCAGCAGCATCTCCCCGCTGTTCTCCAGATACACGTCTCGACAACAGGTCAAGAGGGGTGTGTATCCGGAGAACACTAGAGAGACGCTACCGAAATCTACTCTGAAGTTGTACAACACAGCTCAGGAACTTGCTCGAACCATATATCCTCGAATTGTCCAAGAAACGTGGACAATTCGAGACTGCTCGCTTATAAATATGCCCTTTCGTTCAGCATATTTATAAATAAGCACCCTCGAGCGGAGGCGACGAGGTTACGCCGCCTAAACTCTAATAACAGTTATCACATGATAGCAATAATAATTCTATATATATAAGCAGAGATCGCACTACAAAATTAAATAGATATGCGCTTGTCAAATAAAGAGTGTGAAATCTGAAAGCACGTACACAATTCCAAAGGCAACCTAAACTTTATTGACGACATATCAAAATTACGAGCAAAATTGAAGGGTTTAAAGAATTCTCGCTCACATTTTGAAGAAAACCGCAATAGAGGGCAAAAGAGGGAATCTCCTCAAGATAGGGTTTCAATTTTGCCCTCTTAATACCCACCGTGAGGACTTCAAATTTTCTCACCCAACTATGGATTCCAACCACACAATATGAGCTATTTTCTCGGGTGGCGGCGGAGAAATCTCCTCCGAGCAAAAACAGAGAAGAGTTCAAAGTGCGAGTGATATATATAACCTAGCGAGGCACATCAGAATCGGTTCTTTTCAAAAAGCGATACTGATGTGCACGGCCATCACTCTAGACATAAGCACGAGCACATCAGAATCGGTTCTTTTCAACAAGTGATAGTGATGTGCACGGTCATCACTATCGCTTCTATAAAAAGAATGATAGTGATAACCATGTGCACATTAGAATCGGTTCTCTACTAAAAAGTGATAGTGATGTGCACGGTCATCAGAATCGGTTCTTTTCATAGAAGTGATAGTGATGTGCACGTGATCATCACTATCACTTCTATGAAAAGAACCGATTCTGATGACCGTGCACATCACTATCACTTTTTAGTAGAGAACCGATTCTGATGTTCCAGTGCTACATCACAATCACTTATAATCTCAGAACCGATAGTGATTATTACTAACACCCTTCCGAAGTTACTTATCACAATCGTTTTTTCCGAAAAACTTAAGAACCGACACAGATAAAGTGATAGTGATGTGTCGTTCTGTAGTAGTGGGTGCTCGCACGGTCGCACCAGGTTAGCCCGATAACCTAGCCTCCCTCTCTTCCCCACACATTTTCCCCTTTTATCCTACCTGAGAGCTCTACTAGGGTCTTTCTTCCGCTGCGCTCTGCCTTTTCACCGCCTTCCTCTGCTTTTTCTTTGTCGACCTCGCCTACTCCTTCTTGCACAAGACTGCTTAACGCCGACCTCCGCCTAGGGCACGATTTAGTGTGCCAGTAGGCGAAGCCGACATTGACCGCCTAGGAGCCGCTTTTTACCGCTTTTTCGAACACTGCACGGACAATCATGATAATTTTATCCATATCTATACCACATGACCCTTGGATATGATGAATTAATCTTCTAAGCCAAATGCACACACGAGTTATCTCATATAGTGCAATTATAATTTATATATAGTTCTGTACTCTATCCATTTCTGAATACATATAATTCTAATTTTGAAATTTAATTTCTAAATACATGTCATTCTACAATTTTAAGGTGACTTTTTTTTATCATTCCCCCATTCCATGCATGCTCATTCCCTTTAGCTATTTTCAATGTCATTTACTATTATAGATTAGAGTAAGATACACTGTTTAAATATATAATAAAGAAGGATAATATAGTTTTTTTTATATATAATTTAATGAAAGTAAAAGAACATAAAATAACGTATATTCAAGAATAGAGGGAGAATATACACACAAGACAGGTCAAAGTCCCTGTCAGAGCTCAAAGCCTTTCCGTACAGTTCTACTGGTATTGTCTTTCCTTCTCTTATGTATGGCGATGCGCTATCTTATCCCTGCCCTTTATGCCCTCTCCAATGCCAATGCCAGTACACCACCAACCCTTTTGCACAGTTTTATAGGAGCCAGGTGCATTTGTTTTTTGTTACCATCTCCCAGGCTCCCGTAGTGGCGTCCGTTCCTCAAGAGCAAACAAATGATTCGGTGCATTGGTATCCATTTCAAATGCTTCGCTTTTTTAACAGCACGAGATTGGATGCTAAAGTAATATTGACATGCCGTTGGATCATGTCGGATTATATATACCCTGTACCACCAGCTCGACCGTATCTTCTGTTCGTGGCGGCAGATGCGAAAGGAGATCTTTGCAAGTCCCAGGCCATACCGGGGAAAATATTTTTTGCATTGGTCGATTGGTGTAGACAGGTGTCAGCCTGTGGATTCTAGGATTTGCTCTTGCTCTCACCTGTTTTCTTGGCTTTCCGGTGTTCTTGTTCTTGTAGTAGTAAATTTTGAGTGAGAAAGCACTAGGGACCTGCGCCTAGTGGGTTGCCTTTTGCGCGCGCCTCCATAGGGAGGAGGAGCTGGGATTGGAATGGATTCCCAGCGGCGAGCACGATGCGGCCGCTTGTGCCGCCCCTGGGGTCGTGGACGTGGACCTGGAGCCGGTGCGGTTTTCTTGGCTCACCGCGGCTGCCTATATTATATATTTATATATACATCTTGGATCTATCCATGTGCACAAGCCATGCGCGCTTGCTGATGCAACTTGCAACCGATGCATGGTTTTAAGAGAGAGGGGTTAATTTGGCGATGAGGTGCATGTTCGTTGTGCATTTTCATCATTAACCACTGTGATTTCGGTCATGTTAGCATGCATAACAATCTTCTCGAACCAAACTATAGTCAAGTTAATCTATTGAGAGTGAACCACATGGTTTTGTAGTCCACCTATTATGTATATGCAAATGCAAATTTTGTGAAGGAGGTATGCAAATTTAATCATGTGCATCCCTACTCCGATGGATGCCACGTGTCTATCTAGCTAAATCTCAATCTCACTCCACTAACAGTGTTATTAATTGGAGGAGTGGGAAATCAAGGGTGTTATTAATGAGAGGAGTGAGAAATTAAATAAATGGTTGAGATTGGTAAGATGAACACGTGGCATCCATCAGAGTGAGGATACACAGAGTTAAATTTGCATACCTCCTCCACGGAATTTTTTTCCGACACGTAGTAGAAGTTTTACAAGGCAGTGAATTTATCTTTAACCTCTGACTGTCTAGACGTGTACTAACTACTAAGAGATGCTCTCATGTGTGTATATGTAGTGTACGTATATGTACGACTTTCTTGTAATCAGGATTTTTTTTTATCTTTTTAGCAAAGTTCAAGGAATTGAAATGCATGGCCTTATACCTCACGGTTTCCTCCAAATAGCCAAGCACGGAAACTTAGCAGGATGCTTTTCTGTTTCCATGTTCTAGCTAGTAATCAGATATTCAGATCAACTCGTGGTGCTCATGTAATTACGTACCTCACGTTATATATGTCGGCGAACATATTTCTTGCGACAATCGCAAATGCCATCGATGGGGCAGCTACAATACTGCACGTTAATATTAGAACAGTAGTACTAGCAGGTCATGCCGGTGGGATGAAAACGAAACATGGAATTGCTAGAAATTTGTTGAATGATTTTTGGGATATGGGATGTAAAAGAAACATGGAATTGCTAGAAATTTGTTCAATGATTTTTTGGGATATCAGTCGAATTTCTACTCTTTCAATTTGTATCACGTCCATCTCCATCTTCGTCTCTGCGAGGCCCCGGGGTTTCTTTTGGGTGGGGCTTCATCTAGGTTAAGGTTTGAGATTTATCGAGGCCTAGGGTGGCGGGAGGACTGGTGATAGTAGGGTGGCGAGGCGGTGGGGGCGCTGTCGGTTGTGGGCTTGGTGGGCGACAATGAGCGGGGTCGACAAGCGTATGTGCTTGATGCGAGGCAGTGGGAGACGGTCGAGGTGGTGGATCCGGTGACGGTGTGTCATTGGAGATAGGGAAGAAAGGGCGGTGGTATTGGGGATGGAAACTGGGCAGAGGAGGCAGCAAATGACACACGTGATGGCAGCAGGGCGAGTGGAGTCGAGATGGTGGTGGAGTCGGTGGGAGAAGAGGAAAGAGTGGATGGGTTGGATTTGTATAGTGTTGAGGCGGATTATGAGTCGTTGGATCTAACCTAATGTTAAAAAAATAAGTGATTTCGTGGACCGGAGTCGCTTAAATTTTTGAGGAAATTTCACAAAACTATAGACTTCTTGTACAAACTATGAGGAAATTGTAGATTTTAGTTTCTATTTTATAAAACTGCAGATTTTAAAAGAACTTGTGTGATAAAATTACAGGTTTTAGAATTGACCGTTTATTGTAACGGGTCTGACAGTGTGGGCCTACATGTCAGTCTTATGTGCCTTTATTTCCCTTTTCACTCGTGTGTGAGACTGTCAGACCTGTTAAAAAATACAATTCTAAAACATATATTTTTATAAACAAGTTCTCCTAAAATATATAATTTTATGAAATTGAAACTAAAATATGTAGTTTTCTAATAATTTATAAAAATATATGTATTTTTGTGAAATTTACATTAAATTTTTATAAGTAATATATAGACATGCACAAAGAAAAAAAAAACTCATTGGCCAGAGCCGGCCGGCACCAATGCCTCGTCATATTCTCTCTGCTTGTATGTTGTCGGTGGTACGCCGGCCGCGGCCGGTACGGTACGGTGTAAATGTAAACGATGCTCTCCACGGATGAGCCGCAGAGCGCGCGGCGCGGTACACACGTACCCATACCGTTTGGTTAGTTTGGACTTTGGACGGACGTGGTTCTTTCCGCACGTACGTACGCCCTGCCGTTTGGCGAGGCAGCGCGCGTTGCAACTACGTACGCAGTCCCGTACTCGTGTTATTTAGCGATTAGCAGCGTCACGGTGTGGGTACGTGTGTACCGCGCCTATGGGGCCGGCCCGGTTATGGTACGTACGTACGCGCTTGCGTAGCGCTTGATGAGTTACAAACTGTTTAGGTTTACTCGGCAGGGGGAAATAGCCATTTTTTCCCCCACACATGCAGATATCTTAGTCGTCTATCCTTAATTTGAAGCCTAAAGTAGCAAACAGAAATTAATTAATTAACTAGTATACTAGCATGGCGCTGACATTCCGTAAATTCACTTCCTTACATATCATGCATGCAACTAGCACGGCATGCATGCGTATCCTCAGCAAAATATATATGTCCGTTAGCTGCCACCTTCAAGTTTTCCACGATACATGCGCATCGATCTATCATCCATTGCAGAGTAGTGATTCACGTGAAGCTTTAATATACAAGGGAGGACATGCATGGGTGCCTCAGCGCGTATGCAGTACGTACGACTTATTACGTGCGTGCTTCCTGTGATTAATTACTGCTATTACCAGATCTGTCCATGCACGAGCTTCTCGCTCGCATACGTATGTTTATAGGAGTACGTACGTGTAGAGGAACTGAAGCAGGTAGCGTGCTGTTCCATGTATTGATGCACGTATACGGTATACCGCTTTTTCACAAATCGTTCGTGGAACTTCGGAGGCTGCGTGGGCTACATAAGTACACCATGTATATCCAACGGAGCCACAGTTAATCGGCTCAAGAAAAGGGACGGTAACACAAGCTTTAATTCTTCGTATGGTCACTAACAACAGGAGACTAATAAACTGGATTCTCTCATTGGATACGGGAGGAGGAATTACAGAAGGCACTGAGCTCTGATCGGGGAGCAAGCCAAGTTAGAACACCAACTTACATCTATTTGTTTTTTTGCTTTGTATTCTTACAAGTATTTTTTTTAAATAATATTATTTTTTTTAGAAATTGCAACATTAATACTCGGATTAAAAAAAATTGCAAAAACAATATACCTTCGCCAAACGGTTCGGCGAAAATAGTATTTTCGCCAAACGGTTTGGCGAAAATAGGTTAATCCTGCAGTTTAAATACTAATCACCGAGATGACCCTATTTTCGCCAAACGGTGTGGCGAAAATACCTAATAGCTAAAATACCTGTAACTTTTTACTCCGAACTCCGATTTAGGTGATTTTAGACTCTATGCAAAGCCCTCTTCATAAGCTTCGCATAGAGTCTAAGATCACCTAAATCAGAGTTCGAAGTAAAAAGTTACGGGTATTTTACTATTTTCGCCAAATGGTGTAGCGAAAATAGGGTCATCTCGGTGATTAGCATTTAAACCGCAGGATTAACCTATTTTCGCCAAACTGTTTGGCGAAGGTATATTATTTTTGCAATTTTTTTAATCCGAGTATTAATATCGCAATTTCTAAAAAAATAATATTATTTTAAAAAATCGTATTCTTACAAAGCTGATTTTATATTGTAGTTATAGAGAAATTGATTCTTTAAAAGCTAGAATCCAAAAACACATATGAAGTGGATTGTGGATTCTAACGTATATGGTGGGCTGGAACGTGAAAATCAATTCTTTGAATCAGGCTATTTATTTTTTATTTTGCTTTTAGAACTAAAATCCAGAATCAAAAACAAAAACAAACTGGCCTTTGTATAAGTCTGGCTCTCTGGGCAATCTCCGCAGCAGGGATATAGAAGCTATGGCAGAGCAGGATATGGCGATATGCTATCGAGGATAGATCCGAATTGCCTAAAGATACCCTTCAACAGAGGAGGAGGTTCTACGTGAGCTGAAAAGATAACAATGTTTGTTTTGAATGGAGGAAAAACAAAGAAAATTTATAAAGACAATGGTGTTAGGACTGAATTTCTTAATCCGAGCCCTTCGTATATTTCTGCATTAGTGCATATCATGCTAGTGCATACAGTTAGAAATAATGATGAATCAAAACCAAAACACGATTCATAATATAAATAAAGTAACTGAGTGCCAGCCTTGTAGCCACTTGTTACATCAACGGTCACATGACCTTAAGTCTTACTAGCATCATAAAAACAGAAACAGATAAACTCCAGATGAAAACCCGTCAATTTATCCACCAGTAATTGACCGAGGAACATGCCTAGTACTATGGGTGTCCTTCGTCGAAGCCACACGCATAGAAGTCATAATCCCTCTTGGCATCTTGAAAGATTTCTTAGATTTGTTTGGGTGTAGCATGTGAGTATATAGAGTACTCCGCAAGTCCTAGGAATAATACAATTACATAGATGCAAGGCATAATAATGAAAACATATTATGGTTTTTTTGTGTGTGTAAAGCCACATTTTAATTTCAATCATTTGACAAACTAGTTGCAATAAGTGAAACTAAATATTTTTCTAGTGAATTTTGTAGCTACCAACACTAGTACTAAGGCCATAACTGCCAATGTTCAACAAATCAGGTTTTGCCTATCTGACTGGCTCCAGCTGTCATAATATTCACTCGAGAGTTCAAAACTCTCCCAATTCCCCAAATGGTCCTTTTAAAACAAAACCATGAATCTACCTTGTGGAAATGCCCCTCGCTCGTCCTTGACTGTGGGCATGACTATTCAAATAGTTTTATACTCTACAGAGGTTGTACACTTTTTATCCACAAGATACGATCATCCCATATTGCCACTGTATAAACACACTTACTTTGTTATCCGAAGGGATGATCATGACAAGGTTTTTACAATACACCAAACTAATCTAACTCTACCCGTTGAGGTTTCATTACTGAAGCTGGGGTTCAAGCTGCCTAATCAAAAGCCCTCTGTGCCGCGTGGGAATAAATTGTCTCAATCTAACATCCACTTTCCTCCAACTAGCAAAATCAAAGCTAGGCTATTGCAAATTAATCGGCCAGGTCCACCCTATCCTAGACATGTGGTTGTACTATATTGCTCTCTTTGGATAAATAGAAGTGTCGGCCCTTAATTGACTTGAGCATAATTATCATATTATAAGCTGGTCTCGTGCTCAGTCCGCACCGCCTCAACTTACCATCCACCCAAGGTTAAATCAATTTAGTATTTTGTCGAGACCCTCCTTTTTGGCATAGAATACCAAGAAGGTCTCATGTGCATAATGTACTAGCCCACGATCAGTAGCTAGTACGCATATATTACAACATTATTATTACATCCATACATAAGTTCATAATATAATACTAGCACATAGTTCTACCGAATTAAAGTGCAGCGGAAGATACAAGGCCTAGTAGTATGCCTTTGCCCAAAATACCACAGGCAACTGACAAGAAGTAGATCCTAAAAAAGCTCATCGGTATAGTCCCTGTAACCTACGGCAAAATATACGTCCTCGGGAACTTTGCCTTCCTCGTAAGACTAATAGTGTATAACAAATGCAATTATAGTAAAATATAGGCTCTGTCAATAGAAGAGATTCTAAGGTTATTTTGCAGTAAGAAGAAATGATCATGAATATCAAGTAGTAATTTGCAAGCGATATTTGTAAGACCAAGTTTATTGAATATGTAAATAAGCAAGTAAACATAACATAATAACTTACAGTCCTTCGTGATTGTGAGCATGGCAACAATCTTTTACCATTCCTTGGCAAAACACTTGAAATGTAGACTTTCCAACAAAATTTCCATAATCATCCCTATTTTGCAAAGTAATAAAGTTTTTAACTATGTGATAACTTTACCCACATGTTCGAGGAAGACTTGCCTTCGTTGAAGTTAGGTGTCGCTTCCTCCGATTGCTCGAAGTTCACTTTGGCAATGTCAACTTTATTCACGCACAAAGATACAAAATAAATAACCAGAAAAAATAAAATAAAATAAATATAAATTAATACTAAGAGTTGTATGATGATTTTACAATAATTTAGTAATCGTAACAACTAGATTTGGAGTTAAGATAAAGGAGAACGAACTTCCACAGATCTATCATAAAGATAAATTCGCGAAAATGGGAGAGAAACAGAGTATTCCTCGAGATTAAAAATATGGAAATAATCAGAGACAAAAGTGTGGGGCCTGCATGTCATACTTACATGGGTAATGAATTGGTTAAAAAAGGAATAAACCTAGTGGGGTCCACGCGTCATACATTGAACTTGGCCAATTCAGATTATGTACGGTTTTTGAGAGAAACCTAATAGGTAGGGTCCACAAGACATAGAGAAAGAATAGAAAGAGGGAGGAAGTAGAGGCTCCTTTGGGTGCTGGCAGCGACGCAGAGCGGCAAATAGGGGATTCGGGTGATGGGTAAAAATAGGTCAGCAAAACCATGAGGAGATGAAGGGAGGCGGCATCACGGGAGCAAAGCAAGTGGCGAGCAGAGCAGGTGCAGTGCAGATGGATGGCAATGGTGACGCTCCAACGCCCTATGAGAACTCATGTGCATACGATCACGGCGTTGCCAAGTGGAGTCCTTCGATGAGATTGACACAACCGGAGATGATGGGAGGCGGTGAGGCGACGATGTCGGTATAGGATAAGGAGTTGATGGTGGTGGTGATCCACGGTGATGCAATGATCAAATTGCATAGGAGAAAGGTAGGTGAGATGGTGATGATGCTAGTGGTGCAAGGAATTTATGAGGAGCTCACCGAGGGCGATGAGAACGACAACGGTGGTAAAATGAACAATGACGAGGAAGACGATACGATTCCAATGAAGGTATGTGAGAAAAGTTGAAATTTATTGAGGGGGAGGTTCAGAATACTCGGGAACACGATATTATGCGAGAGGAATTGCGACGACTTCATGAGATCGATGTGACAGAGAGGCATCCAGCTCCGAGAAGGACGGCCATGGTAGCGGCGATGGTGCCCAGGAGATGATGGGGGTTTGGTGAATGAGTGAAGGGATGGAGGCCAGTTACAATGTTTCTTGTTATAGGGCAAAACGGGAAGAGAAGGCTCTGGCTCGATAGGGTTGACAGCGCCGGTTTTGCTCGGGCTTCAATACATGAACAAGGATACAAACGACTGCCATGAATGCGCACGGTGATGATAGGTGTTTCCAATTTGATTGCACATGGCCACATGGGACGACGTGGGCGTTTAGACGACACGATGTGCGGGCATGGTGCGGCGCATCCTATGCAACAAAGCAGAGGTAGCATAGATAGAGGAAATATGTAGTGGGTTGGGCTAGATTGGGATTAGCCGAAGGAAGAAGAAAAGGAGAAATGGGGTGAGCGAAAGAATGGATTAGACCAAAGAAATGAGAAGGAGAATTTGAATTTTGTATTTAGATATTTGTAAGAACTCCAAATTAAAACCAAGTTTCTGAAAAACTTAATTTAAAATAAAAAATTAGAAAATCAGCCAAATTTGGATGTTACCATTAATCTTAAAAATTCCTTAAATGGATTGATAGATGGCAATAATAATCATAGTTATCAATGACATACCAATACCGGTCGATATGGCCGATATGTATCATTTTGGCATACAAACCTGTACAAATTAGCCATATGTACCATACTGGCCTCGATACCGACTTTAATACCGGTTAATACCAGCAGTACTGCTTTGACACTAGTCAATGCCAGTCATACCGATGGAATTGATAATAAAGTTTATTGAACTGTATGTTATAATTTTTGATAGTACTACTATGTATTTGGAGTAATATTGTAAGTGAAATTTGGTGTACATATAATTAAACTTGTGTATACTTATAAATATATGTTATTACTAGCTATGTGCCCGTGCGATGCAACGAAACTCAATTTGCGATAAAAAAAATTATTTGCAAAGAGCACTAACCTTATCTGAATAATAATGTTCACTCTGAATGTGCAATGGTTAAATATTTAAATCAATTCATCGAAGCATACAAATTTCAAGCACATATTTACAAACTCGAGCTTAAAATTATCTTTAATTTCACAAACTTAAATGATAACATTGGGATTGTAAATTTGTAACGCCATAATTCGAAATCGATCGATCGACCGAAAGAGCCATCACCTACTGCCCATGGGCACAAAGGTATTGAAGAGGTAGGCATCATCCGTATGTGGCTGCCACCATTAGCGGCGTGCGTAACTCGTATGCCTTGCTCCGGTCATACCATAGCCCCACCCCATCAACCAACTCCACCGCCTCCTCGCCCCATGAAAGTGCCTCCTCAACCTATTGATATCATCCACCGCGCGCGAGGTCCAATAGCGCCATCAGCCTATCTTGCCGCCCACCACCGGCGACCTGCCCCTACGCCGCATCGACAAGATCAGAAAGGTCGCCTATTACCTCCGCTCAACGGATAAACTCAACACATCTACAGAAGAGGCAAGAAGCGGTAGGGTTATATAGATTCAGCAACTGAGGAGATATCTATGAAATCCAGATTAAGAAATCGTCGAATAAGGAAGGTAACAAAAGAGAAAGAGGCGAGAAAAGACCCAACTCCATGAATCGGAGTTCTGCTTCCTTCGTAAGGGAATCAATCAATCCAATTCGAAAAACACAGAAGCAATCGCCGTTGATTCAAATGCTAGATCAATGGGAGAAAGAAAAGCAATAAATAAGTTATGCATATTTATTTACCTCCTGCGACAGAATGATCCAATCCAATCTACCGGGTGGCCACTGCTCGCTTCTCACTCATCCACGTGGGTGCACATATGTGTCAGGGTGAGGGTGAAAAACGGACGTACCACCACCAACTCGTAATTAGAATTAGTAGAGATAAAGATAACAACTTATCTAGTCGCGTCATGCATAGCCATGCGCATGCTGTTTGCCGGCCGGAATCAAGTCCATACGTGATTAGATAAAAAAGAAAAGATTATCTTATCTACACATGCAAGTAAATATTTAATGGAAATGATGCATATGGCAACTCAAAAGCACATGGTAAGCTGTATGGTGTGGTATATGGAAAAAGAATCGGCCGTGTCCAACCAAATTAAAACTTTCTCCGTTCGCCAACGTACAGAAGATCGGGACAATGACGGTTTCGTGGGTATGTCGGGGGGAGGGGGAGAACGGACCACTGCCATCAACTTGTAATTAGAAGCAGTAGAGATATTAAACCCCAAATGGTACGTTGTATGGACCGGTACCAGAAAGTACCATTCTAAGAGCCAGACCAATATAGCCACCACAGTATTAACAAGTGTGGTAAGAGTGCTTTTGACTAGTTGATTTTGAGTGGTATTTGGTGGCTGAGGCCCTATTTAAAATGGGGGAATTCCACAGGGAATGGAAAAAAAATTACACGGCTGCTCACGTTTTACACATAACCCCTTAGAAAAATTATAAAATTCCAAACTTTAAGTGGAGGAGGTGGGATTTCATCTAGATCTGAACCATTCAAGTTTGATCTAATGCTCCTGTTTGATTACTTTCATGATTTCACCGTATATCCCCTTTCACCGTATACTTCCTCAATTAAGTTGGTCGAACATTTTGTGCGTGTGTGTGTTTGTCACAGGAAAGTAACATGTTTGACAGTTTGAGCAATGAAGAGCAGGGACAGTATATAGGGTGCTTTCCTCAAAAAATCTCTTACCGAGCAGCCATATATGAACCTGAAAACTTTTGAAATGGCACATTTATCCAAACGATCTCCAGAATCCATCATGCTGCCTGAAAAACTGAGTTCCCTCTGCCCTCCTGCAGCTGCAACTAGCTAGGTCCATCACTTACCAGGAACCAAATGATTTGAACTGATTGATCAAAGCATTTCCTTGCCCCTGCAGTAAACATTCCCATGCTAACCCCACGCACACACATATTTATACTACTCACTTATCAACAGCCATCCTCAGAGCCGTTCTGCAAACAGAGCCTGATCAGCTTTGGCGGCATGGGTTAAAGATGCTAGTACTACTATTAAGCAAAACCATGCATTAAGTGGGCATCCAGCATCCTTTGCTCTTTTTGACCACCAAGAATCTAAACACCCTTTTACCCAGTCTGTTGTGATCCACCTTGAGCTGTGAAGAAGATGCACCTGCTGCACTGCACTACTAACTACATGCATGCATGTTGCCTCTCTATCTCCTACTTTTTTCCCCTTCTTCCTCTCTCCCAGGCAAATATGCAATGTATGCATAGATACCAATACCAACAACTTTACCTTTGGGGGCAGCAGCATCTTCGATCATCTGCCTAAATTGAGCTCTTTTTGGGACCGTGGCTGGAGCCTTTCTTTGTGCCGTAAAAACGTAACAGTACGTTGCATGCCTAGCTGCTTGTAGTGGCTACTTGTGGCTACTACTCTAGCTAAGGCTGCAGCTATCTCTACATCTACAGGACTTGCAGTTGCAGTGTCCACTGTCCAGTGCTGCTACTCCAAACTACACTAGCTGGTGAATTGTACAGGCCTAGCTGAGATAGGTAAGAATCCAAAGCCTTCTACTTGGGTGTAGTACTAGAGCTGTAGATGCACAGCTTCATGCCTACACGCCACAACAGTTTGCCTCTGGCTGGCTTCCTTCCCGTCTGTTTGCTGTCCGTGTAACCGATCTGTGTAGTTCTGTCAGTCATGTGTCAACGGGGAAGCAGCATCAGCCATCAGGTAGCGTTGATATGGTTCAGAGTTCAGACTCCAGGCTGGTGGTGGAATCTCAGCGACGGAACTGGAACATTTTACACCGCGCGGCTGGTTTCCTTCCGTGCGTAAAAAGTAAAACACACAACAAAACTTCTGTCTTCAGTAAAACAAAAACAAGATGAGTGTGCATTTCAGTAGTACTATGTCACAGTGAGTCAAGGCCGTCCGATTGGTCAGAAAGTGTCGATCAGAGGGCTGAGATCCAGTTGGAAACTAGTAAGATGAAAGGCGGTAACGTGTTGCATGCATCGAGTGAGTATTACAGGGACAGCCAAGCTAACAATGGGCAGGTCCTGATCTGACGACTCCTGGAGAGCAAGGAGGACCACCTGCACTGTACACACACTGTCTCTCGTACAGTCTCATTCATTCTCTCTTTCCCTTTCTGCCTCTACTACTTTTCTTTTAGACGAGCGCAATGCAGCTACGGGGGAGACAGGGCCTCATTTGACGAAAGGGACATATCTTAGGAGCTTTAAAGGAGTGTTGAGGACTAGAAAACGGGTGGGCCATTGGGCTCCACCGTGCTCGCCCTCCGTTCGGTTCTTGCCCTCCAATTCGTCGTCGTAGTATGTGCTCGTAGCCGTAGCCGAGGAGGACCAGCTCCAAAGGCAGGAAATGATTCGGCCGCACCACTCGATCAGGCAGGCACTCGCGCGCACAGTGGTGGATGGGCTACTGCTCTGTGCAAGGAGAGCATGTCAAGAGGAACGGCTTGTCCAGCCAGGGCAGTCAGAAGAAACGGAGGCTAACTAGTAACAAGGAGGCATTCAGCGACAGCGAGCGGTCTCTGCATCATCCACAAGTGGCCACTTCACACTGACATGTCTGCTGTAGCTAATAGTAAGTAGCGTTAGCTGGTGTTACCTCCATTTAAAAATAGATACTATCATGTGTAGACATTGGGCACTAATTTCAATGTGTTAATATGAAAAAAAATAATAGTTTTGCTTCAGTGATGATAACAATCTAAATACTTCATGTACATCGATGGTCAAACCGTCAAAGTTCAAACACCTTTGGCTAGCTCCCCATTCATTGTAAAACGATGCCACAAATTTGAAACGGAGGCAGTAAAATTTCTGTTAGCGATCACGATGGCGCTAATTTAGCGGAGAATTGCGGATCATGTGCCAGTAATTTGGTGATGTATAATCGAAGAGCGAGACTAGCTGAACGTACGCGAGATCGACGTTAATTAAATTACCCATGTAATTATCACTTCGCACTTCCATGCTATGTTAGTCCAAGCATCATTCCCGTTCGGCATCATGCAAACACGTTCTCTCCGCACACGCGCCCTCAAGGCAGGTGGTATCATTACTGATATAGCTGCTATTTTGAGATAGAAGATTCTTTTGAAAATGGCCTGAACTATTTGGATGGACCGAGTCGCCGAAACCGAATGAATAAAGACTTCTCAAAGCGTGCGGCAACAAAAGCTATGCTTTTCTTTTTGTGTGTGTTTTTCATGAGCATGATTGTAGTTAGTACAAGTACTTACAAATTGGGAGTCAGAGTTTGGATACTGGTGAGGACTGAGGATGATAGTGTTTTTTCCAGGGATCGAGTTGTTCCTCATATTAGACATGGGCACACAACACAGTGGTTGGATCATGATCAGATAAACTTGAATCGCAATCGGATGGCGATGTAATGCCTGTATCGCAAATAAACCATCTCAACGGTCGGATGAACGGATCAACCCGTCAGCAAGAGAGCACGCATGCAGCACAGTACACACATTTCTGCTACGGCTACCAGTACAGATGCACTCGTGCTTCCATTTTTTTTAATCCCTTTACACCTGATTCCTGTCGCTTGAGATTTCTGTTCCTGTGGCTGAGCGGCTGACCCATCGGCGTTGCAGCAGTTTGCTGTGTTACTCTGTCCGCTAAATCAGTAGCTGAGAGAAGGGGGGCAGCCTCAGGCCTGGCCCTCCCAAAAGAATTTGTTGGACGAAGTTCCCGCTGCAATTTAAGTAGTTCTTGTGGACATGGGTCGATTGAGGCTACAGACGATCCGCATCCGTAAGGTACTTGCTACAATAATTTTGCTACATTATTTTATCAAAGTTCTGTCCGTCGTTCGATCGGATGTTCCCGCAGAAACTACTTAAGTTACAACCCCTACGAAGTTAGGCCGAATTTGTCAACTTGCTACTAGCTAGGATGTAGCAATCAATACTCTCTCCTTTTCACTGTATTTGTCCGTGATCTTGGGACTTGGAGTATCCATTTCAATATATTTGTCTACTGAGCTAATCTATAGTATACTCCCTCTGGTTATAAATAATTGTCGTTTTGGGATACGTGCAGTTAAATTTTAAGGGCCTGTTTGTTTCAGCTTTGGATTCTCTAAAAGTTGATTCTAGATTGTGGTTGTAGAGAAGCTGTTTCTCTAAAAGCTAGAATCTAAAAGCACATATAAAGTGGATTATGGATTCTAGTGTATATGGGTGGACTGGATTGTGAGAATCGAATTCTAGAATAAGGTTGTTTGTTTTTTATTCTGCTTTTAGGGCCATTCTGCTAAACACAAACAGGCCCTAAATTTTTAGCTATTGATATCTTTTTAAATATTTAGATTGGATGTATAAAAATCATATTTGTCTTGAAAAGGACTTTTATAATATTATAATTTTATTGGGTTTTACAAATATATTATAATAAAAATTAGTGGTTAAAACTATATTTTAAAGATCGTGTCGATGTACAAATATTTGTGATAAGAGGGAGTAAATTAATCGGCAAACTATTATATGCCCATGAAAGCCCAAAACCACTGGACACGCGCAACTAATGGCCGGCGGCTGCCCTTGATGCTGTGCAACCCGTTTGATTCCTGTTCCATCTATCTTCTATACCCAATCTAGGTATTGTTGCATTACTGGTAATTCGCCACGAACTAGTAGGAAGTAAGGCCGTCTTTCCATCCTATGCCGTATTATCAATTTCCAGTGTCGATGACTCGACGTCTCTGCCGCTCGGCGAGGCAGCAAGCAGGAGGATTTCCAAGGTATTTGTCTATAATCTTGACGAACGACAAATCGTTGATAATTAATGTCAGTGATCTGTATTTCAATATTTATTTGAGATAACATAGGAGATGGCTTCTTTCGAGACTACTGTGGTCTATGTCGAGAAAGAAACTGTACAGAAGTTCAATTCTAATGAAATTATTACTAAAAAGTATATATGATCTTCTCGGCAGCCAGACCAAATTTAAGTTGATAAGAAAGTAATTTCCTTTTGTATTTGGCAAGCAAGAAAACTCAATACTATGTTGGAGTTTCAAGACATTATTACTTGAACTTTATTTCTCTGATTGTCTCTATTTGTCCCTCCTCGTGTTAAAGTTGCCAGCTGCTCTGTACTCCGGAGTTACGTAGGCCCCCTTCGGTACCAATTCTGAGTAGCTTGTGCTCAAGAAAAAAACCGATTCTACGCCGAATGGAAGGATTCCACCGCACTTTTAAAATAATCCGAATCACTGTTTATACAGTAAATTAGAAGCTGCCCTGTAGCCGATTCTGCGGATTCTACCGATTGAACGAGTGAAATGCCCAGCTCGTTTTGCGAAATTACGCCGAATTGCCACTGGAGTGCCCCCGGCCTCCCGGCCCCCCACGCCCCGCACACGCCCAGTTCTCCCCACGCGTGCTTCGAACCTCCGAGTCTCCTGCGAGAGGCGATTTTAGGGTTCATCCTCCTCCCCACGAGCAGCGGCCTGAGGGCTCCTTCCGGCGCCGGCTCCGACGGATTCTACCACCACCTCCATTTGTGATTTCAGTGGAGTGAAATGCTTGGGTGCGAATTTAGGTTTAAAAATTGAAGAAGGCAAGCACACTGAAACAGTTAGTTCATCTATTGCCCAAATTTTGGCGAGATTCTATTCTCATTTGGATCCTAGTTCTTGTTCTCGCCAAATTTTTTCTCCTCATAGGAAGATGCAACCAGTGATTGGTTTAGTGTAGGGAAAGGGGTGATGCATTTGAATATTTGGGTGATTGACAGTAGTACCTAGGTAATTGGAACCAATGTGATTGTGATGTAAGCTTACTTAATGCTGGGATTTAATTGGAACCAATGTGATTGTGATCGAGTAGTAGTAGATTACTGTTCAAATCTGCAAGTAGATATGTAATCAAGGATGGATAATGCATGTTCAATCCTGCCATCTTTTATACTCTATTATGCACTTGAAGCACGGCATGACCGATGAATAACTTGCAGAATTAAGTGACAGTCCATATCTGATTCTCTTTATTGTTTGACTTAATTGAAAGGGAGAAATGAATAGATAAGTGTTACAAAGTTGAAAACATGTTTTACTTTCTTCCCGTAAAATGGGAAGCGTATGGTTATTTGTAATGTTTTAATATCATAATTATCTCTTTTGTTATGGAAGGAGAAAAACAAGTGGGGAGAAAACATTTGTAAAGTAGGGAAAAATATAATAGGAAAGAAGTTCAGAAATGAAAAACTGAAACTAGAGAGTCCTGTAAGAAGTGTCAAGGAATCATAGTACGAGTAAAAGGTCTAGGCCTTTAGGGCTGCTTAAAAGTTTTGAGATAATTGACCAAGGTAAACCTAGTTTTGAGATACAAAAAGATCTTGACTTTTGATACAAAGAGCATAAGATTTGCGGTTTGAAAATCTAGAGTGCTAGCGGCAAATCTTCCGACGTCAGTAGTTGCAAGACTAAAGTTCACACTTCACACTAAAGCCAGGCCAAACTTGATAATTAACTTATCAAACGACATTCAGGGATCACAGAAAATGTGGCAGACCCACGTCTTGATTTAGACCGTAAAGGGAGTGTTTGGATTAGGAGTATTTCATTGGAATGCTGCAACTTTGATTGAAAAGTAGTGATGTATGCTATGTTTATTGGACCAAGCCATATCAGTGCTTGTGTAGATCCAATCACTATTTTACATCATTAACAAAAAAAAATCATTCAAAATTGTCTAACACAAATAAAAACATTGATATGTACACTAAATTAACAACAAAACAAGCCCTCATTCCCTCCAGGGCATTCTAGTCATTTCTCATTCAGCACAGACAATCAGCCCCATAAACAATCAAGATTGCCGAGATTCAGCGAGATTCTCGGCTCAGACTGGATTCTTCCATAATATTCAAATGCTTCACGGCTCAGACAATGTTAGCTATAATCCAGAATCTGCATAATCAGAATCTGTCCCGAAGGGGCCGTAATATTCAAATGCTTCACGGCTTCACAGGGTCAAGATTTTAGCTCAGATGGGCTTTTGCCGCGGCGAGTTAAGGCAGCGCAGGGTCGACACGGCCTTGCCCTTTTCACATCGGCAAACACGCTGCCGAGCGCGCGTCGATCTGCATGTCAGGGGCAGGCACACCGTCAAACACGAATACCAGGTCAGCCGTCAGCTGCCTTCTCGGGTTGCCTTGCCGCCCTTTCGCGTATGCTGATTGTAGTTGCATTTCTCCACGGCTCCACCCCTCTGTGTCATTCTCGGTCTCCGTCTCGAGCCGTGTGCATGCATGCAGCTGCGGCTTAGCTCGTCGATCGTGTGTGCCTGCAAGCTGCAGCTTCCATAGCCTGGCAAAGATGTCCAAGTCGCAGGATCTGTTCAGGGATGTGTAGCTGCTTTTGTGACGAATTTTATCATTACGAAAACTTAGTTTTGAAATGGTTTTGGCCAGGAGTTAAAGCCTTGTCTTTTTTTTAAGATGCAGAAAGATTATATCTCTCAACATATGCATTGTAAAATACATAAGCCAACCGTTTATTACAACGTTATAGCAAAACTGAATGAAAGTTGCAACAAGCTATAAGAAATAAAAAAAACAGAAAGCTCAACCGCACATAGCCTATTACTGAATCGCCACCCATGCCTGATGAATAGATCCTTGGCAACGATCTCCGGTGATCTACATACCAATAACACCACCTCCTGAGCATTCTAACACTGAAACACAAACCACGATCGTGTTAGTGATATGCCCTTGAGGCAATTATGGAAATGATTATATTACGTCTATGTTTTATGTAATAATATGATTAATTTGTCATTTGAATAAATATCATTAGTGTCTATCAACAAGTACATGACTTATTCGTGAAACTCCTTATTTATATTTTGATATTATTCTGAATTATCTCTGACCTTATATCATCATATAGGATAATTGTGATTTATAGGTTAGGATAAGTAATGATTAATGATCATGTTTCACGGATCATGGATATATAGATATCAAATCAATAGTGTGGACACATAGTGGAAAATATGATGTTGGAGTGACCTACCATAAGACACTGTGAGAATTGTTATGTTCTTATGTGTCATCAGTTGATTCCATCTATAGTGTATGTGGGATTCTTAGACCTGAGATCGTTATGGTTTCTTACATGTATAGTAGTGTACTTAGAGGTTATCAAACCCTACTCTGTAACTAGGTAGTCATGAAGGTAGCTTTTGGGTTTATTATGAAACATGCGGAAGAATGTGAACGATAAGATGGAATTTGCCCTTTCTATATAATGGGAGAGATATCTTTAGACCCCTTAATATGGTTGGATTAAAGAAGTGCATAGTCATGCCAAATGTGATTGAGGAGTCAATTGCAACTTAGTAATTCATTACATAACGAGTGAATGATCAAGCTATCATAGGGTGGCACGTTTCCCACCTTGATTTCGATCTGGTATTGAGGCAAAGGGATCAGTACATGAGTACTATATAGGTTCGTTCGATATGAACTTCATGTGTATTTGGAAGTCACTGTGTTCTGTTAGAGGCCGTTGTCAACTTATAGGCCTAAAGGAGTTTTAGCCATAGCCTATGGCCGATTACGCATGAGGCTACAGGTCACACACTTGATGGGTTGGAATATAGTGGTTTATATTAGATCTATCACTAATGGACCAAGTGGGCTTTACACCTTGGGTAGGCCCTAACGTAGGGTTCCACCGAAAAGGGTGGCTATTTAAAGGGTGTTCGCAGTCACAATTGTTGGATAGCCTAACACACCGAAAACCTTAGCCGAAAGCCTAGCCGTTACTACTCAGGCCTTCCCGTGCGCGCTGATGCTAGCAACCGACGCACGATGTTCCTTTCCTGAACATGTGGACTTCAATAGAGGTATTGCTGCTACTACAATGTTGATCAAGACGATCAACTACCGCACAGGGACAGTTGATCACCATAATAGGTCGTGTGACACGTTGAATCGGGTTGCACCAATTTTCCTTCCGTTGCATTATGCGTCTAATAGTAATGATCTATGATCACTTATCCGCTTAGTTTTTTGGTTTACGCGGTAGAATTTTTAATTTGTGCTAGCGTAGTTTACCCATATCCCTTCATATTGCAATCAGTTGGTACAAATATAGATAAATTACAATTGATTAGATATTTTTTCTATTAAAAAACTACTTTATTTCGAAATAGCTAAATTGACCAACACAAAGCATCATGTTAGCCTCGTTGGGATCCTGACCCAAAATAACTAGGTTCAGCCGGGATTAGGCCATCCGACAAGGTTTTAGCGAGAAAATGAACCAAGGCATTTTTTTTGAGAAAATAATGAAACAAGGCAATAACGTATTGTGGATTTGTGGCAGGGGAGTGTGGAAGCTATCATCTACCACTCAAAGAGCGTAGAGTTATGCAAAAGAAATGTGCACGTTTGCTACACAGTGCCACTTCGGTCGCAAGCCTGCGAACTCTCGTAAGAGAAACCGCGGTACCACGTAGTAACGCCACCCCATCTCGTTGGCACGTCAAGCGATACCGCGGAGGAATGATCGCAGCAGCCCAGACGCGACGCCGTCCCATCGCTATCGTCGCGAGGTCCGGATGCGTCCTGAGCACGTATCGCGGCTCTGTGCCCCCAACGTCCGATCAGGCGAGCTGTGCCAGCCAGCATCAGTTACGATTAGGTAGCATTCCAGGCGAAGACGGTGGTTGGCTTTCTTTCTTGCAGGCGTCGCAAGCATTTATCCCCCCCTGTCGCGCCCCGACAACGCCATGCGGGGCACACGGTGGGGCCGCGCTGCCGGCAGTTCACGCTGCAGAGCCCCTGGAGGCATGAAGGTAACGCGGTGGCAAAGAGGACGTACGGCCCAACGTGCTCCATTGTTTCAACAGAAACGGAAACGAAACAAGCGAAGCTATGGTACTGCAATGATCAATGCCACCGGGTGGCTCTGCACGACGAACGGGGGGGTGCAGACTTGCAGCTGGTGCATCGAACGCGCGGCGATCTAACCAAGCGGGATGGTTTCTGTTTGCGACTTTATTGAGCGCGAACATCTGTGGTGGGAGTTTTAACGGCGGTGGACGAGTTTGCTCGCGTGGTGTGGCTGCGTGGTCGCGCGACATGTGTGTGCATTATTCATGTCATGTTGCATGGAGGCTGAACAGGAGATGGTGTGTCACGCGGTTCGGCGCTTGGAGTTGATTGCCTGCCGCGGAACAGAAGTGGCAACTGAGTTCCCGTGCTGGGCTCGGAGTAATAGTCGGTTGGGAAAGGCCGAGAGCGCGGGCCGTGGCCATGGACCGGTAGCCCGATAGCCGTTTTAGTGCATGTTACCCTTTTCTATTCAGTAGAACCAGTACATGCCATTTTAATACTCACTCCCGCGCAAAAAAAAAAAAGTCATTCACCCTCTTTCAAAATAGACATAGTTTAAGATTTTAGCACGGTCCGACGGTCTCCAATGCACGGGAAAATATCAGGTGCAACTAGATATGTTGGTGCAATCTTGGTGCAACCTAACTAACAAAAGTTTCAAAAAATTCTGAAAAAAATCATGGATGTACATCTCGGCTTACGCCATCTACATATAAAATTTCATAATCAAATTCATCCTGTGCTAAGAGTAATAAAAAACAAACTTGATCATGAACAGAGAGCAGTTCACTGCTCATGATCAACTTTGTTTTTTTTGTAACTTCTAGCACAGGACGAATTTGATCATAAAATTTTATATGTAGATGGGGTAAGCTGAGATGTACATCCATAATTTTTTTCAGAATTTTTTGAAACTTTTGTTAGTTGGATTGCACCAAGATTGCACCAAATGTCTGGTTGCACCAGATATGTCCCCCAATGCACAGTTCCTATTCATGATCAAGTTTGTTTTTTTGTAACTTCTAGCACAGGACGAATTTGATCATAAAATTTTATATGTAGATGGGGTAAGCTGAGATGTACATCCATGATTTTTTTCAGAATTTTTTGAAACTTTTGTTAGTTGGATTGCACCAAGATTGCACCAAATGTCTGGTTGCACCAGATATGTCCCCCAATGCACAGCATTCACCATTAGAATTTATGCCACCAAGGTTTATTAGTTTTCTTACTCGAGACATTGTCGCTTAGATGGACTCACAAGCACTTTACCTGTCACAATGCAATGTTTGGCAAGACATGCTTTTTTTTAAAAAAAAATTGGTCAAAAGCTCTGATATTCATTATGAAAGAAAGAACAACAACGCGCTATATATGCACACACCCTATACACGCACACGCACACATCCACGCTTGCACTTGTCTCAACGTGTGCCCATGTCAAGCTGTGCTCGAATGTGGGCAAATTGAGTGTTCGTCGAACGTCTCAACCAATTGAGCAACGGCTCGACCGCGCAAGACATACTTGGAACTTATGAATTTGAGGACAAGAAATTGTTTAATTCCCGTAAGAATCTTAAAAGTACTCGCATCCTAAACCGGGCCTAAAAGTTCAGTGGGGTTTGTTGCTTTGCCCAAACAACTACTGCTTAGAGAAGTGAGTGACAAGTGACCAGGGTTTCTTTGGAACACAAAAATAGAAAAAATATAGGATTAAAATGTCACAACTTATTGAATCCCAGGAAACAAAATAACATTAATTGTTTAAAATATTTGTTTGGACGTCTTACAGAAAAAATATAGGAAAATTGAGATTAAATATTAGTTGATTAGAGAGAATAGAGAGCGGAAGAGAGAAGGTGCATTAATGAATTGGTAACATGAGGTTATACCTCATGCTAGAATTCCTCCAAAATTTATAGGAATTTTTCCTATCCCCTATGAAATTCCTTTAAAGAAATTCTACAAATCAAACACCCCTTGTAGGAACTTTTCCTTTAGATTGATTCCTCTATTTTTCCTCCAAATTTCCTTTCATTCGCAAGATTCTAAAAACATAAGAATGGTAATAACACAAGTATAGGAGGAATTGAGGTGCAAAACATAGGTTTGAAAAACACGGAAATTTTATAGGATTAGATGTTTGGAAAGGAATTGTATCCTCTACTATTGCATTAGAAACGGCAGAGGTGCTGAGTTCTCTGCCTTAGCCTCTCCACAACCGTCTGAATAGGGCGCGAATCGATGAGATCAATGGCTACATCAGGCTGCTGTAAAATTGAACACTACAAAATAGTAATGTTTGATACAGTTGCTACGAAATAGTAAAACTGAACGGTACAAAATAGCATCAGCTGCAATGGCTAGAGAGATTCAATCGTGTGATTTGCCTCGTCTTACCGTGAAGGGAACAGAAACACAGGTGAAAGTGGGCGTTGTTTTCCCTGTGGAATCGGGGGCGTAGGAAAGCTCTCTGTTTTATTTATTTTTCTTTAATCAATTTCTAAATGGAATGGCCTATTCTATAAGAATTTCAGAGGAATTTTTAGGGTCATTCCTTTGTTCCAAATGGCCCCGTAGGAATTTTCCTCATAGGTCCAAATCCTTCAAAAATCCATTTATTTTTCTTTGTTCTAAACGGGCCTGAACAGTGAACAAATCCATAGAAACCAGAGCTCTTCACTTTTTCTCTAAGCATTACAGATGCTCCAAACAGAGATAATACCGAAAGCACTTTTTTTCTGTTTTAGGAATCTAGAGTTGCATAACTGCATACTCTTTCCCTAGTGCTAGACTAAATAAGTGGATAAATAGCGCTGTATCACCGAACCCCCAAAAAAAAAAAGTGAGAAGACAACGAGCACATCCACGAACTTATCGACACTAATATGTAACCGAGGCTTCACCATACAGCCCATGACATGGCAAGGCACCTGAGGGAGTCATGCCCACATGGATAGAACATGCCAGTCTGACATTCGTTTAAACAAAAATCCAAGAAAAATTAAATTCCATCTCCCTGCCACCGACATATACTACCGTTGCAGCACCATCACAATGCTAACTTCAATATTCTTTGGCGCTTCAATACACGTTGCCAACCAACATGCAAATGAACTGACTACATTACAACGTCATGACGCAGAATTTAACATTCTCTGGCGCTTCAATGCATGTTACATATCCAAATCCAATATACACAAATGACCTATACAACACCACTCTGAACTTGTGGGAATGAATTCCTCACAAGAAAACATTGATTCGAAGTGACATTTTGGACGAACCATTCTCTTATTATGTACGGGGAACAATATATCTGATGAAGGGCAGCCTTTGCTTACAGGCCAACAGGCATTTAATTGCTCTAATATAAACGACTAAAAATCTGGAATCAACCGATCCCAAAAGAATAAAATGGCATTGAACCAGAAGACCTGTAACCTACTCGAACCTAGTCAGTTATAATCAGATCGTTAGGAACTTGTCCGAAGATGTCTGGGCAGCCTTCCCAGCTGCCCTTCTCTCTGGATTCCCAGTAACCACCTAGGTAGCGGTATGTGTCGGTAGCATTATCCTTTTCAAACCACCGAGGTTTCCACCCGCTCTCCTGCATCTTTCGTGCCTGCAGCATAGTTGATATCAAATCATGATTCTTGACGAATGGTTCACTTGGCTTCCAGAACTAGCCAAGCCTAGTGTTCATATAAAAAAATCCAAATGAACTCAATTGATTGTTGTTTATGAGTAAACAGACTACAATGACAATTTACACACTTATTGAAGTGAAAAGGTAGATATTAGATTGCAGTTGTTTGTCTAGTTCCTGCTTACGTATGCGGTCTTTTCCTCCAATTTTCTTTTACGTATCCAAACTTATTTTTGATATCTAGATAAATTTTCATGGTTCCACACGTTCAGCTGTAGGGCCCATGCTACTGCTAGTTGGCTTCTAAGTGCATTGCTTAAAAAAATGGTACGAACAAGGTTTTGTAAACCAGCATTGGGCTTTTCACAGCCAGATGGATGGTTCTGGTTTCTGGTAGAGTACCAAACAAAACACTGTACGAACAAGAGGGCAGCCAGGACCCAGGATTCAACAAGACAAATTTTCATGCAGAATTTGGTGAATGGGCAAGGAAAGTCATACAGTTTAATTTGTTCTATCTAATAATCACATGTAGATTGTGTGTTTGTGAGCATGTGAGAATAAGCCATAACCGGTAATCTCATTCATAACTTGCAATATTGGGCTACAAAGTCTAGGAAGTGGTCTCTACATCTAAACCAGCTGAGTGCTTGTTTACCATTTCTTTGCATTTCTTCAACAGGATAAAGTTTCATGAAGAATTTGGTGAATATGCAAGGAAAGTCATACAGTTTCATTTGTTCTCTATAATAATCGCATGTAGCTTTGTGTTGGCAAGCATGTGAGAGTAAGCCATAACTGGTCGTCTGGTAACCTCATTCATAATTTGCAATATTGGGCTACAAAGTCTAAGGAAGTGGCCTATGTCTAAACCAGCTGAGTGCTTGTTCACCATTTCTTTGCATCTGTTCATAATACAGATGTTCACTGGATGTTTCTAAAATTATACACTGATGAAACAACAAACACGTATAGTTTGGCCTGTGTGCAGCAATTGTATTGTAGATATAGACATTGGCATGAGCACTTGTTTACTATCTCATTGCATTTGTTCATAATAAAGAGGTTCACTGGATGTTTCTAAAACCCACGAAACAACAAACACATATAGTTTGGCCAGTGGGCAGCAATTGGATCGTAAGATACAAACAATGGCATGAGCATATCCATATCCGTCCACGCAAACTTTGTGATCTTATGTTCCATAATGAATTGCAAAATATAACTATGTAAAAAGTTAATCTGAAGTTATCAATCAGCATGTATGACAGAACATAATTCATAGGTTCGGCAAATGACAAATTCTGCGATGCCACCAATCTAAAAGTTTGTTGTGTCTGGATTCAAATTAGTTATAACTAATGAATAGTTTACCAGATTAACGAATATGCAAGGTTGTTATAGACTAACCTGCCGTTGTCTCTGTTCAAGCCTCAATTTCTCAGCATTTGCTTTTTCATATTCACCATTCTCTAGGCACCTCTGATCCGGTCGCAATCTTGAATCTGTTGGTGGCAGTTTTTCCTGCTTATAGGTTGAAAATATCAAGCAATCAATCATTAGTGTATGAGTCTGCATATATCAATATGATGTTACACTGAAGATTGATATGAACCTAAATACCCTTACCTTCAATCCAGGGGTAAGTTCATTTAATGTGATTGCAAAGCGAGTGAGATTGTATCGAGTGGGAAACTTAGGTGGCTTGCTCCTTTTCCACAACAAATGGGCCTCTGAGAAATTTTCAGATCCCTTGCCTTTTCCAAAGCAATCACCCATCACATAGTGCATGCTTTCATCCCACTTTCCAAAGAGGGTAGCAACAGTTCGACCACTTCGGTCCTGAACAACACCATGTACCTGCACATACAACAGTTGAACTGAATAAACTAATAAAGTGTTGTAAGATAAAATAAGATAGTCCATAGATATGGCATTAATATAAAGTTGAGGTACTCGGACAAATAAAGAAAAACTAGCCTGGAGAATGAATAAAGAGATTCAAGATAACCTATACCCATTTTTTATACAAAGCAAGTACACAAAAGAAATTTTATCCAAATTCTCGATAAAGTCTCTTTTGTACAGATAATGAAGGGTTGTCGATGGGATGTTCACATTATTCATTCTCACCTAAAGGATCTATATATCTTGAAACTTAGTTCATTGAAATTAAACCGTGAGGAAAAGAGACTGAACGGCAATGGCTTGAAAGGGAGGGAGAGATAGACATAGACCGGGGAGAATTTAAATTCATACTTTTCTAAGTTTTCTCGCTTGATGAACTCTGGATACAACCTTCCTGTTTATAGGGACACCATCTCTGATAGATGGAAACTTGCCTCTAGTAGACATAAATAAACTAAAGGGAAACAAACTAGATAATGATGGAAATCTAATAGATGTAAACTAACTATATTTTGTTGTTGACCAAGACAGCAAGGAGAATGTGCAGGTTGTGGTCTGCATGAATAGTAATGTGCTAGAGTAGCCTAGCTAAACACCACACCACCTAGGCCCCACAGTCCCACACCATAACAAAGCTAATAGCAGTTTTGCAGCATTATTCCTTCTTTTAAGGGGCATTTGGTTGGTGGAAATAGGGTATAAAAATGGAATAAAATGCTGGAAAGTAAAGTGCCCTATGTTTGGTCGGTGGGATGAGAATTTGAGTCTATTGGGACGGGGAATTGGTGAGCTTTATACTTTCATTCTAAACATTTTATTCACAGTGTAGGTGGTAGGAATGACATGATTGCCTCCTTTCTAGATGAATACCCACCCTTCATTGTAACTTACTATAGGGGCATTCTGGTTATCAGAACAGGTTCCCATTCCAACAAATTATAGGGCCAAGTGCTATGTTGTCACAATGTCGCCTAGGCCTCGACTGGATGGCACGTCTGAGGTGGCCGCAGAAGCGCAGAGGCACTCCGCCGCCGCTCCTCTGCTATGCTCCGTTGCCGACACCACCCCTCTGCGCTAGGTTTGGGGGTTGGATAGTGGAGGCGATGGGGGAGCTCAATTTTTTTTTTGGTGGGGGGGGGGGGGAGAGGAGCTCATGCAGAGGCGTCGAGATCAAGGAAGAACTCCAGTCGGTCTCAAGGTCAGCGTCGGGCTCGGGCTAAGGTGTTAGGGTCGGGAAGGGGAACTCGAGGGAGGCGTAGTAGTAGTAGTAGTACTGCCAATAGTAGTAGTACAGGTAGTAGTTAATTCCATGTATAGGTAGTAGTAGTACATGTCTATCTGGAATTACTAATGTGCTTGCTTGTCATCTCTAATTTCCTTTCAAATGAGGTATATTTAGTTAATTCCATGTCATATGAGATCATTTATTATTTTCATCGTCTAATCATCGCCTAGGCAGCCGACTAGGCGCCTAGGAGTCTAAGCGCTCCGCGCTCACTACGCCTAGCCGGACCGCCGTGACAACTATGGCCAAGTGACCTCGCATTCAATAGTTTATTTGTGTGAACCAAAAGACCATTCCATTTCACTAGGCAAAATCTTACTAGTTTTTCTCTCAAACCAGTAAATGTCTCAAAGCTTTTACAACGGAAAGAAAGTTTACAACAATAAACAATCATATCGTTTATGTTATTTTCATTAATAGTTCACGAAATAACTTTTCATCGATGCATTATAAATTGTATTTTTGAGCTGTGCTTGGGCTAAAAAAAAACAGATTCTCGTCAAAGAAACCAAAAGAATACCATTCTTAATGGACCCCATTGGATTAGCTCCATGCATTAGTGATGGTTTTAAGTTCGAACTGGATATCCAATTTGAATTGATTGGTTCTGCACGCATAGTACTGCGAATACATTCACACCATGCAAGTGAGTCGTAATTCACTGGCGTGCTGTGGAAGCATGAAGCTCATAGTTGGGTATGAATCTGTACTTTTGTTCCAAGCTTTTCATATCTATGATGCTACTACAATAAGAGCGACAGGGCTCAAGACTTATCTGGCTCATATCATTTCAAGATAGATTCTACAGTGCCCAGTGTTCTCCAAACCCTGAAGCTATGAAATTTGAGAAACATAACAGTAAAAACTCAACTTTTTTTTATTCATAAGTGGAAGTCCATATAAGTTGGAAAAATAAAGCCTTGCCAAAGGCTCAAACGTATCATTTGCTTTAACTAACATAGATGGAAAAGCATATTTTAGTGAGAAACAAACTGCAAAGGAAGGAAGCAAAAATATGAAAAAGAAAGAACTGACAAGCAGACAAATGCACCTAGCATACAAGCGATTTTATGAAGTACCTGATGAGGGTTGCGATCAATAATTGACTGCTCCTTGAACTTCAGCTTACATGAATATTCACGATTACCTTGTATGCGCATAGTACCATAGTGATCACAATACAGTTTGCCCAATATGAGATTGTAAATGGAAGTGGTCACCTGAGATAGCATATTTCCAGTTAATTATTTCCACAGATTCAACCATTTCTTGCTAATTATGTAATAATACCTTGCTCCATTGGAAAACTTCACCATCATCAAACTCCAATGTTAACGCGCCGACAGGATCAAGTTGAATGGAGCGACCCCAGAACTTGCTCTTTAGGTTGCTATCTGCCCAAAACCTCCAACCAGTTCCCTCACAATGGCATGCAACAACCACAGGATGGTGACTGACCTGGCAAGAGGTATTGACGATTTTTTATCAACCGAAATGCGAAGTTAAAAAGAATTAAACTTGCAGAAAATTCGAAGTAGCCTTAAGTATTTTTTAGTCTATACAAAATAGGCTATTTGATGATCCAATAATTACAGAACAGCCAATCAGAAGTAATAAATAGATGGAGCACTGGAGCAGTATTCCAGTAAACTGCAAACATAAAGAAAAAGGAATATGTCCATTTTACACCCCTCAACTTTCCAAAGTCCATTTAACACCCTCAACTATAAAACTGAGTATTTAGCACCCTAAACTTATAAAACCGGGTCAATTTACACCCTAGGGCGGTTTTGAAGAATAGTTTTGTTGACAGGGAACCATTTCAGAGTGGTTTTTGCTATGTTGGCAGCCATGTCATCGATTTTTGCTGATAGATCCAAATGAGAGAAGGAATGTTGACAGGAAGAAGAAATAAATGTATAAAGAGAGAAAAGGAGTGAGAAAGAGGTCGATGATGTGGATGTCAATACCCTTGAATTGGATCCTTGTTACCATTTACCAAAACTCGATGACATAACCGCCAATATGACGAAAACCACCTTGAGTGGGATCCACATCATCAAAACTGCCTCCAAAACTGCCTTAGGGTGTAAATTGATCCGGTTTTGTAGTTGAGGGTGTTAAATGGGCTTTTTGGAAAGTTCAAGGGTGTAGAAGCAACAAAAAACTATTACAAAGAAGGGAGGGGGATGAACCAGAAATAAGAATCAATATATACATACATACATACACACGCACACACACACATACATGTATATGTACATGTATATATATGAACATATGTCAATCCCCAATGTCCCCATGTATGGTTGATAATAGAATTAGCCATCTATCAAATATCAACCTAAGAGACTAAATTTAAATTTGAGAATGGGTACCTCAGGCAACAACAAAAGTTTGCCAAGAAGCAAGGCACAGTTAACACATCTTTGGTGTTACGGAACAGCCAGGTGGCAACTTCATACTACATTAGTCCACCAAACCTTACTACTACATTATCAAGCGCATCATAGATAAAGTTAGAACAGCTTCGTGTAGAAGTTTTAGGTGTTAAGTTACACCAACAGACTAGCAAACTTTAAGAAAAAGAATGGTGAAAACTGAAAAGAAACAGCTGACTATGCTAAACCATCAGTAAGAACACGTTCTTAACAAACCTTTTCTGAGAAAAAACGGAGGCCTTTGTCTGGATAATCTGCTTCATAGGTCTCCCCAAGTAGGGGATTGAAGGGCTTACAGCTTCTTCCATCCGTAGAAGCATAACCAGAAACAGCAAATGCTGCTACACTAAGAATCCTCATAAGACCATTGTCCTGCATATTCAACATAAGAGATGTAAGATAATCAAATGTGATAAATTATGATAGGAACATGCAAATAAATTCTAATGTCTTTGCAAAGATACCCAATGGTGGGAGAGAGCCTCAGCATAATAATTCTGAGCAATGTTACTACTTACAATGTATGATGCACAGAAATGAATTTAAAACAAAATGGAAAATATTCCATTAATGCATACTATGTAGGACAAGATAGGAAATGGCGTCTGATGATGCAATTGAAAGCTGGGCATTCGGACAATCAAGCACATTTAAACTAAGTAGTTACCATATTTTCCTAAAAAAGGAGTTCGCAGACTAAGTATATATGCTACAAGGCAGTATGAAATATAGACTGAAATATCCATGTTATAAACAGAGATGCAAGCTGGAGAGGACACAATTCAAAATCTAATGAAAGCAAACTCTTTAAGATACTTGAATATTAACATATGAAAAAAAATGCACACAATGTACCCGTGAACATGCTGCAAAAAGGGAGTGGAAGAAGAAATACCCTTTTTCCCCATTCATATGCACGATCAATAAGGTAAGAATACTCAAGATCTTCAAAACATTTTTGTAATGATGAAAGAGGTTCATTGAAGTACACAGGCAAACAAACTTTGGTTAGATCCTTTCCAATGTTGTCCTTGATCATTGACCACAAGCTTACACCCTTCTCTTTCTCAACTGGATCTGGCAGCTTCTGACGCCTTCTTACATATGGATAATTAATTCCAACAGATTTCATAGAAGGATCAATTCCATCCATGGGATAATCATCCTCGTCATCCGAACCAGCTTCAGATCTTTGGAAATCAGACCCACTGCTTTTAAAAGAACTCGACGAAAGAAAATCTCTTGTATCAAAATACATGTTATCATCATCGTCAGTCTCTTCAGCAGGATCTTGTGGTTCATTATAGTCATCAGATTCACTAGCACTTCCTTCTGAAGAAAGGGGAAATAGTTTAATTTCTCCATAATAGCAAATCAAACAGAGAATCAACATGCGTGATATACGATTTAAACAGAGTTTGGAAGAAAAGAGCATCATGAGTTGCATAAAAGAGCCAATCTAAATGCACATTTAAGAACTGCAGACGGAGAAATCATGGAAGGGAAATGGTGAGACTGTGAGAGAGAGAAAAAAAGAAAAAGGAAAATATAGATTGGATGCTAAGACTGGTACTAAAGAAACTACCAGATTCATTATTCTACTACTAAAAAAGTAATCAGGCATGGGTTTCATAGGGCCCGTGGAAATTGAAAGGTCAACTGAAAATCTGAAATTTTATCGAAAACCTGTTTCCATGAATTTGCATACCAAAAAAAAAATCACTTCTAGACATTTATAGGAGGAGGGCTCCACTGGAATTAATCCACTTAAAGAATTCTATTTTGGATATGATCAGTGACGACCATAATAACGCATTTAAACACATATCTGAAAGGAAGTGGCCCCTAAAAAAATGGGAAATGAAGCAAAAAAATATTGCATGCATAAATAACTTAACAGAACTACTGCCCCACTAAGCTCAATTTTGGCTCTGGCGATAATAAAAATGGAACTTCATATGGTGCTGAAAACTTTACAGTGGTTCAGGGAAGTGAACGATTATCTATTCCGGATACAAGACAGCCCTAAAATACCATGTCCATCTGGTATATTGCAATTACTCATGCATGGCAATGGTATGGTTACACTTCGGTCAACCAATCAGCAATGCTTAGTCAGATCCAAACCACCAACAACGTTGTTTGAAATTCCACAGAATTACAGCTATTTTAGAGATGGTATATGCCACTGTGAAAGTAATTAAGAAGGTGCGGCTTTGCAGTGTCATTTACCCAGTTACACTGTTTTTTCACTGTCATATATCAATTTTTCCCTTCGTAAAAGCAAGGATGATTTATCATAGTCAACAATTTTTTTACCCACATTAGCAGCCAGAAAGGTAGAGTTCATAGCAATAACATGGGTAGCAGCAAGACACGACAAACCATTCCACCAATTATCATACCACTATACTTATCATTCCTTGATCTAGAAGCAGATCCATACTCTCTTGACTGTCTTTGGCTCTCATCGACAAGGGTATTCTCCAAATCGACCTTTTCTGTCTAAAGCAAGGCACAAAAAGAACACTTGGTCAGAAGAGGATATCAATAACATAAATTTCATATAGATTCAAAATTACTTACAAAATATAAGAATGCATAATCTTACAAATCAATAAAACTGGTAGAGAGTAAAGGGAAGGATAATTTTAAACTGATTTGGCAAATGGCAAAAAATGGTTTACATGAACACAAATAAAGGAAAACAATAGAAGATCAGAGTTGGATATAATCTGTTCTTTCTGCTGAAACAACAAATTGTTTGTCTGATTTGCCTTCTTAATTTCTAACCACCTGACTAGCTTCTGTTCATGTCTGTTGTAGGAGTATCTCATGCTCATATTATTTGACATAAGATTTTCCACATGGGCGTGGAGTCCAATTTCGGAAGGATTCAGGGAGTTACTTACCACAAATTGATTTTGTTATTAAAAAAATACACGCAGGAACACAAATTTATATGCAACAGAGTACATCTAACCACAGCCACAGAAAATCTAGAAAGATTCAATACATTTATTATTAAATGTTTTCCACCAAGACCCGGCAAAAAGAATCCAACATAACACCCAATAGAAACTATTTAAATGAAATATTCACCAAATCCCAACTCAATGCATCACCTATTCTATTTGAGGCTCTTCCAATCTGCAGCAATCCTTCAGCATGTCCTCCCCTCCCATCTAGCTTCGCTTCTCCTTGATTCCTCCTAAAACCTGAACACCAACATCGCTTATTTTACTCTCCTCCCCTACTCCTCTCTCATATCTCACCATTATTGCAGTGTCACTGCTTCCTTTCTCCTTCCCACCCATCCCTCTGTTGAGTGACTAGCACAGTTTGGTTATCTTTGCCCTCCCTCTTTAAGATTTGAGCAATGGCTCAGTGTTACTCATTTGGCATCCTTATTAAATTTTCATTGATTCAAGAAGCACTGCACTGTACCTGTATCTGACATAAGTTGTAATGCATCCAACACATGCCAACATGCTGAAAGGTGCCAATATGGCCAATGTTTTCCAGATGTTCATGCCTCAGTAGCATTGTCGGAAAGGCGGTGGTTCGATAGTCACAAAACAGATAAAATCATATTAAGTAGGAACGCCTAGACCAATGAGTGCACAATGTAAACAGCCTTATCACGTAGATGAGTTGAAACTGACATTCTTCTAGGGTGTATGGCTTTTGCACCTTGAGTAATACTGGGGTAGAAGACCTTGACTTCTAATGTTCATTGCCAATTTCTCCAAACTTCACGATTGAATTTATAAGATTCAGAAAAAATAAGATTATATCTACCTAGATTGCACAAAACAAATCCTTTCTAGCTTCCCTCAACATTTAATGCTTTTAAGATTCTCAGTTGGAGAAGCAGAAACAAATTTTACTCATCGCACAGGGGACGATATTCTTTTTTGCCAAATCAGATATTTAGATGTAGGGATACACAGGAACCGCATATTAATCAGTTAGTGGAGATGTGGGAATACAACTCCACCCACTAAGGTTAAAATCCTGGTTACACACCTTTACACACATATGAGTGCAATTAAGTGGTAAAGAGCATGCCCATGCTCCACGAGGTTGCAAATTTATCCCCTGCCTCTGCAATTCTCAGCATGTTCAAGGGGGCGCACTCACGTGTGCGCGTGCGTGTGAGTCCACCGTTGAAATCTCAAAAAAAGATGTAAGTATACTTGTTACATTTGGTAGCATACCTCATAATATACATTGAATGCATCAATAATCAATCTGGATGGCAAGGAGGTGAACTAATGAAACAGTGCAATATATATTTTCAGTTAAGGGACGTCATCCTGTGACAGTCTTCTGACAAAGAATAAAGGCCCTGTACAAACTTTTGGAGACTCATGATTTCTAAAGTTCATGAAGGCAACCAAATTCCAGAAAATCCTTAATGTAAAATTAATTGATTGGCAACCAAATCCCAGAAAGTCTGAACTAACTGAAATCACAATAACTCATTTTCATCAGCCCTGACAAGACACAACAAATACTCTCAAGCAGTTTGTTTCCTAGGCATCAATAGAATGAAAGAACTAAGAAAAGAAAGAGTTCAAATAATATATTAAATAGACCGCACTAGTTAGTTCTCATAGCACATTCAATTATTACGAGTTCAAGTACGTCCGAAGAAGTCACTAAAACAACAGCGTCAGAAAATGAAATGAACTTCTTACAGCACTACCCATAGAGTGACCACTAGAATTCAAAATTTCCAAGTACACTCGGGTCAATTGGTGCAAGCAAAGAGCAAAATACTTTCTGTACGCCAATGTTCAGCACTCAGCAGTAACTCCGTACTTGTTCCTTCAATTAATTCAACCATGTACAAAATGGCACAATATCACACTATACTATGGAAAGCAATTATTCCTACTCCATGAACAATCAAATTCTGTTAAAGGCGCAAGTACGATTAATGGCAATACCTCTAGCTGGCGGAGGGTGTCCAGGAGGAGCGTTTGTTTCTGCTTGAGGAGCACAAGCTGCTTGTGCAGCGCCTCGAACTCGGCACGCACGATTCTCTCGCTGTCAGCAATGGCCGCCTCGCTGACCCCCTCCTGCTGCAGCCGCTGCCTTAGGCGCTCGGTCGAGACCGCCACGGCCGCCGCGGTATCCCCTGGTCCCACCATCTCGCTCGTGGACATCCTCGGGAACATTTCCTTAGTCGCCCGCAGCGCCTCCAGCCACGCGACCCTGTCCTCCCTTGTCTCCGCCCGCAGGTGCAGCCTCTTCGTTCCCGAGAAGATCGAGAACCTCCTGTCGTCCGATCTACTCTCCCTCACGGTAGACACCTGCACACACACGCAATCCATTTCACAGTCAGAAACGGACGAAATGGATCTGGGGATCACGGAGGCGAATCGAACGGATGACCTTGAGGTGGACTTCGCCGAGGGGCTTGCGGGGGACGTGGTGGCCGTTGGAGTAGGAGGACGAAGAGGCGGAGGGGCGGGAGAGGCGGCGCAGGGAGTCCTCGCCGATGACCTTGGCGCCACGCTCGGTCTCGCGCGAGAGGACGATGCGGTCGGGCCCGTGGATCTTGTAGTAGGAGAGAACGCCGTCGTGGAGCGCGAACCACCGCGGCCGCCACCCACGCCCGTAGTTGACCCACTTGTAGAGGATCCCGGATATGCCGCCGCCCACGATCTCGTTCAGCTTCACCCCCTCCGGCGGCGACGAGGAACCACTTCCGCCACCGGCACCCCCCGCCGCGCGCGCCCGCCGCTCGCCGCCGGCTGAGTTGCTACGCGGGGGCGGCGGCGGCATCGGCGGGGCGGCGGCGGGGCATCACGGCTGGGGCCCAGCCACCGCGGACGACGCGGCCGTCGCCGCCGCAGCGGCAGCAGAGGAGGCGGGGGAGACGGGCACGGGAGGCACACAGCAGAATGGGTGCATGGGGCCGTCGGGATCGGGCGCTGCGGGGGCGCGTGCGGTCGCCGCGGTGGCCGGCGAGAAGGAGGCCGGGGAGACGGATATTTTAGGTTTTATTTTTTATTATTTTTTGCGCTGGGAACGGACGCATTTTATTAGGGGGGTGGTGGGTGAAGGGGGGTTTAAATGCCCGGAGCCGGGGAGGAGGGGTAAACGGCTGCTTGACGGTTGGGGTGCTCGTTTTTACTTGGTCACGGCTCGCGACTCGTCGGGCCGTACTACTGGGAGCGAGCCGTCAGCGGCGAGCCCAAACCCACGTTTTTTTTACTTAACCGTATATTTAAAATTATAAAAAATATAAAATTTGAAAAAAATGTAACGTAAAACCATTCGATTTTCGATCAAAACCGACCGCTTTTCAGTCAAAATCGATGGTTTTATGTCAAAATCGTATGGCAACACCGTAGTAATCAGCACCCACTAATTGGTGAGTCAATTTTCGTCAAAACCGACTGTTTTTCAAGGAAAATGGGTCAATTTAAAAAAAAAACATTAAAATTTTGAATTATTAACCCTTCGGTTCCTAACAATTTTCGAGCTATCTTTGACTCGATATTTTTGAACGGTTCTATCAAAATCGGTTATGTGAACTTGCCCGTGAGCGACTCGCCCGAGTCATTGTGCGAGAGTGCAAAGAGAGATACGTGGCGGTTTGACGATGCTTGGGGTGTGATTTTGGTCTCTTCCAATGGATTACGGATTTGTCTGCAATTTGGCAAACTTACGGTATTGTTTTACACGGTGAAGGAACCATTTCGCATTGAATTTGGGCCCTGAAAAGAGTCCACGAACGGTGTCTACAATGGTATCAACTGTTGATGTCAACTCATTAGCTAACCAAGAGTTCTCTCTCTGAAAAAAAAAACACTAACTAGGCAAACTGTGCATGTACTTGTAAGTTGAACAACCATTATTACATTAATTTTTAGGCTAAGCCTTTTTCAAGTAGAAGAGGTATATATATACATATATATAGTACAATTACTTGGGCACCATGTGATCCAAAATAGGTATTTTTTTCTATGTATTTTTATGCAATTTTTTTTTTGAATTTTTTAGGATATTGAGTGTAACCAGTTTACTAATTAGTTCAAACTAAAATTCAAACTAGAGTTTTCTTTTTTGATGATAATTTGATTATAGATATGTGCTGATTTTATATATAAATAAGCACAACATGTAATCTAAATTCGTTCAATTCTTTGAATTCGAGTATATTTTTTAAAAGTTATATGTTTTATTTGAATTGTTATAGATGGGTATATACGCTAAAATTGAAAGTTTTAAAAATTATACCCGAATATGCTTAGGCCCATGGTATTCCATTTCACCATCCTGTGTGTGTATATAATCCCAGAGGTAGATAAAGGTTAATTTGATAAAAGCATCCTATTTTTTCAATAAAGATAAATTGATCGACATAAGAAACTTCTTTGAGTACTGCTAGAATTGAATTGTTTTCCGTGACATTCTTGTGATCCAAATGAAACCTCGAGGTGTCTATTACTGTCTTAGGGCATGTACAATAAGATCACTTCAGCTTACTATTAGCATACACACATCAGTTTTATCTTATGTGAAAGAGTGAGAAAAGAGGAGAGGGAAAAGAACTAGCTCTTATTTAGTAGTCGTATCGCATAGAAAAAATAGGTGCTATCACTGGCTAAAAGCCGGTGTTGGAGTTGGCTTGAGCAACTTGTTAGTGTTGAATTTAGTATTTTGCCAATAGCCATAATTAAAAATGAAGTTAGTGTTGAATGTTCAAATTAAATGCTTTAGAGTTTCTCTACATATAACTTTTAGAAATAATTATTATACAAACTAACTTTATTACTTACTTTAGATGACATGGATGAGAGTGAATTAACTAGTAGACTTTGTTATTTACTTGCTCTTAGTGGGATTTGAATCTTGGTTTTTACCTAGACAAAAGGTAGACTGCAAAATGGTTGGCAAAAGGCGTCTGAGCGTCTCACAATTAAGATGAGCAAATTAAAGCACCACAGGATAGGTTATACTAGATAGTATAGCGTGCTACGCTGCGCCGCGTAAATCTAACTCTGGAGTTTTTTGTTGAAAAATAGTAGAAGAACCTAAATGTAATTTTAAATATTTCGGGCTTAAAGAACTGGCGCCCATGTCAAATTTGCGGAACTATAGGTTTTTTTTTGCAAAATACTCGGACCTAAATATAATTTTAAATCTTTTGGATTTAAAGAACCGACGCCTACAAGGACTTAAATATAATTTTAAAATTTTCAGGTTTAAAGAACCAGCGCTCATGTCGAATTTGCGAAATTTTAAATCTTTCGGGATTAAAGAACCGGTGCCCGTGTCGATTTTGAAGAACTAAGGGATTCTTTTTACAAAATAACCAGTAGAAAAATTTGTTCACGTTTTTGAAATTTCTGAAGAACTCTTTCACAAAAAAAAAATTGTACTTAGAAGCCTGAGAGCGCTCCAAATCGCCTAAACTAAGATATATATTATATTATGTGTATTACTCCTAGACCTAGAGGTAGCAACCCCTTTTTCCCTTATTCCCTTTCTCGCACCTGATTTTACATCTCTTTGTTCTGATTCTTTCCTCACCATGGTTGCCATCCAACATCCCCCGGGCCCGGGCACAAGGCAAACACACAAGAGTGGGCTTACCGCCGTCGAAGACAGCCCCACCGAAGTAACATTCGCGATTTGGACGCACTGGATACTAATATACTATACAGCGAGGGCGTACGAAACAGCAGGAGCGGTGCATGCATGCGACATCAGATCAGATGGCTACGACGATGATACGGCGAGCCACACGCACGCTGACCCGATGGATATCACGAGCCGGACGCGCGATAATATGGCAGACTTGAAGACGCGCGTCCACGCATGTGGCCGGCGGCCGCTCAATCGTCGCGTACGTAGGTGTGCGCGTGGCATGGTGGCATAGGCACTCGGCCGTGCGGCCGTGTCCGCTTGACGGCGTGAGGCGATTCACAGAGGGCACCGCGCGATCGAGCGCGCGCTAGCCGTGGGTTGTGTCGTGTGGTGGGCTGGTGGCCATTGCAAGGTGGACCGTGCCGGCAGATCTCCACCCAACTCGGCCACGTCTGGCCGGCGCCGCCGGGCGTCAACTCACGCACGCGTTGTGAGTGTTGAATAATAAATTGAACATCGTAGATCAATATCAATAGGGGAAACTAGCCTCAGACGGCCGATTACTGTTTATTTCATTGAACATCTTTTGCAATATTTTTTTTAATGTTTGTAACATTTTTTTCCGATACATGCAACATTTTTTTTGAACGCTTGCAACATTCGTTTAATGTGCTGTATTTCAATGTTTGTTAAAGGAAAATATTGCACACGTTGTAACAAAATGTTACGCGTGTAGGAAAAAATGTTGCAACGCATTCGAAAATTTTGGACGTTCGGGCACAAGTCATTCCAATATCAATATCAATCAAGAATATTAAAAGTAACTAAGAATAATTACAGAATAGATGAACACAAGATACATAATATTTTAACTCTTTTCTCTTAATTGATTTATTGTACAATATGATGCTATGTTTATACCCAAAACCTATAAGAGGTAGTTTTGTAATTCACCTATCAAAACCAAAAGTCCAATTATATCTAAACAACCAAAATCAGAGTCTAATTATATATCAACAATAGGCATCAAAATTGATACCGACGAGTTGCACATGGTAGAATGTCTCTGTCAAGTCAATCCTAACGTTGTGGCCGTGGTAACAAAAATGCTATTTTGGGTGTGTTTGGTTCAAGTACAAAGAGTGGATGGGACGACTATCTATCTTTTTGCACCTATCCACCTATTTGGTTAGATGAATTAGTGGATGAGGATATCTAACTCTCAAGAATATTCTTAAAAAATGTTGGATGGGACCATCTCTCCAAATTAGAGGGATGAGGCTATCCAATTTTCATCCTACTAACTAAAGTTGAACTCTCATCCCATCCACTCTCATCATCAATCAAATAAAAATTTGGCTTATTCCATCTATCTTTTATCTCTTCAATCAAACATAAAATTGAATGGCTTTATCTTTATCATGATAGATGATCCTGTTCTATTCACCCTTTGCCTTTAAACTAAACAGAACTTTTATAGATGGATCGGCCACTAAAATTAATTAATAGAGTTGCCGAATGCTGAGACCATGAAGATCCGTGCGTGGCATGCACGGTATGAACTGATCGTCGATGAAGTCTCAATCCACCGTTTTAGCTGTCATCACTATTCGGACCATGATGACACAGCACGGCCACACATAAGTACTTGATTTATGAAGCATAAAATCCTAGACTATCTTTTCAAAGAAGCTAGGCCTACAAATCGTGACTTAATATAGATATATTTTTTATCAACTTGTTGCCCGTGATGGCACGAGCAGAACTATTAGAGTTGACTTCATCATCCTTGTGTTTACTATGTTTGGATTTAGTTTCTATTGATATCTAGGGGAGATTTTGACATTTTTTTTAGAGAAAATCTATTATTTACCATCGAATAACTCTCTCTTCTACAATTTGTCACCGGATTTTAAATTTTGTCTACTATATGCCATATATATATGCTATCGCCGTCACAACCACTCCATTAGGCTAGTTGGTTTTTTTTAAATTGCCCAAAATGCCCTTGTCATGTCCCGATTTAATTGAGCTATCAAATCGTGTTATAAATTTTTAAAATTTCTTTTCAGAGGTTATGAGGCAATGCTAATGATAATGCAAAATTTTCAAATGATGATCGGACCTGTGGAGTTTTATAAAATTCTGACAGTGCAATTTTTGTGTATGCTCTTCTGTTTTTGATTTTCTAGGGGCAATAAATGAAGTCTAATATTTCTAAAAATTTTATTACATGATCCTTGGGAACTTTTTATGATACCATTAAAATTTTAGAGCATGATCAAGCTTGTAATTTTTTATAAAAATCTGACAGTGTCTCTATTTCTTTTTATTAGTTGTTGTTTTTTATTTTCTAGAAGAACTAAATTAATTCAAAAAATTCGAAATTTATCTTAGGTGTTTTATAGATTAATTGTGATTTATTCAAATTTTCTGCAAATTTTTCCAATTTTTTTTAATTTTCACGTGAACTAAGAGCAAAATGGTGTTTTAGTAGGGCCTAACGGAGAGATAACAGAGTGATTGTGACGGCTATGTCATATAGTATATAAATTTTGAAATCCAATGGTACATAATGGAATAGGACTTATTCAATGGCAAATCGAAGAAGAGGGAGTTATTCGATGGTAAATAGTAGATTTTCTCTTCTTTTTATGTGTTGAAATATATATAATAACTCTCCACATAAATACTATACTTTTTAGAAGTTTTTTTTTGGTCTTCAACCTAAGTTTAAAAACCCGATAGTTACCGTAAATTGTTGAAATTATAATTTGGTGGTGGCTGGAGAATACGAGATGCAGAAACGTAGGGAAACAACATAACTGAAAAGCACGTACCCAAAATGCATATACAAAATGAAAGTTGGCTGGAATTAATATATGAGAACTTATGACCTAATTACTGGCCCAGACCGGAATATACCGAAAACAGCAGACCAAATCAACTCTCCGTACGTTTAACTTTGAGTGTACGTACGTCGTTTTTCCATTTTTGTTTTAACTTTTCACAATCTAAAATTTGTAAAGAATAAATTTGGAACGTTCTAGCTGATATACCTCAACACTGAAAATGGAAACGGGCCACTGAAAATAGAAAAGGACCCTCGATGAAAAAGACTCTTAACTAGAACAAATGGCCCTTTTGGAATTAAGTTCATCTCCATGCCCCGGCCATTTTCTTCGCTCCTTTCCCTTTCAGGATCTGCTCCTCGTTCTACAAACTAGGATGGAACGGCTTCCGCTCGCGAGAAAGCGCGAGACGTCTGCTCGTACACGCGACGCGACACGATCGCACAGGTGGAAATTCACATGCAACGCCCAAACTTCAACCGGCGTTTTAACGGAAAGCCCACAAAAGTCGTGGTTACTTCCGGCTTCCTGCGCTGAGTGGGAATCTCGCGCGCGCGCCCGCGCCATGCAAGCAAAATCGCGCACCAACCGGACACGTGCATCCCGTGCTGCCGAGCCCGCGCGCGAGGGAATCGCGCGTCCTCAGCCCCCGGCCGGCTCCACGTACGGCACGGAAGCCGCACGACGTTTCGATCGTACTTTGGTTTAATCCTTGTGCTTATCAGGAGCCGCCCGGACGCGCCGGGGCCGTACCGGAGAATCTGAGGACTCCGTGCAAAATTTAAAATCAGACACTGCAGTTTAGAGGAATCAATTACGCTTTTGTACTTTTTTTTCTTATGCTTTTTATAACAAAAAATTCATGTCTCAGAAAGGATAGATGAAACCTGGAGTAGTGCTCGGATAGAGGATGAGACAGTAATAACATGAATTATGTTTTCGATTTCACAAAGAACACCAAAATAAATAGATGGGAATGGAGTGGATTGATTCGTCACACCATTGGTGTATTATTTTAGGTAACTCATGAGTTCGTCGAGCGGAGGGGAATCATGAGCAGAGAGGTTATTTTTCACATGCAAAGGGCGAATGAAAAATCAGTAGAGTGACAGGGGGCATTCTCATTAAGAAGGTAATAAAAAGGTTTGATTAACTCTATATCTTTGACGAGATTGACTAGCTAGCTAACTATTAGTGGCTAACTATTAGTTGGAGATGTTTGGATCATAATATGTGGCTAATAGATGCTATTATCCGAATACCCATGCTATTAAATGCTATTGGTGGTAGATCGAAGGGTATTTTGGTTAAATGCCACCTATTAGCTATTAGTGGTTTAGCTAAATGAGATAACCATTATGGGTGCCCACTAATAGTTAGATCTATTAGCTAGGTGTTTGGATCCACTCCACTAATTTTTAGTAGTTAACTATTAGCTGCATGGATCCAAACAGGCCCTGACTATAATAGTAATAGTAGTTTTTCTTTAGATATTAATAAATATTAATCGCAGATTAAATCAAAATTAGGGCCCAGCGTCAAATCCCCCCTATCACTTTTGGAGCATTTTAGCCCATCTTGCATGCATGGACCACTCGTCGCAGCTAGGGTTCGAGATTTCGGCAAAATTTTAAAAAATCTCAAATTTCGACCCAAGAAGAGATTCAAAATCCCATCAGAATGAAAATTCTGAAAATTGGGGTTTACTACAGTGATTTCAGTAAATTTCAACTGAAATCTCGATGATTTCAACTAAAATTTCAACATTTGCACTGGTTTGCATGGTTTTTGGATTGGATTTCGCACCAATTTTTTTATGGATAATTGTAATGCCTTCTTTGAGGAATGCATATGAAAAGTTTTCAATATATATATACACACAAATTTAAACAGGACCAAAATCACATGTTTATACAAATTTTGCAAAGAAGGTTGTGTTTCGGTTGTGAATTCCACACCGATTGCTTCTGTACTATCGCATATAAAAGGATTACAACGTGTACAAGCTATACAAGGAGATACACAGCAAATATGGTGCGAATTGGACCCTATTTGGTACATGTGATAATACAAGGAATGTCTGGTATACAAAGAAAGCGCACATATAATTTTCAGGGTCCCGTTTTGGGCCATCACTCACTACTATAAAGAAGACTAATACATATGGTTTGAAAACATCACCACAGACGATTTTCTGAACCATCTGTAAACACATACCAATGATAATACAATACATATCACAAACAGTTTTTCTACCGACTATGAAAACACATATCACAGTCGGTTTTTATCATAGACTTTTTTAAATAGAACCGTTTTGTGATATGTTTTTCTCCGACTCTTTTAGCAAAACTTCCATGATTAGTATTTGTTATTCGAAATTTATTCTCCTTAGATATTTCTACAACAACATTTACAAGACACAATCAGCTATAGATTTTACAATTGAATATCAAAACATCTTAGCTGTATGGAGGCAATAGCTTATCTGATGAGGATGGTATTAAAATATGAAAATTTATAGCACTTTCATCCCCTTTCTTATTCTAGTATTAATGGATTCCAAGGCAAAATCCAATTCCAAAGTTATCATACTCTGATTTATCTTCCATTTCATCATCATGCCGAATGAGAATATCATACAATATAGACCTCTCTGTAGTAGTGACAACAGCTTAGGTATGATCTGATTTGCACAAGTATGAATGCTCAGATATGATCCATAATTGATGGCGCCTTGCCCTCCATGCATACCTGCCATGTATACTTTACAGGAGTCACTTCACATAGAAGGAATTACACATCGAGTACAAGAAATTTCAACTCGTTCTCAAGGAAAAAAAACTCGTTCAAATATTAGGAATTACACACCGATTACTATATGAGTCTGCTTAATTTTGTATTTCAAGGTTCTCAAGCGAGACATTCTATGGGAGACATATATGTTAACTAAGCTGATTTCTGCAGCATGCCTGCAGCTTTTACGGAGTTATGACCACACATTCCATGGGAGATATATATCTCAACTGGTATTTTATGTGCAAATATTTAGTATTTTGCATTTAAATAGGTAGAAAATATAGATAAATGCTTGTATGGTTTTTTCATATATTTTTTTCTAATCTCGAGAAACCATTTTAAAGGAGGTTGAAAATCACCGAAATTTCGTTTGAGCTAGTGCTTGATTATGCGCTCGACCGAAACTTTCCCGATAAGCTTCTGCGCGACTTCCTAGTAATTGCATGCCGCCGATTATATATTCTTCGCTCTTTTCTGTGAGGATGCCTTTTCATATGGACTTAGATTGGCTATACATATATATATAGTTTGTTCATTGACTGCAGATCCGTGCAGGTCGTCCAATATATCACAACTCAGCATGATGGGAAATTTGTTTGGCGTACTGTGATAAAGCTAACAACGGTATATAAGTTTATTGGTAGAATTAGCTTACAAATAGTACTTCTTAAGCTTATCCAACAAAAGATCAAAAAAAAAAGAAGCTTATCTAACAAGGCGCAAGTTAACTTTGCCTAACGCTTAGCATGATAAGTTTGTCTATTCTCCAACAGAATCTAGACTTGTATTATTCTTCGCTACATCCTCCTAAACCTTGTGCACATAAGACATTCTCAACCCTCCGATTAACTGATCAAATGGATACTATTCATTTCATATCCTGACATTCAACGCCAATTTGAGCCATTGATCTTTACAATCCAATTAATGGCCTAGGTTCAAACTAAATCCTGTCACTAACTACTGCTAATTATCACTGTAATCAAATCTCCAAGGCCATTAATTATCACATTAATTAACTGTATACTACCGATTTATTATTGGGACAACAAATTGCCCTATACAATTTTGCAATTATTTTTACGTGAATTTCGCGTGCACAATGACGAGTAAGTCTAAGACGAATAAAAGAACTAAGGCTATTCCCAGTGCATGGTAACATATATACCCATTTAATACATGCCACATAAGCATTTTGATGATGTGCAAGAGAGTTAAGAGAAGAATCTTGAGGGCATGTACAATGGAGAGTCAAGAGTGTCTCTTAGCACATTTTCTAAGTAAAAGATAAGCATGTACAAAGGACATGCACAAGAGCCAACATGCTATTTATCGCTCTCTCTAATTCGTCTAGGTTGAAGAGTCGTCTCTTCACCAAGAGTCGACTCTAGCATTTTTGCACTTTCCCACATAAACATATCCACCTCATCACTAAGAGACGCCATATTAAATGCCTTTGTACATGCCAGAGAAGATACCATTTGGGCGAAATCATAGACATTGAAACTTGAATCATTTAAGTGGCATTCATACTCTCATACACATCTAGCATTTAATTATCTTGTGCTAAGAAACAATCTATGATACATGCATTGATAGTTGTATCTTCTATAATATCATATGACATAGCAGATATTGTGATAAGATACGAATAAAATAACTAATGGCATTAATTTACTCTGGCTCTGTGCTCGAGCATATCGTAGCGGAGTTACGTATATACATGCCTCCAACTAAAGTACATCCTAAATAAAATGTGAACGAAGGAATGGGTTTACAAGCAAAGCTTTACTCCAAATGAAGCTCTTGATTCGATTCTTATATAGTGGTAGTCAGGAAGAGATACTAACAAGAAAGCAATGTACGTGCCATCTTAGCAGATTATATACCTCAAGTATTTTCTTTCTAAAAACGATTAAAATGTGGGGTTTCAACTTTCAAGATGAGAATATAATGCCCATAGTTTTTTGTGCGAGGAAAAGCGCCAGTGTACGTAGTTGTGTATGCCTTTGCGTGCTAGTACTGCTTCGCCATGTGGGCCCCACCAACATGGGGCCCACACGTCAGAACTGCAGAGAGCAGTACGTCAGAGGATACGCTTCCGCGTGCCTTTGCGTGCTACCTTCGCCGTGACTACTGAAACACGCGTACACTTCACGGACTTCCTTTATGGACGATTGACGAAGACTTGCGAGAAGGAACTCTGCGTTGCTAAGCAAGGCAAATGCCAAATCGGCCAACATAGGGGGAAAAAACACCATGCATGCACAAACAGAGGCGCGCACTTACATGACGCAGGATGAATATATTCGCAGCTATCGATCTCTATCAGCGTGATTGTGCGATTCGGGACGAGGAAACAACATGATTCCGAGTTCTGAACCAGTATGCGTTCTCAACTGTTCAATCGCATGTGCACCATGTGGAAAGTGATCCAATTAATGCAGTCCCAGATCCCATTTGGATGTACTGTAACTTAATAGAAACACGTGGACCATTAGATCAAAAAACAACGGTTCAGATCTTTCTAAAATACCGTTCAAAAACTCTTTAGCAAACACCGTAACATAGTGTTGTTGGATGATCTGAACCGTTTATTGGCTCGATTGGACGACTCTGAGAGTCGGGACTGTTTAATTTGATGTCCCAGGACCCTATCCGCGCTATGTATATTCACGGTGGTCGAACTAAACCATCATTTTTATCTCCAGATACTTGCATGCGCATGAACTTACATTGCAAATTTGTAATAGGTAAAGAGTCCCGATCTTCTGGGGTCTTCTGCACAGATGGAGCCGTTCAGGTGTAATTTTCCTGGGGGTTGGGAACAGTACAGGTGGGGGATTAAATTTGGATGGACCAGCTTATAGATGGTTTTGTTAGGCGAGACTAGCTTGGCGAAGTCTGCCACTTTGTAGGTAGAGCCCGGGAATATCTGCGTCGGGTCGGATGATGCTCTTTGCACGGCATCTTCCTCATCATGTGCTATTTTTGACCGTCTAGAATTGGAACTGCTTTCCCCCTGTCCTGAAAATAACTTACTAGGGACTTCCTCTCCTTTCTCAACATCGGAATTAATCTAAAGGGTATTTATTAGTTTTTTCTCTCTGTACCCTACTTAAATAATGCCTTAGAAAAAAAATAAGTGATTGCAAATTATCATTTAATAAGGATATATATCGTTGTTTTTTTATTAAATATTTTTTATATTTAGTACTTTTTATCTGTACAAATGGTGGGCTATGCATAACTACAACAAAACCGAGAGAGCACACCCTACCAGAGGTGTTAAGGTTGAAAGAGGAGGAAAAATTGGGAACACCAATGTTAATTTTTTTTTAACTTTATAGGTAATGAGTTACATCAAGCATCATAGTTTGTTACATCACCTACTACAATTAATATAGTGGAATGTTCCTATGGAAAGAAAAAGAAATTAGCAGAGGATTGGTTAGTGAATATCGACCTCGATCGCCTATTGGAAGCATGTGCTGGAGGAACTGGTTAGAAATATAAATTACAGCAACTTTGGAATTTTTTTTTACTGTCTAGACTTTGTCTTACCTTGAAAAGTTGGAGCTCTGCACACTGGCACATAGATTAATTAGCCTCAGAGGGTTTATATTTTCCACATTTTATTTGGGGAAAAACTTTTCTTCTAACATTTCATGGCAGAATATTGGTACCATGCAGAAATAGATGTAATATATGCTACAACTTGAGAAAAATTAATTCTGCAAATTAATCAGGAATAGGGACCAACTCGGATAAAATTAATTGCATCAATACACTCACGTCTTTGGCGTATTTGGCACAATTTTATGGATGCTTTGAGCACTATATGGGCGTTATTTGGCGAGTTAGAGCCGAGAACAAAGAAGTCATCACTTGCAAATCTAGCCTCATACGAACTTAATTATAAAAATAGCTTCATACCTAACCGTGGAAGGGTTGACAGGTGACACATATCTCCTGCCGCACCCATGTACCGCGGTAGCTCCTACCAAGCTACGATAACGCGATAGCAGTTGGTCCACCAGCCTGCCGAGCTACCACTCCTTGGCAAGACAACTAGGTGAGTGATTAAAGTTAAGCAAGTGGTTGGCTAATTAAATGATTAATTATTTAGGTTTGCATGTGTGTGTTGCTGAGCATGGGTAGCTCGGTAGGCAGTGGGTCCACCGCTGCCGTGCTGTCGTAGCTCGGTGGGAGCTACCATGGTACAGGAGTATGATGGATGACACATATCATCTGTCAGTGCTCCTACGCTCACAAAAAGGACTATATTTGCAATTAAGGTCACATAGAGGCTAGAATTTTTTAAAAAGATACAAGAAGGCCAAAAAAGGTTTGATTTTAAGAATAAATGTAAATTCTTCGCTTGAACTCTAGTGAAGAACAAAATCGTCTCTGCCGACAATCGAGCGATCAAAGGATGGCCAGCTGGCCACATCACTAGACCTGCCCTTCTGGGGGCTGCACTCGTGACTTCTGCTGACCTTCACCTTAGAGGCTTGGGCAACCTTCGTCGCTTGGTACAACTGTGACATACTTCAACGTGTAAATCCGATGCACTTCGGCAGCATAGCGGAATTAATGGTGGGAATGTGGGATGCAGCGGCAAAAGCGATGCCAAAAGATCATAGAAGGGACTTCAACAACTTTGTGCGCATGTTCTTCAGTAAGATAGTTAGAGGTCTGAAAAGCCTCTATATAATTTTTTTGCGTGTGTTGGACGCACACGTGTGTGTGAGGCTGTGAGCGTGTGGTGTGTGTGTGAGAATAGGTGTTGTGTGTGCACGTCTTTGTTATAAAAAGAAACAACCTTGCCATCTATGTTGCATGGAACATTTTTTTGGAAGGAAAGAACTATGAGTCTTCCAAGGTACTTCCGTGTTGGTGCAAGAGGCAAAGCGAAAAAGAATATATATATAACTACGTACGCCGTAGAGCTTTTCTTGTCCGTAAAATCCCCGTCGTCTATTTTATCGTGTGGAGCCTTCGTGCACCACGTGCCCTATGTAAGTGCTAGTAGGACCCGCTTCTTAAAAAGAAATACTCACACGTCTATGCTACCGCTCTCTCCGTCCACCGATGTAACTACGTATATTATCTTGGAAAGCATCGTTCACACAAGATAAGTCCATCCATTAAATCAAAAGCGTAGTTCTAAACTTAACTTAGCTCTTCACCGTCGGACAACTAGTTACTCGTTGGACACCGACCGAGCAGAGAATAAGTACGTACGTTAACCCTTAGCTATCCGTTTATTTTTTTCTTTTTTAAAATTGTGCAACCAGATCGAGCTGGTCGCGTTCATGCACGAGTCACGACGACCGGGCACTGTTCCCCGCCCACGGCCACAGCAAAAGGACACGGGAACTAGTCACCGGCCGGGCACGAGCTAGCTTTCGGAGCGACAGGTGAGGCCAGGGCGGCACGCACCAGGGCGCCGGGGCCGGGCTGCCGTCGGGTGGCCCGGCCGAACAACCGCGTTCCATGCCCACGGCCGGGCGGGGATGTCCGGCTTCTATGTACACCTGATAGCTGCGCGTCGGTCTTATCTCTTATGCGCCCGTCCCTGGCGCCGATCTCCTGGAGCAGGTGGACCTCCGCTTGCATGGGCATGTCTAGCGTCCACTGCCCGCATGGCCGGGCCCCTTCTGCTCGATTCTGCATGATGGTGATGGAGGATTAATCATTAATTGATCGCGTTGCTGCTTCGCCTAGTACTCTATCTAGCTCCGACTGTCAGGCCGGCCGATTAATGCGATCTTGATACCCTGGTCTGGCCATGCACGTAGATGTGTGTGTATAGTACGTGGACTCGATCGTGGAGTAGTAGCTGTTTTGTGGAGGGAGAATGGAGATGTATGCATTCATGTGTGGTCCTGTATGATGCGATGGGCTGATGTGCATCTGACCAGTAAATCATTAATCTGTCTGTTGCATGAATGCGCACGCTACAGTTCGTCAGTCAATCAGTCAGTCACCACTCACCGCCCAGGGCCAAGTTTGGTACTTGTGCTGCGCACCGTGTACTCCACCGTAGTTGAGCCTTTTGACGATAGTACCTGTAAGGTTTTACTTGTGAATAGATCTACTACACTGAGTACTTGCATAATGCATTAGCTAACGCCGTTAACCTGAACACCATCTCTCTTGTTTTTTGTTTTGTTTTGTTTTTTTTTATGAAAGAGGGGGGAGTTGTCTGGAGCTACTACTATCAGGTCCGGGTGTCGAATCCATTGAAATACAGCCTTAGCTCTAGAATTACGTGCTGCTCCATTCTTGCTGGTTATGGGGTTTGCCCCTCGGTGTAAAGTCTACAAAACCAGGCTTTTCTGGTTCAACTTCAATGGGAATCCACTGACCAGACATATTCACATCGCCCCTTGGTTTAACCGTCTACAAAACCAAGCTTTTCCGGTTCAACTTCAATGGGAATCCACTGACCACACATATTCACATTTCACAATATAGTAGTGCTACTGTGCTCTTTCAAAAGCTAAATCGCATATAAATCTTAAGGCAAGAAAGTTATACTCGAGTAGTTGATAGAGGTAAATCAGGACTATACTTTGCATTTAAAATTGTGCTTTTATAGAGTATATGGATCACTTCCACTCCATCCATGCACTATAATTTAGCGCCAAATTTACGGTGGCATATTTGACAATACTCCATCAGATATTTTTATCTTCTGTAATTATGCTGTTTTATAGGACAAATGCATGGCGATTCCCTCAGATAATTTCATCTTCTGTAATTATGCTTCTGTTCCGCGTACGCAGCACACTAGCACTTGAAAAAAAGGCTCAGCTGACATTGAAACAGTAGCCGCCCACGACCCACGAGGCGATGTCGCGCGATCGAGCGAGTGCTGACACCGTTACGCGTCGCAACGGCAGCGAGCGAGGCCGGGAAGAAGCCCCAGTTGGCAGATTCACCGCCAAAAGCGGCGATTCCTGCCCGCTCGATCCGACCTCGCAGGACGGCCTAACCTAGGTGGTTCGGAATGATTGTGGGATCGTACGTGACACCAGTGGCTCGGTTCGACTCCGGCGTCGGTGACAGGTTTGACGCAGCGACTTGCGGAAAAGCAGCCCGCGTAGTACAGGCCGGCCTCGCTTAATTGTACCCTGCGGCCATGCAGAGCCTTGGGTGTATGCGTGACATGCACATTTGGGCGCCAGTGGCGCGCCACAGTCGCGTGGTGGTGGTCAGCCTGTGTGGGAGCGGACCACCGCTCGCTTTCTGTCACTCGGCTGCGGTGCGAGTCATCAGAGGCCAGCTCGGCCGGGCCCCCGCGCACCGCCCAGCCGAGCCCGGCTGAGCGGGAGCAGCAACGCAGGACGACCATATGCCTGGCCGACTCCCTCCCATCCTCTGGCCGTCGTCTCCTGCGCGCTGCGAGCTTAGACAGCTAGTGGCGAGTACTGCCTCTGCTACTGTAACAGGGGACTCAGCTTTACGACAAGTAGAGAAACGTACGTACGTGCGTGAGTATGGCACTATGCATGCGCTAGCTGTGCCACTGGAAAGCGGTAAGCGGAAACGCACATGAGCCGGATGGGCTTACTCCGGCTCTGGACCCTGGAGAGAATGCAGGGTACTGTGGGCTCGTGTAGTCAGTTTCATCGTCACAAAAATGATCACCCTAGAAGAAAGAAACGCGCAGTTCATGTAAACAGAGAACAATGCTCGCACCTCGCAGTGAAGGAAGCACCAAACGATGGAACAAACTGAATAAATGCCATCAAGCGCAAATCCGGTGCATATATACCTCAGAATCGGAGGATTGTTGCAGTTCGATCGCAAAAAGCTAAACCAAATGACAAACCACTACTGGATTCAAATATGCCTGGGAATGCTTCCCGCGCCGAACATACAGCAAAATAGCTTGAAGTTTAACATTAGTCAGCTGCCACTTCTGACACACAATTGTACCAACTCCCAACACCAGGGAACAAAGAATGCCCAGGGCACCACCAAAAGTGCTCCCTGTGACAACTCATGGTACTATTTACAAATTACAACAAACACGTAGGGCTGTAAACGAGCTGAGCTCGAGCGAGTCTCTCTAGGTTCAAGCTCGGTAAGGTTCGAGTTGAGCTCGAGCCGAGTTCGAGTTGAGGTTCGAGCCTTGACTTAGGCTCGAATAAGTTCGATAAGCTTGATAAACTCGAGTAAGCTTGGTATGCTCGGTAATTCTGGTAAACTCGGTAACAAGCTTGAGAAAGCTCGACTTAAGGAAGTTTGGTTCAGTCTCGAGTAGGCTTGTAAGCTATTCGATTTCGATTCGGTTAAGTTCACGAGCTCGAGTTTAGCTCGTTCGGAGCTCGAGCCGAGCTCGAACTGAGCCTCTCGCGAGCCGACCTCGAGTTTCGAGCTTTTTCACAGCCCTACGAACACGCACACCTAAATTCAAAAGAACCAAACCGATACAGAAACTAAAGCACTTGCGCTGCAACTCGGCTGGGGCAGCAACGACACTTCCTAGTTCCTGACATAACAGGAAAGAATCCTATGAAGAAAATGTTGTGTCAGCCTCACTTCTGATGATTTTGGGGGATAAACAAAGTAACCAAAGAGGAGCGTATATGGTAGCGAACATAGGGAAATGTCTGTTTTAGATCATGATGTCCAGCACTAACATACACGCATATGCACACGCTCACACACATAGTGTGCTTATATATAAGTATACTACTTAAATGAACGTATTATACTCTTTTTATCATTTTTAGCATACTTAAATACTAATTTTAAGATACTACAATGCAACATGATTGAAAACATTTTATCAGGCTCTTCATTTTTGCAATATATCCCTTTGCATATGTAAAAGGAGCCTATACATAAATTATGCTATAAAAAATGGGCTTTGATGAAATTTTTTGTAGAACTCATTAGAGTATCTTGTGATCGATCATTATTAAGAGTATACTCAAAAGGATAAAGAGTAATAACTTATTTGTTTAAGGGGTATATGAGAAGTGGGAGTTCGTAAACCATCTTCAGTTTTTCACACACACACACATACGGTGGCGCTATTCTATGCGTCAAGACTGTGTTTGCCTATTCTACGCCATGAGTTGTGTCATTTGTGATGCTTTGGCCGAAATCGAGGACCCCATTTTTACATAAATGCAAAAATGGAAATCTCATGTGCACACAGTACTAGTCCCTGGATCAGTAGCTAGTACGCACATTTACAACAATTTATATCAAATCCATACTCTTTATTACAAATAATAATGGTAATTTATACAATAGAATCTTACAATTCAGGGTATTACAGTGGAAAGAATCAAAGTCTTGTAGTATGCCCATCCAATCCCTCAGGCAACTGACAAGGCATAATCCCTAGAAAAACTCGTTAACATTCCCGAATCCTGCGTCGAATAAGTTTTGTCGAGCTATTCTGATTCTTCACCTAAAAACCACGAATAAGCAAGGGTGAGTACTTGCGTACTCAGCAAGACTTTTGCAAAACCTACAATATATGCAGGCCATTTCAAAGGAAAGGCTTCTACGGTTAATTTGCATAAAGCCAATTTAAATTGTAAAACAAGTAGTAATTGCAAAACGGAATTTATAAAAGCAAGTTGACCGATATAAAAGTAATAAACAAGTAAGGTATAAGTAATAACTCACAGTCCTCCTTGACGTGAGCATCGAATCATCCATTGCCCACATGGCCCAAATCTGAGACAAATACTTTCCAACAAATGTATCCAATTCATTTTGAAAATATCAAAACTGCTAACTATGTGATGACTTTACCAAGTGCCCATAACCGCGGGCGCGGCTAATCGATTAGTTTTTACTCTGCAGAGTTGTACAACTTTACCCACAAGTCATGACCTTTTCTTTTTGCCGCATGTTTCACGCACTTTTAGCGTGTGGCCAGAATGTTCATGACGAAAACCTTTACATTACCTAGGTTAACTTTGCACCAGCATGGTGATGATATGCTATGGTAGTGCAAATAATCGTACAATCACTGTACGAGAAATTGTGCGGTACCTTGTACATTCGCTGTACGTGAAATCGTGAACCCATAGCATGGCGTACACCTACGAACAACCAGTCACTGAAGAAGCTCGTAATACTTCGGCCTACCAATGTGCAAAGTTAAACTAGATAACTTAATTGGTTTAAGGCTATCACATACCAGCACTTGTGGTTGTACGGTTATCTTGGCCTGAAAACAACCCATAGTTCGGTCCTTAATTCGACACGGGCAATAATCTCCCCCTACACTACGTGCAAGTCCATGCACCTCCGGCTATTGCCAATAATTGCCCGCATCAAAATAATAGTTTTATTTTCATTTTTAACCAAAATACCAATGATCATCATCATGTCTCAATATTTTCAAGTTTCATCTGATCAATATTTCCAATTGATTTATCCCAAGTCTAAAGCATGGCTAAGCATGTTTATTAATCATCACATATACCCAAATTGACATCAGATATTGTCTAACCATAATTCTAGGGTTGTCAAGGTTCACATATCAACACTAAGGGAATTTCATAAGACAGCAGGTGTATCTACCAGTACCCACAAAGTAGCAGAGTTTAATGAATATACGCATGCAATAAAAACATTTAATGAAAACATTTATAAAACTGGGATCAACATGGTCAAAGGGGGTGCTTGCCTTGCTTACGACGAAGTCGAGATCGTACTCACGTTCGTCGGTGACTAGTCCTGACTCGTCGGGTTCTACACGCCGTCCAAGAATAATAACATGGCAAGAAGCAAGTCTTAATAAGGCAAAGAGAAAGATCCGAATAAAATAATTTCATACAACATACATGGATCTTGATTTAAATTATTTAAGGTTTCACTTGTTCATTAATATATGTTCATGTATGATTGTCACTTTATATATATTTGTACATGGTATCACATATATATAATTTTTTATTTATTGACAGTAATATGAGATTCCTTAAACTGTTGGTTATAAGCATAATTTCAGCAATATAAAATTATAAAACCCATATTCATCATTTATTGTTGATTTATGTATATTTTTAATAATGTTTTATTGTTCTTTGTATTATAACTTGTATATTTTCCATAGTGAACCCTATATATTTATACATATTATATTTATACATATTCAGGTTCATAAAATCATAAAGATTCTAGCAAAATTGGTTTTAGGTAATTCGAAGTTCATTTGCACAAATTCCATGAATGGCATATTTGAATTTTCTCTTCAAATTAATATTAAGATTTTAAACAGAGTTGAAATTTTAAATATTTTTGCATATTCTGATTATTAAAGATTTTAGACGAATTTAGAAATTTATTTATTTAAATTTAGACTTATGGTTCAAAAGTTATAAGCATTTGAAAATTTGCAAAACCTTTAAATACAAGAAATTGGGAAAATATTCCAGAAAAGGAAAGTACGTGTTCACTATCGTTTTACGCTTTCCTTTTTCGGACGGTGCAGACTGAGGCTCTGACGAACCGGGCCCGCACGTCAGCGACACAGAGCAGGGGTCTCGGTTTTTGGCTCACCGCCGGCGAACGACGGCGAACGGCGGCGCTCCGGTACCACATTTGGCACCAGAACACGCGTACGCATCCAGGGAACCCTGTTTTCGGTAACGGAGAGGCCGGAGGCGGCGCGCCGTCGAGCTCGAGCGGCGGCGACCATGGCCGGTCGGTGGAACCTCGGTTCCTGTGCTTCCCGAGTTGCAATAACACCGATTTAATCATCTAGGGGTAGAGGTGGTTCCATTTTTGCGCTTAAATCAAAGGTAAAGCATGCGGAATATGGGTCTCACCGTGCGGGTGCGGCGGCGGAAGAAAGGGCTCGGTGCGGTGGCTCGCCGGAGAAGAAGGCCTCCGTTTGAGGTTGCGGTTCGGTTCTGGGTGTTTTCAAGAGCCTTCAAGCCGAAGGGATTGAGTGGAGATGCACCGGAGCGAGCGAATCGAGTTTTCCCCCTTTGCACTGATCCTCACCGGACTTGGGGAAGAAGAGGGCTTTTCGGCGCAGTAGAGGAACGGGGTGAGGAACCAGAGCCCTCAGGCTGGCCGTGGGTGTGTGCGCTGGGTTTATAAGGAGGATGGGGACGGTTTGGCGTAGAGATTGGCTTCGGCCGAAGATGAGCACGCGAGGCTTCTTGTCGCGGCAGTGATTCTTCAGCCCAGCTGCGGCGTGGCATTGCTTTGGCAGGGTCGTGCAGGCGAGGCGCAGCGCTTGTCTACCCGAGCTATGCCGTGGCAGCCGATCGGGTTCGGTTCTTCGTCGTGGCAGCAGATCAGCGAAGGCGTTTTGCGGCGGGAGGAACACGCGAGGGTGTTCGTCTCTCTGGGTCGCAGCAGTCTGGGCAGCGCAGTGTCGGGTTGGCGACGTGGACGCGAGCTGGAGGACCGAAGTTGCGGCGCGTGAGAAAGGTAAGAGCGAAGGAATCGCTGGCCTGCTGGTTTGCCTGCGCACGACAGAAGAAAGGGGGAAAGAAAGCAAGGGAGGAAGATGCACTGTAGACAGTGGCTGACTTGTGGGACCACATGACTGGTGAGGTGTCGGCAGAGGTACTGTTTGAGCCAGTTAATGGATAAGTTCTGCCAAAACTTGGTTTACTCATTTGATTCTATGACAAGCTGTTTTCAAGTTTTTATGAAACTTTTTATTAGCATTGGTAAGGTAATGACAAGTCTCTAGTAAAATTTTCAGCTGAAGATTATGGATATAAAATTTAATAAAATTTCTGACAATGCCACTTTCTAGATTTGTAATTATTCTATTTTATATTTAATTAATGATAAAAATGACATTATTATTTTATGAAAATTTTATCAAAGATCTTAATTAGAATTATTAACCTTCTGTAAAATTTTCATGATTTTATATTGTATATTTAATTTCTAAAAATTCTGACATCATCATTTTCAATCTTTTTAATTTTCTGTTTTTAAATTTCTAAAATTCACTAATGTAAGTTTTAATTTTTGATATTTTTAACAGAGATATATAAGGTTTTCAGGATTTCAGGGTAAAAATCTCATGATTAGGCTTTTAATATTGCTATTCATAATTTTCTTAAAATTTAGAATGCATGAAAATCAGGAAACGACATTGTTTTAAATTAAAATTTTGATTCATATTGAAATTTGTATTTTATTCCATTTTCAAATTTCAAAAATTTTATTTTTCCTATTTTTGAATTTTTCGGGATGTTACAAAAACTACGTTCAAACTATCCCGCATAGGCCTATGTGGACTAAACCAATCGCTAGTAAATCATGGATGAAGCTACTACCGAATCAGTACAACAATGAATGAATTACTACCAAAATAGCAACGTGTCCATCCGACTAAAAAAATACATTTTTCTAGTTTGTACATGAATCTCTTTTTTTTAGTCATATCTTTTTATTGGTAGTTTAGATTTGCAAATGGTTTCCACCAGTAGTTTACTGACGATGAGATGAATAAAATGATATAAGTATCGTTATTAAACAGTAATTTTATTGATTGGTGAAAGAAATACTATATATACAATTTGAAATTACTACATCTGTAGCATATTCTGTACAGATCAGTTATTCAGTAGTAAAGTCCATGAAAACTATATGTACATATTCTAAAAAATTCTCAAAAAATTCTCATAGGTACGGAATGTGAGTTTCTATAGCTCTGTAAAATTTGAATACCAAACTCAGTTGCATTTGAAAGATATGAAAATAACAAATTTACTATTAATCACTGATTAGTGCTTGTCAATTTCATATATGTTTCATATTCAAATTTTACAGGGTTATAGAAACTCACGTCTCCTACCTATGGTAATTTTTTTAGAATTTTTTAGAACATATACATATATTTTAATTGGATTTGAACTACCAAATAACTAAAAACCTATATGTAAATATTCTGAAAAATTCTCAAAACATCACCATATGTAGAAGATGTTAGGTTCTACAGTCCTGCAAAATTTTAATACCAAACTCAATGGCATTTGAAAGATATTAAATTGACAAGTGCTAATCAATAATGAATAGTAAATTTGTCATTTTCATATATTTCAAAATGACTGAGTTTGGTATTTAAATTTTACAGAGGTGTATAAAGTCACATTTCCTACCTATGATAATTTTTTTAAATTTTTTTAAAACTTGTACATTTAGTTTTTATGGACTTTACTGTCAAATAACTGATTTGTATAGTAAAATACAATAATATGCTATTCAGTTAAAAAAATGGATCAATAAACAATAGCAAAACATAAGACATTGTTTCAGTAAACGGGAGTAAAAATATAGCATATGGTGTCGTCATTTCACATAAAGCAATAATGAAGTCAAACCACTAAAAAAATGTATTTTGTAGTTTGTATATGTATCTGTTTGTTCTTTATTTTAGCCATAATTTTTTATTCATAGCTCCGATTCACGAACGGTTTTCATCAGTAGATTAATTACAACAAGACGAACAAAATGATATAAGTCTAGCTAATAACCAGTAAATTGATGTTCATTTACCAGTAAAATCTAATTTATACGAAGTTTATTACCAAACTTATATTGTGTTATTTCTCTCGTCGTCAGTAATCTATCAATGAAATTCGTTCATGAATCGAAGTTGCGAATAAAAAGTTATAGCTAAACAAAGAAAAAATAGAATTATGTACAAACTAGAGAACACATTTACTAGTTGGTTGGCTATGGTTCCAATATAGTAATAGCTTTATTAGTTCTTTATAGTAAAATGGAGTGAACATGGTAGTAAAAGTTAGTATATAAAACAGTAAAAGGCATATTACTAACGTTTACTAATGCAATGTGTTATGTTTTACTATCGTTCTTTAACTGAACTGCATATTACTATATTTTACTGTAGAAATAAGTTATTCGGCAGTAAAGTCCATGAAATCTATATGTACAAGTTTTGAAAAATTCTTAAAAAATTACTATAGGTAGGGAATGTGAGTTTCTACATCTCTGTAAAATTTGAATACCAAACTTAATCACATTAGAAAGATATTAAATGACAAATTTACTATTCATCACTGATTTGCGTTTTTCAATTTTATATCTTCCAAATGTCACTGAGTTTTGTATTCAAATGTTATTTGATAGTACAAATCCAAGAAAAATATACGTATAAGTTCTAAAAAATTCTCAAACAAATATCATACGTAGGGGATATGAGATTCTATAGCCCTGTAAAATTTGAATATCAAATTTAGTCGCATTTGAAAGATTTGAAAAATGATAAATCTACTAGTTTGGTATTCAAATTTTACAAGACCGTAGAAACTCATATTCCCTACCTATGGTAATTTTTTGAAAATTTTTCAGAACTTATACATATAGTTTAGATAGACTTTACCGCCGAATAACTGATCTGTGCAGAATATGCTACCGATATAGTAATTTCATGTTGTACATATAGTAATTTCCTATTGTACATGTAGTAATTTCTGTTGATAGTTAGTAAAATTACTATTTAATAGCGAAATTTATATCATTTTATTCCTCTCGTCGTTAATAAGCTACTGGTGAAAACCATTTGCAAATCCAAGCTACCAATAAAAAGATTTGGCTAAAACAAAAGGAAAACATATTCATGTACAAACTACAAAATGTATTAACTAGTCAGTTTGACAGCGCAAGTAATAAATTGTCCATGCACCCATACGCAAGTAATAAATATGGGTATTTAGTTTGGTCGAATTATGAATCGCCAAACAGATAGAATATATTATTCTACACGAGTGGAGAGCAAGACTCTACACACACACATATATATACGACATCAAAATAGGGACACCATAGAGCCTAAGCACTATGATTTCAAATACACGAATTCAAGGTAGATTCACGTATATTTTTCAAAATTTTCAGTTTTAAGGTATATATCCATCTATAATAATTCAAATGAAACACATACCTTGGAAAAAATATACTCAAATTCAAAGATTTGAACGAATTTAGATCACATGCTTTGTTGATTTATATATAAAATCAACACATACCTACAATCAAACTATCACCAAAAAAGAAAACTCTAATTTGAACTAGTTAGTAAATTGGTTAAACTCAACATCCTAAAAATTTCAAAAATTTTCATATGAAAATACATAAGAAGAGTACCCATTTTAGATCATGGTACCCAGGTTAGGTACCATGGTGTCCTAGGTAATTATACTATATATATATATATAGGAAAAATATCTTTTGCTCTCGGTGTAGTTACTCCCACCTCTGAAATACTACCTAAACGAATTTGAAATACTTTTTATCACTTTGGGTATACTCATACACTAATTATAAGATACTCCAATATGAGCCACATGAAAAATTGCAAGAGAGTCTATGATTTTTAGCGTATTTTGCAAATACCTTCATATACACACATAAAAAGGAGTATGTCCAAAAAATATACATACCACATCTGAAAAAATGTACATACCACCTAGATGATCTTATATACTCGTATACTACGCGTACATACCCTCCGTCATACGAGATACCCCATACGTTGTGAGATACGGCATCGGGAGTAATTACTCCCGGGAGTAGAAAAGAGGCTTCTGATTATATTTATATATATATATATATAAGAAATGATTCCATACTCCTGGTGTACGTACTCCTACCTCCAGTATACCGTTTAAATGATGTTGTTATACCTCTTTACCCTTTTGAGTATACTCTAATACTTACTATAAGATACTCCAAATTGAGTTCCACGAAAAATTTCATCAAAGTCCACTCTTTATAGCATAATTTGTTTATATATTCCTTTTTACACATGGGAAAGGGTATGTAGCAAAAAAATAAAATAAAATAGAGGGCTCTGATGAAATTTTTTAGTCATGTCGCATTGGAGTATCTTAGAATTATTATTGAAGTGTACCAAAAGTGATAAAAAAGTATAAAGTATTTATTTAAGTGGTATATTAGAGGTGGGAGTATGTACTCCCGGAACTACGGAAAAGGCTTATATATATATATATATATATCCTGTAGTAGACAGTTTCCATAATCCAAGAATGTGAACTGAACATTGGCATCATGATAAGCGATAACATTAGTGACGGTCAGTCGTCAGCTTGTTCACCTGCAGGGTATCAGTAAGACACTACTGGCAGAATTGAACAGGTACATCATACCACCACATACCATCAACATTGCACTCTATTACAACTTAGTGGTTGGACTACAATGATCCTCCTCGAGCTTCGCAATCACACTATGGAGTTCAGAACAAAGTCTAGAAACCTCAGGATTGGCCCAGTGAACTCTGGCACTCTCCATTAGCACCCTACATGGATGGTCAATGGGAGGTAAATCCCTTGGCACCAGAGGAACAAGAAATGGATGCTGCAGCAATTGAGGTATTCTCCATCGTTCATTTCGGTCCCAGGCAAGGCACCTTTGCATTAAATCAATAAGCCAAGGGTTGTCTACTGGTTCATAATTGATCTTGTGGTTCTTATCAGTGACAACTTTGAATTTGGCCCAGAAAGTCTTGTAATCTGCAAACGGTGTCTTACCATACACCATCTGATAAAGAATACAACCAAGAGACCAAATATCAGATGGGCGTCCGCACTTGATAATGTTGCCACCTGAATCTTGCTCATTGCACATAAATGCTTCTGGTGACATGTAGTTAAGTGTTCCTACCTGCTTGTTACAGCAAGAAATCACAAATTAGAACGACAGACAAAATATCTTTATACAAGTGCGCATTGAGATTGTTATTAATACACAGGCGAATGCAACAAGAGAGAAACCGCAACTGTGTGTGAACCCCACTTTTTTTGGGGGGGTTGGGGGGGGGGGGGGGGGGGTGCGGCAGGTTGCATCTCATGGTACCTGAGCATCACGTTGAATGTTTGTTGTATCATTCATTATAGCTTTGGCAATGCCAAAATCAATTAGTTTCAGTGAACCCTTCACAAGCAAAAAATTGGCAGGCTTCAAATCGGAGTGCACTATCCGTTCCCCATGTATTGTATTGACAGCTTCAAGCATTTGCTAAAGCACAAACAAAAACAAAAGAAAACTGAGAAGGCATAGGAATATACAAAATTCAGAACAAAAAATATCAGGTTTGTATTTTAACATAAGCATAATGCGGGTAATACCTTAATACTTCTGCAACAAACTAACAATAATGCATAAATACAAGTATAACTAAAGTGAAGTTTGCACATCACGATATTATGCAATCTATCATAGTTGACCTCGTTACTTCCTACTCTTATCATATAAGAATGAAACCATATTGCACAAAGGTGTTCTAGTGCCTCCCTTTATTTCAATGAATTTGCTCAGTACACAGCACAAGCATGGCAAATCAACACAAATTACCGTGTAAGTGTTGCGTTATGCAGAATAGGTCAAAATGAGCCAGGTAAAGTTATAGCAATTCAATACTTATCAGTTCACTCATGACACCATGTTTCAAAAAACTAATGACAACTCAAAAAGTGGCAATGCTATTAAGAACAGTATTATAAGATAAGTTCGCTGAGTCAATTGAAGCACATATTTTATATAAAGATTTGAATATGGGAAAAAATTACAACAGAGAAGATTATTCACCTTCATTCTAGTTATACTTAGAATTAACTGTCCTATATGCAAGTCTTTCGTATTACCCTAAATTGGATAAAATAAAGGTTACCATCCAAATAAAGGTTACCTGCCAATAAAAGCGTAGCCAGTTTTCATCTATCTTCGTGTTTTTGTTGTTCCTCTCCTTCCATTTCTGAGAAACCATATGTGCTAAATCAATTTCTCCATATTCAAGGACCATGTAAATGTAGTGGTCATCCTTAATTCTTCCATCCCGAGGTGACATAGAACCTTCTTTAAGTAAACTTTTATCAGTGACCTGGTAAATGCAAAAGCCATAGGAGATTAGACAATATTTTTTCTAGACGGTGAAATTATAATCTGCATAGGGCCACAGATAAATACTATTATTCAACAATAAGATGGCTGACATATTTTTAATATAATCCATAGTTGTTTATAACTGGGTTTCATACAGCAAGGTGGGCTTAAATCTCAATCATCACAGACAACGATGGTTACTGATAACAAAAAAAATGCTAAGTTTCTGCAAACTGTGATTTTTGCTGATAATGGAAACTGTAACAAAAATTTTGTATGAAAAAAGTAACACCAGTTGGTTTAAAAGTTCTGAAAGATGTCGAGCACTTGAAATTTTGCAGGACATGATAACGTTAAGTGTGCATCAGAAGTTACTGGTTGCACACTGACTGCAAAACATTTATAGAAACGATGATGTGAAAGACATATGATAGAGATGCCAGCTAGACCCTATGGATGTGTGTGCATGGTCTAGCAAAGTGCAAATGGTACCAGAAAACAGTAATAGAGGAAGTATTTGCATGTACATCTGGAATAGTGTCAATTTTGTGATATGCGTGGTTAAGAAATAAGCCAGGAGCCCAGGAAATATTAACGATACAAGTTTAATTTTGTATGAGCTTCTAATACTATACCATTGAAAAAAAAGCCCCAGTATTTAAGGAGGTATATGGTCCTTGTGAAATATAGACCCTTGATGCCTTGCATTCAGCATTGTATGTTATGGAAAACTAACTAAACTAAAAAAAGGCTACATTATTATCAAATGATTGAATGGAGGCAGGAAAGGTGAATATAAGCAATTTTTATGCTGAGAACAAGATAATGCTTTCATTGTTCAGGTGATGAAGCAATAATCTCTTTTTGTTTGGAACACCAGAAAAGGAGAAATCAATAGAAGTATTCTGTACATGTAGTATCAAGTTTCATCTTCTGCTGACAAATACCAGAATAACCAGAGACGCGGATAGTAACTGGTACCTCATAATCAATTAGCTGTATGATATTGCTCTTTCCCTTCAACTTATTTAGGTATTCAATTTCTTGGCAAAAGCCATATGCAGTAGGGTAGTCACGGCCTCTAAGCTTGATCTTTTTCATGGCATATATCGTACACTCCGCTGATATAACTTTGTGAACTTCACTGCTGCCCCCAGAGCCTATTTTACCAAGTTTCTGATAAAGTTTCCCATTCACCTTAAAGAATACATCAGGATCATAATTCTTTTGCGACGCTCCTTCTCACCCTTGTTTGGTCGGGAAGCAACATCACCCCTGGTAGACGTAGACTGGTCATTTGCAGATAATCCTTGGGATGGCAAACAACCTCCGTTGCCAAAAACAGCTTTGTCCGTGGCACCATTAACCAGATTAGGAACCTGCTGATTATTGGAGTTCCAATCACCAACACTCATTGCAGCTCCACGCTGTTTCGGAGGGCCATGACCTGGTGCACCTGCAGATGATTCTACAGCACATTCTGGCATCTGCATTGGCGAAGAGTATTGGCTGATCTGAGGAGCCCGCGTGCTTTGAACAGTTGGCCCTGAATGTAGTGATACAACAGTAACTGATGAACCAATGGCAGAGCAACGGGTCACTGGCTCTCCAAGATTCTGATTACAAGCCTCTTCAATTCCTCTCCGAGACAAATTAGCTGCATCATACTTGATATCCATCTCAACTGCCGCATCAGCAATCTCAGGCTCCTGATGGTTTTTTCCTTGATCATGTGCTACTTGAGCCGCAGGAAAATTATCTCCTGCTGTCAATGAAACAGAATGCAGATAAGACAACATACTGTTCATTCTACTATCAGCAGTGACTCCTACATTATCACCTGCAATGTAAACTGATAACTAAATACAGACACGATTTTGCATTGAATTTGTAGTAGCGAGGGGGGAAAGGAATCTTACTCTGAGAAGTTAACTGTGCATCACCAACAGAATAAAACTGGTCTTTCTGGAAATTTCCCCCCACCAATGCATGTAGAGGTGTCATCTGGGATGAAGAAACATCCAATGACGACTTCTTCCTATCCACTTGCGGATCCATCTCACTCTTCTGCTGGTAGTTCTGACCGACATTCTGATCATGGGTATCTGTGCTGGTTCCCAACATCGAAGGTGTAGTCAACAATGAATCATCTTGACTTGATGCCAGTACTCCAACGGCAGTGTCGACTTTCTTTTGATCAGGCGCCACAGTTTTCAACCTGGAGGCCCCCAGCACGCCTCTCTGCTGCTTCATAACCTTCTCTTGAGAATCCTGCACAATGGACGGGCTGGCACCAGCTTTCTTCGGCCCCTCACCTCGGGGTACGAGGACACGGGTTGCTCGTGGGAGGTTGGACTGCATTGAACCTGAGACAAGTTCAATTCAAAGCAAGTCAACACCACGTTTCAGACAAATCCATTCGTATACAAATACATACTCCAAACAACATCACACTTAATTTCTAAAATCTCAAAACGTGTGGAAACTCTAGTAGCTAATTGTCAGTTCCCCTTTCCCAAGTCCTAACACTAATGCGTTTTTAACTTAGTTAGATTTGCACAGGAAAAGCGTCAACATAAACTAAAAACCCTAGATGGAAGCAACCCCGAAGGGGGGCTCGGTTCGACTCACCGAGAGGCCTCTGCCGCTTGAAGGCGGCATGAACCTGGCGCAGGAAGTCGTCTGGAGGGGAGAGCGTGAGTGAGGAGGAGGAGCCCGAGGACGAGGTCAGGTTGGCGGCCGCGTCTCCGGCGGCGGGAATCGGGAGGCTCTTGCCGGTGGCGGCTGCGGCGGGGGGGCGAAGGAAGTTATCCCTCCTCTCCATCGGCGGCGGCGGGAGAGGCCTTGGGGCTCACCGGCATCTCGCCGGAGGGGCGGATCCGGGGCGCTAGCGTTCCGGAACGGGCGGGCCTGCGGCGGCGGTGGGTGAAACTCAAAAGCGACCTGGGGATGACAACGCTCTCGCCGTGGGGAGCAGCGCGGATGCGACGTGGGAGGCAGCCATGGGACGGGAGCTGAAGCGAATCGAAGCGAGTGGGTGGGGGGGAGGAGGAGGGTATGGGGGAGTTGGGGACAAACCCCCCAAAATTTGAATGCAAGCGAAGCAGGAAAACCGAGGCGGAGTGGTGGCGACGGCCGACGGGTCGATTTTTTTTGTCCGAAGTGGGAAATGCTAAGTTAGCCGGACCCGAGTTTATACGGTCTGGCCAAAAGCCCATTTACGTTCATGGACCGGGCGTAGAATTTAAGGCCAGGCGGCTTGTCTTGCTGCACGGTCCACTCCACCTGCTCGCTCGGGTCGGCCTAGCTGTGAATGGTGCCGTTTCTGTCTCGAAGGCTCGAAGCTTCTGGTGCGAGCACCGGGGCCGCGGAAGGATGGCGTCGTGGGCGGAGCAGCTGCAGCACGAGCTCTCCGGTCGCGGCCTCGCCGTCGCCTCCATCCCCAGCAAGGGCCGCAGCCTAGTCGCCACCCAAAGCTTCTTTCCCGGTAACCCCACCCTCCCTCTCCTCGAACCACCGCTGTTCGCAGTCCATGCGGGCCAAGCCGGGCGCCTGCCCACGAGCCGCTCGACGAAATGCCCAAATGGCACCTGTGAACGTTGCTGCGATGATTCTCGACCTTGGGCTGATATTAGCGCGATGGATTTGCAGTGCTGGTGTATGTTTAAGCTCTTTTGCTCTGCTTTCCGCGGTGGTGATGGAATCCTGCCATGTTTTTTACAGGGGAAGTCATTGTTTGCCAAGAACCTTATGCTTCTACACCTAACAAGATTTCAGTTGCGTCGAGCTGTGACCGTTGTTTCGCCTCTGGCAACCTGAGGAAATGCTCGGTTTGTCGAGTAGCTTGGTACTGCGGGAGCGCGTGCCAGGTGCTGACTCTGCCCTTCGGTTGTTGCTACGATTGATGTGCGACACGTATTTCTGCGGCGATGCGTGAACGTTTTTTTTTTACTGATTGTTATGCTTTCAGATGTGTAACTTCTTTCTGTGACATCTTGTTATGCAGAAAGAAGAATGGAAACTGCATCAACTTGAGTGTCAAGCAATTGCGAGGCTTACGGAGGATAGAAAAAAGATGCTTACTCCCACGATTCGTTTGATGGTGCGACTTATACTAAGAAGAAAACTGCAAAACGAGAAGGTATTGGATGGTTTGGTTTATTTCTGCCAAGATCGCTGTGCATCATGCGAATGACACCTTTGTGTTTTTCGCACATTGGATTTGGCTGTATTTTGTTAACTTGATACTGCTTGTATTGCCAGGCCATTCCATCTTCAGGAACAGATAACTACAATCTAGTGGATGCATTGGAGTCCCGTATCCTATCCTCTAGATACTTTTGATTCATGATGAATACACAGATTCTGATTTGAGAATGTTGGATTGACTTCATACAAATAGACATCTCTGAGGTTGATGAGAATCAACTGGTGCTCTATGCTCAGATGGCCAATCTCGTGCAGCTGATTCTTCCTTCTTTTGAGCTTGATCTTAAGGAAATCACACATACCTTTTCTAAGGTAATTCCCAGAATAATGCTCTGTCCTCAATATCGGAATATTATTTAGTATTTGCAGACTTGCGTACCATAACAAAAAATCTAACTACTATAAAAGACAAAGATTCAAATTGATCTTGGGACAGATTATCTAGATAAACACAGCTGGTTTCAGGTGTTATTGTTGAGTGCATAGTTACCAGATTCACTCTAAACCCCAACGAATCGCAAACCGGATTCGTCGAACCGAACTGGTTTAGGGTACGAGGTTTGTGTTTATAGTGGAAATTGGAAGAAAAAGTGGCGAGCTGCGAATCCGAATCCCATACTTGGATGAACCATGTTTCTGATAACTATGGTTGAGTATACACTGCCCTTATGTAACCTACAAGCTGTTGGTGACCTATTTGGATGCGGTGGGTTTGGTCCTATACTCCTAACCCTTTTGGAAAACATGTCTTAGAATTAAAACTCAAGCCACTAAGGGCACCATATGGTCTTGTTTGAGTTGAGTAGAATCAGGTCTGGAACCTTCCATGTATAGATAAACCAATAGGCTATGGAAAAAAAGGACATATCACATAAGTTCGGTTTATACTTATTCTCCTGTATTATGTATTTTGTTGTCTTCATCTCCCTTAAGCAGTGGTTAGCACCATTCTAACAAAGTGTTTGCTTTAATAGAAAAACACTAAATTGAAGTGTTTATCATCCTAGACCATGGTCGTGTTTTGCACTACTGGTCCCTTTTACGAACAAGTTCACAACACTTATGATACATAAACTTCTACATGCTGCTAACTTATGTATCCAGGTCCTTTTTAATTAAGTGACAGCCGTTAATGTGATTCACTGACAGGACAAAACTATTCCTACTTTTCCCAGCTTTCTCTGTACATGTCATATTTTTGTAATTATAAAACCATGTAACATTTCAAATGCTGTGTATGATCCTTTGGTATATCTGTAAGGATCAATGTGCAAGTACAAAGAAATTTATTTATGAATTAAGCATGAATGATTGATTGTCTGCCAAATATATGCAGTTTGCCTGCAATGCTCATACCATATGTGATCCTGAACTGAGGCCCCTTGGGACTGGACTATACCCTGTTATATCTATTATTAACCACAGGTGGTATACTGAGCTTTCTGTTCACTTGTTTAGCATATCTTCCTCAGGTTTGATCATTTGAGAAATCATTATTTTTGTATTTACCCTTTTCTGGTATATTTAGTTGTGTACCAAATGCAGTTTTGCTATTTGAAGGTCGGACTGCATATGTTCGCGCATTGCAACCCATAAGTAAAACTACTGAAGTAAGGAGTCTATTTTTGCCTTCCGTCCTTATCATACATTCCTTAACTTGCATGCTGTGCTTTTGTCTCCTTTTGGAGAATGTCAGTTGAGTATCTTTTTTCAGGTATCAATAAGTTACATTGAAACTGCGGCAACCACTATGAAGAGACAGAATGATCTCAAGCAGTACTTCTTCACCTGCACATGTCCCTGCTGTGTAAAGGTTTTCCATTTTAGCTGACCACCATTTTAATCTCTCCCATAGGAAATTGACGCAACCGATATTCAAATGCTCACTTGCTATAATATTTTCATCAATGTTACAGGATTCTGAGGAAGATGCTCTACTTGAGGGATACAGATGCAAGGACCAGAAGTGCGATGGCTTTCTGCTGCCTGACTCAGGTTGGTTACCAACGATAAGGGAAATACTAACTGAAGAGATGGCACAAAAAAAGAGAGGGTGAATTAAACATGCACCTCTGTAAATAAAACTGTAAAACTTCACTGATCTTACACTTTATCTATATTCAACATCTGTAGGAGGGATGGCTTATACATGCCAGAAATGTAGCATTTCTAGAGATGGGGAAGAGGTAAAAAATATGACAAGCAAAATCATACTATTATCTGATAAAGCTTCTTCATTTATTTCGTCTGGAAGTATCCTTTTTACTATGAAATGTCTCTCTGAAACAAATATACCTTATAATTGATCACATAATCATCCTGTGTAAGTTTGCGAAATTTGTATCCAACAAATTGTGCTACCTTAATGAGGGTGATAGATAATAGTGAAGCAGGTTATACGTACAAGATCATTGAGCAACTACATTGGAAGCTTTACCATCCTTTCTCCATCACTTTGCTGCACACACGTGAAACACTCTTGAAGGTATATTCTATCTTGTGTAGTAATAAATACCTGTTAGGGATGCACAGCACACTGACCAGTATGACTAACCTCCTCCACCACCACCACTCACCCATTTGACTTCGCTAGATCTGCTATCTTGTTAATGCCTATCATTGGTGCACAGATATATATGGAGTTAAAAGATTGGCGGACTGCATTGATGTATTGCAGATTGACAATTCCAGTTTATGAAAGTAAGGCAGTCTTAATCTTTTTGTATTTGAATGAGGACATCTTACTTTATAGATTAATCTTTGCTTTTTACACATCATATCTGTAAGCTAAGAGGTTTGAATTCCACCAAATCAGAATCTGATGTCTGAGGTTAATTTCAGGAACTGTGCTGCATGTTTGTAAGAAATCAAATATGATAATGTCTCTTATGTGGGTGTTGTAGGTGTGAAACCGAAACACAAGTGGGGGGTGGACGTTGGCCGTCTGACGGGCCATCGTCCATGAGAATAAAAATGGTACGGGGATTTATACAGGTTCGGGGGTTCGAGAAGACCACCCTACTCCTATCGGAGAGCCAACGGTGGATTGCCTCCAGGGAGCAGGTCCCGAGGGCTTACCAGTTGGAATGTGCTTTTTAGCAAGTCCCAAATAAGGTTACATATGGGTATTTAAAGGCTGTTAGGCCTATACAAAAGACTAAATTACCCCTTATACAAAGAACTAAGCTATATGTACATCTGAGGGGTGCAATCGTTATTTGTGTAGATGTCAGTAGTCCTTGATCTGTGCGTTCTTTATTTAGGCGCCGGTTGTACTATACTATGAGATTGGCTAACGGGTGGTCCTAGGGACGAAGCCATATTCTTATGTCAGTGGGCCCCACCTATCATGTGGGGCCCACTAGGTAGGGATGCCGAATTGAATGGCCTTCGTCCTCAATTGTAGTTCCCCTTACGCATTCAAGGGTCACAAGAGGTGTAAGGTCTTTGTGATGGCCTCTTGTACTTGAGTAATGCCAAAGAAGTAGCCCTTGAGGGAAAGGGTGCTGCCCGTGCCATAAACTCTTGAGTACCAGTAGCAAGTGATGTGGACTCGCCGTCGTTGGGCTCTTGTCATGTCCATAGGATGGGTGTTAAGTCATTCCTCCAACAGTGGGAAAGTGCTTTCGTGTTGTTATACCCAGTTCCTGTTTGATCATGTTTTTAGTGCAATCCTTTTGGCCTTAAAAGCTAGATAGGATACAATTTTTGGGCTTAACTGTTATAATGAAAATGTAAAATACAGCGAACTTGGGATGACTTGGAAAGTTCCACCAAATAGGAATCTATCTGCTTTTGTCTCATTGCTTCTATCCATTGATATTTTAAAACAACACATGTTGATGGCATTTGCTAAAGAAATAGGCCAACACATATGATTTTGCACTATATTGGGTTTGATTCATCATGGTAGGAGAGTCCCAGAGTGCAACATTGTTTTAGTTTCGAGATGAACAGGTATATATACAGTGGGCTTTCCTAATGTTTTCCCCTCAAAAGATGAAAAAGGCAAGTAGACTAGTGAGTAGCGGCTAAACAACTAGTGAAAGAAAAAAGTGAGAACCCACGTGTCATTAAATGTCATTTGCTCTTCCATATGTTATCGTACAGTTTATGGGACTTCCAATAAAACTCGATGTTTCACTAATGTTGTTGCACTACCACCAGGAGTCTACCCACCTTTTCATCCAATGATTGGATTACAATTCTATACTTGCGGAAAGCTTGAATGGTATGCAATACTTTTACCTATTCACCTATTTTCCTTGTAAATGTGTTGTCTACCATATGTAAGCCTTGGCTATTAATTCCTTGCACTTTGCTAAAACATAACGATGTTAAAGTTGACGCTGGTAGGATAGGATATGCCTTTTCAAAAATTATAGCTAAGTGTCAACATTAACTTTTTTGTAAGTTGTGATCATCTAACAAGTAGTACCACTTTGTCCAATGTTTCACACTAGGTCCACTTTTTTCAACTTTCCTAAGTAAATCCTGCGTCGTACCATTAAACAGTCCTGACTAAAAAGCTCTTTCATGTTCCCATTGTAGGTTGCTGGAGTGCACAGAGGATGCTCTGAAATCGTTAACTAGGGCAGCAGATATACTTCGGATAACACATGGCACAAAATCCCAGTTCATGAAGGAGCTTTTTGCAAAGCTAGAGGAATCAAGGGCTGAAGCTTCATTTAGGCTCTCTTCTATAGACGAGCAACAAAATGATGAGCAGTTTTCATGAGAAAGATGCGGCACACCGTAACGGCAAATAGGGAATACCAATGTTGAGACAATGTTCAAACATAGTATAGCACCCTGACCCCTGTAGACAATGTCTAAATATAGAATAGCATTGCCACGATAACATTGAGATCTACATTTTCGTAAGGGGTGGCCATGGGGACAAGAATGGTAAATTGATCATATATCCATGTTTGGATGTTCTCTACAAAGCAGTGGCAGACTAAGCAACGAGTTAAGGGGGGCTAAGGCACACCCTACCCCCGACAAAATGATGGGTACCCCCTAAGCACCCCCTACCCACCGTGGGGCGTCACCGTGCCATGGAAGCTTCAAGCCAGTCAAAGAGTATGCCATTGTTTGTTGTAACATGGTTAAAATGTTGATTTTAATGAATTATGTAGTAAAGTTCGTTCTGTGATTTCTTTGGGTGCCAAGCCTTCCTTTCCTGAGGCTTGCTTGACTTCTCGTTGTTGTGTTAACTCAAAATATCACATAGAGATCGCCTCCTTTTTATGAGAAGAATGATAGTCGGAAACTCGAAATCATATTTTGGTGTATTAGAATGGAGACCTGGTTTTCGTGTCCGTTATTGAACTACTAGATTACGCCTACTGGGATTGGATGGAAGCCTCTCTTTTTTTATTTTTTTTCTTTGTTTGTCTTCTTGGCAATTTAAGTCCAAGAGTTAGAATCCAGATGCATCTACTGAACTTGTTTGAGTGAAGTAGAATTGGACCAAATGCATTTACCAATCTATTGTCTATGCATTCAGTTCTGTCAATTTAAATGTACTATGTCCTGTACGAACTATGCTCAAATTTTAATATTTACATGTCTTACATTACCTCAGGACGGAAAAAAGAGAATATTTCGGACAGTTGACACTTAATCCTCGTAGAGGTACACAACTACACATTAGCATTCAGCAATTATTACAGCGGAACTCTGTATGTTGGGTCGACCATCTTCAGTATGAACAAGTTCCCCTTATCGCCTCTTGAAACTCTGCAAACCAGCAAGAAGATTTTGCAACATTAGTAATGTTATCCCTGATTACTGCATTAGCGAGTAGTAACCACGTCATCAATTGTACAAACACCAGGAGGACCACTATTTCATCAAACTGTTCTATTTTGAGCACTGTAGGGGCAAAAATTACATGCACAGATTAAATGTATCCATGCACATCCTGATGCCTAGTTTAAGGGTATGGAATATTTTCAAATGCTAAAGCATTCATGAACCAAGTATGTCATACTTCAATTTGTAGGATAAAGAATTTCTTGTTTTTTAGGGAACGGTAGTTCGATGAGAAGACAATCCAAAATCATAATGAAGGACAATAGAGGGGGAAATGAACCGATTTTAGTGGGTAGTAGTGGCCTAGTGGGTACATAAACAGCCATTCGGAGGGGAGATGAGCTGACCTGAACTCTTCGTCAAGATATGTGATTTCTAGTTCACCTTTTCCACTTCCGGGTGATTTGATCCGGATCTAATCACAAAACAAAATTTATATTTAGTTATTTATGAAGCATATTGGAGCCTAAAGATTGACTACGAAGTATAAATTATCTAGTGCAAAATGCAAACTGTTGACCAAGGGATAAAAATGTCTCACCAAACTAAATATTTTGAAGTAATCAAATCTAACTGCCACTCTTCTAGTATTGAGAGGACTCAAGTTGGCAGTAACCTGCAGAAGCAAATTTTAGTATATCACCAGGCTCCAGAGAAGAGAAGCAATAATTCTAGGAACTAGCAAGATAAAAAAAAAAATCAAAATTATCAACAACATCATGTATGCTATTCAGAATACGTTTCCAGATAAACAAATTTGTAGTGAGATAACATTACATTTAATGTGCCAACTATTCGAGGATAAAATGCAACACAATTGCAGCCGAATTATGTAGTTGTGCACTAAATCAAGAAGTCGACAAATAAGAAGGTTGCAAGCAGGAAATGAACACCTTGCTCTACAATCAAGTAAGACTTCAACGGTATAATCAATGTTTCAGCCGACACATTCCTTTGTCTAGAAGAGCAAATGGACACCCTACTAGCTGCTTATCCATAAGACTAAAGAAACAAAGCTAGCATGCCAAATAAAAGCAACAAAGCATGTAATTCCTAAGTGAGAATTCTTTGCTTCATAACAAAGAACCCAAATCAAACAGCTTTTATGCGTGGACGTAATATCCTAGAGGGAGTCGTCATACTGCATGAAACCTTGCATGAGTTAAATCGGAAAAAACTTAGTAGAGTCATCTTTAAGATTGATTTCGAGAAAGCTTATGATAAAGTTAAATGGTCCTTCTTGTTACAAACCTTACGAATGAAGGGTTTCTCACCCAAGTGGATTTCTTGGGTTCAGTCATTCATTTCGGGAGGTAGTGTGGCGGTAAATGTTAATGGGGAAATTGGCAATTATTTCCAAACAAGGAAGGGACTCCGTCAGGGGGATCCTTTGTCACCTCTCTTGTTTAATATTGTCGCGGATATGTTGACAATTTTAATTAAAAGGGCTAAGGATCAGGGACAAGTGGGAGGGGTGGTACCTCACTTGATTGATGACGGTCTGTCTATTCTACAATATGCAGATGATACAATACTCTTTATGGAACATGACCTGGAAAAAGCACGTAACATGAAGTTATTGTTGTGTGCTTTTGAGCAAATTTCAGGGCTAAGAATTAATTTCCATAAAAGCGAGTTATTCTGCTTTGGTGATGCTCAGAACTCTTTAGAACAATACATAGAGTTGTTTGGTTGTAAACATGGCAATCTACCTTTGAAGTACTTAGGTATTCCAATCCATTATAGAAAACTACGAAAATCAGAATGGAATATGGTAGAAAAACGCTTTGAAAAGAGACTCAGTAGTTGGAAGGGAAAACATATGTCGGTGGGAGGTAGGCTGACATTGATTAATTCAGTGTTAAGCAGCCTGCCTATGTACATGATGTCCTTTTTTGCGATTCCTAGAGGTGTGCTTAAAAAACTAGAATATTTTCGTTCTCGTTTTTATTGGCAAGGGGATGAGCATAAGAGGAAATACCGACTTGCTAGATGGAACATATTATGTCAACCGAAAGATCAAGGCGGTTTGGGGATTCATGATTTGAACCTTAAGAATATCGCCCTTCTTAGCAAATGGTTGTTTAAACTGTTAACATCAGAGGGTACTTGGCAACAATTACTTAGGAACAAATATTTAGGTACTCGGCCTTTAGGGCAAGCTGAGTGGAAACCAGGAGATTCACATTTCTGGTCCAATTTAATGAAGGTAAAGCAAAGCTTCCTTTGTTTTGGTACCTTCAAAATTAATAATGGATCGCAGGTGAGGTTCTGGGAGGATGTATGGCTCGGTAGTACCACACTTAAAGATCAATACCCTGGATTATATAGCATTGTTAGAAGGAAGTTTACAACTATTGCTGAAGTTTTATCAACAATACAACCAAACATTTCTTGGCGAAGGTCATTAATTGGACCAAAGTTAGTGGCGTGGAGTGAATTACTTTCACGGATAGCTAATATTAATCTTACGCTAATTGATGATGAGTTCACCGAATTTACGCCAAGATGGTCAATTCTCGGTGAAATCTCATTATCAAGCATTGATTAAAAGGACGTGCAAATTTAAACAAACGCTTATGGAAGCTTAAAGTTCCCTAAAAATCAAGGTGTTTTGTGGTATCTTCGGAGAGAGTAATTCGACTAAAGACAATCTAGCAAAACGCAATTGGCAAGGTTGCTTAACATGTTGCTTTTGTCAAGAATCGAGACAATTAGGCATTTGTTCTTTGATTGCCGCTTATGATCTCGTCTGGAGCCTAATAAATTTAGCTTTCGGCATATCTAGTCCAACGTATGCCGCTAGTATGTTTGGAAGTTGGCTAGGGGTTTTAAGCAATCATTAGAAACCTAGTTCTTCTTGGTGCTGCTACTACGTGTTGGGCTATATGGCTATGCAGGAATGATATTGTATTTCAAAAGAAAACCAACTCTTCTCCTTTGCAGGTTATTTTTGCTATTACCCACTGGCTTCGTACGTGGGCTGTGTTGCAGAAGGTAGATATACGAACTACTTTGGAGGAGGCTACTCAATGCTTGGTACGGGTGGCCAAGGAATTCTATTCCCAGGCACATGGGTGGCGGTCTAGTTTTCGGATTGTTAGTCATTAGTGTGTGCGTTTTCTTTTTATTCTTGATTGGTTGTGTGCTTCATGTTAAGCAGATGCCGAGAGTGATTTCAAGGAATTGTATTATCTCAATGTAATGCTCTTGAAATTAATAAAAACACTTCCATTTTCAAAAAAAAACAAAGAAAGGAATTGCAAAATGTCAGAAATAAGCTCTTCAGGGTGACGTAGAATTTTGCGGAACAATTGAGTGTTGTCTCATAGGACCCTCACCCTTTATTTATAGTGACAAGGTTACAATCCAACTCTAACAGGATCCGGTTCTCACGTGATTTGGACTTTTATTAATATATAATACTAACTCTCCATCACACCCTCTCAAGATGGGTGTGAGATAACAATCACAACCATCATATTACATAATGCAATACCCTCACTAAGACAGTTACTTTTACTGAACTGCCAACACGATGATGAATACCACCACCATGACATTCACATTTACCAAAGTTGCTCTGATGCTATGATCGACACCACCTCCAAGATCATCGTTCTTGCCTTATCCTTGTCGTTCACACCACCCAAGCCATGTAGATGCAACCTTCGAGTGCTATCACATATACCACCGACAACAGTACTCACCATGATTCATCATCTTAGCTACTTCCAACCCAACCTCAACTAACATCAAGTCATCTGCCTTCTTCGTCACACCCGCAGTCTTGTTCTCCTACACCTCTATCCACATACTTTAAACCTTGGCCTCTACCGTCTCCATCTCAAGCTCCCAACTACCCTAGTCTCCACCACCTCTCCCAACACGCCCCCAACCACCTCAGCTTCTACCACCTCGCCTAACATACCCCGACCACATTGACCTCCTTCTACCAACACGTCTCCAAACCTCACTAATAACACCACCTTGGGAACCCATATCACAACCTCCGCCAAAGCTACTACCACATCCTGCTTCGTCACTCATCATCATCGTCAAGCTCATCACGACACCAAACTCACTGCCACCAATGAACACTTACCACCACAAGGACATCTACTACCAGTACCAACATGCTGAGCAATCTTCTCCCCATTTTTCAGGGCTTCTCTACCTTGCCATGAAAATTTCAAGACCAATGCGTCCTCAACCGTCACATCCACAACAACAACAACACCCATGCTCTTTTTTCCTGCCTCTTCCCCTACATGCAATAACATGTCATGCGCACACATTGTTTCTCCTTCCTTTGATCTGCTCTTCCTTGCCCACACAACAACAACAGGAAGCCATACCAAATCCAACAACTTTAGCAACGACACCAAATTCAGCAGCCACATAACAACAACTCCACTCAAATCTCGATCATAGCATGATGTGTGTCTTTCCACATGTCTTTCCACCAAAGTATGATGTGTGTCTTTCCACGATCATAGCAACCCTTCAAGTATCAATGTCAATACAAATCACAAACATAACACCTACATTTTTGGTACACATACGTGTGCGTACCAACAAACACCTCTCTCATCTCTCTCTACACATGTGTGCTTAACGACAAACACCTTTCTTCTCTTTTTTTTCTTTTCCCTCTTTTCCTTTTCCCTTTTTTTCTTTTCTCTCAGCTTTTTCCCATTCTCTCTTTCTTCCCTTTTTCCTCTCTCAGCTGGCACTCTCCTCTCCCTCCGTATCAAGGCCAAGCGACCCAACCGAACCTTCTCTTCTCCCCAAGGCCATTCCTAACATTCCGGAGGTCCTAGAGCAAAACGAAAGTGGAGGCCCTAAGTAGGAATTGACATTTTAGATATATCAATTCCGTTTAGAGCAGTTTCTGGTATTTCTATATCCAAAGTCTAATGCACATCGATAGCATGTGCGAACACTTTCATAAAACCGACATCCTACTATAGTACTGTATGAATAAAGCTATACGTGCTAAACTTCTCTTGCAAGTTGCAAGCGACATATAACTTAAGACCTCGTTTGAAACTCTAGAAATTTACATATAACTATATGAAATAAGCTGTTTTCTATGAAACTCATGCATTCTAAATATTCTCTTAAGATTATGAAACTACTAAAAAATGCTTTTATGGGATTTTTTGGTTAGCCAAGACATACAACTAAGCAATCATCAGCCAACACTAAAAGCCCAAAACACCAACCATTTACCAAAAAATTCTTCATATCCTTCAATTGATAAGGAACTTTCAAACACAACCAACCGGTCACCATAGGCACTGGAAATCCAAATTTCCAATCGTGAATCAAATGTTTTCTTCGTATTCTTCAACCAAGGAATTCGAATATATAAGGAACCTCCAATTGTCAAATTCTCTCTCAGCTTAATTAGCAGATAGTAAGATGCAAGCAAGTCGTGTCGAGCTAGCAATCGATCTTGTGATCAAGGATACATTCGTTTAGTTTATTGTGAATGCCAAATGCATGTGTTTCCAAATGACGAGTTGTCGAGTTGAGCACTTGGACTGGCATGAACAAGTTCTCAATATTGTTGCTAATGGTCTAATTTTTTGTTCTTGCTAGTGGCTGCTTGGGAGTTGACGATATAGGCCAATATCCATATGTCCTTCGATTTGTACGTCTAACTATGAGTTTACACATGCTATATTTGAGGTATATATAAATGTGATGGGGCCCTGGCTCTCGTGGGCCCTAAGCGAGCGCACTTGCTGCCCATGCCCCTGGGCCAGCCCTGCTTCTCCCAACGACTCCATTGTCGGCCTGCCGCAGCACAACACCACCAAGCTCTCCTTCGCTGCCGCTACCTTCTCCTCCTCCTCCGCCCGTTTCTTCACTGATGTGGTCAGATCCAGCCACCACCATCACCATACGCGGCTACGTACTCTTCCTCCATTGCGATGTGGGAGAGGCTTTTGGCAGCTAGATCTGGAGACGACGCATCTTCTCCAACCTCCCAGCGGTCAAATCCAGTGACGGTGGCTCTCCCCGAAGTTGGCGGCGGTAGCTCTTCCACCCGATGCACAACAGTAGCACGCATGCAACCCAGCAGGACACGGTCTGCTCCAGTGCAATGCGGCGACGACGGACCACTCGTGATGGGATGGGACGGCGGCGGCTAGTGGATCAACTGAGGACTAGCGACGACGAGATCCACTCAAGGTGAGGGTTTGAGATGGATTGGCTCTGATACCATGTAGAATTTTACGAAATAATTGTGTGTTGTCCCTAGGACCCTTATACCCTTTATTTATAACGACAAGGTTACAATCCGACTCTTAACACGATCCGATTCTCAAATGATTTGGACCCTTATTAACCTCTAATACTAACTCTCCAACAGGTGACAACACACTGGAATTAGTTTTGGTGGAAATTACCTGATTAAAATAAGGCCATGTCTCCATATTCTGAGCTCGTAAAGTGTCGGCATTGATTGCTTGGTAAATCTTCCCATATGGCCTCAGAAACTTTGGCCTCTGCAATAGTAAGTGGACATAATTTGATATTCCAATAAGAAAATCTACCTTCAAAAACTCTCGTGTAATTGGAGATTGAAGAAGAGTCTAGCTGTCTTCATCCAGACAGTAGCAACGTGCTCATAAGTCTGCAAAGGGAATGAATTGAACTTTTTTTTTTTTTTGAAAAATGAATGCAAAACTGCTCCATAGCATAGGTGAAGGCTATTGCCATTATGAAAACAAACAGTTTGAATCAAGAAAAAATTCTTGGTTTTCGATGCGATGCATTACACCCCGGAACAAAAAGTAAATTGCTGAGATAAGAAGAAAAGGAACCTGCGGTTGCAGTATGGATGTTGAGGTAGTGTACAGAAGCTCCCATTTCCCGTTGAGAAATTCAGACTTGAGCGGCTCCTTCACCGGGTTCACCTCCTCCAGTTGCTGAACAATCTGAATCAAGCAAGCAAATAAGGCATGAGTCCTGCGCATGGATCATCGTGGGATGGAGGAGGAGACGTCTTCTCACCCGCTCGACGTCTTCCTGGTCCTTCGGCGTGGCCTCGGCCCCACGGTCGAGTGGTGCGATGGCCGCGAGGAGGTCCTCCTTGAGCCTCTCGGCCTTCTTGTCGTCCTTCTCCTTCTTCCCCGTGAAGAACGGCGGCAGGAAGGAGAAGGACGACACGCCCGCCCTCCACTGATAATGTCCGGAGGCGGAGCCGGCCGGTGCCGCGGCCAGCGCGAGGCCGCCGGTGCCCAGCCCTCCCCTGCTGCCGCTGCTCGGCGACGACGAGCTGAGGTGGAAAGACGAGGGGGTGTTAGGTTTGGCGAGCAGCGGGAGCGAGGCGGATGCGCACGACAGGAGGGAGGGAGAGACGAGCGCCATGGCACGGCCCGGCACGGGAGCGGAGGTAGTAGGAGTCGGATTTTTGTGTGATTGCAGCTGCAGTCGTGGGGCTCGTTTGCGTTTTTTCTCGGTGGAGTCGCGCGGTTTTTGAGTGCTCGGTATTGCGTGCGGACGCGCGAGCCGGACTCGACTCACTGGCGACCTGTGGTGACCGATAAACTCTTTGATAGAGACCTAGAGTAAATTAGGTTGACATAGGTCTAAATCCTAACTTCATCTTAAATCTAAAGTTTATAGACTAAAATAAAGTGAATTAAGTTTATATTTTTAGTCTAAAATGTAAACAAAATGATCTACCTAAACACTCTTAATATACCCACAGTTCCAGTTCCATAAATTTCTAAAGCTATCAATACCCTAACTTTACCAATTCCATGAATTTTGATAGAGCTGGAACTGTTCCAAACACCCCTAAACAGTGGCGGATCTAGGATTTTAAGTTAGGGTATGCCGAGCTAATACTATAATATACAATTCGGTAAAATCCAATGAACAATTCGGTAAACAACTACAAATGTTGTCAAGAAATTCGGTATATGAGTATAAAATAACTAGAAACATGATAATACAAGTATAAATTACAATATAAATAGTTCAAACATTTTAAGTATGAAATATGCATAAAAGAAGCTTACGCACCTAAAATAGTTCAAAGAATACAATATTACTTCTTATCCTTCTTGTCTAGCCTCCGCCTTCTAATAGTCATGAAACTCTTGATTATATCATTTTTATCAATTTGAAAGAAAAATATCTCGCTCAATAAACGTTTCCGAAAAAGAAATGCAATGTTTTCCGGAAAAGAGATGAAGCAGCAGCAGCCTTCTTTGCTTCTCGTTTTGTAATGTTTTTAAAAAAGTGATGATGTTTCCGAAAAAAAGATGCAATGTCTCCGTTCCTCTTCATAATTCAACAACTCTACAAACAAAAAAAGCAATGCATCAACAAGCAACTCTTAGTCTCTAGCAAAGTAGCAATTGTATTTATTTCTACTCTATAAATCAACTAGCAGTCTTGCACTCAAATCACATGTAGGATCGATATACACTAATATAGCAATCAGAGGGGGGTGAATGATTGCGCGGAAGCTAAAATAAATTTTTATTGATTCTCAAATCACCCCTAAATAAATTATAAAAAATTGCTTCGGTTTCAGCAAAAACAGACTGACATATGTTAACTAAAACAGTAATTTTTGAAGATCCAACCGTTGGATTGATGTGAAATTTTAACTGTAGAAACTAGATTCAATTTCAAAACTAACCCAATAAGAATCAGATCAATCGGATTTACGGATCTAAAGTTATGACCTTTCCAAACTGACTATATAAGATAATGACGGTATTATGTACTGTATTGGGCCAAATCTACAGGGTATGCCGTGACCCACCTGGCATACCCTGTACTCCTGTAGATCCGCCCCTGCCCCTAAAGCATAGATCTCTAAACTTGTAAAGAATCTGAATCAATGCTTTGCTTGCATAACGTGTCGAACAACTTATGCTATTTCTTATATTACTAAAATTGACTAGTCTAGTCAACAACTTTTCGTGGTTTTTACCTCTGCTTGACCAAATGAAGCCCATGAGCGACCAGCTAAGAACACGTGGTGGATGTCTAGTTGATAACTTCGTATTGGATTGGGGGTGTAAATTAAACGGATAATTTCCATCCGACCGAAGACTTTTGAACGGAATTTAGAAGGGAAAAATAGATATCCAGCAATATTAGTGTCTGACTCAAATTCTAAGGAAAAAAAGGGTAAAATATGATATGAGATAAGCGTTATATGTCCGTATCCACTCCAATTACATCCTTACGTAGGACGAGAGGTATGGAGGATGTACACTCTCGCCTGGCTTCTTTCGTTCTGGTGGGATCAGGGGTGTGATCTACTCTTTCCTCTTAAGGCTATTGTATACGTCTGTAAAAATGATATGTCGGAAGGGCCAGTTTGCTTGGGTTTTGGTGGCAATCATATATGTAACCTTATAATGTAGTGATTGGCGGATCTGACTCAGTTCGAATTTGGATATGGTACTGGTACGTGTGGTGCCACGATTGGACTGTCGATGATCCTCTGTTTCCTCCCGGACGTCTTCAGTTTTGGAGCCATGCAAGATTTCGAGGCAGCCATCTGACTACCCAGTTGTCAGACTCAATCATGCCTCAGACAGCAAACACTAGTAGTCTCAATCGAACTGCTCCAAAACGTGCTCAATTATCAAAAGAAACGAAATAACCAGAACATAACATCACGACTAGCACAAACAGTTAGCGCATCTTTGTCTTTTGTTTTCTGAGAATAGTGCGGCCTTTGTTCTTGTTGCAATGACTCTCCTCTGTTGCTACTTGCTACAACGCTACCCGCTCGGCTGCCACAGTTCTGATAAAAGTGTGGTAAACAAATCTGCAGAAAGCTCCATGGTCCATCTACACTAGTGAGAGCCCAAACTTTTGTTATCCCTTCAAAATAAGTGGCAACTGTTGCTATCACATTGTCTAAACCGCCAGACTTAAGTTGAGATCATGGCCAATCATATTGTTGACCTACCACTGACACTCCCCTGTTCAGCTCGTAAAGGACTGGACACGTAATATTGCAATGGCAGGTGAAAAATTCTCAGAACACTGGTGATAATAAGCTAATGCATCGGGAGCTGGTTGAACTCATTGCGTCAAGCAGAGATATGGCAAAAGAGGGGCATCGGATCATGAATGTGACATAACAGGCATGTAACCTTGAGAAGGCATCAATTCACACAAGTGATGTCACGACTATAAACTTTGCAGCAGCTGATCATATCCCCGTCATTCATCTAAGGCCCTGTTTGGGAGAGCTCCAGATCCCAACTCCAGCTTAGAGCTGAAACTTATAGGTTAAAATAAAGTGAATTAAGTTTATATTTTTAGTCTAAAATGTAAACAAGATGATCTACCTAAACACTCTTAATGTACCCACAGCTCCAGCTCCACAAATTTCTGGAGCTAGAAATACCCTGCTCCACCAACTCCACAGATTTTGGTGGAGCTGGAGCTATCCCAAACACCCCCTAAGACAGCATAAAACCTTGAAATGGAGTACAGAACAGGAGGTAAATAAATGGCAATGTGACTTATTCCTCCTGGGAGGCAGGCGACTTCTTCTTGGCGACTGAAGCCCTCCTTCCCTTGAGTGTCCTGCAGTTGTTCTTTGTTCTCTGGCCACGAACCGGGAGCCCAAGCTTGTGCCGGATGCCCCTGTAGCATCTAATCTCCTTCAACCTCTCAATCGCCACACGATTGAACCGTTTCTGCAAAGCATGCCAAAGAGCATTGGGCACAATTCAGTATTTTTCATTTCTTTTGAAGGAAATATCAATATAAAACTAAAACGACAGAAATGATTTAAGAAATGTGAAAATAACTACACAAGTCCTACAGTCTGAAGGATGAGTTCTAAGCCTCTAAAATTTCAGGACAACATTGTTAGCATGGGCTAATCGTATTAGCAAAAGGGATCAGGGCCATTACAAGGTCTCCTTCAATCATGTACTTGGTGACCTCCTTACGCAGGGTGATGACCTCCTCCTCAGAGAGGTCCTTGGTGGTCTTGTTGTCAAAATTGAGGTCCAAAAGAATCTGACGGGAGCGCGACCGTCCAATGCCATGGATGTACTGCAGCGAGTACTCCACCCTCTTGTGGTTCGGTATCTCAACACCACCAATACGAATGCACTCAATCCGCAGGCCACCGTGACCAATACCTCCCTTCTGTAAAGTCCGACAGAAGAATTAAAACCACAAAATAGTTACCAATATATGTCTACATATGAACGTGTGAAGGGACACTTGTTATTTTGCATGGTATGAAGGGGACATCTGAGGGGCACAGGAAAGAGAACTACAAAGAAACACTTCTATTAGGCTATTAAATCCACACACGTACAAGTTCCAACTTAAAAACCCTCTTTTGTTTCTCTCCCTAACGAACCAAACATAGAGATTGCTGTGCAAGGAGATAACATTATGTGCAGGGGACTGGGGACAGCAGATTCATGATTCACAAGAAAGCGGATATCCACATGGTCACCAATCCATCCCATTGTGCCAAGAATTCCCAATTCACAGGAAGCCCTTTCTTCTAACATCCTGGGCAGAACCATGGAATTGCGCACACAGCACAAGCGGCGTACACACCTAGACCTACTGGTACACTACACCAGCACTAGCTCCCTCTTTCCAATATTATAGAAACGCAAGAACCAAGCCGCGGCAACTAGCAATACCGCCCGCAGGGGCATATGGTCGTACAGGAAGGATAGGAGGAGGAGGAGTACGGCGGGAGGAGTCACCACTCACCTGGGGAGCGGGGAAGGAGAGGGAGGAGCTGCGGCCTCGGGTGGCGAGGGGGAGGGAGGAGGTTGCAATGGGGACGGAGACCAGGCTGGTCGCCATTTTCGCTGTCCTGACGAGGGTGAGGCTTGCGTGCCTCCAAACCGTCTGTGTCGAATAGAACCCCAAGGGGAAAGCCGATAAGGTGGCTGCAGGCTCTGCTCCGGCCTCGGCTTCGGGCCTTGCAGGAGAGGATACTTTGGGCTTATCAGGCCCAAATTATAATTCAGGCTCTTAAAGCCCAAAGCAAATCAAGCGCCAATGACATACCGATGGCAAAGCAAGTTTTGCACAAACTTAGAAATCAGATATTTCCTTCGCAATGACAACTTATTAAGGCACGATATTAATTTCAGAAAAACAGGGCAGCAGATACAGGGGTAGCGTCATCTATTATTAAGGAAAGCATTCAGGTTGTTACATCTCTACAGCTAGAATTGAATAGGTATACAATATCAAGAAAACAGAAGAAAGGCCAAAAAAATGCTAATACACTTTGGAACATCTGAGGACGGTATGGTATTTTAAGATGTGTTCTGACGTATTACTCGTATGTTCTCTTCCTTTTCAGGATTGTTGGAACAACAGCAACAGATCCAATGAGGAAAAGAACAACCAATGTCTTGAAGTCATACAGCTCTCTAACTGATTTTAGATCGCCTAGAGCTCTACCAGCCTGCAGGACAATAGCAACAACGATCATTAGTCCGTATGATCTCATCATCCAGGGAAAAGATACGGAAGATGATTCCAAAAGCATGCAACCTGATCCCCAATACACAACCAGATAGGGCACAAGGCTAGCAACTTGCGACAAATGTGGGACTTGTTATAAAAAATTCAATACTTTAACACAAGACAAATCGAAGTCAGGATATAGGCAATATAAATCTTCTCTACCAATAAGAAAATAATATAAGCTGTTACAAAAGAAGATGTAAAGCGGGTGCTCAGGTGTTTAATCCTCAGGCAGTTCCATGGTGAAGGATGGCCTAACCAAGTTAACTCTTCAATAATATAAACTGTTACAGCATAATTGCATCCAATGGCAATTCATTTAGATCAGGTGCCGGCTTTAATGCCTGACTGGATAGAGTCTTACATGGTTCCATCAGATTCCTTGGATATATGCAAGCATGGCGGTTTCTTAATCAGAGCCCCAGCAGCCCCCATGATGATTTTATCATCCGGCTTCCACAAAAGCCAAGAATCCAAACAAACTCGCAAGATAAAATATTGTAAGATACTTAACTATATCTATTCAAGACATCATAGCACATGTGCTAAGGAAGTTGATGAAACATGACACCTCCTTTTGTACCCAACATTTCAGCAAAAGAACAATGCTATAGTTTCCCGAACCTAAAACACACTAAGATACCTGAGGTTTTGATGCTTAAGCTACTAGTCCATTTTTCATGTGAACTTTTAACATGCAATATGAACTTCAATTAAGATTATTGCTTTGTTCAAAACCAAAAGTGAGTCAACAATAAGATCATGGCATCAGCTATAAAGAAGATGATTACCTTTACAGTGATATAAGATGCTGGGATGAGACCGATTAGTGTCGCAGCAAAGAAAATATGGAAAGGTATGTCAACAATAGGTGACGCCATATTTATGAATGTGTTGGGTAAAGTTGGTGTTATTCTAAGGAAAAGCATATAGTTCAATAGCTTTTCTTTCCGCTTTGCAATCTGCATTATAAACAAAAGTAATGTTATGTCAAATAAAGAAACAGCTGAACTCTGTCATCTGGGGAAACAGGAGTCAGTTTGTTACTGAAAGCAGAAGATTACCTCTGACTGGAAATATCTCAGTTTTTCAGGCCACAACCAGCTAACCAAAGGTCTGCCAATCAACTTGGATAAAAAATAGCAAGATGTGGCACCAGCTGTGGCAGTGAAGACAACCAAAATGCCACCTTTAATCACTCCAAAAAGAGCTCCAGCAAGTAATGACATGAATATTGTTCCAGGGATCATAAATGTCTGCATGAAGATGTATATTGAGCAATAACCCAATATAAAATTTGCCTGATAATCTCTTGCATACACTGCAAGATTGTCTCTGCAAGTTTCGGAGAAAAGTAGCACCAATCAAAATTTCGTATTCCAAACGTATGTCCATTGTTATCATACATAATAATGCACATTTCCATCAGTTACTACTACAGAAATACATAGACATAGCCATCCTTATGCATTTGAAGATAGGTAGACTTTCCTGTGTCCCATTAAAAGGAAAACAACCAAAATGAATTGACAGTCTATTTAATTCTGCCTATATCAATAATGAAACAAAGTACATAAATGACTCAATATTCTGATAATGATATATTAATATGACTAAACCAATAATATGAAATGTCAATGTTTGAATAGGAAAAAGCATACGTACTCAGCTTGTTTTGCTCAAGAACACTATGAATAATAACTAGAAATGTAACTTAATTTACTAGAGTTTGGCAAGAGGTTACAATGGCCACATTCTAGTACATGAAAACAAGTGATAAAGTAATTTTAATGTTTCAATCATCTCATCAAATTGTCAAATTAGCTAAAAACAAAACAGAAGTAGCTATATTGCAACTAAAACCATAACTGAACATGCTAGAATTTCGTTAGTGGTTGCAATGGACATTAAGGCAAAAACACAAGTGACAAATTAGTATTCCAGTGTTTCATCCATCTTATCTAGTTGTCTAATGCTAATCAGCTAAAAGAAAACAAAAGGAGCAAAACAACCATGTGGAAAATACAAGGTGTTATTAGCCTCAAAACAAACATAGACATTACGTGCTTGTTATTTACAGCATGGAAGTTAGATGTTTTATTTGTGAAGGATTTAATACAATCACCAAAATAACAGAACTTTATTGACTATAGTCGCGTTTATCGAATCTAATTATTTGAGTAAATCTCAGATTTGGAGTTGAACTGGCTAACAATAGATTTATCTATCTATTGACAAGCTTAAATAATATCATCTTGATAGTGAACTGCAAAAGAAACTTAGCAGCTCTCAAATCATATTAGATCTAAGAATCTTGTAGTAGTGCAACTATCAAACTAGAATGAGATTTTTGCATCAAATACCGCACGACAAATCATAAGGAACCTGTACCATACTTGCAAGTACCGCTTGACCTCTTGCAAGAAACTAGTAGCCACCTTGCCGTTTATTTCCTAAATTGTCTTATTTTTGCATCGACTAGACATTGGCTCCGGTTTCTCTTAATCCTAATGCACGCACAAACTCAACCCCGAAGAGCCATCGAATCCCAAATCTCGATCAAAATTCTTGGCAAGGTAAAGTAAGCCTCATCGTCAGAAATCTGCAGCCCAAATCACGCCCAAAACTCGCACCAGATCAATCGACACCTCGCTTGTACGATTCAAACCACGTTTCTCAGACGCGAGTAACTGCGATCCAAAACGTAAAGTCGACCCGATTGGAGGGAGGGGACCGGGTCACTGGTAGGCTTACTTGAGGAGGCGGACGTCAGCGAGGCTGCGCGGGAGGCGGAGGATCTGGGCGAATTCGCGGCGGGGCGCGGCGAGGAAGATGCAGAAGATCCCGGCGGTGAAGAGCGCAAGCACGGCGACGGCCGCGGCCGCCTCTGACCGCGTCAGCGAGGGGCGCGCCCCGGCAGCCTCCGGCTTACCCTTCTTGGCGGCCGGCGAGTCGTCCTGGCCGGCGCCCGCGGCCTCGATGTCGCGGCGCGCGAACAGCATGGCAGCGACGCGGGGGGCTTGGACGGGGAGATCGCGAGGAGGCTGCTGGGGCTAAGAGGCATGTCTCGAAGGCGGCATGGGGAGGTGGTGGACGACGACGACGAGCGGGAGGTGGTGGTGGTGCGGTCGGTGCTGTGTTCTGTGCCGCGTCGTGTGTTACTTTTGGGTTGTTTTTTCTTTGATTTTTCGGTGTCTGTTCGATCCGGTGCTGTAATTGGTGGGGCTTGTTCCTTGTTTGACTCCAGAAAACGAAAGCCCGAAGCGGCACACACATGACATGAGCAGAGCAGGTCGGTGTCCGTGTTTACTTAGGACATATTTGGTAGAGCTCTAGATTCTAGTTTCATCTGAAATCTGAAACTTGTAGGTTAAAATAAAGTGAATTAAGTTTATATTTTTGATCTAAAATGTAAACAAGATGATCTATCTAAACACTCTTAGGCCTGCTTGGCAGCTCTGCTCCCCACTTTTATGAGTGAATCTGTGAAGCTCGCCAAACAAAGCTTTTCGATAATCGCTCCTGGGTGATTCCGTGAAGTGATTCTCGAAATGAACTAGGAGCCGAGTGAAAAAGTCTGCTTCTCCCGATTCACTCCCAACAAAGAGTCGGTTTCCCATAGAGTTTATCCTATGGATTAGTTAGAGAATCACTTTCAATGACAGAATCACTTCTCTGGAGAATCACTTCTAACAGAGAATCGAATCGAGGAGCTCTACCAAACAGCCCTTAATGTATTCACACTTCAAATTTTACTTAATCTGGTGAAGCTAGAATTTTCAGTTTCACCAGATTCACGAATCTAGAAAAACTAAATCTCTGCCAAACACACCCTTATATGTTTCCAAATTCCAACCAGCCGTGCCTCGAATGGAATATCCGTTGCGTGGGGTGGGGTTACTATTAGAGAAAAAAAATGCTGGAGAGAAGAAAAAAGTGTACCTAAAATACACGAAAGACATACCTACGTACAGTGGTGTCTCTTTCTCTTCCTCGATCACTTTTCTGAAGCCAGTGCTTTTCTACCCACTAACAAACTTATTTTTTTAATTTGACTTCTTTCTAAGTGCTATTACAAAAATAGTCTCCACTCTAATTGTGAAAGCACGATAGACGATACGTGTTACTTGCCGTACTTTTCGAACTGGGGCATGAGTTATCGCACAATAAGATCTCAATGCTAGAGGTACTGTGTGGCGTTAGCTCAGCATGAGCTACCTACCGAGCAATACTACCTCGGTAGGTATTGATTAAGTAATTTAATTAAGTAAATAATTAGGTGGTTAATTAGGATAGTTTTAAAATTTGTTTATTAAAGTTAAGAGTCTGAATATATCTTAATCATCATAGTAAAGATTCCGATTATATTTCAACAATTATAAGAAAAAAAGAAAAATACGCAACGGACTACGGAGGGCACTCTCCACAGACCAACCACGTGTTCAAGACGGTTGAGGGGCCTTCTTGTCCTTGATTTTTTTAATTACTTGATTAAGGGGCCTTTTTATCCTTGATTTTTAATTGAAAATTCAAATGTCGTGAAGACTTGAAAGGTGGAGAAATGGTGGACTGATTTTCTTTTTTGATACAAGGATGCACACAACCTTCATATATATATATATATATATATATATACACACACACACGTGTACGTATCCTCTCACACACTAAGAGTTTTATCAACACCACACTTATGAGTGTGTCCCTACACACACTGTGACACTAAGAGTTTAATCTCGTGCTCTAAAATTTGAGTTTGTTTAAATTGGAGCCTGGAGAGAAGTCTTTGGAGCCTGGATGAGGATGGCAATTTTTCAGAAATAATAGTTAAGTTGTAAGGGTACAGAGAAGTGGGATTTTCGAGCTTCCATCCATTTCGAGAAGCATTGTTTTCCTTGCTTCTCTCGCGTAGTGCAAATTGGGTTGGAGCTTCTTCTCTTCGTCTGGCTGAAAAAGTACTGTTTGTTTTGGCTTATAACTTATAAAGGTCTAGAAGCCAAATAAACTCAAGCTCAAATAAACTCAAGCTCAAACCTAAATAAACTCATCCTAAGAGAGGTAGAGCATAGAAACACAAAATCCAATCGAACGCGTATGCATGTGTGTATCTATTTTTAGATTGTTCCGTCCGAGACTTTAACCCAGACGGAAAAACAAGCGCACGCATCTAAACAGGCTTGAACACGAGTGGGCCGAGCGCTCACCTGTCACAAGAGCCAACCGTGTCTCTAGATGGTGGACCGATTTTACGCCTAAGTGTTTTGTCTATCCAGCTTGCTTGTGTTCAGTAATATAGTTCAAAATTTCATCGAAATTTTAGAAATTTCGCCCGATATTTCGGATTTCGGTCAGAGACAAGATTCAAATTCCCAGTTGAATATTAAAATTTGAAAGAAATTCATGTTGCTACAGTATTTTTGGCGAAATTTCGGTACTTGGACTGAAATTCATGTTGTTTGGACTGGATTTTTGCACCATTTTTTTAGAATTATAATGCCATTTATAAGGAATAGATGTAAATATTTTGCATTTTACTTAGTAACCAGCTCTAGCTTAGTTGGTAGACAGCGTCGTCGCTAGAGTTCATCTAGCGTCTAGGTCGCTGGACCAAATCCTGATACCACGATTTTTTTGAACGGTTTGAGCTACGTCGCTGGAAGCCTGGAACGGACTGCAGGCCCTAACCCACGACCACAAAGCCGAGATCGAGACGCTCTACTTGTTGAGCTAGACAGCCTGTACGTACTCATATTATTTCCATTTTTTTTAAGCCTCGGGTGATCTTTCACATGAGGTTGAAAATCACCGAAAGTTTGGTAAATTTTGTCAAAATTTCAAACATTTCAGTTTCAAATTTACCAGATTTGAATTTTGTTCGGATTTTGATCATGATCTAAAAATGAAATTTGAAACTTGTTCAGTGGCAGTCGAGGTGCACACGTGGGTTACAGTACTGTACCGTTTGGGTGTTTTAGAACCGTTGGACAGAGAACCGGACAGTCTAGATCAAAATAACTTGTAAATTTCTGCAAGCATGAGGACACCTGGGAATTCCAGGTATCCCTGTATTATTGTAACTATCCAGAATTTCTGTTGTGCACTATTGATAACTAGTCCTGCTTATATTTATAATACCATAACAAAGATCTTACGTAAAGTATGACATAGCAATCGATAAAAGAGTTCTTAGGACCTCCAGACCAATTGTACTTTAAGTATGCGATCCAAAAACATTTCCAAAACACCACTCTAAGTATGCGATCCAAAAACATCGCCGTTCATCTTTTTTTAAGTACTCTTTCCGTCTAAGTTTATAAATCTTATTTTTGAATGATTTTATCCATAAATATAATGCTCACATGTAGATTTAATGAGACATTTCCTTTTATACCCATACTTATTCTCTCTCAACCATATGCATTTACTCATTACCACCTACACAAAGTATATGTCTTATCTTCCAAGACAATTAAGTGGGGACATCTAAATTATTTTTTCTCATACTTTTATTAATTTGAACACAATTTTAATCATATGTAAAATCAAAATACGTTTTATATTTTTGAACAGAAGGAGTATGAGATTTGTCGCGTCAACTCGTAATGGCGGGCATCCAACATGATAAGTGGTTATAGTTTTGTTCTTTCACTACTATGCTAATCTAAAGTAGAACACACTAGCTCTAAATTTATCAAGGAAAACCATACCAGATTATTATCAATGGTGGTACGTAAACAATGTAATTAAAGGTATTAACTACCTTAAGGATGATAATTCAAAATTAATCGATAATAAATAGCATTGACAAATAAAAATTGCAAGAAATGACCCATACACAATATACTCGACTAATAGGATAACAACATGATGAAGAATCATGACTTACCTTCCAAATCGTGACCTCCTGCTCCAGTAGCTCTATAGTGGCCCCTCCGTAATCTAGCGTACACACGAAAAAGGAAAAATATCCTGTGCAATCACCCCTCTCGGTGAAACTACCGTGCAACTGAACTAAAAAAAGTTTCAAAAAAATCTGAAAAAAATCATGGATGTACATCTCAACTTACCCCACCTACATATAAAATTTCATGATCAAATTCATCCTATACTAGCAGTTACAAAAAAGACAAATTCAGCATGAACAGTGATTTTTTACTGTTCATCACTATTCATTTTTCTGTTTTTTTTTGTAACTGCTAGTATAGGATGAATTTGATCATGAAATTTTATATGTAAGTGGGGTAAGTTGAGATGTACATCCATGATTTTTTTCAGAATTTTTTGAAACTTTTTTTAGTTCAGTTGCACGGTGGTTTCACGGAGGGGGGTTGCACCGGATATGTTGCCCACGAAAATAACAAAATAAGGCTACTGGCACAACTACGGGCTGTTTGTTTATTGTGGAATCGCTTACAACTATTTTAATCAAATGAAAATCTATTTAGTCAATAGAGGTGTTTGGATGGCTGTTTTGTTGACTTGGATACAGATGTTTTTGACATTGCATTTTCTAAAATCATATTCAGGGTCGAACATTAACTTTGATCGGACCAAATCAAGGACCTGCTTTTGTAGATAGCCTCTATTTCGAGATCCACCTGAAGATGAGGGATGATGAATTAGCAACTGATAAAAAATTTTGCAATGTTTTACTGAATTTTTTTTATTTAATATTTATTTTAAAACATTTTTTCAAAACTAATCGCCCGGGCAAAAAAATTGCAAAAGTAGGCGTTGTCGCCCAAAGACGGGCGATCGCTTCATCGGGCGACAGGCGCCCTGCCTAACGGGTCACAACGGCGAAATTCCAAATTTTTAACGGCGGGGCAAAAAAAATTGAAAATAGACCTATCGCCCCAGTACGGGGCGATAGGTACTGTAGCATTGTAGCACTGTAGCAAAAAAATTACGACTTTGTTGTATTCAACTGGAAAAAATTACCCGAATTTTTTTTTTTACATATTGGTAGCAATGGCGAATCAGTTTATTGATAATGGCAACAACTAATAGAGGAAAGATAGGCTCGATCTGTGGTAGGTACCACGAATGCGTAACTCGAGTCATAGGGTGAACCAAGAAATTAAAGTAAGTTAATATGTATTCTCTTAGCGATCATATATTCAAAAATCACATTATGCTTTCTCAATGATCTTTTAGAACGTAGTATAGAAGGAGAGGTTAATTAGTGGTGCTTTATTTTTTTACAAGATGGATACACACAACTCACATACCTTGCACTCACACTTTATACGTACAGTTTTGTACGCACGCTAAAAAATTAATTAAACACAACTCATATACACCACGCACACTAAAAAATAAATTAGATACTACATAGCTTCCTAAACGTGGGTACACGCTATTTTACTTAACGCCTCCTTTTGAATTACAAGAAGTTTTTTTTTCGAATAATTTTTCCGGTTGAATACAACAAAATTGTAAAAAAAAAAAATGCTACAGTATTTTCATTTTTTTTTTGCCCTACCGTTAAAAATTTGGAATTTTGCCGTTGTGACCCGTTAGGCAGGGCACCTATCGCCCCAGTACCGGGCGATCGCCCCGTACTGGAGCGACAGGCGCCTATTTTTGCAATTTTTTTGCCCGGGCGATTAGTTTTGAAAAAATGTTTTAAAATAAATATTAAATAAAAAAAATCATGTTTTACTAGTAACAGCCCAGGAAGAACTAGGAGAACCCGGCTTTCCAGCTAAGTACATTAGAATTGGCATATACACCTGTTCACTACTGTGGAAGCTGCTATTGAAAAATATTTTGAATGGGGTCTTCTTCTTCTTTTCTTTTCTTTTTTTGTTGGAAACATTAAGGCTTGCACTACTGAAAAACCATATGACGATGCAGCACCGCTGCTGCAGCTAGTGATGGTGGATCTATTTCATATTAGTTTTCCGAGAGGATAAGGAGCTCGTACTTAAAATTTGTGTTTATCAGAGTGATTTCAATTCTAAATCCACCACCACTGTCCTTAATTCAAGAAGGTCTGACGGATCTTTAGACGTTGAGAAAGGTTCTTATGAGTGATGATTGATTGACTAGGCATTTTAGAAAATTAAGAAATCGAACCCAATTATATGTATTGCACTATTTGTGAAGCTGTAATGCAATGTGTGACCCAGATGAACCAGTCTTACGAGTTATTACTAGAATGGTACTAGCTAGAACGTGTGATTAGCTGTGAGTTAATCTGTTGGATTAAGTTTGCGGCACGTTTCCATATGTAATATTGAGCACGTATATCATATGATCGAACTCATGTGTATGTGTTCAAGATCCAGCTAAAAATGGTTCCCGGAGACAACTTGCAAGCAGTGGTACGTGAAGGAAAGCGTGTACTGTCGCTATGTAGATTAGACTAGTGTACGTAGTACCAACTACCAACATGAATTTGGACGTCATGTGTTATATATATATCGGCGGCAGTCTTCGACCTGTCTTCTATTTGGGGAATGTGCATGATAATTCATTGGCAAAACAGGAAAACACAGTGGGAGTAATGTGAACAAATCAATGATGGTATTGAAAGTCGAGATCAATTACTTAAAAATCTCTGAAACCAGTAGGGCAGAACAAATGATGAAGATATGGTAATTCTCATGTGTGTATATGACCTGAATTTCACATACAATGGACACAAAAGAATTTTTGTTATAGCGATTTACATGTAACATATGAAAGGTAGCAACAATATGTTTACATATCTTTCACCAAGCTGACACGATTTTGTCTGAGCTTCAATAGTCAAGAGCGCCAGCTATTTTCTTTAGCAGTATTTTTCAGGAGATGCAAATTTTGCTTGCAATCTACAAACTGAAATGAAGTCAGAAAACAATGGAAGCACTGGCAGGGCATCACAGTAGAGAGCTACCCCATTTGCTAGTAAATAAATATATGCATAGTAACATTGTGTAAAAAGTCCCATGCAAAATGGAATGCACTACTATTTTTTAGTTTGATTTGTATAGAAAACAAAAGGGTCCGAGAGCCAATTCAGTGTATAAATTACCCCAGCCCCAGGAACATGTACATGCTGATGAGGCTAGCATCTGCTTAGAACCGTGGAAACCTGTAGAAGGGACGACAAAACCAGCCGGCAAAGCCTCTCTGGATTCTGCAGATGGCATACTGGAAGAAACTGGTTCTCGCAAGCACGCAGTGTGCCTCTTACACTTCTCCAAAAATATTTTCCTCACCCTAACATGAAAGTAGCAGTCCTGAACAACAAAAAACAGGGCCTCAAATGTAATACTTTGCTATAAAGGACGACTGAAAGTAAATCACATAATTTATGAGCATCTAAATATATGTAATAGCCTAATAGCAATCGGCTGCTAGCATAAGAAATAAGAATTATCATTGGCCAATGATAACGAATTGTGTCACACAACAGAGAACACAGCAATAAGGATTAAGGTATACATTTGGACCACTTCCGGCATAAAAAATCAGCAGTACAACAATGAACCGAAGATGAGGAAACAAAAAAAATGGCCCTGTTTTGTGAGTAAACTCACCACAAAATGAAGGAAATGTTTGGGACTCTGGGCATCAATAGGTAGGTTCGTTGCTTTAGCCTCAACCTATTTCAGAAAGAGAATAGCATAAGTTTCACTGACAAAACCATGGTTTCTGCTTTTGTGTGTATATAGCTACCCCTTCTGTGCTATAACAAAGAACAATAGAATAAGAAACAGAAAAATGACCGTCAGTCGGCTAATTAACAAAATACAAAGGGCAAGCATTTTTTTACCACATATACATAAAGGTTTGCTCGCATTTTATGATTACCTAGAAGAGCAAACAAAAGCCACTGCATTATTTGAAGTGGCATATCCGTGACAAATTGGCAATGAGGATGACAACATAGAGAGCAATGGCAATGACGATGACAGCATAGAGAGCAAAGGCGTGGACAATGACAACAGAGCTGAACCACAATAGGCACATGATGATAGACTGGGAAGCTACAAAAATGTGAGTAAATTTCATAAAACCCTAGGTTTTACTGTCATTCTTGCACAAAACCCCAAATATTGTAGCTTGTGTCACTTAACCCTAGGTATTATAGTCACAATATTTCACAAAACCCAGGTATTATGGTCATGGCGAAGATGAACTGCTAGAAGTAGTGGTTTGCGAGGTCCTTCGTCATGCGGCCGAAGGCATCGAGCAGGGAGAATAGCTCGCCGTTGTCGTGTACGGTCGCAATTGTGGAGGAGTAATTGTAATGAGGTAAAGTTTTGTGAAATGTTATAACCATAATAGCTGGGGTTAAATGACACAAGCCATAATATCTGGTGTTTTGTACAACAACGACCGTAAACCTAGGGCTTTATGAGATTTACTCAAAATGTGTTGACCAATCAGGTGATTACCCGTTCCATCCCCAAAGAAACCTGCACCAATTTCCTACACACGAAGGAAAACCAAAGTGACCTCATCGTATGGTAGCAATCTTTGATGACACAAACAAGAAGACGACTCGCGAACCACGGACCAGGACGAACAACCTCCTGAAATAGAGAAGGCAAGAAACAGGAAGATGAACAGTATGATAGAGCAACAGGAACACACTGCATAGCGAATACTCCTATCAGCAAGAGTTAGCAACAATCCCTGCACACATACACAGCACAACATCATCCATGCATGTATGCCCAAGAAAATTGTAGTGTTGGGTAAAGGACCAGACCAAGCATGATTGTCGAATCGACAGGGCAATAGAATAGTCTAGCAGGGAAGTTTGAGTCATGGCATGAAGGATAGTATTTACCTGTGTGTAGGGAGGTACAACTGGAGGAATGAGGTGCCGTAATGGTGACAGCAGCGGCGCACGCCGGAGTAGGGCGAAGGGAGCACGAATGGGGGTGGCAGGCGATAGAAAACGGCGCGGCAGACGGCGGAGGCATCTGAGGTGAGGGGAGGGGGAGGGTGCGACGGCCGCGCGGTAGAGCGAGGCGAGGGGAGAAGCAGCGGGCGCGGAGGGCGTTGGAGGACGGCGCGGAGAAGGGGATGGCGAGGGAGGAGACGAGAAGGAAGCGAGGGCGATGATCACCGAGCGGCGGTGGCGCCGGCGCCGCTGAGGTGAGAGTGGGAGAGAGGAGGAGGAGCGGGCGGCGGTTCAGTGGGCAGTGGCCAGTGGGCTAAGAGCATCTTCAACCGTTCCTAATATCTTTAGATTGAGACCTTTTCAAAAGTTTTTGAGTCTACAAAATACCTTATTCTTTAACAGTTCCTATATTTTATCCTAAAAACACCTTTGAATTGGTCCAGTGGACCATCCTTCTCACAAAATCTGTTTTGTTCTCCACGCAGGACGTGATATGTATTCGTTCGCTGATCTTGTTCTCGACGCAAAAAACCAGACGACGCGACCTTGTTCCCGACCAACGCGGCGTACGTGGACGGCTACTACGCCGACCAGGACGGCAAGCCCGTCGAGGGCAATAACAGGATCTGCGTCAAAAGGAGAAGACTGCAGTCAAAAGGAGAAGACTGCAGGGTACGCGATAAAAATAAGGAGCAAGATGACACACCTCACTGTCAAGAAGACTGCAAGGTGCAGCTTGATTGAGGTGAAGCGATACTGAGGATGGCAGTTTAACACTAATGCATCACCTAATTCTTCAGCATAGGAATGATTAAAACATTCGTTGGTTTGAGTGAATCGCATTAAGTTAACCAACAAAACATGATCAAGTCTAGTGAATATCAATGTTCAGAATTCCACCTGGTTTTTACCGCCTAGAATGTAACGGACCGCCCTTTTCAGGGGGTGCGTATAAATACCTTTGCAGCAATCCAGGAATTTAGCTGCAGGTAACCAAGTGTACATTGCTTGATAAAAGAGCAAATGCAAATATTTTATAGATGAAATAAGGACCTAACGGCCAAGGTTTTACAAAAGGTGCGGCTAGCACCAAATACATTACAGAACACCCACAAGAAACGCTTGAGCAGATAGATCAAGGCCTCCAAAACCAAATAACATTGTCATCTACGGTCTTCTGGAGCTCGTCATCTTCAAATGAAATCTATGGAGGGGGATTGGGAGCAAGGGTGAGTACACAACCGTACTCAACAAACCACACGGAAAATCTGAATATTACATGCAGGGAAAAACAAAGGTAGGCACATGTTTTGAGTACTGTGGATGCAAGTTGTAAACATCTGTTTTCATTTTACATTTGAAACACAAATCATAAATAGCAATATATAAATCATGGGGGGGTCATCTTGCAAAGTTCACCTTCACGACAAGTTTTAATTATAAATGCTACAGTAGCGCGATTCTGAATCACCCTAAATTAACTCGGCTTCATTAACCTAAAGCACTACAGATTCGAATACCATTGATATCACTCGCAGAGGTGCTCGCTTTTACCCACAAGACATCTACGGTCATTAATGCCACCGGAATCAACATGCAACTTTTATGCATGCGCCCGACCGAGATAATCATAGCATTTCGTTGAACTTCCCTTTAGCTCCTACCCATGGGCTATCCAAGGTCCGCAATATTCGTACTTGGCCGTCGTGGGAGTCGCGGTCCGAATATTGTGGACACCCATCGCTTGCGTGAATCGGTAAATGGCATCTCCATTCCGCTCACCCCGATTGCTCGTGTGCCAAACCTCAATGGCGACCACTTCCTATAGGCATTCAAAAGGGAAGTGCAATGTATTGGCTACGATGGATCAAGTCAATGAGATTGGCCTACCCAACTTGTGGTTGAGCGGAATCAAGTTATTTTCTTTGCCCAAGACCTCGGTCCTTAAATGCCAAAGACTCAGCCAAATGACATACCACAATTCATTGGTACCAACTGTACCAACACCACCACATCACATCCATTGGCTTCGTCATCGGTTGGGGATTGGGCCAGCATCCACCTTCCGTGGTCCGCCCAATGCTGTCCCCCACACCGTAGCAATTTTATAAAAACCAAAAATCAACCAAGCCATCTCTCGGAGATTTTGAGCATTTGACTAAAAGTAATAATTTCTAAGAATTGCTACATCTACGAGGGTGCAATATTTTATATCTTAGGGTTAACAAAGGAATTAAGACATAACAACAGGTTTACCATTGGGTTGTATCTAATCACGTCATTCGAAACTACCACATTTCTTATTTTCTAAAATACCAGTAAAATAATGCAGTACAGAAGATACGTAAATATACTGTAATGGAATTGGGTTCAACATGTTCAAGGAGTGTGGCTTGCCTTGCGGATTCGAGGGTTCGCCTAAATAGAAAGTGTTGATGTCGAGTCTGGCTTCGAACGGCGCTTGCCTCGACCTCGCCTCCGAGAACTCGCTCTGCTCCAAGTATCGCTTCTGCTCGAGATTCGTGCTTCGAAGACGGTTCTTTGCGACGTTGAATCTAACGCGAGAAAGCGCAAACAATAAATAAACGAACAAATAAAAAATAAAGAAAGAAAATCGGGAAAAGAAAGGGAGAGAAAATGGCCAGAACAGAAGTCAAGGGCATTTTGGGAATTTTCTGGACTTGATATGGCGAAACGGACATCATTTTTGGACTCAGCGGATCGAAACGGTCAAGAATATATATTTTTGGCATTTTTGGAATTTTGGGAATTTTTGGGGATTTTCCTAGAATTTTAACTAATTTTCGGATTTTAATTAAAATCCGAAAACAAATTAGGAAATGGTATCGCACCAACGGGCAGACAAGATGCGGATTTCGCCCATAGGGCAGCGCAAGGCGTTCGCTGGCGGCCTACCAAAGTAGCGTGAAGCTACGATAATGGGACCCGGTCGTCATGAGAGGGCGCGGATCGACGAGCGGGCGGCGGCATAAGCCAAGCAAGGAGGGTCATGAGTGGGGCCGGATGTCGGCGATCGGGGAACAAGCGAAAAGCGATCGGCGAAGAAGATTTCGCGGCCGAGAAAGAGAGCGGGCGAATCAGGCGAAGCGATCCGCGAGGAGGAATGGAGTGGCGGGGAAGATGAAGAAGCTCACGGCGGACTTGGCGGTGGCTGAAAATGGCCGAGAGAGACAGCGAGGCGGCGGGGCGGCAAAGCAGTGGCCGGGCGCGAGGAAGACGATGATGAATCCTGCGAGTGGCGGCTCGGGCGGGCGGAAGAAGTAGGGGGAAATGGAGAGGGGATTGTGGCGGACTCGGGGAGGTGGAGAATTGGGGAAGAGAGAAAGGGGGCGACCGGTTGGCGGTGAAGACCGGAGGTGGGGAAGAAGCGTCGGTGCGAGGGCAAACGGCGGCTTCAAGGGAGGAAATAAGTTGCGGAGAAGAACGAGGAGAGTGCGGTGGGGGAGATGGGGTGCTCACCAGCTTGGTTCGGGAAGGAAATGGAGCTCGGCTTGAGCTTTTATAGCGCATGGCGGCGGAGGAGAGAGAGGGGAGGGGACACGGCGGCAAGCGGGCGAGGGAGACCTGAAGCGGCATGGCGGGTCGTCTTGTCGTCTGCTGTCAATGGTATGGCGGCGAGGAGAGAGAGGGCGAAGCGTCTTGTGATAGCGGCACGACAAAGAATGGCGTGAGGCGAGGGCGGGGAAGAAGATGACTCAAGCGTTTTCAAGTGGGTGGGCAGCGCAGGAGTTGGGCCAAGGGAGGAAGCGGAGCGAGAATGCGCCAGTAGCGAGGGGGAAAAAGGATTGCCCAAAAAGGAAAGCGGGGAGGGGGGAGAATTACCCGAAAGGGAAAGTTTCCGAATAAATTCAAATAAAGCCGAAATAAATTCGAATAAAATCCAATAAAATCCGAATAAAAACAAGAAAGGCAAAGGAAATCAAATTTTGAAATTTTTGGGTTATTTCATAGAAGCCAATGAACCAAAATTGTCAAAACGCCAGAAACTCAAGTGCTCAGACTTCTGCAGTTAGGTAACTTGTACGTAGGACTCAGTAAAAGGTTACGAACTAGTCAGTTTTAACAATAACACAAGCACATACCAGAACTACTGTCAGCACCCACAGGCTATGAGGACAAACATGAACCAGAAACAAAACCCATCGCACAAGCACATCACAACCAACAAAGGTAAACTGAAAACTGGAACTCTAACTCAAAACCAAAGCTAAAGCAGCATCCACCAGGTATTCCAAAACTCAACGGCATCCAATGGTTCTTTGACACTTCCAGATAGACTACAAGTTGTGGGACCAGCAGGTCATAGCCATGGATCTGAGACATCCAATGGTTACCATCTCACATGGATCTCCCCATTAAGTATGCAACCCTCCAAAGCACCTAGTTTGTCAATTATACTAGATTTGTCATCAAAATTATTTTCAACTAGAAATATTTACAGTAAAATCCGTATAATGAAGATTGTGGTAGCGTCTGAACTAACATTTACTTATGGAAGAGTAACTGAGAGCATACATTGTAGTTGAAAAAATAAAATAAACACAGCATGATTGGCACAAGAGTGAAAAGATGATGTGAACTGTTGTCACTGTGAATCACAATACTGCAAAAAGATTTATCTGCACATTACATTGCAAAGTAATGTGATGGTACAAGATTCTCGCATGGGTGGTTGGGAAAATACTAGGATCTGTTTTTTGTATGAAACAGTTATGTTGGCATATTTAGTAGTTAGTATAATTAACCTTAAACAAAATGCCTCTTACTTCCTACAATCAACCGCAGCAACAGGACATCAATAGTTTCTTTTTTAAGTAGTCAAGTTCAAATTTTGCAGAGATGAGTGTTTACCTTCTGCTTTCTACTACATTGCTATTTACCAGGATATCTCATTAGTTTGATGTGTAGTGTACATTTACACTTGTTAGTTGGAAGCCATATTTCAATAAGAGCAGAATTCATGAGATCAGAGCCCCTTGTGTCAATTGAAACTAATTCACTGCCCCCTCAGTCCCTACACAAAAGTGAACTTACTACATAACTATTCTTCTGTCTTCAACCTTTTACATTCAGAGTCAGACCCCTTCACATTCATCTGAACGCATCCATACACACAATTCATTCAAGGAGCTAAATCAGCTAGGATATGGTTTTTGTCTAGCCTACAACAGCATAAGAAAATTACAAGTAATTCATGAATCATGCAACAGTTATGTAGTTATCAATGAGTTTACTTCCTAAATTTATGTGATATGAAGATCAAGAAACCCCTACAGGCGCTTCAACAACAAAAAGGGGGGTCAATGAGACTTTCCAGAATCTAATCCTCAATCCAATCAATTCCACGCAGAAATCAACCAGCACAGGCATCCACGGCTGCTCTAACACCTAGTCCAACACATACCTAAAAAATAAAGAACAAACAGGGGGAAGGATAGAGTTGTACCTTCCGCGCGGATGAAGAATGGGACATGAAAGTGATAGGGGGAGGGGAGAGGTTAGTGTCGTGCGTTGCCAAGGAGCTTAGAGCGCAGGAGATCTCGACACGACGAGACACCGCTCCTACACCAACGTGATGTGATGCAGTTGGATTGGGACGTTGCCAGAGCTACGCCGTGGAACGAACAGCGCAAGGTAGCCGGAGCCCTCCGCTCTTCACCGGTTTTCGCGTCGCTAGATCATGGAGGATCGGAGGTTGAGAAGAACAGGGACAAGGGAGCTCGACATTTGGGGGATTTTCCTCCACTGCGCCCAAATGCGCTCGGCTAGGATGGCGCGAATGAATGTCTCTACGCGGGAGAAGGAAAAACATCTACGCGGGAGTGGATTGGGAAAGAACGAAGCGGCGAATATATGGCCACTTCGACCGGCGATTTGGGGCGTGCGGAGAAATAGGGAGCCAGGCAGGGTAACTGTTGGAGCATGATTTTCCTGGTTTGTTTCCAAAAATTAGTTTAGGGAGTAAGGATAAGGAACTGTTGGAGATGCTCTAAGGATAGGGAGATTCGATGATTTGGCTGTTTTTAGAGGAACCAACCCATTCCTTAAACTCTCCCTATCCTAAAATATAAGGAGAATTAGAAAAATGTGAGTTTCAACTTAACCCTTATAAGAAATCCCTATTTTAGAGAGATCACTTCTCACCCCTACATTTAAAGGCTTTATCCTACCCTCTATTATTTTCTTCAATATTTTTTTATTCATTATTTCTATTTTTAGTAAATAATTCATGGGTGCAAAGTAATAATAATGTTTAGATAAATAATAGGGGTGAGTAATAAGGAGTGTAGGTTGGAGACAAATTTGATATAGGGTATTCCTATTTTTTACACCACCCCTAAATGAATGATTTAGGGGGAAAATATAAGGGTTTGGGTTGAAGTTGCTCTTAGCTGGTCCAATCGATAATATTCTGTGTATGTTATATTGACATATGATTCTAGGATTCATATAGTAGTGTAATATTATAAGATAAACCATCAATAATTTTTCTTCTAAGAATCCAGGACGAAGGGGCTGGACAGACACGATCAGGACTGCCATGGCACACGATTGGACGGTCAAGACCAACAAGTGCGCTAATCACGTAGTTGAACACGTGTCAGGCGTAAGGCGACACTAATCTCGACCAAGACGAAGCACAACACGCGATGTTTTCCAGTTTTAATTTAGCCTGATACCATGCACTTCATACAAATTCTTGGCTTATCTGGCCTGTAAGTTTTTTTTCCCAAATTAGCCTTCTCATATATATGTATTTACAAATTTAGTCCTATCTCTCATCATAGAAGACATGATAGATAACATGTGTCTATGTTGCGTCTAGGGAGTACGAAAGGTAGCCAACACTGTGGCAGGGCGAGAAATCGCGGGAGCAACGCTAGAGCGTGGGAGGAGGATGCTGCCACACTCTCTATGCTCGGGAGGGGATAGATGTTGTCTATTGTATATTCTACGGTGAGAAGTGGGCCGTATTTACAAATACATAGAGTAGAGAGGTTAGATTTTTGAAAATTTCTTAAGTTTTATCGTCATCTGAAAATTTTATCAAATCATTATTGATGAATCAGGATCATCCACAAAAAATTTCAAAATTTTCTAACATAGTTTAAACCACTTTTTCATACAATTGAAATTTGTTGGTTAGCCTTCAGTAGCACTGTTCGAATATTTGAAAATTCCTTAGCTTGATCATCATATGAAAATTTTATGAGAACATTATTGATACGTAAGTACCATCAATAAAAATTTCAAAATTTTATAACGTGGTTTGCACCATTTTTCAATCGGTTGAAATTTGTCGTTAGCCTTTTATCAGAACAGTAGCACTGCCAGAATTTTTAAAAATTCCTCAGGGTTGATCTTCATCTGAAATTTTTGTGAAAACATTATTGATTGATTAGGACCATCTACAAAAAATTTCAAATTTTTTAAATATCATTTAGACCATATTTCACTTGGTTGAATTTTGCCTAGATTTCGACTATTTCGGTCGAAATTTCGACAATTTCATTTAAAAAATTCTAGATTTCAAATTTCTCTTTGAATTTTGATAGGATTTCATCATAAATTGTGAGATTTTGCTTACCTCTGAAATGTGAACCGAAAATGAAATTTTAAAGCCTACTGCCATGTTCATACAACCTGCATGGGCAAGCATGTTTGCACTCATCGCGCGCCTTCACCATAGCAAACTGTGGTGAAGTCAACAGAGACAACAACACAGCCCAGGCAGATGTAGCCAACCGACAATCCATAACGCAATTTCTCCTAATCAACAGCAATGATGTTTGAATCCCAATGCATGCCTGTGAAATGTTGTGTTGAGTGTCACAATGCAGGCCATCCCATAATGTATTAATTATCCAGTTATCTTAGGGTAGAAAATCAACCGTCCGTAGCAGTAGCCGACCAAACTAGCACATTAGCCTGTCTGATCTGCTTTGCTTCTTGCACGAGGCATTCTCCCTGATCCTCCTAACTCGCCGAAGAAACGTCCTGATCCAGAGCCGGACGCAGAACTGGAACCTGGAGCACCAACTCCTCCTCCTGATCCCCATCTGACACCAATACACACAACATGCAACTGAAGCAATCAATCCCTGCATTGGCTTGTGCAGGCTATAACCAACGTGGAAACAGGCAGATATATTTTTGCCAATCTGTCTTACAGCGTCGCCGCCGGCTCCGGTTACAGGATCTGCCTTCCATTTGCCCCACTCCAGCATCCGCGGGCCTCTTGTCTGCTGACCGCCGCGCCGGCGCAGCTCCTGCGCGTACGCAAGCAGCAGCGCCCGGCGGTTGTAGCCGCCCGCGGCCTGAGTCGACGCCGACGGCGCGCGCGTCTTGGCCCTCGCGGCCGTGGACGTCGACACGCCATGGCTGATGGGACAGCGGCGCGGCAGCTCCTCGTAGGCGGTCACGGTCACCTTCTTGGTGGCCTCCATAGACGGCGCCATTGGCACGCAGGCACGTTCGTTCGGATCGTTTGATTCCCACCGTGCGAGAAGGACCGTAAATGTAGGGGCGGTGATTGGTTCACGAGAGCGCGAGCGCTTCGCTCGGCCGGTCTAGGGCCAAGAGTTTCAGTTCTAGTTTTGTTATGAAATCTAAAACTTATAGGCTAAAATAAAGTGAATTAAATTTATATTTTTGTCTAAAATGTAAATAAAATGATTTATTTAAACACTTTTAGGGCATGTTTGTTTCAACTTTGAATTCTCTAAAAGCTGATTCTAAATTGTAGTTGTAGAGAAGCTGAATCTCCAAAAGCTAGAATCCAAAAGCACATATGAAGTGGATTGTGGATTTTAGTATATCTGGGTGGGCTGGATTATGAGAATCAGATTCTAGAATCAGGCTGTTTGTTTCTGATTCTGCTTTTGAGGCCAGAATCCAGAATTAAAAGCTAAAACAAACAGAGCCTTAATGTATTCACAGCTTCAGCTTCACGAATCTGGAGAAGTTAGAATTTTCAGCTTCACCAGATTCAGGGCCTGTTTGGTAGAGCTCCAGATTCCAGCTTCACCTGAAATCTGAAACTTGTAGACTAAAATAAAGTGAATTAAGTTTATATTTTTGGTCTAAAATGCAAACAAGATGATCCATCTAAACACTCTTAGACCCTGTTTGGGAGAGCTCCAGCTCTCAACTCCAGTTTAGATCTGAAACTTATAACTAAAATAAAATGAAGGACGGAGTTGGTGGAGCAGGGTATTTCTAGCTCCAGAAATTTATGGAGCTGGAGCTGTGGGTACATTAAAAGTATTTAGATAGATCATCTTGTTTACATTTTAGATTAAAAATATAAACTTAATTCACTTTATTTTAACCTATAAGTTTTAAATCTGAGCTGAAACTCTCCCAAACAGGACCTTAATGTCTTCATACCCAGCAGAACTTAATCTGGTGAAGTTTGAATTTTAAAACTTCACCAGATTCACGGTTCGATGAAGCTAAATCCCTATCAAACACGCGCTCAATTTCTGCCAAACACACCCTAGACCGCGCCTGCAGGTACAATCTGTGGCTGGAATCAGCGAGCCGCCCGCGCGACGAGACGAGGTATGCGCCGGTTTCTGGTGCATGGGATAGCCGTGTCGGGCATGCAACAGCACGCGGTCGAGGTTGCGAGAACAATTCAGCTCGGTCGCTCTCGCACGGAAGAGGTAGGTGTTAAACATAGGCTAACCTGAAAGGGACTAGTGTTATGGGATGCATTGACTGGTGCAAGAGAAAACATATATAGGATCTCTTGAACGGTCTTTGGTAGGTGGGTCCGCTCAACTTACTCCTTTCCTTGTCTTCGATCTAATCAGAAAGGAAGCTCTTAGTTGTATGTTAACATCAGAACAGAACATACCAGCTAAGACCCGGTTTTTATTTAGTGTTTTTTTAACATTTGTGAAAAGAAGAAGCCGGGAGAATGTAGAAGAATGGAAGAGCGTCACTCTTGTAGTAAATATCACATTGCTTCCAACAAAAATTGCTAAGACGTGGGGGAAAAAAGGTTGCATGGTAGTTGTGATAAACGCTAGAAGAAATTTAACCGAGGAGCATGAAAGAAATAAGTTGCACCAGGTAGTCACTCGTAATTAACACAGGATGTAGGTGTGTAAAATGTGTTTGGTTACGCTGAAAAAAAATAATAATCACTAGTACAACACATAGGATTGGCATCGTGCGATGGATGAGACTGGAGCATACCCATCGCCTATCAGGGAATCATCACTGTTTCCAATTTTTTTTTTGATAACACATAAGGCTATTCCCAGTGCATGGTAACATACCTATTTAATGCATGCCACATAAGCATTTTTGATGATGTGGCAAGAGAGTTAAGAGGGGAGAGAAGAAAGCTGTATCTTGAGGAAGATACCACTTGGACACGAAATCATAGACATTGAAATTTGAATCATCTAAGTGGCCCACAATTCATACTCTCATACACATCTAGCATTTAATTATCTTGTGGGGACTAAGGGCAGTCCCAACCCATGATTTCCATGAGAAGTGTCTAGAGGAGAGAGAAAGTAAGAAACCAATACATAGTTTTTCAACCCATGGTTTTCATGAGCAGTGTCTAGAGGAGAGAAAGAGCAATAAACCAATGCATGCACCACAAACACGCCTTGGTCAGCGTGCAGAAATGTCCAATGCATATTTTGCTAGTTTCTTGCGTCTTGGTACCTGCGCCGACCCAGTTTCTTGCATGAGACACGGTTTCTTCGTTTTTCCTTCTCTCCCTTCCTTAATTCCTATGCCACATCAGATTTTTGCTTAGTTGGCAGCGTAATTAATTCTATGGACACTAGCTGAGGTGGAGGGTTAGGAGTGCCCTAAGAAACAATCCATGATACCATGCATTGGGATAGTTGTATATTCTATAATATCATATGGCATGACAGCTTTGGATATTGTGACAAGATACAATATACTGTGAATAGCCTTAAGGGCATCTCCAATGATGCCACTTCAACTAGCTATAAGCGTGCCATCTCAGCATTTTGCTTAGGTGGAAGAGAAAAAATGAGGAGAGAGATATAGACTGACTACTAATGTATAGTCAGGCTATAACTGATTCCAAGACATTTATTATCCATTACATGTGGGCCAATATTTAATTTTATAGACAATGCTATAGCTAACCTATTGGAGAGGTTGTCTATATACTATCTATAGATGACATGGACATTTCTTATAGCTAGTGCCATTGGAGATGCTCTAATGCATGCCACATAAGTATTTTTGATGATGTGGCAAAAGAGTTAAGAGAGGAGAGAAGAAAGTTGTATCTTGAAGAAGATACCACTTGGACACGAAATCATAGACATTGAAACTTGAATCATCTAAGTGGCCCACAATTCATACTCTCATACACATCTAGCATTTAATTATCTTGTGGGAACTAAGAAACAATTCATGATACCATGCATTGGGATACTTGTATCTTCTATAATATCATATGATATGGTAGTTTTGGATATTGTGACAAGATACAACGTACTGTGAATAGTCTAAGAGGTTTGCACGCATTTCATTAATTAACCCAATATCAAACTCTCATGTAAAAGCCAGTACAGTCCAAAACTAAATTACTTGTCGCTCGGGCCAAACCAACACGGCATCACATCCTCCGCTGTTGCGTGTGGGAAAGGCACCAACGGCAAAGCTTTGTTACCTGGATGATCCGGATTCAACGCGCGAGATTTACTCAAAACGAAGAAATTGGACGCTTGGAATTTCTCACAAGGTATTTGGATATCTTCTCACTGACCTCGATCCGCTTCGTCCGATGCTCAATCTGACGGCTCCCAATGTACCAAACGGCACCTAACTGTGACCCTCTGCCTTGGCAGCAATACTATTCACCGGAGAAGAAGCGCTGCCTGTTCTTTTAAGAACGTCAAAAGAGAGAGGAGAACATAGGAAGACGACGCGGCACGTGCCGCCACCTCGCTGCTTAGCTGCCACCAGCATCTTCAGGAACAAAAAAAGAAAAGAAAGACGCGCACGTGACAATCGCGCATCGCGCCAACATCGCCGTTCACACGGGGCGATTCCACAAGCGTGAACGCAAGCACGTGGCCGTCGAGCGCATAAACTACGCATACATATATGGAAAAATATCCTGTGCAATCATTTTCGGTGAAAGCAGCGTCTGTTGAGCTAAAAAGTTTAAAAATTCTGAAAAAATCATGGATGTACATCTCAACTTACCCACCTACATATAAAATTTCATGATCAAATTCATCTTATACTAGCAGCTACAAAAAGACAAATTTCGCATGAACAGTGATTTTTACTGTTCATCACTATTCATTTTGCTGCTTGTTTTTTTGTACCCGCTAGGATAGGATGAATTTGATCATGAAATTTTATATGTAGGTGGGGTAAGTTGAGATGTACATCCATGATTTTTTCAGAATTTTTGAAACTTTTTAGCTCAATGACGCTTGCTTAATGAAGGCACAGACCGGATATGTTGCCTACATATATTGCCACCGCCGGAGAATGCTCAACACAATTCAGTCGATCAGTCTCGCGCAAAAGAAAATTGAGGGAGAAGTGCTAAAGTTGAGCTGAACGGCTAAAGTCGTGACAGCTTGCTCAAACTTTCTAGCTGTTCAATCAGCAAATCGACATGGGAAGATCGATTGCTGCAGCGGTACGCCGTGATTCTAGGCTACTTCGTTTGTCGTAGGTTCGAGATCACGACCGTACAGAGAACATCATACGTACGGTGATAAGGATCGAGATGATGACGACGACACCGATCGAGAGTTGCGATGTGCATATCGTCTACCTCTACCATGTGATAATTTCAGAGTGCCCCGGTCCCCGAGCCAGACGTGGTTAATTTTTTTCTTGCCTGGCTCACCATCAGCTGCCATGCGCCGTGCGCGCGCGCCACTGCTATCGGCAGGTGGTGGTCAGGGTTCACATAACGACAGTATCGAACCGGTATGATATATAATACTAGTAAGTAAGCCGGCTAAATTTTAAAAAAAAATTATGTGATGTCAATATAGTTGAATATCGCTTGATTTTTTATGAATATCGAGCGAAAATCGCTCATAAATTCGACCGTCGAAGAACACAAGTTCACAAAATTGCTTAGGTCGATTATTGATGAATATCAAGCGATTATCGTTGAAAATCGATTTTTTAAATTTTTTTCATAAAAAGTTTGATTTCAAAACCCTGCGATTCTCTACCGGTTTTCAAAAATCTCGATATGGTCGGTTATCGCGATATCGATAATGTGAACCCTAATGGTGGTAGGGGTACAATCGGATTGGACAGGTGACTGACCGAATCTGCTCCGCATTAATTTGGTTATCTATCTTGAATAGTTATCTGATTTACTATCGTTTCGCATAGTTAGTTTAGATTTGGCATCGAATTTTGGAGAGAGCTGTCCATTGGCTTGGGATATTCTAAGAGGATATATCCTCAGATATTTTTGAAAAAAATCTACTCAGATATCTGAAATTTATCGGCCCATGTATATAATACAGCCTAACAGCTCATAGGAGATCCAATTGGGCCCAATAGCCCTACATTACCCTGGCTCTCCAAGACATTAACCCTAACTCCTTCTAGAGTCCTAGTTGGCACAGGTGCATGACATCACCCTCGTCGTCTGGTTGCCACCCTCTCGCCAGCTTGTCGCCATCCCTCCCGACACTATCCTTCCCTCCCTCCCGCCAGCTCATCACCATCCCTCCTGCAGTCCTCTCTGCGCCATCTTGCCACCTTCCCTTTGCCCACATGTCGGCCACCATACTCCCGTGACCCTCCCTCTGACATTCTACTAGCCGTCGTCCTCTTGCCAGCAGCCACCATAGCTTGAGCTTCCCAAGATACAGAATTTGGATAAATTTGCAAAATTTAGAAGCTATATGGATCCATTAATGGACTCCTGTTTGTTGCTTCCACAAAAAATTTTGGAAGCTCTTCACATTATTGTTTCCTATATGCAGGTTTAGTGGTAGCAATTGTGCTTCATTTGTGCCTCATCTATGGCTCAAGTTACTCCTAAGTCCTGATGATTGTGTTGTTTTTTTTGTACTAACTAGTTGTGTCATTGTGATGGTCTGGTAATGCTAGCACAAATGTGTGTTCACCTAGTGGAGTGGCACTTGCTGCTACATTTGGTACAAAGTATCTACATCGAGTGCGAATGCATTAGTAGTGTGAGCGGCGTCAAACATCTAAAGCTGAAGGACCTTAAGTTAAGTTGACCATGGATGTAAGATCACAGGAGAAAATGAACCTCCTAGTAAGAGGCAAAAGAAGTGCATCTCTATAGTATGAGAGCACTATACTAAAGATATTGTTACAAAAACAGATTCAAATGGTGTAGTTACAAATGAACTTTCGGTGAGATACAAAAAGTTTCCTTACAAAGTCTGATGTGAGACAACAAAGGGCACATCATGCTTTATAAATCTTTTGAGAAACAAGTATTCAATAACTCAAGGACAACAAACAATCAAAGTAGAAAAGGGTGAAGACAACACTGCAAATGTTAAGACATACATGCTTGATGCTGAAAACTAGCTTTAAGAAGTGGCATTTAGCACTTATTATGCATTAATATCTTTTTAATATGGTTGAGCATGAGTTCTTTGTTGGTTTTATACGTCTTTGCACCCTAATTTGCATTTAAGTGTTGCACAACTACAAGAAATGATATAATAGAAATGTTTAATGAGGAAACAAACAAGATGTATAATCATTTCAAATCTCTTTCATGATGCTTTCCTGCAACCATGGATATGTAGACCCCAAATCAAAATAAAGTAATATATGTGTGTCACCATGTATTAAATAGATGATAATTTGCAGATTCAGATACGAATTGCTAAATTCATGCATGTGAAAAACAACCACATTAGAACTAATATAGCTGCTGAGTTTGTTAAGAGTGTGATGTACTAGAATCTTGAAAAGAAGTTATTTGCTCTTTCTATGGACAAGACATTACTCTTACTATGGACAAGGCATTATTTAATGATAAGTGTAATGCATATTAGAGTTATTGTCACAGTTGTGAAGAATTCTCACATGTAGTGGGAACAAATTTTAGAAGTGTGCATTGGATGCCAAAGATGGTCTTTCATTGGATGTTTCAACAAGATGGAAATTCACTTTTCAAATATTGAAGCAAGCTACTTACTATAGGAAGGTTTTTGAAAGACTACTTGAGTTGAATTAGAGTAAGTACAAGAAGTGTGCTTCATCATATGAGAAATGATATATGCAATAACACTATGTAAGTGTTTAAGGAGATTTCATGAGGATGCCTTGCTTTTCTGTGGTACTACATATCCCAAAGCAAATATGTTTTGGTGGAAATTTTGTGAGATTAAGTTAGGTATTGCAAAATGTCATCACAGTTCTGATATAACTATTCATGCTTTAGCAACAATAATGCAAGCAAATATGACAAGTACTAGGAGAAGTCCAACATAGCATTTGTTGTGGAATGCTTTCTTGATCCAATGTTAAGAAAAAATTGGTAAAGTATTTTATGAAGATCTATGGTGAGGGGAGGGTTGTTCTTGAACTTCATGTATTCATGAGAGTTGTGAACCAATTATTCTAAATATACATGTCTAGCACATCTCAAGATACAAAGCCAACAACTATAGGACCTAGTGTGGCTTCTCACCCACTTGGTGATGATTTATGTGTTCTTAAAAATAATGATTTCTTGTATGAAGTACTGTGAGTGTGACAAAACACAGTAAGAAAATTGAATTGAATATATACATAAAAGAACAAAAGATTTAGTGGATTGAAAGTGAAAATAGACCATGTGAAATATTGTCGTAGTGAAGGACCCAACAAGGGACTTTCCTATTTTCTCACAACTAGCTCGTGATATATTAGCCATTCAAGTGCCAAATGTTACTTCGAAATTGACATTTAGTGTGGGGGTTTTGTATTGTTGAACCTTTTTGTAGTTGACTAGATCTCGAGGTGGTCGACTAGATCTCAAGATAGTTGAAACACTAATTTGTATTGAGAACTAGACAACAACGTCTAGAAGATGTGAATATATGTCATCCAGTTCATATATAATACAATTTTCATTTGTTTTCTTTACTAATATCAACTGCCATTGCAAAATTTCATATTGCAACACTAATTTACAAGTTGGACATGGAGTGTAAGACCACAAGATGTGATTCATGTACATACATGCATGATTTCAGAAGTTTGTTAATTCACCTATAGTGTGCTTCTAGTTTTTGATCATTTTGCTTCAAAAAAAAAGTGTTTCTTGATAGATGATGATTTTGCTGCACTATATTTCATATTTGTTGTTAATTATGTCTTTTCTTGCACTATATAACTACAAAAGGTTATTAATATTGCTAATCTGCTATGCTTTGTTTCTGAAACAATAATCAATTCAAAATGGTTGAGAGTTGGTTAATTAAAAATCTAACTGTCAGCAATTTGGTTAATTTAAAGGAATATTTGTTATTAATGTTAAACTTGTAATGCACTCATGTTCTCAAGACATCAATGTGTACCTTTTGTTTTTATAAGATAAGACTATGGTTGAGGTTGATATTGATTGAATGCTCGAGTGTCTAAGGACAAGGAGTCATGATCATACACTCGTGGTCTCATTGAGATGCCAGCCTACCCCAACCACTTCAGTCTTCAAAGTCTTCTACAAGATTGTGTCACTATTGAGTCTTATGCGTGTATGATGTAATCATAATATTGTCTATTTGTTTTATTATCTCTTTCATGGATACATGGAGTTATGATTATGTTATTGCGATATTATTTACGTATCATTCTATGTTCTGTTAATTTCCGCTATGTGTATTGTTGAATTTAAATGTACTTTTGTAACTTTATTGGGCTATATGATAAAATAACTTGTTAAATTGCCATAATCCTGTCATATGTTAAATTCATATGATTGATTAATCATTATTATATGTGGTATCTGTTTTCATGTGATATTTGATAAAAATTATTTGGTACATGCTGGCACCGAAAACAAGCCAATTAATTGGTTTCAACATACACGAACACCGGTTCAAGTATGGGTCAAGGTGTGCCAAGAGATTTGATCCTACAATCGGTAAGGTAGATCGAAATAAATATTAATCGATTCGATCAGCCATCGGCAAGATAAATCAAAACAAGTATCAATTGATATGCAATAAGCAAGATAGATCCAAGTAGCCGTTGAAGCTGATTAGATATTGGCTAAAGGTCTATTTTCTTCGAAAAAGACGATGCACAACAAGATCGATATAAAAATAAACTTGGGTTGATGTAAATAAAAAATGTTCAAAATCAATGATGCGCAACTTTATTGATCAAGAATGAATTATAAAGAAATATTGCTAGATCTAAAAACAATTCCTAGCCGACAAAAAGTAAATGCAGATTGGTTGTTGATTGTCCTATTCGTCTTGCCCGGCGAGCCCTTTTATAGCGTATAGGCCGATCATATCTGTCTCCAATTCTTAAAAATCCAAACCTCGTATCGACCTCTATCCCCTGAAGATAAATTTTTTTAAACCGATATCGGCTATAAATCCAATTTTAACCTAAGCTTTACAAATTGGTTACATCTTTCCAAATTCTAATACTAACAGTACTATATCAATTCCACTTCGTAGTATTCGTGACCGATGTTATCTACATCGTATTTATACCTAACATCATTCATATTCAAGTATAAAAAATACATAATTTTAAATAAAAAAGGCGATATCCGACATAAACGGAGCCGATCGTACCTTAAGATCCTATTTGGATGAATTTTAATTTTTTTTAAAAAATTAAAATTTAATTTAAATTTAAATTAGATTTTAAAATATTCTTATAAAATACCCTAGCCGGCTGGTGGTGGTGGTGGACAGGTAACGCTCCAATTCACGCGCTCCCCTGCCCGCATCGACCTCTCATCGACGACAGCGGCAGCCATTTATTTACCACTCCGATCACCCACTAACACCCGGCCCCCACGCGGAAGCCTCATCGACCCCTTCTTACCGCACCACCTCATCCGTTGTCGCAGTCAACCCGCATTCCAGGAGGAACACCTCCACGTCACTGAAGGTCGACCCCGCTAAAACATGGACCCACCAGGCATTGACCTTACAGGTGCCTTCTCTTTTATTGAAAATTATTTACCACCACGCCACCCGACACGCCACTTCACCTCCCGCAAGCAGCTGAGGCTAGGGCCTCCCAATCCTCAAATCTTACGGCGCGAGGCTGCGTCTGCAGAGCTGAACTCAGATTCCTCGCGAATTCCGGCGCAGCCCATGGAGCTGAGCATCTAGGCGTGGTTCCGTTCGTCTTATGGATCCAGATGTTCTCGTGGACCCGTAAGCAATCCTCTTCGGGCCGCCGCGGCGGGGACGCCTCCATGGACTCCAGTAGCCGCGGCGGCGGCGGGAGCGGAAGCGGCAGCGGGAGCCGTGGACGTAGCCCTCGGCTGGAGCGCCGCAACGCGGCGAAGCACATCGACTACGAGGCGGGGGCGGGGGCGTCGTCCGTGTCGGCGTGCGCGTCCTGGTCGTCGTCGTCCTCGTCGGCGGAGCGGTCGATGGGGCTCCGCCCGACGCTCTCGCTCGACCTGGCCGCCGGGGGCGACGGCGGCACGGACTTCCGCATCAGCGGCAGCGCGGAGGGGGAGGTCGACGAGCTATGCCGCAGCCTGGGGTTATCGGGGCCCGAGGAGTTCGCCATCCCAGTCGCTGCCTGGGAGGCCCGCAAGGCGCGCTCCAACTCCGATCTCACCCCTGTCTCCCGCCGCGTCTCATCGCCTCCCGTGGACGACGCTTCCCCCCTCGCCCACTCCGTCTCCGCCCCCGAGGCCCAGTTCCCCGCTCCCCTCTCCGTCCCTGCCTCCATTCCCGAGGAGCCCCTCCACTCGTCCTCCACTTCCACCGCCACTGACTCGGCGGAGGAGCCCACCGTTGAGTCGCACGAAGAATCCCCTAAGGCTGCCCCTGACGTTGCTGTTGTGGCGCCCGTTGCAGGCCTGCCCCTCCTCTCGCCGAGGAGGGGAGGCGGGGAGGTCCGGATCCGAGGCGCCCGGCCGCCCGTGCTCTCCCCGCCTCCGCCGATCACGCCACTCGCGCCGCCTCCGGGACGGTCGTTTGTGGCTGAGGACATGAGCGGGTCGCCTTGGGACATTGTGCAGTCGTTTGCTCCCAGGGAAGAGAAAAATGAACTGGGAGCGGCTCATGAACGTGTGGACACGTCTCACATGTCGGACACGGAGGAGGAGGAAGAGGAGGAGGTTGAGGGTGTGGCACAGGTTGAGGGGGAGCTGAAAGGGTTGAGGATAGGAGAGACCTTTGAAGGGTTCACTGGGACGTCCTCATTGTCGACGACGAATGATGATGATGCATCCAGCACTACTACGGAGGCTATGTTCATCATCTCGCCGAACGGCAAGTTCAAGCGAAAGATTAAGTCATGGATGCGTGGTGTTCTTCTGGGAAGCGGCTCATTTGGGATGGTGTACGAGGGGATCAGTGAGTAAGTACCAATGCTTTAGTCAGAGTTGATTGTTTTCCCATGTCTTTTGCATTGTTACTTGTCACAGATGTACCACAACCATCTGTCTAATTTATTCATACCTTAAAAGTTGACCTGTTATATGGCCTTAGCTTACTGTTATTTTGATTAAAGATAAGCTTAACTAGTCCAGAGCCCCTTCATTAGCCGATGGGCACATCTGCATCGTTATCACCTAGAATTTACAAGTACATGACATGATATCATGAAATTCTACAAGTATAAGCCGAACATCTCTTTGGGAAAATCTTTGGGAAAATGTGTGTGTTGGTTCATTTGTGGGGTGGGGGATAGAATATGAAACTATAAATAATATTTATGTCTTGTGAACATGGTTGTCACAGCGAACATGACCACCACGGCGCCAAAGAGGCGCCAGGGCGTCCTCAAGGCGAGGTACAGCGAACAAAAGGGATTGACATTTGACAGTGACACTAAGACAACACATTAGAGAAGAAGTTCAAAACATAATTAACAAGCCTAGGTAGATTGCAACCACGGAGCGCACTTGATGCACCCATAGCCTGATTAATAAGATCCCTGTCCAGATTTTTCGTCTCTGTCTCATGGACATCTTCAGCACCCGCATCAATCTAATCAGTGTTCCACCCATACTCATCTAATATCAGTAGGTTAAAGTTGCTTTCCTCTGCCAGCTGGCCAAGGCGCTCACCTAGCAGCTCGCCGTGGACACCGTAAATTCCTAAGCGCCCGCCTAGATGGCCAAGGTGAGCATCCACGACGTCCCATCCGTAGTGCTAGGATGCTAAGGCGACGCCTTAGCGACGCCATGATAAACCATGCTTATGAACAGCATAATTCAAATTGTTAAAAAGGAGTAATTCAGCTTATGAACGCGTACCCCAACCTGTTTGGGACAAAAGGCTTGGTTGTTGTTGTTGTTGAGTAATTCAGCTGTGGTTAAGAACCTATCATTTTGTGATCCCTTTAAGTGCAAAGCCCTAGCAAAGTGCAGGGTAACATATCGTACGAAACGGTGTGTTGCACTTCAAAACTCACCTTAGTGATCTAGACACCCAGAATAGTTCTCATGTTATTTTATTTGCTAGAACTGAAGGAAATTGCTGATTTGACTTGATTTTTGGAGTAATATAACAGTGCCATACTTCTGTGCACGCTGTGACCATGATAATTCATAAGTCCAAAAGCTCATGGTAACGTGAGAATGCTTTGTTTAGTCACTGTTTGGCTGATCTGGGGAGAATCAAGATGGGCCTTGAAGGAATCAGGTTGAGTTTTGGGAAAAAAATTATTACATGTGGTTATACAGAAAGAAAAGAGAGATACTATTTTTGACCTTCAGTTACTAAGTTTGATTGATATCAAACTGTTTGCCATAATGCCACCAGTAGCCTGCTACAGGCAACATGATGGTAACATGTCTTGAAAAGAACCTTGGTGGTTGCAAGTTGCAACCTTGTGAAGCCTGTGAATCTGTGATTATCCATATACAGTGAGCACTTTTCTTTTAATGGAAATATTGTAGGAACTTAATAGTTGATTCATCCTGGAGTATTCTTAGGAGTGGTACTATAGAGTGTAACTTCCACCCGATTATAGCAGAAGTTTAGTCTAGCCACTTAGTGTAGTGTAAAGTATTGACTATTAAGTATATCCTTCTTCTTGTTGTTGTATCTCTTGAAAAGCATGTAATGTATTTCAATGCATTCTGTTGCTGAATATCTCTACAGCGAGGGTGCATTTTTTGCTGTGAAGGAAGTATCTTTGCTTGACCAAGGAAGCAACGCACAACAATCTATTCTTGCACTTGAACAGGTTATAGCTACTGTTCTTGATTTCTTACCATTTAATTTATCTTGGATATCAATGCTGTCTATACCACTTCATCACATCCTTTGACATCTTCTAAAGCTATGTTTTTCATTGCTTACTTATGCACAGCTCTAATTTCAAGCTGTTTGTTTCTCAGGAAATTGCTCTCCTAAGTCAGTTTGAACATGAAAACATAGTCCAGTATTATGGAACAGACAAGGTACTCTACAGTTCTTTTGATGTTGCTTGGTTATGCATTTAAATTCTAGAAATGATTTGATTGAAGTAATCATTGTGCCACGTACCAAACCGATTTATTTATATATGTTTGTGATGATGTTCATTTCTTATGTAATGTGTTCAACGCTTCACTGCAGGAAGAATCTAAACTCTACATTTTTATTGAGCTTGTTACACAAGGTTCTCTTGCTTCCCTCTATCAAAGGTATAAACTACAAGACTCACAAGTCTCTGCATACACAAGGCAGATTCTTAATGGATTGGTTTATCTCCATGAGCGAAATGTGGTCCACAGGTATAAAGCTGCCCTTCTAATTTTTGTTGAAGTAATTCAATGCTTAAGATGCTGCATCCATAATAACATATTGTTTTTTGGACCTCCTTTGCAATAAAGAATATTGTGGAGACCGAAATTTAAGCTTTTGTGCCTATTTGTCATGCATTTCTAATGTGAATAGCACATATGAGGTAATAAATCTGCTTTCCTGAAGTCAGCATGTACTTCTGGAACTACCCACCAACTGCTCCACCTTCTTAAGAAAGTGGCATGCACCGTGGAGTCCTGGAGGTTATATAGGTCCTTTTGACTCATAAGCAAAACTCTCTTTGTATCTAGGACCTTATCCTTCCTTTAATCCTTTTTGTGTGTTCTTTTTTGTGGCATGCGACGGTGAGATGTGGAGTTGGTTCAAATTTATTATTTAAAATATTTTTTAATGGTTTTACTCGGTTTATAAGTATCTTCAGTGCTGTAGTTTGGGATTATGAGCCCTAAGTACAACCTGTATGAAAAACAAGTATCATACACAAGTCAGCATCTATAGACTAGTCCTGTTGGAAGGAGCACCTAATTAATTCACCATCAGCATTTTGGCTAGTCCACTCCGCAGCAAGTACAAACTTAAGGTTTTTATTCAACCTGAAAAAAGACTCCTTTTCTGGATTGTTCAAATACGGGGACTGACTGTGCATGTTAACTTGGTACAATAATTTTTCAAAATTATAAATGAGATGGAAGAAGACCATATAACACCTGAACTTTAGTCAAAAGTCCGTTCGGCACCCCAAACTATGAAACCAGACATTTGACCCTTCAGACTTTGCAATCCGGTTCAAATAACACATCGATCCGGTTTCGTATAGTGGTATTGCCCACGTGGTGTAATGAATGGTCGATTTTGCCATGCAGGATAACACGTTGATCAAGTTAGGTTAGTGACATGTTGGGCCCACATGGGCTTCTCCCCTGCCGAGCTTCTAATCATACTTCCATGGTTGGCAGCTCTTGTAGCTCCTTCCCTATCTATTTCAATTTGGAAGAGAAGCGCCTATGAGCCCTACTTGTAATTCACCTAAATTTGCCCAGCGTGTTATCCTATATGGCAAAACCGCCCACTCATCACACCATATGGGGCAATACCACTATGCAAATCAGGATAGGGTGTTATTTGAACCGGATTGCAAAGTTTAGAGGGTCAAATATCTAGTTTTATAGTTCAAGGTGCCGGACGGACTTTCGTGCAAAGTTTGGAGTGTTATATGGATTATTGATATCTGTGTTTATCCTTTTTTGCTTGCGATACCATCATTTGACGCTTCCATGTAATACAATAGTTTTGATTAATTGAAACAATTGCTTCATATTCAGAGATATCAAATGCGCCAATATACTGGTTCATGTGAATGGATCGGTGAAACTTGCAGATTTTGGACTGGCAAAGGAGGTTAGCCTTTTTTTCTTCCACAAAGTTATCTGTGCTTTGTCAATGACAAATTGTCTTATTATAATAGTTTTCTTCTTGTACAATGTCAGATGTCAAAAATTAATATGCTGAGATCATGCAAAGGAAGTGTTTATTGGATGGCACCTGAGGTAAAATTTACAATTTAACCCATGTTACCTACTTTTATCCATCATCCTTGCCAGTCAGATTATTCAATTCTAATATTATTTTGCAACATTTGAGTGGTACTTGCGTGTTGTGTCTTATCCAGAATATCACCCCCAAGTTCTAAATACACCTCTCTTTCAGGTTGTTAATCCTAGAAAAACTTATGGGCCTCCAGCTGATATGTGGAGTTTGGGCTGCACTGTTTTGGAAATGCTAACCCGTCAAATACCATATCCTAATGTGGAGTGGGTACGTCATATTTCAACTTGACAGTTTATATTTGTGTGATATTGATTTGTCCCCAAAAATTTTTAAATGCATTGCACTGTTAGCTCTCTTTTATATGTTTGGCTTTGTTTGATGTATAGAATATTAAACTTTAGGATGGGAAGAATTTCTAAATTAAGATGTAGAAAAACAACTATTCTCTATTAGACTTTGCAATAAAGAAGCAGTATGTTGTTAGCAGATTATTCTCATTTTCCTTTAGATTAATCAATTTTGGGATTCAAGAGCTACTCATGCACTTCCTGTTGCAGAACAAGGGAAAACCATCATTTGTTTTCTTCCAAGCCTGTTGTATATATCAGATATAGCTCTGGTAAATTGTAATTGGTACATATAAACTTGTGGCTGCAAAGTTTTGTGAAATAATAAATCAGACCTGCTGCTGGTTCATCCATTGTCTTTCTCTTTTTTCTATATTATTTTGGTGGGAATTGCGCATGATTAGTGTGTGAGGTCATTTCGCTATAAGAAGTACTTCTCTCCAAATAATGCTCTGTAACTCATTTGAATTGTATCCTACTTGGACCCAATATTGATCTCCAGCTCTCCGCTAATATTGCTTCGCTACTTGTAGACAAATGCTTTCTTTATGATTGGAAGAGGAGAACAACCTCCTATTCCCAGCTACTTGTCAAAAGAAGCTAAAGATTTCATTGGCCAGTGTGTAAGAGTTGATCCAGAGGAACGGCCTTCCGCGTCACAACTTTTGGCGCACCCATTTGTTAACAGGCCACTTCGATCTTCTTTCGAATCTTCATCTCCTCCTGCCATTAGCTCGTAGTATTGATATGACAGTGGGGTGTTTCTATTTGTGAAACCGTTGGTCAGCTGCTGAACCGGTAAGCTGTTTGTTTCTGCCAGAGGAATGATCAACCTTCCTAGATCTTAGCTTTCTAGTTTACTTAGTTTAACTCTGATTTGCGCCCGTGTTTCATTTGATTCATACGGCCTATGTTTTGCAGATCATCATGATTTCCACTCATGGTGCCAAAAAGGAAAAGCATGGGCGTTTAGGATAATAGGATTGGTGAGCTTCAGCATCGACTTTGTTTGTTGTATTGTTTGGGTATTTTCTTTAGACAAATGTTTTCTTCTTGAGGACATTCAATAGATTTTGTACAACTGGGTAGGAAAAAAAATGTGGAATTGCCTATGATGTAGGGTGAGCCCATTATTGTAATTGTTTGATCTCATCATTCTTTGCCCCCATGATTTGTTGCTCCTAAAGCGACCGGAGCAGGCTCTCCTGCTGTTATTGGGGGCTTTTCCCGTTTTGGTGGGTGGAAATTGCTGTTCTGGTGTTACCATTCGTGGTGAAATTTTGTTTGCCTACTACTTTATTTGATGTTTTCGCAAGTATTTTGCAAGTTAACGAGAACAGTTCCGTAACAAATTGTATATGTACGGGCTGGATCCTTGATGAGATGAGAATCAGCTTAATTTACTAAAACTCGGTTGGTTAATACATGTAGAATGTGAGGTAGCATTTGGTTGCCTGGACGCTGGACAAGACTAGATGAGATGGCCATCCAGCCTGGTAGGGGTGGAGTCATCTAGGCGCATGTTTGGTTGGATAGATAGGACGAGCCAATTTTTTTTTGTTGGTTGGGTGGATGAGAATAGATGGACTAGTTATGATCAAGGTTTTGAATTTTTTGGCATCCACTGAAATTAACAAAATTAGGTAATTTCAAAAATTTCGGTGGAATTTTGTGACAAAATGGTTGTCCAAAAATTTAAAATTTTGGATAAAATTTGAATTTTACTGAGTGTACTGTGGCGAAATTTTTAATTTGACCGAGTACACCTTTTTATGTAACAAACTGACTGAGTCATTTCAGTCTTTTTTTTTTAGGATAGCACTATCTAGTATCTTGAAAGAATATTCTTAAAAACTAAATAACTCTAGTCAGTCTGTTCATTCATTCAAACAATTAGATGTCAATAAATATATGGATGGCAATCTTCTATTCAGCTTTATCTAGACGACCGAAGGCACCCTGAATCAAAAGCGCTCCTGGGTTCCTCTCAGGAATTGAGAAGGGCTGAAGGGGTAAATCTGGGCCCAACTTTTGCATCTGAGATGCCATTGCTCATCAAGACTGGGAATCATTGAATCAAAGTTGGCTGTTTCTCATGTGCTATATATGTTCATGTGCGTATTTTGGTTCGTGAATAAAGAACAAGTTTGGAGCACTAGTTGGAAGCAAGCATGAGCGAGATTAGAACATGGAGCGGGATTCAAGGATAGAAGCACAAGAAGAACTAAACGAAATACGCCTGGATTGCTTTGCCTACACCGATCTGAGGCGGTGGTCAAACAAAAATAACAAAAGAGCGGTGTTTCAGTGCTTTTTCTTTTAATACAAGTTGTATAAATCTTAAAGTAAGTAAAAAAAATAAGTAATCACTATCTATCATTCATTCATACTTTAATATTTATGCAATTCTAAAAAAGAAAAGTATGAAAACACCCTGGTAACAACCTACGTGCTCTAGGCAGTAGGCACTGCGTGCGGGCACTAGAATTTTGGATCAGGCATCTCCAATGGTTCCGACTCTTTCCCTGCTACATCGAGCAAACTATCGTGATGGATTTTTTTTTCAGAAAACTAATAGCAATTATAAAATTACACAGGAGGAAATATAGAAAAAGAGTAGAAATTTGAATATATGGCCTCAAAGTCTAACACCGTAACCTTGGATGTCACCGCTAGACTACATGAATGTCCAGGAAATCCTCTTTTCCTTTCAAAATACCATTCGCGATCCCTTAGTGTGAACAGGTGATGCCAATCTGACCATTGTCAATAATTGCATAATCTTATTAAATGTTTATTGTACTCTATAAATTTTTATAGGTATATTTTGGGTCAAGCATGTTGGAATATATGGGCTAAGCCCATGAATATTTGAGAATAATTCCAAATAAATCTCAAAGACGAACCATATAGAGGAGGTGTAAAACTCTTTAGTACCATATTGCTAGTTGAGGTGGAGCAACACCAATTTAAATAGTGGAGTGTGCTCCATCCCACTAGCTTATGTGGGAGAGAAAGAGAAGAACCCACGCGCGCGCTCGCCTCGCCCGAGCACGGGCTGGCCAAAATCTGATCCAGTAGCTTGCGCAGACGTGGCCTCCTTTTGCAGTTTATTCTTTTGCGCTCCGGAAAATCCGTGGTTGGTTATGAGATATGGAAACCGCATTATCTTTTAATCTTGCGATTTTTTTCCTATAAATACCACGCGGACTTCCGCCTGAGAGGATAATAGAAAAATGCTAGGGTTTTCCTCTTCCTCTCTACTGTGCCGCCATCATCGGGAGAGCGGTCTCGGCTTTGTCATTCTTGAGATTACGCTTGAAGAGGGCAAATAAGGTTTTGGGAAGCGCTTCGCCGATCGCCGCGATCTGCTTCCTCTCCGTTCGTGATCTACCCCGTCTTCTACGTCGTCGCAACGGGGTCCTCTGCTTCACTTCACGTCTCCGCTTCTGTTCAAGCAGATCGGTACGTTTCAATGTCTCCGCTATTTTCAATCTTGTTGCTACTGTTTTATAGTATATTAGAGAGACATATGTGTAGATTGATTATATGCATGTCTGCAATATACTTATGTTTAATGCGTAGACTTCACAATCAGTTTGTGTTCATGAATTATCTTCTGTTCGATTTATACCTGAAAGTGCTAATTTATCTAGCAAAGCAGGGGATTAAGGAGATTATAAAACAAAAGGAATGATAAAAATGGAAAGGACCATGGCTTGTGTGTTTACTTATAAATGTCCAAGAAACGTAAGATAAAATGATTGCAAAAGAGATAAAACATCATTTAATTTACTTACATGTCTTATATTTTGAATTAAGAGATTGTGAAAATTGGAGGCTTTATGTCTTGAAACGACTTAACTACAGAGAAACATAGTATATAAAGTGAATTAATTTTATATTTTTAGTCTAAAATATAAACAAGATGATCTGTGTAGACCCATCCGGATATACGAATGTAACTGTGTAGACCCATCCGGATATACGAAAAACGACAAGTGTGAATATATGGAAATTTAGGGTAGAAGATAGCAGATTGCTAGTGTATAAAAATGACTAGAAGTACCTACTAGTACTCCACGATTTTTTATTGAGAGAGATTAGTGCTACTTCCTATCCGAGCAATGGAGAGATAACATCAATCATCATCACTGGATTTTAGCGGTTAGTGCAGGTATACTCGACCTTTCAAACGAAAATCTTGTTCAAATAATGGCTGATCCCTCCTACTCTATCCATTGAGATGGAGAAGCAAGCAAAACACTCCTGCCACGGGCCCATCATCATGTGCGCCCCACGCAAAATCACCGTGCTTGCGCAGCTGTTCTAGCCTAGTAGATCTGTAGAAGTGGCCATACGAATCGGATGACGGATTGGGCGCCCACGAGGCCACGACTCGAGCCCGGTCGCGCTCGCGTCTGCTTCGTCTCGCGGTTTTCGTCCCGGCTCGTGAGCGCTGACGGCAACACGCTGCGCGCCCGCAAAGCCCCAAACACGCCGCTTTTGGGTGGGTCGGCCCGGAAATTAACGGCCTATTTATTCTTGTTTTTGATTTCAGATTCCGACTTAAAAGCAGAATAAAAAATAAATAGTCTAATTTTAAAAATCAATATTTACAATCCAACCTATCTATTTATACTAAAATTTATAATCTATTTTATATGTGTTTTTAGATTCTAACTTTCGAAGAATCAATTTCTCTATGATTATACTTTTAGGAAATCAAACTAAAACAAACAACCCTAAACTGGGGAAGCACTCGTCTGGAAGCACGCCCCGCCCCCTCGGCCTCGGCGGTTTGCCCTTGCTGCCTCGCACCGCGCCATGCACCAGCACTGCCGCACGGCAAACCAAGCGAAAATTCCAGTCATACATCCGCCCCGCCTGACGTAATAATACAAAAACCACGCGTAACTGTGCTCGGCAGCGCCGCGATAATTCCGGCGCAGGACGAGGCACGCGGCTGTCGCCTCGCCTCCACCCTCCCCAACACGCACGCACCCGCATCTCCACCTCCATTGCCGTGGTGTGGCGTGGCGTAGCGTACTAGCGTAGTGCCCAGCCGCTGAAGCAAACGGCAACGGAGACCATGCCTAGAGGTGGGCACTCGGGCTATCCTCTGTGCGAAACCCGAAGATCTGAGCTGGAGCGACCTCGCGCATAGGCGGCGATCGTGGATGATGAGGAGGGCGCAACAGGGGTCGACGGGGGTGGTGCGCGCGGAGCTACCCGAGGTACGGTGGGTACGGTATGATCCGAAGTTCAGTCTGGCACGAAGTGGGTCGTATCAGACCGGCACGACACTGTAGTACGGACCGTACTAGAGCAGAGAACCAGACATGATGGGCGGTACAGCTCGACACGACACTGTAGCACAGGCTGTGTCGGACCTGATGACTCAGGGCATGAGGAAGAAACTCAGTATAAAGATCACCGACTCACAGAGCGTGAGCGTTATGAACGTACCCAACAGTATGAACGCCACCCTGCTGTCGGCATCTGAGAGAGATGGGTTAGCTCTCTCCCACCCGTCTTTCTTAATTTCTCCCTCGCTCATCTGTCTCTCTCAATCTCCATTGCCTCTCTTCCTCACTCTCTTGTTGCCCTCTCTCGTTCGTGTTCAGCGTATCTCCCTTGTTTTAAAAATAAATAAATTTTAGTTCTTTTTTCTATAATATTTGTGTCCACAATCTTAATTCCATGTGCCTCTGGTTCTTTTCTTCTCGTCGTAATAGTGCAAATATGCTAAACCTGGACCGGCACGGCAGAAGCAAGCACGAAACGTAAATAGACCGTACTTAGACTCACCGAAGGTCAGTCGGACCGGCACGACACGGCATGATAGGCCGTCGCAGCCCAACATGGTTCAGACACAAAACACGATGAATCCGTATCAGACCGGTCCAACCTGACATGACGCCCACCTGTAGTGCCCTCCTTGTGGAAGTTGCTCTATTGATTCAATCCTGCGCTCTACAGGCTCATGTGATCTGTTTGGGGTTTTTAATCCGGATTATGCATACGAGAGATGTTATGATAGGATACTCTGATTTTGCGGCGTCGAAATGAAGTGTCTGAATTGATTTGTTAAGCTAATTTTTTTACGACGAATCATTTGTTAAGCTAATTAACCGGCCTATCGCTACTCTATCCTCTCTGCTGGTTCAAAACCCAGTGTTCGTGCATTTCATATTGTTTTTTTTTAAGACAACAATACTGTGATCTATATTAGACAGGAAAATGACAGAGTACATATAGAGCAGGATTCTGCGCTAGGGAGAAGAAACAGAAGGAGGAGTGGGAAAAGGGAGAAAGGAGAGAAAGGAAAAAAACAAAAGGAGAAAAAAGGATCAAGGTTGATGTTTCACTAGGTTTTTTAGCTGAACTGCTCTGGCGACAATTCAGAACGCGGCCTTATCTTTGATAGACTAAAAAATATCCTCGTTGGCATTATATTTGTTCCAAAAAACTCTACCATTTTGCTCTTTTCACCATTGCCAATATGTTAAGGTAATAAGATTTCTAACACCTTTGCAAAATCTAGGCCGACGGTTTGTTTGTTGTAGGCACCAATCTTCATAGGTGTCAGCTCGTTCCCAATTGTTGGGCAGGAGCAATGGCAGCTTTGCCCATGCAGTCACAACTTCGCACATGCATCGAATTTGTGGGCACTCTCTGAAGAGGTGATACACAGTTTCGAGATTCTGACAGCACATTGGGCAAAAATATTGGTTTGACCACCCCCTGCATTGCAATCGCTAAGCCGTCCATAACCGGTTGTGATGGGTAATAACCAGTTGTGATAGGTAAGCTATAGAAAAACTTTGCATCGCAATAGGGCCCACGCAGTTCAGACTGTGGTATGAAGGGATGTGAAGGTGCTTGCTGTGAACTGCATGCGGTATGCTGATGAGGCTGTGTAGATATCGGTGGATGTTTGAGTCCATGATATGACGTCTCGGACCTGTGGTCGCATTGTAAGGGCTGGATTTTAACCCATAATTCGACGTATTGGAGTAGCAAATGGAGAGTTAGGCCATGTTGAATATCTCGGATCCAGTTGTTGTTTGATAGGGTGTCTGCCACGGAATGAGACTTCTGCCTAGAGTGCTTGAAGAGGTCTGATGCTAGCTGTGAAGGCGCCATACCTTGGAGCAGGGCCAACCCTGGGGGGGGCAGGGTGGGCGGCCACCCCGGGCCCCCAAAGTCATGGGCCCCCCAGGTATGCAACTATACCATGGGCTTTTGATCTAGTCACAAGCAAACGTGAGCAACTACACTAGATTCGAAGAACTCATGGTGTTTAAAGATATATTCGGATTTTTATTGAGCTCAAGCACCCTGAAGTCATTAAATGATAGTGAACTTGAAGAGTGTTGCATTAAATTTGCAGACACTTTCTCTCACGATGATTCATCTGATGTTGAGGTACATGATCTTATTTCTGAATTAAAGATTATGAAATTCACTTTGCCAGATGGCGCATTGTCTGCTATGGAGATTTTCGAGCATGTCAGAAATGTGGATTGTTATTCTAATGTTTTCATTGCTTATCGAATCTTATTTACTTTGCCTGTGACTGTTGCATCGGCTGAAAGAAGTTTTTCAAAATTGAAATTGTTGAAGAACTATTTGAGATCAACAATGACTCAAGAAATGTTAAATGATTTGGCGACTTTATGCATCGAGAAGAAGTTATTGAACGAGATTGATATCAATAGTATAATCGATGACTTTGTATTATAAAATGTTAGAAGAATTTTTTTAAGATGATGTCAAGTGCTAAGTAAGTGTTTATGATTACAATTTACATTTGTCATTTCATAAACTTTAAATTGTTCTATATAAGTATTTTTTGTGCATCGAATATTAATTTTTTCAATGATGTGTGCTTATAGGACTATATATATATATATATATATGGCGGCATATTTGGTGCAAACCCTCTCTCTGATGCAAACGTGAAAACTAGCAATCTGGGTCTCTAGATCTTCTCTGAATGGTTCAGATGCACAAAGGTGGGATTCCACTCATCCACTTATGCCAATATACATTAAACCCCAGTATAATCCAAACAAACTCAAATAAACAAAACGATCTCACGAGAACCCGAACTGTCCTTTGCCTCTCCTCACGCGCCCTCTACGACGCCGCCGCTCCACGCGCCCACACGCCGCCGCCGCCAAGCCGCCCGACGCCAAGCAGTGCATTTCTTCGCCGCCATGCCATGGCCCTCCCACGCCGCCAGCCCCTGTGCCAACGCCCCAACGTCCGGTGGTCGAGCGCCTAATGTTTAGCTAGTTGTGGTGCAATGCAAACCATCCACTAGGATGTATTCTTTACTCTGGACATTTTATTACTCTCTAGATGTCTTCGTGTATGAGATTAGTTACATACCGATATTACTTTTATAATAACTGTCCTGTTAGATTTTGTTTCCGGATACAACACTATTCAGTACTACTTTTTCGGTTGCACATGCTTGAGATTGATGTTTTCTTTTTGGCATTAATTCTTGTGTTGTCAGGATGGTAGGCTTATAGGATTAATTCTTGTGTTGTCAGGATGCTTGAGATTGATGTTTTCTTTTCTGCAATGAGCTAGGCTTATAGGATTAATTCTTCTTGAATTGCCTGAAATACTTAAAACTATAGAATTAATTCTTTTTGAATTTGCAGGATGACAGGAATCTGTCTAACAGTATTTCAAAATAATTCTAATCTTGATCAAGAAGGTTACATTGATTACGAGATACCGGGGTTTCATTGCGAGATCTTTCAAGGATCTATGTTCAATGGATGATGAGAAGATTGATTACTTGAGTGGTGATGAAACGCATCACTCTAATCAAATTTGGATGTCAATTGTGTTGGACCTTCTTGATATATTTCAGCACATAATGACCGATGGATTGCACTTGAATCGATTAAGAAACTTGAGAAACAGGACATATGTAAATATAGTTATCATGAAAAAAATGCATAAAGTTTAAAGCATGGATGCAAAATTATACATGCCAGCTTTCTTTTCTTCTTATGTCTCCTTTTGCGATGTGGTTTATGTGCATCAGAATTTGCGATGTGGTTTATGTGCATCAGAATTTGAACCACGACAAACAAATTTATGCTGCATTGATATGGAATTTCTCTGAAATGGTAAACTGAACATTCAAAATTCCATACACTTGACAAACAAATTTACAAAAAGGATTATTGTTCAGAGCAACATCTACCACAAGAACCTGTACATACCACCATACACTTGACACTCTTACAAGAACCTGACACTTGACGCTCTTTCAAAATTCCATACACTTGACATACACTTGACACTCTTTCAAAATTACATACACTTTTGGCTTCAGGTGGAGACCTCCATCCCCAACATTGCAGCGGCAGGCATGGAAGGTTCTTGAAACCAAAAGGGTTGAAAATAAAAACTGCAACTTCCTGAAACCAAAAGGTTCTTGTCTGCAAAGCACCATGGTCCATTCGGCCGCACCTTGCGTTCCGGGCCTTTGCTGCCGTAACATCCAGATATGACACAAATTGCGCTCTTGAGTGCTAACGACCATGTGCCATCCTTCGCCTCTTCCTCTCTGCTCACGTCTCTCTTCTTGCTCAATCGGTAAAGTTGCTCTTCATCTTCCTGCCTTGCAATTCTTGCACTGGCAAAGAAACAACAAAAAGACTAGGACAGGGAAGACACGGATAATGCAAAGTACTAATATGCCTTGCGAATTGACCGCATATCGGTCATGCAATTCCATTTTCTGAAAATGCACCCTCAATCACAATGCAAAATAGGCATGGTCAGTATCTGAATATGCAAGTACTGCACTACAGCTGATGATCCAATTTACAATTGGGTGATTCTGCCCTTTTCATGTGAATTCAAGTGCCCATGCCAAATGGTAGTTTCCCATCTATTTTCATGTAACAGCAGCTTAGTTCAAATATAGGAAAACAATGACAAAAAGTGTTCTCACATCTCGCATTTCTTGATCAACCTCGACTTCCCCATGCTCCTTGAGAAATTTCCCTTTTGACATCTCAGACTCGATCCACCACGGTGTCACTATGGTGATGCCAACTTTACTACCAAGCTCCGTCCTTAGTGTCTCATAGAAGTTTATCGGTCAGCATTGGCGGCCTATGAGAAAGTCGGAAAACAAACATCGGTCTCACCAATCAAACATGCCCAATTCGGTGAGATCAAGAAAACTAAGTTACATTGTAGAAGCTCATTCGTGGAACCGGATTCCATCCAGCTTGCCGAGGCGATGACCACGATTCTTCCTCGGCTCCTTTTCGATGAGGAAGCGCAGCAAAAGTTGATTGAATCGAACCCCGAAATTCACGTCTGAAAAAAGGTTGGACAGTCATTAATTTGGCACTCGAGGATATCTATGTTAAGTAGTCAATAGCGGTACCGGAAATTGTGTTATTACAAGATGAGATCTGTAGTTAGTAACATCTAGAATCTCTGAAAAGCTCCTACACTTGCGATGCCAGCATTGCATACAAGATGGTCATTGAAACACAAGTGTATACCTCAATTAGATACCTAAATGGTGCTTCTGCGAAGTATATTAACCAAATTAGTAATGCTCAAGAATTGCATCGGTAGTAGTGATGATTGTGGCCTCAACAAATCTTTTGCGTCTTGAGGTTAGCGACATCGCTTTGGGAGAATGAGGACATCCGGTGCCCCAAGCTCGAATGCTTGATCGGCAACTGTCGGAGGCTCCATTCCCATCTTGCGGCTAGGACCGGGATGCAGCTTCATAGCGTCTTGATGCGCTAATTATCGCAGAAAAGAACAATTTCTTTGTAAATTACGGAAGTTCGAATGTCCATATTTTAGTACAAACAGGAATAAATTTCACATAGATGAAGAAGAAATTAGCATAACAAGTTGCAAAGAAAGAGGCCTTTGCCCTTGCGACGGAGGGAGCCTGGCTTGGCGGTGGCGACGGAGGAGCCTTGCTTGGCGGCGGCGGCGTCGGAGGAGCCCGGCTTGGCGGCGGCGGCGCGTCGGAGGAGCCCGGCTTGCGGCGTCGGCGTCGAAGGAGCCCACTGGCGCTTGAGGCGTCGGAGGCGGCGGCGTGGAGGGCTGGCGGCGGCGGCGTGGGAGGGCTTCACGGCTCGGCGGCGTGGGAGGGCTTCATGGCAGGCGCGAAAGGTCTGCTCACTGCGGCGTCGGGCGGCTTAGCGGCGGCGTCGTCGTAGGGCGCGTGAGGGAGAGGCAAAGGGACGGGTTCTGGGTTCTGCATGAGATCGTTTTGTTTATTTGAGTTTATTTCAGATTATACGGAGGTTTAATGTATATTGGCATAAGTGGATGAGTGGAATCCCACCTTTATACATCTGAACCATTCAGAGAAGATCCAGAGGCCCAGATTGCTAGTTTTCACGTTTGCATCAGAGAGAGGGTTTGCACCAAATCTAGTGCAAATATATATAGGGGAAATATCTAGTGCAAATGGTTATTCAGTGCTAAAATGCTAACATTCATCGTGGGCCATCCGATCTATCATGTGTGGCTCAGATTGAGAGTGGTGGAACCCTTGTCACTTAAACAGTTTTGCGAAAACCCCCCTCTATTTCTCTCCTCATTCCATGAGGGGCTTCCACCACTCTCAATCTGAGCCACACATGATAGATCGGATGGCTCACGATGGATGTTAGCATTTTAGCACTGAATAGCCATTTGCACTATATATTTCCCCATAGGAAAATGGTTCCATACTCTTGGGTGTACGTATTCCCACCTCTAATATACCATTTGAATGATGTTGTTATACCTCTTTATCCTTTTGAGTATACTCTAATACTGATTATAAGATACTTCAAAGTGAGTTACATGAAAATTTTCATTAAAATCCACCCTTTATAGCATAATTTATTTACATATTCCTTTTACATATGGAAAAGGGTATGTACCAAAAAATAAAGGGTCTGACGAAATTTTTTCAATCATGTTGTATTGGAGTATCTTAGAATTATTATTGGAGTATACCGAAAGTGATAAAGAAGTATAAAGCGTTTAATTAAGTGGTATATTAGAGGTGGGAGTATGTACTCCCAGGAGTACGGAAAAAGCTTCCTTTCCCCATATATATATATATATATATTCACCTTGGGTCCTCAAAATGCCAGGACCGGTCCTGCCTTGGAGCCATCCGTTATACCTTCATGACAGTTAGACCTTCAATATCTGAAAATTCAATTCAGAACGACTCAAGGTTAAAGAACGTCGAAAAAGTGAAGGCTACTGCGTCGTGTCCTGGGGAATGGCTAAAGGTTTAGTAAGCTGAACATGCCACCTAGGCGCAATTTGGAAGTTTTATGCAAATCCTGTAAATCCATTTACACCAGAGTAGAACACCTGTAGTTTCTTGTTCTTGTATTTAATTAAGGAGCGATACCACATACCAGTAGCACTACAGGAAACGACTGCATTTTCGTCGGTTAGGAACCGACGAAAACAAGCCAAAAACCGACGAAAATCGTTATTTTCGTTGGCAAACCGACAAAAAGTAGCGTGACGCGTGGGCGCTAGCGTGGGAAGCGCGGTACGCAGCGCGCTGCGGCGCGTGCGTAGCAGTGGTAACGGAGGCGCGGCGGCGCGAGGCGTGGCGGCTAGGGCACGGGCTGCGAGCGAATAGCACAGATTCGGGCGTGGGCTAAGTTTTTCACCTAAAGCATTTTAAATCGGCCTGCATCTAGCCGAAGAAAATACACGCCGCCGCCACGTGGCGTAAGTTCGTCGGTTCGCCGTCGAAAACATAAAAGCATGCCACGTGTCATAAATTAAATCGGTTAGGGCCGTCGAAAATATAAAATCGTGACACGTGGCATAAATTAAATCGGCTCGATCATCGAAAATAGTCCCGAAATTTTTTCGAAAATCCTGGGCGCGGGGCTTGCTTATTTTCGTCGGCTATGTAACTAAAACCGACGAAAATATAACTAATTTCGTCGGTTTTTTGGGACCGACGAATTTATTCGTTTATATACGTCGGTTTTTTTGGGGCCGACGAAAAAATTTCAGGCCGACGAAAAAAGTGTCGTTTCCTGTAGTGTAGCATCTTGTTGATTCTTATATATAGCAGTTTTAAGCTTAACCTAATTTGAACATATAAGTTGCGTCAAGTGACCTCTTAAATTAAAGGTTCTCTCTATGTACAGAATGATATAGCTGATTAATTACTATATATTAGCAATAACGCAATATTCAGAGTAACTTTTGTACTATAATAAGCTTGAGATCTTGCAGTGTGGTCCGTGCCCTAAAGCAGGTTCAGAGCTAAATGGATGTTTTGACTTAAACCTTACCATCAAATTCGACACTCTTACGCGTTACATTTTCTATCCCCCCCCCTTTTTTTTGTCAAGAACTCTTACTACAAGTTACCTGCCGGTAGCGCGATATCGTCGTCTTGGGGCGCCGCGCTTCGTCGACGCCCAACCACGATCTTTCCTCACGATGACGGATGTGGGCGGCCCAAATGAGAGGGAAGCAATACAAAACGAACAGCAGCCACAGGAGGAGCGGACAAGCGAACCGAGAGCAAACTTCTTCCTCTTGATTTTCTTCCCTTTCTCTGCGTTAGCTCTTCTTCCTCCATTCTTCTCAGTTCCTCCTCTGTTCTTCCCCAATTTTTCCCCAGATACTTGTAATCCGTACTCAAAAGATAGCAAGACCATAACAATTGGTATCAGAGCGGGTTCCCTTCCCTTCCGTTCTGGCGCCGAAGAAGCAGATCCAGCGGAGACAAGGATGGCTGCAAACTTGGCTTCTGTGGAGAACCAGTTGGAAGGTGTGAATGTTCTGTTGAAACAGATTTTAGATGTTGTTCAGGGTGTGAAATCAGAGGTGGGGAAAGTTCGTTCTGAGGTGGAGGTGATACAAGGAGGAGTGGAAGTGTTGGAAAGCGCGTGCGATGGTACGTGGAACCGGCCGTCTCGGCACCGGTGTTGCCTCGATCAAATCTCGGTGTCAATCTCTGGCGATGGGTGAAGAAGCGGTGGCGAGGAGGGCTGCACCACTGGCCATGGTTGGCAATCACGCAGGTGAGGTGTTTGAGGAAATGCCCCTGCGCGTTGAGGCTGGAGAAGAGGACACCGAGCGCAAGCTTGAGGAAAAACCAATCATAACACCCAGTGACAGGGCGGAGGAGTACTTCAAGCGGGCGGTGGGCACCGAGCCGGTGGACAGCGAGGCGATGAGGAGGTATGCCATGTCTCTCTGGCACGCCCGCAGCGACCTGGTCGGCGCTGGTCTGCGGCGAGCAAGTGCTCTGGTGCTCCAATCTCGGGCTCACCAGCTAGGTGCGCCTTCCGATCCTCGACGCCGACTTCGGGTGGGGGCGGCCGGTGTTCATGGGCCCTGGTGGCATCGTGTACGAGGGGCTCGCCTCTGTCCTCCTCAGCGCCAGCGGCGACGGCAGCCTGTCGGTGGCCATATCGCTGCAGGCCGAGCACGTGGAGAAGTTCCGGAAACTCACCTTCGACTTCTGAGAGGAGCAGCACGCAGAGTTATGGCCACTCCGTTTGTTATGGTTGAGGTACACTGCGTTGGCCTCGGGTTAAACCGACACCGAGCTCTTCGTCGCGAAACAATTCTGTGGACATGTATTCGAAGTGCGGGTTGTTGGCTGAAGCGTGCAGGGTGTTTGACCAAATGCCACACAAGGATGCTGTTGCATGGACGGCCATGATCAATGATGTGTTGAGGGCATCGGGAGGGCTCAAGGATTATGCAATGTCCAAGGTTGCTGGGGGGTTATTACAGCCATGGCCACCACCCAAGTGCGGCAAGGATGCTCATGTTCCAGACAACTTCATCCCCAAGATCCCACTTGCAGATGGCAAGAACTATGAACCTCACAGATGCTGGGAGGATATCTTTGATGCCATAAGCAATGCTCAACATTTGATTTACATCACTGGTAGGTCGGCGTACACTGAAATTACCTTGGTTAGGGACACCAATCGGCAGAAACCTGGGGGACATGTTACCCTCGGGGAGTTACTCAAGAGGAAGGCTAGTGAAGGTGTTCGAGTTCTTATGCTGGTGTGGGATGACAGGACTTCCGTTGGCTTGCTGAAGAGAGATGGCCTTATGGCCACACATGATGAGGATACTGCAAATTACTTTCAGGGCACGGACGTGCACTGGGTTTTGTGCCCTCGCAACCCTAATGATTCAGGCAGCATTGTTCAGGATCTAAATGATGGTCAAGTTGGCATACATCCCATAGATGAGATTTTGTATTGGCATAATGCTATCCGTCAAGAACTAAATGATATAGCAGAGGAGACAAGAAGGATGCAGCAGTCTGGAGATTTTTCTGACAAATCAGCCTTCAATGCGAGGTTTCAGTTGATTGCAGATGTATGCATCTTCGACAGTATCGCCGAGGATTAGGTTGTATTTCCTGCCGTCGATAGTGAGCTATCCTTCGTGCAGGAGCATGCTGGAGAAGAGCGCCGATTTAACAATTTTAGATGTTTAATTCAGCAAATCCAAATAGCAGGAGCAAAATCAACTGCAACAGACTTTTACTCTGAATTGTGTTCACATGTTGGTCAGATAATGGAGGCAATCGAGGAACATTTCTGTAATGAAGAAACCAAGGTACTTCCTCAAGTTGGGGCGTTTGTCTCTCCTGATAAGCAAAGGGAACTTCTATACAGAATTCTATGGGTTATGCCATTGACGTTGTTGGAATGCATATTACCGTGGTTTGTGTCCAAGCTAAGCGATGAGGTGGCACCTTCTTTTCTTCAGAATATGCGCTGGGCAGCATCATCATCTGAAACGGCATTGGTTACTCCTTTCTCTGGTTGGGCATGCATAGCTCGTTCAGAGGACAACTTCCATTCTGGAGAATATGTTTGCTTAACACCAGGGGCAGTGAGATGTCTGTTGAATGCTGTAGATGAGCTGGAAAAATGCCGAACATTCTGTCCAGGTGCTTCACTTAGCAGTGCAGATGTTCCTCTGTATCTGCAAACCGAACATTCTGTCGATGTGAACTTCCTTGCATTTCTCGAACTTCCTTGCAAGTACCAGAACTTGAAAGCCATCATGAGGCTGGTAGAAGCTGACGCACTCCAGATGGAAATCATTCCAAACCCTAAGGAAGTTCATGATGTGAGAGAGTCTGTTGCTTTCTCTGTTGGTTTGCACGGCTGGGTTTTCACCCTCACCAGCTTTGCTAAAATGTATGCCTCCAAGTTTGGAGTTGATGAATCTAAGATGATGGAGAGGCTCTGGGGTGAGAAATTTTTCGAACCATCGACGAACAAATGGACCACCAAGAACACTGGCTCTGCTACTTGTAAGAGAGGTTATGTTCAGTTCTGCTATGAGCCAATCAAGCAAATCATCAACACTTGCAACACATGTCATCAAAGTGGTGCAAGAAAGAGTCATCGGCTTGGGGCAAGCCGCATTTCAACGGAGGGAATGTCACGGATGACGGATGTGAGCCGGCCCAGCTGAGAGGGAAGCAATACAAAACCGAACAGCAGCCCTGGGAGGAGCGGACAAGCAGAACCAGAGCAAACTTCTTCCTCTTCAGTTTTCTTCCCCTTTCTCTGCGTTAGCTCTTCTTCCTCCATTCTTCTCAGTTCCTCCTCTGTTCTTCTCCAATTTTTCCCCAGATACTTGTAATCCGTACTCAAAAGATAGCAAGACCATAACAGATGCGCGCGCGATAGACGATCCATATGGTTGGCAGCGTCACGGCAGGCTGCACTGGAGCGACGGCGGCTGGTGGATTCCATGCAATAACCTGCTCCTGCGCGCGCGACGTCCACGTCCGGCATGAGAACCGTACCCATGCGGCTAGCAGCGTCGTGACGCGGTTTCAGGGCCGCGCGCGGCTCTTGGAGACGTGGAGTCAATGGTGGGACAACGTAACCCTGCTCACGTGCCGCTCCAGGGCAATGTACGGATGGATGGATCCATCGTTCCATCCATGCGTCAGGCGTGGTTTTCCCCACGTAGCCGTGCCGTGGGAACCATCGGGAGTGGCCACCGGCCACGGCTTGGCGACTCTGCCGCCGCGATCGTTGGTTCCAAACGGCGCAAAATCAGCGTACCATCCCCCCGTCACGTTGTTACTTGTCATTTTTGCCTTAGAACATCTCTAATGTTTACTGACTAGGAACGCATGTGACTTATAAAAATTGCTACCGATGCTTATTGCCTAAGAGGTCTTAAAGTAGCCCCTAATCTAATAAAAAAAATCCCACTCTTCTTTGTCCATATCCATCCATCCAGTCCATCACACCGGTAGTCCGGCACCTTTGTTATCGCGTTCGTGCTGCTCCCCCTTCCATCTCGTTCTCATCTAGCAATGGAGCAACAAGGATCCGCTCTCCCCAACCTTTCTCAGGGTCTGTTTGGAGGAGCTGTAATTTTTTAAAAAAAATATTTTTTAGCTTTCTGAGCTGAAAAACAGTTATAGCTTTTTATAAGAAATTGTTTGACAAATAGCTAATTTTCCACAGTAATAAATTGTAAAACCAGACTTAGCTCAGTTTTCAACTTTTGACTTTTGCTAGTTATATATAGTTTCTAACTTATGCTAAAAGCCGCTTAAAAATTGGACTATTTAGAGGGTTTGCTGGCTTTTCAAAAGCGGAATCTAACTTAAAGCCTCCTCTCCCCCTAAACAAGGCCTCAAGCTGAAGCTCGTGATGGTCAAATTCAGCATCGATGCCAGCATCCCTTCTCGAAACTCGCAGTAATTGGATCTAGTGGTGGCATCCCTTCCCCAAGCTTATGGTGGTCAGCTTTAGTTGCGGTGACCAGCTATGTTTCCTTCTCCGCTAGTGGCGGACCTAGAATCAAATCTATTATAATATTAAAGTAGATGTACAAGAAGTCACTACATTTGCTTTCAAGGTTAGAAATTTCTACATTAATCGAAGGAACAAAACGAAAGATCTATACCGTTGATCATAGTGGGCCTAGATTATAATAGTTTAGATTAAAAGAAAGAGTTTGTGTCATGTACAATTAATACAAGAGTTTGTGTCGTGTACAATACAATAGTTTGTGTTATATACAATAAAAATAACTGAAATTTAGAATAAAAATAAAATAAAATTAGAAATTTAATTTCCATATGATTAAAAGAAAGAGTCCAAGTACAATAAAAAAATAAAACAAAAAATAAAGATTATTAATATTCTAATTTCTATATGAACATAAAAAAAATTAAAATAAAAGACAAAATATAATTACTAATACGATTTCCATACCAACATTAAAATAAAACTTAAATTTAGAATAAAAATTAGTAGTTGGATTTGCATATGAATTCCAATATAAAAAACTGAAATTCGAATGAAAAATAAAAAATAGGAATTTGATTTCCAAATAAGCATCAAAATAAAGAGTCCACATCAAGGACAATAAAAAACCAAAATTCCCTATAAAAATAAAATAAAAATAGCAATTTGATTTCCATACGAACATTAAAATAAAAATAGATTTTGAAACAAAATCAATTGAAAATTAGTAATTGGATTTGTATACGAATACCAATCTTAAACTAAAATTTAGAATACAAAACAAAATAAAATTATCAATTTAATTTCTATACAAACTCCAAAGTAAAATCCTAAATAGCTTAAGTTCAAATAAAAATAAAATAAAATAAATACCAAATAGATTTGTATACGGTTTTAACCTAAAACTACATTAAAAAAATCTATCATATATGATCCAACAACACACAAAAAATAATTGAAATTTAAAATAAAAATAAAATAAAAAGAGAAATGCCAAAGCTGAATGAGCCAAAAGCCACGATGATGAGTGTTGTGCGTTTGCATTGTTGAACAAGTCAGTAATAAAAGAAGCTTGATGACGGGGAGACCCTGGTAGAGAGGAGAAGAAGTTTTGTATTGAAGATAAGCTACAGAGGATATATATATCCATTGGGTAGATAGAAACGTTTATCGCTGCTGAGGGACATGACATCACACATGATGATAAGAAAATTATTCATATTGTTAGATAATGACAAAAACAAACATGCTAGCATTATAGAAGATGGGAGGTCGCCGTGTTAGTGAGGAAGCAACATCGTTGAGTTGGCAAACATCGAATAAGAGAAGCGACCAATATGGAACAAACGTAAATCAAGCATATATAATATCTTGCATATGTATATACATGCATGATTTCGTTTGAATTAAAACAAGTTACAAAAAACTCAGAGTAGAGATGCTACTCTATGAAATATGCTTGAGACCACTGGTGAGAGCATGACGGGTGTCCCAGGTAGGGATAAGAAATACTTGTACATGTATGAATTATATGTTTATGTCGTAATGTTCATTATTAAGTAATAATTGAAGAGAAATGGAAGATAGTTATACGATAAAGTGTTGCATTAAAAGTTTAGCAGTTGAGAGGGATTGATAAAAAAATAGGCTTACTATTGGTGGTTGAAACAGAAAAGTTGGGGGCAATCAATAAGAGATATAAGACATATGATTTTGCGAGGCAGTCAGTGTGTGAGGAAGATAGGTTCAAAGTCGCCCATGATGTATCAATGTATACATGAGTAATGTACTCTAATACCATATAAAATAATCAGTGTATTACTTGAGATTAAATAGACGTACATATGTTGCATATATTTTGAAAAAAGTTACTACTGGAGAAAGAAAAGGGATGTATAGCTATATGCTTTATGCAAGATGAGAAATTGCTATGTTTCTAAGAACCCCCAACAACTATTTATTCTCAATGATTTTCTTCCATCAAATCTTTTACTTCAATTACATCCATTAAGTTAAGTTTTTCTTAAAGCCTCTATTGTCATTTTTAATATTTATGATGTCTTAAAAATCTAAATAGTCTACAAAATACGTTAATATATTTTTAAGCATATAAGTTATATTATTTGATATTACAAACTGTTAAAAAAAATCTAGTCACGCAAATGTGCGACTCACTCTGCTAGTTTTATAAGATGCTAATGGAACTTTCACCGGTTTACCGAATGACTTTTCTGCATGTCGTTCGGTCGATGCCAGCCTGCCCCCGACCACTTGGTCGGCGCACGCCCGCCGCCATCCACTAGCTGGGGATGCTAGATGAGTACCCACATTGCCCCGCTGATAGCAGAGTATGCGCCACTAGTACACGACAGGGCAGGGAAGGATCTGCAAAGTTGTGTAGTATCGCGGCATCCAAATTGGCCCAATGCCGTTTTATCCGAAGGATGAAAAAGGAAGGATCCACCAACGACCAACCCGACCAAGTTGCGCCTCCGCCTAAAAATGGAATCCAATTTCCCAACAGAAGAGCGCCAGCAGTCAATTACTTCGCCTCGGGTCAACCGCTCCAGTCGTCCTCCCACGTTTCACCCGCGCGGCGCTGGCGCAGATAGGGGAGCGGACTAAGGGTCGTGTTTTGATTTTAGATCAAAAGTTCATTTAAATAGCGTTACTGTAAAGCAGTTGAAAAGCTAAACTATAGTTGAAGCACCCTTAAAAGTTGCATTTGCTGGTGAGGAGTTTTTCAGCTGTAACTTCGTTTGACCACCTTCCTCCTCGGTCGCTGTGCCTTCTCGACCCCCGCCACCTTGTCTCATCGGCTTCACATCACCTCCCCACTCGGATGCTACTGTACTTTGCTATATTGCTACCCTTCTGCTCGATTGGCCCCCAAAAGCTACAGCTGTAGCAGCTAGTTTGTCAAACAGTATAACAAGAAAAACCACATCCGCTAACTATAACTGCTTTTTAGTCCAGCCATAGCTCTTCCAAACAGGTCCTAAGTCTATATATTGTGCAGGGGACTCCACAGCGAGCCGGTGGTGCGTGCTTCTCTCTCTGTCTGCCCCGTGCGCGCTTGTGTGTGTGTTGGAAGCGCTGGAACGAACCAGTAAGGAAAGAATCAGATTTGGTACAGAATTAGAACTCTTGCTTCCTGTTTATTTCTCGAATCAGAGATCGCTCAATTCGAACTGTGATGTTACCGGTATGCTGTCGCTGGGATTCAGTTCTGTACTAGTTTATATAAATGTTTCGTTTGATTCTGTTAAGCCTGTAGTTAGTCCATGGAACTAGCTTCTAGAATATCAATTCGAGTCTTGCTGAGATTCTTGCATTATAGCCATGGAAATTGGGGTATTGATGGATTGGAAATTAGGAGATTCAGGGTTTGTTGGGTTGGGGTAAAATTGGGAACTTAAGGTTTTGTTTGTTCATTGGGGTGGGGATTCTATTGCCCCATGCCTAGAATGAATGCATGTGCACCTGTCCTGTAGTAATTTGGTAAAATACTAGTAAGATTGACTGCGGTTACCCCATTCGAGCCACTGTTTCAGCGTAATAATGAAACAAATGTGTTGTAATCTGAGTTCCAAATCTCTCGTTCAAGAAACATTTGCATTTCAATAATAAACAGCAAATTCTACCGGTTTATCTTGTAGCCGGCCCTCTTTCTTCTCTGATGATGTTGTGTTACTTGAAGTGATCATGCCTTCATTTTTTTCTTTTATTGTTTGCACCGCATCGAACTTTCTTTTTATTAACCGGGTCACCCAGGTACCACTGGGATTGCTATTTGCTACTACTATTATCAGTTTGTGCATGTTTTCTCGTCGGCCAAAAATTCCCAATGAACTCCTTTGATGCTACAGTAATAAATTAATAATATATAGAGGCAAGATGGAGCTGCTCAACATCATCCTAATTATAACATCTCTGCTCCCATTTTCAGCATCAGATCGTCAAGGTTACTTACATGCCTATCATTTCTGTAGTTATTTCCACCCTTGTGGTGCACTTTCACAATCATTGCTACGCAAGCACTTTTGATGAATAACAAAAAAAAGTATCTTTTGTTTCCTTAGGCAATGCATTATACGATATGAAGCTGAAACTGAATGCTACTGGCAACCAGCTTTCTGACTGGAACCAAAATCAAATTAACCCCTGCACTTGGAGTTCTGTTATCTGTGACAGTAACAACAATGTTGTGCAAGTGTAAGTTGTCATTTCTCTTCACCTTTTATTTTACTGCTATTATTTACCCATAGATCACATAGCTAGGAGGTGGGATTGATCTCGATGACATTTTCACATTCATTACAAATGAGCTCTCAAGTTTTTTTTACCAGGAACAGTAGGGGAGGCCCCTATGGTATATATAAGAAAAGAAAAAAAGTTTATGTACAAGGAAAAGAAATAGGAAAAAAGTTACAACACCCAAGAAGACATGGCTATCATGCTAATGAGTCTAGCCAATCAAAGAGTAAATTTCTATGTTACTCTCTAACTCGATGCACATGCAGAGCAATCTCATTCTTGAAAAGTATTTTCCAACTAGAGATGACTGGCTGTGTGTTTTCGAAGTTCTTTCCATTCCTTTCTTTCCAAGATTTCCATGCCACAATTATGAAAATTTCCATGTAAAGCATTGAATTAAAAGACCCTTTGGATCTTGCCATCTTCAGCTCTCAAGGTTTTTGACAACACAACTTGCACTTGCTATCTGCACTATGTTGATGTGCACAACTTATCATTGAAATATATGACAATGATAAAAGCAAATATACCTCTGATTTTTTATGTTTTGCATCTGTAATATTTGGTAAACTACCATATGGTTCGCTTGACCTTGTTATGCACATTTATTAACAAGACAACCAATTTGCTCTAGTTGGTCTTACCTGATGTCCTCCTGCAGAACATTGGCTTCTATGGGATTCAATGGAGTTCTATCACCAAGAATTGGAGAACTTGAGTATTTGAATGTTTTGTAAGTGTAAACTTATAGATCGATGAAATTTATTTCAGATGTTAGGTGGTGGTTGTGATGGAATACCTGCTTAAATTTATTTCAGATGTTAGGTGGTTGTTGTGATGGAATACCTACTGTATCTTATGATTATATAGGAACTGGAGAAATGCTGACTATTAGCTTGTAATGTGCTTGCTAGATGAAGAGACAGTTGTGTTATTATGTCATGAGACCAGCTGACCATACTCTCCAGATTTTGTTAACCACTGAAATGTATCGTATTGCAGGTCTTTGCCTGGTAACAAGATTACTGGTGGTATACCAGAGCAGTTTGGTAACCTATCTAATTTGACAAGTTTAGATTTGGAAGACAACCTGCTGGTTGGAACAATACCAGCTTCTCTTGGCCATCTTTTGAAGCTCCAACTTTTGTACGTATCGGAATCCTTATTCCTTTGTTTATGAATATACAATTATTTGACCTTCCCATTTCTCCTTTATGTTTCTTAACAAGGATACTGAGTCAAAACAGTCTCAATGGATCTATTCCTGATACCCTAGCAAGCATCTCAAGCTTGACAAACATGTATGCATTAATAATAATATTAGTGATTTCTGTTCACAAGTGTTCATATATATGTGTACTTATGTGTTCATATATATGTACGTATACTTATCATACAACTGACATTTTTCCTTATGATGGCAGTTGGCTAGCCTACAATAAGCTCTCCGGTCCAATACCTAGTCCACTATTTCAAGTTGAATATTACAAGTACTGTGGGATCATTGTAACATTTAGGTCCATGCTTGTTAATTTCGAGGTCTAACAAAGGTTCATTTCCTTGACAGCTTTTCTGGCAATAACCTGACTTGTGGAGCAAACTTCCTGCATCCTTGTGCATCAAATGTGTCTTACCTAGGTAACAAGCCATATATTTTCCCCACAAATAAGGCCATATTTTTCTGTTCTGCATTGACAAATGTCAAATAGCAAAAGGTACAGACTGTTGATTGCATGTCTGTCAAATAATTTTGGGCATATGCTAATTTTTTCAATCTTTAATAGGTGCATCTGGTGGTTCGAAAATTGGCATTGTGCTTGGAACAATTGGAGGAGTCATAGTGCTACTCGTCATAGGGGCTCTATTTATTATCTGTAATGGAAGGAGGAAAAGCCATCTACGCGAAGTTTTTGTGGATGTATCAGGTAGTGTATTTGCTGCATAGTTTTTTTTTCATCATTTGTTGAAGCTATTTTTTTTTTGTAGTCTTGTTCATCAGCTTATCAAAAAAAAGATGTGATTCACACATATCATAATTTTATGATGAACTAAGCCAAAAACTAACTAGTTCAAGGCTTCAAGCAGACATGGATTCCTGAACTCAAGTTGGTTCGCTGTAAAATATGGTTTCCAGTCCTTCACAGGTATTTTGACTGGCATGTTCTGTGTACCGCCCCACATTAAATTATGATGCTGGTGCAGTAAAAAAATACTAGCATGCAATATATGCAAATGGTTTAGTTTTTATCATATTTATTTTTTGAATAACAACATGTGGAGTTGTGTTTTTGAGGCACCATGCCAATCTTTCAAATTTGAAGTATGCGTGGGATGCATTTGCATTTAACTAACCAATCTGATAAATTATGGTCCCCAGGTGAAGATGACCAAAGAATTGCATTTGGCCAGTTGAAAAGATTTGCGTGGCGAGTATTACAACTTGCAACCGACGATTTCAGTGAGAAAAATGTTCTTGGACAGGGGGGTTTTGGGAAAGTATATAAAGGAGTACTTCCAGATGGCACTAAGATTGCTGTAAAACGGTTAACTGATTATCAAAGTCCTGGTGGGGAGGCTGCCTTCTTGCGTGAAGTTGAGCTGATTAGTATTGCAGTTCACCGGAATCTTTTAAGATTGATTGGTTTCTGTACGACACAAACAGAACGTCTACTTGTTTATCCTTTCATGCAAAATCTTAGTTTGGCCTACCGTTTACGAGGTACTTGCTTTCTTAACCAATCAATCACTTGATTCATCTCCCGCAATCCTACACTTCTATTACTCTACGAAGTTTCTTTGATACTTCATGATCATGAATGTGCTTATAGATTATGCAACTGATGCATTTAGGCCTTCATTTTAGGCTTGGTAGCTTCTATTGTGTGTTTACATAGCCCCGTATTGAAATATATATTTCATATACTCAGTTTACTTCACCAATGTAAGATGCAAGCAAGACTAGTTTGTAATTTAGTGCTAAAACGATTTAGAAATTTCTAGGTAGGTGTTACAAATACCAATTTGTTAGTCAAATCATCTTTCAAGACATATCATCTAGGCAAGTGGTGAAAGAAAGTAAAATCCAACATCAAATGTTCATTAACTGATTATAGAAACTATGAAATGCAGCGATTTGCTTCTTTCATTCAGAATATGTTCTTGTTAATTGCTTTCCAATACAAGAACTGTTCCAGTTTTGCTTTTCAGTATGCTGTTGTGGCATGGGTCTGAGGACCGAGGGTAGGGCGCTCTCCCTCATCTAGCCACCGGCAGGGCTCGTCCCTAATGTGGTAGAGAGGCTTTGAAGCCTGACTTTAGAAGAGGAAGGAGTCTAGAGACTTGTTTGATTGTTCATTGCTTGATGTCAATGAACACATTAGGCCCATTTATATAGAGGACTCTACTAACAATTACGGATAAGATCAATCTAAATAATAACCTTCCTAACTAACAGATAAGTTACTAATTAACTAATCGTATCCTAGAAAACTATTTAATTACTTAGGGAAATAAATATTCTTATTGGGGAAGGGAAACCCTCCCTAATCCCATTGCTACAGTACATGGTACTGTTTTCATGCATAGTACCAATGACCATAACATATGCAGTGATCATAGTCAATTTACCTTTTCTTGCATTTAGCTATATCTTGTTATGTATAGATGACTAGTTGCATTAATGTAGATTGTACACTGTTGATCCATGAAGTGTCTGTCAATGGGTGTAACATTTGTTAGTTTTGCTATTTTCCTTCTATTCTGAGTTTATTCGCAAGAAATTTTACGGTGAATAACATAAGTAGCAAGTAGTGGTAGTAAAAATCAAATCTAACCATTCATTTCTCAAGGGTATTTTAGACTTTTCCTAATTATTTTAGACTTTTCCTAATTCGTTCAGGTTTTGGATTCACCGAATAGCTGGTGATCTTCAAAGGCCTCTTATCTATTCATCCACCATTAATTAGGATCACATGACATATTTTACCGTATAGGACAAATAGTATGACGGAATTTTTTACTCTTTTACCCCTATTTGAATTTTACTACCAATAATACAGGTGGTAGTATAACTAAATCTAAATTGATTTCAACCATTAGATTCAAAGGAATGGACGGTTTGTATTGATTTTAATCCACCGTAAAAGAGCTCTTATTCGCAGTAACCTATGTCCGTGTCTCATGTGTGCTCATTGTGTTGAATGATGCAGAATTTAAACCTGGGGAACCAATATTAGATTGGTCTGCAAGGAAACGAGTGGCTATAGGTACAGCACGTGGACTGGAGTACCTGCACGAGCACTGCAATCCTAAGATCATACATCGTGATGTCAAGGCTGCCAATGTCCTGCTTGATGAAGATTTTGAACCAGTTGTTGGTGACTTTGGCTTGGCAAAGTTAGTGGATGTACAGAAGACATCTGTGACTACTCAAGTCCGCGGAACTAGGGGTCACATTGCACCTGAATATCTGTCCACAGGGAAGTCATCTGAGAGAACTGATGTTTTTGGTTACGGTATTCTGCTTCTTGAACTGGTCACGGGACAGCGTGCCATTGACTTTTCACGCCTGGAGGAAGAAGACGATGTGTTATTGCTTGATCACGTAAGCCTACACCACTCCTCTAAAATTGATTGACTCAAGCTGCTACTAGGGAAGTTACTTTGCGTATGAAAAGCTTAATGGCCAACCGCTTGCGCTGCTTGAATGAAAGGGCACACTAATTACTTCTTTGTTTGCAGAGTAGCACTACAGATTGAAGTTTTTTCCGTGGTAATGCAGTATATGATTAAAGTATTATGGTTGTGCTGCAAATGTGTAGGTCAAGAAGCTACAAAGAGAAGGGAATCTAGATGCCATCGTTGATCGCAACTTAAACAGCAACTACAACGGACAGGAGGTCGAGATGATGATACAGATTGCGTTGCTCTGCACCCAGGCGTCACCCGAGGACCGCCCCTCCATGTCCGAAGTTGTCCGGATGTTCGAAGGGGAGGGCCTGGCCGAGCGATGGGAGGAGTGGCAGCAGGTTGAGGTGACGAGGAGACAAGACTACGAGCGGATGCAGCAGCGGCTCGACAGGGGCGAGGATTCTATTTACAACCAGAAGCAATCGAACTGTCCGCGGGCAGATAACATCAGATGAAGGTTGCCATCGCAGTCTCAGTACGTATGGCAATAATGCCATTCTTCCTAGTAATACTAGTTCGAGTCCTAAGTCCGTGGTGTTGATAGATACCTGGCAAGGATTATTAATAAGTGAGAACCCTTGCTTCTATACAGGGGACGCAGTGGCGTATCCAGAAAATTAGAAGGAGGGAGACTAAGACTAAGAAATCGAAAGCCTAACAACTCAATTATATTCAAAATTTACAAACATTTGTTTAACAGTTACATATTAACATAATGTAAGTGTGTAACAATACAAAGGAAAAAAAGTACCGATGATTACTATGAGACGTGAGTAATGGCGTGACCGGCGTCAAAGCCTGAGGCAGAACTGGCGTAGCGGAGACGGCGTGACGCGTTGGCGACTTCACGGTCCCCGTGTCCCGTGTCCGCGTCCGCCCCCATCCACGAGGCGTGCACAGTGGAAACCACGAGCTTGAAGCAGCTCAATACTCAATAGCACCACGTCTGTAGTAATATACCGAAGAATAAGTCATTCTTTGGTGAAGACTAAAGAGTAGAACTATCTACTGCATGCAAGATGCACCAATTAACAATTATTATTAATACCACAAGCTTGAAGCAGCTCAATAGCATCCCACGTGCGCAGCTCAATTCTTCGGGAGCAATGTTCATGTGGTATTCTTTAGAAGCAATATGATACGATGTTTCCTGTCAGGCAGACGTGAAGCAAAAAAAAAATCAGACTCGTAGCTGTGCGCCTGTGCCTCCCACGCGACGTGATCATGGAGAGTGGAGATGGGAGACGAACGTACACTTAAAGATGGGAGACGACGAACGGACGCGAAGCGAAGACGCGAAGAGAAGACGCGAAGAGTTGAAGACAGACGCAATCCTGAAGATGGGAGATGAGCAGTTGCTATTGAAGCGACTCGAGACGGAAGATGAACGGGCGGCGGAGGAGCAGACACGAAGAGCTATTGCGTCTTGCTGCCTGCTGGGCTTATTTGAGACTTGAGAGGGATACAAGAGGCTAGGCCGCGGGTGGGGTTTCAGCTTACCTGCGACCCACCTACAGTTCCGCCACTGAGGGGACGTTAGCTGAGAGAATTTATCATTTGGTCCATTTTAATTTAGTATAATTGATTATTTATCCCATTTATCGTATCAGTACAGAGTAAATGATCAACAGTACAAATAAGTGATGGTAAATCATCAATTATTTCTTAAAACTTTGTAAATACATCTGCTTGGCGAAGCCGAGCCATGTTGTCTGTGCACCGCGTGCCTGTGTACGTGCGCAGATTGCTTCACCATTTGCCTCGGGAAACCTGTCATCGTCTGGTCAAAGTGACACAATGGTTTATGTTCTGCCTGTCATGTACTCATGCAACTCTGTTCTTGCCTCGCTGTGTACGGATTCGCTTCTCCTCTATCCTTCCATCAACAGAGGAATTCTCCAGCTCGCCACCTTGCTTTGCTCTTTGCACGGCAGCTGTAATTTTTCTACTGATATTCCTTTTTATCTTTTAATATACTAATTAGAGACCCTCTTAGAAACCCCGTGTTAAAAAAAATATTAGAAGTTTCCACGTTAATTAAAAAAAATTGCTAGAAAATCCCACATTGTTCTAAAAGAGAAAATCATGGTCGTCCAATCTTTCTTTTTATATACTAATTAGAGACCCTTCTAGAAGCTCCCACGTTAATCAGAAAATGCTAGGAATTTCCTTGTTAATCTAAAAAAATGAAAATTGCTAAAAAATCCCTTATTATTCTAAAAAAGAGAAAATTTTGGTCATCCAATCTCCTTAATCATTTCCATCTATGGCTTAAATCTATTTATCTATTTATAAGAGATATATAGTAAATCAAAGAATCATCATATGGAAGGAAAGCTTTGTTTTCCTTATGTACTCGCCATTTTCAAGCGCCTAATAAAGGAGAAATGACCTGGAAATAGAAAGAAAGACAAGAAGATATTATTACGTGCGTTACGAATTAGATCTATTTATAGAAATTGCTAGCCGTGCAGGCGCACTAGTCGATGACTAGTGAGTACTATATTTTACCTATCTCTCACCTCTATTCAATGCCTCTCTCCTAATATAAATTGTACAAATCTTAAAATAAGTAAAAGGGTAAATAACCACTGTCTACCTTTCATTTATACTTTAATATTTGTGTAACTATTAAAAAAACATAGAAACAACACTCAAATACAAAAACAAACAAAAAAATTTCTAACCTAGACAAAATTAAAATAAACCTAGGTGACCTCTACAAAATACAAAAACAAACAAAAACTTCCGACCTTGACAAAAATAAAGTAAAACTAGGTGAACACTATAAATACAAAAATAAATAAAACTAAAAATTACAGGAGAGTATTAGTAAAATTGCACATTACTTTAAGCTACAATTTTAGGCTTAATCCTGTAGAAATTTAGATGACTGAGAGATAAAAAAAATTCAGTCAACCGAGAATTCATCACCCAACTTCTGCAAGTTGATCTACCATCTCTCCAGATAAGATAGCAGCAGCACGTACGGTACAACATTACAGTGCGTGCATCGTCGTCACAGCCCCAAAGTCGTCAAGCACGGGACCGCGAATTCTGCTGCGGCCAAGCTGGCGGGCGGATCTACCACCGGCCTGTCAGATCGTTCGGCAGATCGCACCCGCGGCTGCACACGCCGACAGCCATCATATCCTCCGCGACGCACGCCTTCCGCTCCAACCCAACCTGCGCACCGCGCGGCCAGCCTCGGCTAAGCCGACTCAGCCCACCACCAACGCAGTGGACTGACCGACCAGCGGCAATAATAAGGGTTGCATCACATGCAGAGTAGTCGGCACGAAGAGTAAAAGAACACCGGAAGTATCAAAAGCCGCTCACTTCCACCGGCGACAGTGAGTAGAGTGAGACTGAGCTGCTGCTGCTCGCGCTCTCTCGGTGGCTAGCTCAGATGGGTGCCGGTGCCGCGGCTGCCTCGTCGGCCCGTCTCGCCTCGGCGCTGCTGCTGCTGCTGCTGGTCCTCGTGCTGCTTTCCGATGGTTGGGCGTGCGTCCGCGCCGAGGTCGACACGGGCGGGCTGAGCCGAGCCGTGTTCCCCACGGGGTTCGTGTTCGGGACGGCGGCGTCGGCGTACCAGGTCGAGGGCATGGCGGCGTCCGGCGGCCGCGGGCCCTGCATCTGGGACCCCTTCGTCCACACACCCGGTATGCAATTCGTTACGGCTTTACGAGTACTACTTTACTAAGCGCGCCCGTCAATTAAGTCCTGCAAATAATTCTTCATCTCTTAGGAAGCTAAGCCTGAAGCAATAAATAACTCTTCATCTCTTAGGAAGCTAAGGCTGAAGCAACAATTTGTTGTGCGAAAACATGGTTCACTCGTTCTTTCAAGCTGCGTGTGATGATGTCATCTAAACATTTTTTTTTCAATATTACTGGTAGACTGGTAGTGGTAGTAGTAGTACCATGAGTCCATCACATAGTTATAGTAGTATAGTACCATGCTGGACTAGTCATCGATTGGGTGTTGTTTAATTTGAGTCTTGCAGTAAACCATTTTGGTTCTTTTGACAATGTATCTGTTAATTTTTATTAGCTAGGATTTTGTGGTAGATGGGTCTTGCAACAGAGCACAATATTGGACAATCTAGCTGTTCTATTGTCGGCAGTAGTGTGAAGAAACTTCATATTTGCAAATACAGTAGGATTGTCTAGTGAGTATAGGAAGGGGGTTACCAATAGATTGTCTAGTTAGCCTGTAGATTTCATCCGTCAGCTTGAGACACAGTTTTCAGTGGTTCTACAGGCTCAAAGTTATGAAATTCGTGAATGCTAACATTCTTATTTTGTATTGCAATGAACAGGGAATATTGCGGGAAATGGGAATGCGGATGTTACAACAGATGAATATCATCACTACAAGGTACATGAGAACCACATGAGACCGACCTCTGTTTTCTAAATACCATTTAGGTTACATGTAGATAAAATTTAGTTCTTAATCTTTCAGTTAATTGATAGATCAGAATACTTATTTTCATGCCCATATGCATGCTTTCATTTGTGTAGTTGCTATCCATATTCATTTTGAACATAAACAAACGTGAAAAAATTGATGGTTTGAAGTGAACTCAAATCTGGAAACATTAACAAGCTATCTTAACATTTTGTTGTGTTTGCCTGTGCGCAAAACTCAAGTTTGGCCTTAGTTTGACGTTGCTAACTTGCTGCATCAAACTGCTTTAGCATCTATGGCTGTACAAAATCACAAAACACTTCCTGTAAAAAAATTTCTTGAGCCAATAATTAATTTGTCAGGTTGATATTTGTTGTCATTATGCTTGTACAGGAAGACGTTGATCTCATGAAGAGCCTGAATTTTGATGCATATCGGTTCTCAATCTCATGGTCCAGGATCTTTCCAGGTACATAAAATCCGCTCTAGCTATGGCATCTACTTGAACTGTTTAGCTGGATGAGTTACAAGTTGCTTGTTAGTTCCACTGATGCATTTTGGTTGATTTAGATGGGGAGGGAAGAGTTAACACAGAAGGTGTAGCATATTACAACAATCTGACAGACTATGTCCTTAAGCGAGGTACGACTTCAAACATAATAGTTTAACCTTCGAAGCTGTTACAGGAACATAATCATATTTCCTGCAAAATTGAGCAGGGCTTACACCTTACGTCAATCTTAACCACTATGATCTCCCACTTGCGCTTCAGAAAAAGTATGAAGGCTGGTTAAGCCCAAAGATTGTGTAAGTCGCAGTAAATATTACTTTTTTTCCCACTCATATATTGGTATTGCCTTGCCATTTTGGAGTAACCACATGTTCATAAATATACATAGGATTTGTACAACCACGTATTTCGTGCACGAAGTCTGTCTTATCCCCCGTGCCCCTCCCCCAACACACACAACAGAATATACAGGAGGGCTTTGTATCCTTGTCTTACGAAGAAGAGTTGTATTTTTACAAGATGCTATAAGAGCAGAAACAGCCTAACAACCAAAATTCTTGACTACGAACAAATTTCCTATTTTCATTGTGAAAAAAGTTCTTTTTTTGAAAAATTACAACACAGAAATTTGTCCTTTAATTTGCACATGCTATGTAGGTACATATATCATGAATGATTATCACAGTTTGTACAAGGAGCATGGTAAATTATCTTCATAATATGTTTTTTGTAGGGACATATTTGCAGACTATGCCGAATTTTGCTTCAAGACTTATGGTGATCGCGTCAAGAACTGGTTCACATTCAATGAGCCAAGGATAGTAGCTGCACTTGGCTATGATACAGGGACGAATCCCCCTAACCGATGCACCAAATGTGCTGCTGGTGGGAACTCAGCAACAGAACCTTACACCGTTGCTCATAACATTCTCTTATCTCATGCTACTGCAGTTGCGAGATACCGCAATAAGTACCAGGTACTTTCTACTGAAGAAAAAAAAAGAAACAGTTGTGCTGAAAGCATATTCCAGTGTTAGTAACACGATAATTTGTATGTTAGCAACAACTTACCCAACCTGCCAGCATTAATTTTTGGTGGTTTTTCATGCTTACCTGCGTAAACTGATAGTTTGTATTTTTTCCATCTTTACCATCTGATGGACAACGTCTATAATATCCTACGGTCTAGCATCAACAAAAGGGCATTAACTTTGATCAAAATTCGTCACTCTTCCTTTTCACCCCTTTTTGTACTGCAGATGGGTGCATACTTATACTCTTTGGTATTTTCTCAAATTAGCTTTTTAGTGGAATTGATTACACTATCATGTACTGCAATCTATCTTACAAAATTCTTTTTTTTTTTTTGGCATACTGTGCTGACTGCCAAGTGATCTAACTATAATGGTTAAAGTTTGCATTTTTTTTCTCATTAATATATTTTTTATTTCTTCAAAAAGGATAGTTTATGCCTGCAAGTTCAAATGCTTTTGGTTTACCTTGTGGTCTGTGCAGCATGACAGTGAAATTTGTAAAAGCATTTTTGTCTACTAAACTAATGTATTTCTAATATGTTGACAAACCAAATCAAGTGTACAAGAACTTACTTGAACTTTGGATTCGGAATAATGCAATAGCATATACATTTCATAGTGAAAATATCTCTTGAAGCATGCCAAATATGTCACATATGTATTGCTCATAGTTATCAGATTTGTTGTAAACCCATACGAATCGTGAACCGGATTCGTCGGACCTAAACTGGTTTAGGATATGGGGTTCGTGTTCGCAGTGGAAATTGGAAGAAAAAATGGCGAACCACGAACTCGAATCCCGTATCACAACTCGGACGAACCGCATTTTTGGTAACTATATTGCTTGACATGTAAAATTTTATTAGCTGATCCAGAACAATTTTTTTCTCTAAAATTTAGGCAAGTCAGAAAGGAAAAATTGGGATAGTTCTGGACTTCAATTGGTATGAACCTCTGACCAACTCAACTGAGGACCAAGCTGCAGCTCAAAGGGCCAGAGACTTCCATGTTGGTTGGTAAGACGTAACAGTAATCTGTGACAAATCCAAGGTTTTTGTCTAACAAGAATTTCCCATATTGATAAAATCAATTATGACATTTCAGGTTTCTTGATCCATTAATAAATGGACAATATCCAAAGACAATGCAAGACATTGTGAAAGAGAGGTTACCTAGTTTCACAACCGAACAAGCCAAGTTAGTCATGGGCTCCGCGGATTATTTTGGGATCAATCAATATACTGCTTACTACATGACAGACCAACCAACGCCTCAGCAAGCACCAACGAGCTATTCATCCGATTGGCATGTTTCATTTGTCTGTGAGTTACCAACTTGTGATTCAAGTTTTTATATATCAGTATAGTTACTCAATATATCATTTTCACCTTCCCTTGAATTTTGCAGTTCAACGAAACGGCATACCAATTGGACAGCAGGTATATATAGCTGTTTCCTCTTGCCAATTTCAATTTTTTTTTAGATAAAGGATTAAATCCGGTCTCTGCAATTGCACACAACCGAGTCTTACAACGGCCACAGCCAATGTACTTTATTGTAAATGAATAAGCTAAGAGGACAGAAAATTAAAAGCAAATTCTATAATTGCGTATCCATCCATGATTGGCAAAGATGTCCAACGCCACTGTCTCCAAAGCCTTGCTTGCCCGTCGAATGGTCTCCCTGTTACCCTCATACTGCAATAACGCCCAAAACCGCATCCAGTATGTTCCTTTGAAGATAGTCTGCATAAAAGAGGAATATTGTTTTTTCTGAAAGGTTAGCTCATTTCTTGTGCACCAAACAGCCCATAATATGGCAACACCCCCCACAAGAATCAGGCTTTTTTCACCCTTCTCAATGCCTGTTAACCAACGACCAAGCACATGAGAGATAGATCTAGGTGGAGATAAACCAGTAGCAATATGAACAATACGCCAAATAATTTTGGAGTGTTGGCAATCAAAAAATAAATGCTGAATTGTTTCATTACAATTACAGAAACAACACTTTTGATTTCCAGACCAATTTCTTCTCGCTAGATTGTCCTTTGTTAAAATGACTCCTCGACGTAAATACCAGAGGAAAATTTTAATCTTTAAAGGGAGTTTCAACTTCCAAATGAATTTACTGTTGAAAGGAGTACCCTGGTTCATTAAATGAACATACATAGAACGGACAGAGAATTGCCCATGTCTATGTAAACCCCAGTGGAAAATATCCCTGCCATCAGTAAGCTGACAATTGGCTATTTTTGCGATTAGATTGAACCATGCTGTCAGTTTATCTCCTAATAATAAACGACGAAAAGTAATATTCGGTGGTATCTGAGTCATAACCTTTGCCACCGTGGTATTTTGGTGCTGGGCAATATTATACAAGCTTGGAAATTGAACCTTAAGTGGTGTAGAATCCACCCAAATATCCTCCCAAAATCTGGTTTGAGAACCATCTCTGATCCGAAATGATCCGCATGCCAAGAAATCCTCCTTGACCTTTAAGAGCCCTTTCCAAAACTGTGAGTCCCCAGGTTTAATATGCACCTAGGACAAATATTTGGAACTTAAATATTTATTTTTAAGTAATGTCTGCCAGAGTCCATCCTCATTAAGCAGTTTAAATAACCATTTACTTAGGAGACATTTATTCTTAATCTGAAGGTCAATAATACCCAGACCATCTTGATCTTTGGGACGACACAGTATATCCCACTTAGCGAGAAGATATTTTCGCTTTTCATTAGTACCTTGCCAAAAAAACCGAGACCGATAGGAATCCAACCTTTGTAAAACACCCTTGGGAATTTCAAAGAAAGACATCATGAACATAGGAAGACTACTTAAGACAGAATTTAGGAGCACAAGTCTACCCCCGTAGGAGAGATGTTTGGCCTTCCACAGACTTAGCTTTCTATTAAATCTATCTTCGATTACACCCCAGTCCGTATTCCGTAGTTTATGATAGTGCATCGGAATACCTAAATACCTGAATGGGTAAGATCCCATCCCACAGCCAAACAGATCAGTATATTCATGTTCATGTTGTCTAGCATCCCCAAAGCAAAAAATCTCGCTTTTGTGAAAATTTATTTTTAGACCCGATAATTGTTCGAACACACAAAGCAATAGCTTCATGTTTTTAGCTTGTTCTATATCATGATCCATAAAAAGAATGGTATCATCAGCATACTGTAAAATCGATAGACCATCATCAATAAGATGAGGAATAACTCCTCGAATCTGATTTCAATTATAGTTTCTTTTATCAGTGTTACCAGATTGACAAGTACAAATCTAACATGAGAATCTGTGGTGATTTATCAATCTGTGCAGGCAAATTCTAATTGGCTTTACATCGTCCCAACGGGCATCTATGGAGCTGTGAACTACATAAAAGAGAAGTACAAAAATCCGACAATCATTATATCAGAAAACGGTAGTTTAAATGACCTATCTCCTTGAACTTGAAATTTTACATGCATTGCTCATTGAATTGTATCTATAAATTTTGGTGCCGTGGCAACAGGTATGGATCAACCTGGAAATCTCACTCGTGAAGAGTTCCTGCATGATACTGTAAGGGTTGACTTCTACAAGAACTACCTAACTGAGTTGAAGAAAGCGATCGATGATGGCGCGAACGTGGTTGCCTACTTTGCGTGGTCTCTTCTTGACAACTTCGAGTGGCTGTCAGGTTACACATCCAAATTCGGCATCGTCTATGTCGATTTCACGACCCTCAAGCGATACCCGAAGGACTCAGCCTACTGGTTCAGAGACATGCTGCAGGCTTCTGGCGCTGGTTCAAAAGCTGGTTCAGGCACTAAAGGCGGCGCTCAAGCTGGTTCAGGCACTGCAAACAGCCATCCAGCTGGTTCAGCCAGCTCAAGTAGTCCTCGGTTTTTGCTCCCTCTGTTGGTTTCCTTGTATTTGCTTCTTCCTTCCATCTTCATGTTTTCCTCCTTGTAGAAGTTCTTTTCCTAATGTAGCAACTAGAACTCTAGCAGTACTTAATAAGTAGTGGACGACATCAGCATGTTCGTTTGAAAAATGCGCTGCAGCGAAGAGGAGCTGAGACCAATCTGATCGGGTCGTCTTGTTCAATTTCACCTATTGTACGCCAGTGCAGTAGTGGACGCTATGATTCAGAGCCACATCTGTGTGGGTAACGTGCTTATGCTGGTAATGCTATTCGTGTGTGTGCGGTTTTGCATAAGTTGAACTGTGGTTACCAGTTTGACTGTTTATTGATAAGCTGTATTGCGAGCCGACAGTTTGACTACACCGGCTAGTACCGAGCTAAGAGTATCAATATCATGGGAAGCATTCGAAAACTACCGGACCTCGAATAGTATCGGTTACAACTGGTTACCGGTTTTATATCAGACAAATGGCATTGACCAAACATTTAGACATATGGCCGGTTACTGCCCAGTAGTCACCAGGCAGTTACTAGTGAATATGGAATCAGCAACTTCTTTTAATGCAAGTACAGAAGGTCTACTATAAAAATCGGTACGTTGGCTCTGTCACCATTTGCAGGCAGAGCAAAGATGAAAAGAAGAGGAGATGAGAGGAAAATAGAGGATGGGAGAGGAGAGTATAGTCGACAGGGCGGCTACAGCACAGCGTGGCCAGCGTATGCGGACTCTTACGGACTTTGTAGGGCCTTCTACATTTCAGCGTATCCTTCTTTTTTATGTTCCTTCGTGATTTAAAAACAAATGAATTACTTCTGAAAATGTCTGCTACACAATGAACTATTGCAAACCGTATTAATAAAATTGCATTTTCAGACTAACATGGCAGCACACTACCAATTACTTCATCACGGATGACAACACACTGCCACTAGTTATTCCTGACCAAGGTGACAACACACTACCAATTACTTTTCCATCAGACGTGACAACACACTACAAAATATGTTATACTCTGATACCCCTTCTCATACGCAGCAACCCCCGAATCGAATTAGAGTTTTGTGAGATATGGCATGAGCGTACAGTCTCAAGAACGAAGAAGATGAATCTCATAGAGAGAACCAGAATAACGACATTAAAACAACCATGATGATAGATAAAAGATTTAGCGAAGCTGATCACAAATTCATCAAACACGGCCTCAAAATAGTATAAGTGATTATTGCGCTCTCACAATCTCTCGAACCTTTTAGGATCCTTGCTCTATTCAAGAATCTAGTGCGAAAGAATAACCTAGCCTCTAATCCTCTCGTGCACTCTTACTTTGAATAAGTTGGCTTGTGGTTTCTTGGTTGCTTAGATTCTCCATAACCACCCTGTAGGTTAATATAGCCCTCTAGTTCTCCAAAGTAAATAGGAATTTCACTCCTACTAGATTTCATCTAACACACCTTTTTAAATCATAAAAGACTATATATGAATCACTATATTTAGTAATCTTCACTTTGAATCTTATCCGTTGAAGTCACCATACTCCTTCAAGTACTTGCTCCAAGTCAGCTCCACATTTTTTCTTTATTCCCACCTTTGGGAGTGCCCCTACCACAGGGGTTTATACTCATCACCGTAATGTTTGCATTGGTGTGTGGGCTTGGCCCCCCGAACCCTTCACCTGAGATGTCTTTCTTTGTGTAGTTCAGTTAACCACAACTCATATTCCTATAGCCCTCTATACCATAAGTTTGTGCCACTTCCAAGCTCTACTTGCTCGTTGGTACTATGTGGTTGGTCTCGTTACGTCTTCCTTCTTCCAACAGCTCGCATCTTCGTTGTTATATCTGCTACATTTTACAACCGTCTTTGCAGTTCCGCACATAACTGCAGTTGAGATCACCTATCATTGACAGCATAGTTTTCTTCTCTTGATTAGGATTTTTTAGATCTCCCATTGGCTGCCCTTCATTTAGATTTACCCATCAACCGGTATCCTCCATTGATCCAGATACTTTTCATGATTACCTGCCTTTTGCAAGTAACTCGCATGACTCCACCTCGAAGTGATGCCTCACAACTTCTGAGTTCAAGTGACCTCACAGATATAAGATTCTTTTATAAGCCAGGAATATACCAACTCCCGTTAATGTGCGACGTGCTCTATCGTACATCTTTGATGTATCTGTTTTCACCTTAGCAATTGCATACTCCTTATAATCAGCCAAGTGAATAGTTCCATACATCGTGTGTAGAAATCCTTTGTCAAACATCTCCCTCGTCGAACATATATAGAAGCAATAATCTGAATCTAATATCTATTCATGGGAAATACCTGGTTGATTGATGATAAGTATGTTTGAATCATATCTTGCTACTGCCATTGAGTATGCACCCTTTATTTGCTTTAAACTCGATAGACCTTTATCATATGACTTTCTTCGTCACATAGATAGCATACACATGTGTCCTCGCTCTTGCCTTTTTTTTCCTATGACTTGCTTTTGTCTACAATACCTACTGCAGCCAATGATTGATCACCAGAGGATGAAGATTTGAATAGCTTTTTCCAGGACTCTGCCTCCAATAGATATACAACTGTCTTGTTGAAGTTGAGAGTACTTTTCCCGATGAGAATATTCATCACCAATTACTTCCATTATAGTGGTAGAGATAATGCCAATGTAACAACTTTATCGTTCTCCTCAATTTTCTCTTCCACACTAATCAGTTGTGTGATAAGCTTGTTGAAGATATTGAGATGGTCAATGTGATAAACATGTTGAAAACATTGAGATGGTCAACAAACTATGTACCTTCCTCCATCGCAACCTAAACAGTTGTCGCTTCAGCACCCACCGGTTTGTCAATGATTTTGCCATATACAATTTATTCTAAGTCCTTCCAAAATTTCTTCGATGAATTATCCTTGATCACCAAGTACTTTACCTCATCAGAGAGACATAGATGGATTGAACCAACAATCTTCCGTTCCATTACCTTTTGGTCTTCAACGAACATCTTTTTCGATTTATCCCCTTTAAAAGTAGCGATTAACTTTTGCTGGATAAGAACATCCCTCACCACACATTACCACATACTGAAATTTTCTCCGCCATCAAATTTTTCTACTTGATTCCACATCTTCAACATCGATCTTGGTTTTGCGCCACCTAAGGCTTTATCGAACTTCTCACAAAACTAATTAATTCGGCCTTGGTTTCAATACCACTTGTTATACTCTAATATCCCTTCTTATGCACAATAGCCCCCCGGGATCGGATTAGTGTTTTGTGAGATACGATACGAGCGTGCACGGTCTCAAGAACGAAGAAGATGAATCTCGTAGAGAGAACCAAAATAATGATGTTGAGGCAACTACGTTGAGAGATAAAAGATTTGACGAAACCGATCACAAATTCTTTATGCACAACCTCAATAGGGTACAATGGATTATTACTCTTTCACAACTTCTCAAACTTTTTAGGACTTAGGATGCTTGCACTATACAAGAATCTAGTGTTAAAAAATAACCTAGCTTCTAATCCTATTGTGCACCTCTTGCTTTGGATAAGTTGGCTTGTAGTTTCTTGGTTGCTTGGGTTCTCTGTGACCATCTACTAGGTTTATATAGCATCCCTAGTTCTCAAAAGTAAATAGGAATTCTACCCCTAATATGATTAGGAATTCCACTCCTATTAAGATTCATCTAGCACACTTTTCAAAATCCTAAAAGACTAAATGAGTTACCATATTTAACAAAAAAAAATTCAATCAAATGTGACAACACTCCAAATTACTTTCCATCAAACATGACAACGCACCGCCACATGCTTTTCATGCTGACATGACCACACCTCCCTAAAACCCTGGTTTTTATGTGCTAAAACTAACACTCATATCTGACCCATCCTATAAGTACTCTTAGGCGAATAGCTCATGCACCTCGAGCTAAAGTACTTTATGTCCAACATGACATATAGAGCATGATGCTTAAGGCGTGGGTGGGGAAGATGGAGGACAAACAAGTTTTCAACGGCGCGACCCTTCCTTCGAGGACGCTTACATCTATGGTCTCCTTAGCCCCGATCCCCTAGCCCGACCTTCTGCTCAAAACCAAAGGTGCGTATGTATCTTACCTGTAGCTTCTATTCATAGTCCGTTTGTATCGTCATTTAAATCGTAGAAGTAGCAAGGTGAACATAGGCACCGAACTGAACTCTACGTGCCATGTAATTCACACCTCTATTACGAAATGCTATTTTTGGATTCGTTTATTCAAACAAGAAACATTACTTCACCTCATTACATGCATACAACAAATTCGTTGGTTAAGGGATAAAAAAACCTGATTTTGCTCTCCTTCACTAAGGGAAAATATTACTCTATTCAACAGATGGTTAACGTCAGTGTTTTTCACCCCAAAATCACAATAACTACTTGGTACTCCCTCCGTTTTTTTATAAGGCATATTTTTTGAATGATCTTGTTTACAAATGTAAGGCTTGCATGTAGATTTAACGAGACTTTTCCTTTTATACCCCTATCTATTTTCTCTCATCCATTGCATTTATTCATCACCACCCACACAAAGTATATCTTTCATCTTCCAAGACAATTAAGTGGGGGCATCTAAGTCATTTTTTCTCGTATCTTTCTTTATTTCAACGCAATCTTAATCCTTGTGCAAAATCAAAATACGCTTCATAAAAAAACAGAGGGAGTAATTTTTTTGTATATATGAATCTGTTGCTATTTAGAATATCGACAAATTGTTGTCGTCAGTTAGATTAGCGATAAAGGACCTCTCAGCATTCGGATTGGCGACACATATTCCAGCTGGACACATTTTGCTCTTTTAAATGACGACATATATCTATCCATACTAGTTTTGTTAAAATAGATTATTTTAAAAAATCGGTTAACCGACGCGACGCACCAACCGCGAGATATTCGTCGTGCCAGGCTAGAGGAACGTACGTAGCACGGCTAGCCGCGCCACCGACCATCCGTATGAGCCGATCCCGATCCCGGGAGAAAATATTTGGCCCTTCAACCCGACAACAGGCGTGAACTGGCCATCATTTCGTTTCCGGCGGCACGTCATGTGGACAACGCGACCCACGCGGACTAATCACCGGCGCTGTCGCCTGTCGGTCCCTACGCCGAATACGTCAAAAGCCGGGGGCGCGCACGGCCAAATCCACATCCGAAAGATGCCCCGCTCCGCTCATCTCCATCTCCACTGCACCGACAATTGACAATTATTGAGGAGGCGCGCGTACAAATAGCAGCAGCAGTGGCTAGGATAGGCTTGGGAGATAGGGAGTGCTACTGTGCCAGCACTAGCAGGTGGGAGTAGTGACCTGTGACTCTGCGCTGTCACTGCCGCTAGCTGCTGCTCTGCTCGCGCGCGCCCGAGCGGCGAGAGCTCCGCTGGTCGGCCGCGAGATGGCCGCGAGGCTGGCGAGTTGCCTGCTGCTGCTTGCTTTGCTGGTAGCGTACGATGGGGCTCGCGTCCGCGCCGCGGGCGCTCCGCGCGCCAACTGGCTGGGCGGGCTGAGCCGGGCCGCGTTCCCCAAGGGGTTCGTGTTCGGGACGGCGACGTCGGCGTACCAGGTCGAGGGCATGGCGGCGTCCGGCGGCCGCGGGCCGTCCATCTGGGACGCCTTCGCTCACACCCCAGGTAAATTAATTTGTTGCTTAGTACAGTACTTTACCTGTGCCCCTAGCCCTCATCTCTAACTCTGCTTTGAAACCGCTACTAGCAGTATCTACTGCTTACTAGTACGAGTAATGTAAGCGTCGATCACGTCAGTTAAAGTAGTATTCTTATGGTCTGTTTGGTTGTTTGTATCAAATAGTACATGTATCATACAATTAAAAAAAGTTATTCAAATATTTGGTTGTTTGAATGGAACCATCTTATCTCATTTTATTCACCCAAAACAACAAACAAACGGTAGGATCCCATCACATTTAACTTTATCCAACCAAACAAACACACTCTTCGCAACCGCACAATCTTACGATGGTAGTTTGTCATCAGTAGCGTGAGGAAACTTCATGCAAGTGGCTTGATTATTAATTTAACAAGTATATAAATAGTTCTGGCCGGGAAAGGCGATGATGGATACATGAGGCCATAATTTCTGATAAGGATGTGGGCAGTGGCGGAGCCAGGACTTCGAGGGAGCCTGGGCGTAAAGACTATGACGCGGGAACTAGTGAACTACTAATTAGCACTAACCACTTGTTGTATATATAACACAAACAAATTTGAGACACACGATAGTTTGTTTCACTAAATTCATTGTCTGATACCAACTAGAATAGTTTAACATCAAAATATAGAAAAAGAAAACATAAAAAATACCTAAATAGATGATGCCGCATAAAAGGATGAAAAACACCGATTAGAAACTCGCAAGACAAAAAAATTTATTAATTAGCGCATATATAGTTTAAAACTATATTCACTTAGAGTATTGAAATGCATCACATACCACTAATATGCTATTACTACCCATGTCTACTATGAGGCAAATGCATTTTCCTAGTCTTTATGCCTTGGAACCGCGCAAGATGGTATCATCATCAAGTTCTTTCAATATCTCTCGCCGATGTAGCACACCATCAAATGATTGAACCAATCATCTGCCATCTTGTTTCGCAATTTAGTTTTGATAATTTTCATTGCTGAAAATGCCCTTTCAATGATAGCGATTGACACCGCAATAGCAATGCCACTCAATTAATCTATAAACCAATGGAAAACCAAATGTTTCTCTGTCTCAATCATCTTTGAAGCCAAACTAGCAAGATCTGTGCAAGTAGCAAATGCAAGATGCCTTCTCACTTGAAGAATATAAGTCTCAAGTCGTTGTCTAATTAGTGCAAGATCACTACTAGAGAAATCAGCATCATAAATTTCAGCAACCCTACAAGCTTATTAGAATCAAACCTTGAGAAGTTATTCTTTGGATCAAGACATGAGAAGCACACTAGTATCTCAATAGTTGATTCTCGAACCGATGATTCATCTCAACACAGATTTTATCAAGAGCAACATAAAAATCCCAAGACGCAGTAATGATGAAGACAAGTAGTAGTCTCATTTCGGCCGCTTTGCACGGCCACTTAACTGGCATTTCATCCAACATATTTGGCACCGAAATATTTTTTTGCTCACAATATTGTTTGGCCTCATCAAAAACTTCCTCCCAACCACTATCCCTCATGGTAGCTAGTTGAGCTTTAACATCTTGAATTAATTCCATGGCATGAATAATATTTATATCTTTTCTTTACAAGACATGTGAAAGCTCATTTGTGATAGCAAACAATCTTAACATAAGCTTCATAATGAAAACAAACTCAAAGCACTCCATTTTGTCAAGCAACCCCGCTGCAGGAGAAGGTCCACGAATATCCTTTTCAACCATTTCGAGCACCTCAGTCACCGAGTCCCACATTTGTTCCAAACGAAGAAGAGTAATGTGGTGTGAACCCCATCTAGTATCCCCGTGTCTAGTAAGACTAGTTTGTTGGTGTTTCCTCTTCCCGGTACTATCTCTAAAGACTCAAGTTTATCTAAAATATTCTTATGATAGCTTTCAATCAATGCGCCCTTCTCTTGCAAGAGGCACTAGTTGTGGTCACAATCAAAGAAACATACTCAAAGAAATCATGAATAACTGAGCAACAACTAGCAACAGAAACAATCACTAACTGCAACCGGTGAGCAAAACAATGGACATAGAAAGCATGTGGGTTTTCATCTAAAATCTTTTTCTGCAACCCATTAAATTCACCCCTCATATTGGAGGCTCCATCATATCCTTGCCCACGTATTCTAGAGATGGATAACTTGTACTTATCAAGGATGCTAGATAATGCTACCTTTAGTGCATCGGATGTGGTATCGGTGACATGGTGTAGAGCAAGAAATCGCTCCACAACCCTTCCATTAACATCCACATACCTAAAAAAGGAAACAAGATTTCAGTAACCAACAATGGGACAATGACAAGTCAAGTACAATGTACAATGAGTACAAACTAACCTTAACATCATCGCCATTTGCTCTTTCACAGATATGTCACGTGACTCATCAATAAGTATGGAGAATTTTCTATCACCAATCTCTCCCATGATCACATCAGTGATTTCTTCTGCACAACATCTTGCAATATCTTTTGAATGTCAGAAGTCATCTTACAATTCATTCCACCACGGTCAAAAGCATGCCTTACAATTTCATTCTTATCTTTGTACCAATCTATCAGCTCTAGAAAGTTATCCCTATTCAAGGATGTAGAGGACTCATCTTGTCCACGGAAAGCCATGCCTTGTGCTATTAGAAACCTTGAACATTCTAGAGATGAAGTCAAGCGAATTTTGTACAACTCCTCTGCTTCTTTAGTTGCACTAGAGAGCTTACTTGACACACTTTGCCTTTGATTTTTAAAATCATCACAATGCTTCACACACTTGTTATGAGCACTATTCACACCACCAACATGTTCAGGCAAAGCTTTGTATGCATGCTTCCAATCATTAAATCCTGTTTTGTTAAATACATCATAGCCAAAATGTTCTGCCCTTGCCGGTTCCTTAAAAAGAAAACAATAGAAGCAAAATGCTGCATCCTTGGACTCACTATATTCTATCCAATTATAGTTCTTATACCAAGATTGGGAAAAGGCTCTTCTACCATTTCCATATTGTTTGAAAGGAAACTTCACAATTGGTTGAGTTGGTCCCTTCTGTATGTATGCCCTCCTAATTTGGTCTCGAATTTCAGGAGCAAACTCATGTATTTGTTTCCTAAGAGCAGGATCGCTTACAATTTCATCTAGATTAAACCCACAGTCATTATCTTGAGGAGGTGGAGATGGACCTTGAGGTGGAGGTGGACATTCAGTGGAGCCGAGGTGGACAACAGTCATATCAATCAAATATCTCCTCATTTCGAAAAAACAAACACACATCACATTATCATAATAAACAAATTGGTAATCATCTATTGTTAATTGTAAAATAACACTCACCTCCCTCCATGTAATTGGTAATCAAACACATATCAATATCAATATATCATTGTGAATTTGTGACATTGTCAAATGTCAATACAACAAACAAATTGGTAATCATTAATCAAAGTATCAAACAAATTGGTAATCAAACACTCACCTCTCATCACCACCACCAGAGGAGTCGCATTGTCATGGTCTCGAGGAGACGCCAGAGTGTCTTGACGGGACGGCCGGTCGGCCGGACGCCGGATGGTCGGATCACCGGATGCCTTGATCGTCACGCGGCGTCAAGCGGGCGGAGGCGGAGTTGCGAGAGCCGGAGACGCCGGAGTCCGGACGGCGGACGCTGATCACGCTGAGCGGCGGAGACGCGAGTGGCGATCGGCCGGGCGGCCGACGGCGAAGCTCTCACACGCCTCACAGCCTCACGGCTCACGCCTCACGCAGTCGCGCACTCACGCTCGTGCGGTCGTGGAGGCATGTAGCCCGGGCTGTTGGGCTGGATTCGACAGTGCATAGGGGACTGAGGGTCCTCGCTTAATGGGCCAGGAGCCCGGGCGTGAGCCCAGGGTCGCCGGGCCCTGGCTCCGCCTCTGGATGTGGGCATATTGCTACTTGATTAGGACATTTGTGAAGGGACAACCACAAGGCGCATCTTGCTAAAATTATGTTTCAAACATGGAATGTTGGACAACGACTAACTCAGTGCTGATTTGTAGTACACGTTGAAAATTGATACAGATTTATGCATATGTGTCCTTACGTAGATTGGCAGCTAGACACTCGACCTAGAATTTAAAGTGACATTCAAAATTTGTCTGATCTCGATCTGTCCAACTCGTGGTCCTGCTTGTGAAATTCATCCATACTAACATTTTCTTATTTTGTGTTGCAATGAACAGGAAATGTTGCGGGAAATCAAAATGCAGACGTTGCAACAGATCAATATCATCGCTACAAGGTACGATATCAGAAGTAAATGAGGCCCATCTAGTCTTTAAGCCACTAATGAATGGGAATACTTTTCATCTGTTATATTAGTAATAACGGCACAGCTAGATATTGCAACATATGGTATTTGTTATATAATTCTAGGAGGTGTCTAGGGAGCACTTGAGTATTTTCTTATTAAATAGCACTCAAATTTTGAGCATTCCAATTGATATAACCAATAGAGTATCTAGGGAGAAACTAAGTGTTTTTTTTGCTAAATAACACTTAAATTTTGAGCCTTCAGATCTATGTCCAATGGATGAAATCAATTTGCCTCCTCTTCTCCTATTTGAGTACTATTTTATCAAGGAGTAATCAATTTTTTAGGTATTGGATGAGGAACATTACTCTTTTATACATGGCTTTTTTACATCAATTATATACTAGTTTAACACATTAAATTATGTAAAAATGGTGTGACAATTTGTAAAATAAAAACATTATTCATTTCTGCATGGCCTTTTTTATATCAATTATATACTAGCTTTACACAAATTAAATTATGTAAAAAATAATGTGACAATTTGTTAAAAAAAAGGAACAAACCAAACTATAAGGAACACAACAAACAAAAATGTGGATCACAAAGTTAGATATTGACAGTGAAAATGAGGAAGCACAATATAGATCACAAAGTAATATCTAATAGACAAAAAAAATTGAGTGCTCATAAATAAAAAAACACTCGAGTGCTATTTAGTAATTCCCATAATTCTAATGTTTTTGGAAAATATAGTGTATTTGTGACATAATTGTAACAGTTGTAATATCTATACATAGTTAATCTACACCGTTATAATCTGACCCCACTGAAATAGGTAGTCTATCTCAACTAATGAGAGAATTCTAGGAATTTTGCTTTTTCCTGATTTAAGAATTATTGTGGATATTCTATACCTCTTAACGCGAAAGAGCTACCTTGAATATCATCAACTACATATAGATAATAACTTAGCCGCTTTTATTAGTAATTATAATAATTTGCCGTAATAGTAATTATGCATGCCAACTAGGTAAAGCTAGATTCTGTAACTAGTTGCCATGCATCAATATGTGTTCTACACTCCTACTACGAACAATACCAGCAATGCAACTTTCTGAAAACTAGTCTTATTGGAGCCTTTTAGTTTGCTGGTTGCTCTACGCGAAAAATCTGTCAAAAGGGTTGCTTTTATGGGTTGTTTGGGTTCTCTAAAACTCTGTGTGAAATGTAAACTATCGTCTTTAATTTTTAGTATAACTTGTCTATAGAAGCTAATGGCAACGTCTATCTTCTTTTTTTTTTGACGGAGAAGCAACGTCTATCTTCTTTTGGTGATAGGAAAGAGATGGCTGACCAAGTTTGCTAGATGATAAGTGAAACTTTTGTATCTTTTCAAAATAAGTAAATAGCACTGCATAGATCATTCCTAAAAAAACACTGCATAGATCACAATTCACAAAGCTGGGCTGATTGGCACATCCCAATGCATTATTAACTGTAAACGCTTTGGAATATGCAAAACTTTCTTTTTGAAAAAGCATACAAGTATTTATCAAGAAAGAATTCCAGGGTCTTACATTTAGTCCTTTCGTTCTCGCACAGGAAGATGTTGATCTCATGAAAAGATTGAATTTCGATGCCTACCGGTTTTCAATCTCATGGTCCAGGATCTTCCCAGGTACACAGAATTTGACCCAAGTTGTAGCACACTAGCACATACCTCCAATATGTTTCTGAATGAAGCACAAGCTGTTACCACCACTGATGTATCGTTGCCTTATGTTATCGTGCAGATGGTGAGGGAAGAGTTAACGAAGAAGGTGTAGCGTATTACAACAATCTGATAGACTACCTGCTTCAGAAAGGTACAACATAACTAAGCATAGAAATTTCAATCTCTGAAACTTCCATGGAAACCTGATTGCATTCATATCTGAATGTTTCCTTGAGCAGACATTACTCCTTATGTCAATCTTTACCACTATGATCTCCCTCTTGCACTTGAGAAGAAGTATGGAGGCTTTTTAAATGCAAAGATGGCGTAAGTCAAACTAATAATTAATCTTTCCATCTACTCATGTTGGAATTGTCTTGTCATTTCTGAGTTATTGTAGACTTCTAATTGAGAATTATAAGCATACATGTTAATATAAATGGTTGGGAAAAATTACCAGTTATTGTTTTTACAATAAATTTTTCACTAAAACTGACTTCACATTTTGAGCAATGACAATTATTCATGTGGAAGTTTTTCTATGTTTTACCAAAGGAAAACTGCACACCACACAAGCGCTCTAGTAATTATATGTCAGTCTAGGTAAATGCAGCACGCTATATCTCTGATGTCACAAGTTGTACAAAGAGCAGCACCGGATTAACTTCGTACTATTTGTTTTGTAGGGAGCTATTTACAGACTACGCTGACTTTTGTTTTAAGACCTTTGGCAATCGTGTAAAGCACTGGTTTACATTCAATGAGCCAAGGATAGTAGCACTTCTTGGTTATGACAAAGGGACAAATCCTCCTCAAAGGTGCACCAAATGTGCTGCTGGTGGTAACTCAGCAACAGAACCTTACATTGTTGCTCATAATTTTCTCTTATCACATGCTGCTGCAGTTGCAAGATACCGGAATAAGTATCAGGTATTTGTCTACTTGAAGAAGAATCTCATAGAACAGTTGTAGGAGTAAATTGTAATATGATTAGTGTTTGGGACTTGGAGTGTAGTTTAAATTTTTCTTCTTTTACTAAAATCAAGTGTGGCAGGGTCAATGTGCATTAATTGTGGATACTAAACCAAGTTTGGCAGGGTCAATGTGCATTAATTGTGGAACAATGCCCCTGTCCTGCTTCCATTATTCTTATTCTATTAAAGAGCCATGAAATGAGCGTTCTTTTCTTAATTCATTGGACATGTAATCTTCTAAAAAATACGTATTCCTTTCACATTTTTTGAGAAGGTTAAAGTACACAGTGGGGGGATCTGTATAAGTCTGTCCAATTTTTCAGATATGTATGACTTGTCATTAGCATCTTTCTGTCTAAATTGCTGATGGAAGAACAAAATAAAATTTAAAAAATGTAGGCAGCTCAGCAAGGCAAGGTTGGAATAGTTCTGGACTTCAATTGGTATGAAGCTCTTACCAACTCAACTGAGGACCAAGCAGCAGCTCAAAGAGCCAGGGACTTCCATGTTGGTTGGTAAGGCCATACAAGTATCCTATGACAAAGCCTAAGTTTCATACAAAATATATCAATGTTCATACCATCGACGGTTGCATTGGATGCAGGTTTCTTGATCCACTAGTAAATGGACACTACCCACAGATAATGCAAGACCTTGTGAAAGAGAGGTTGCCGAGGTTCACTCCTGATCAAGCTAAATTGGTCAAGGGCTCAGCAGACTATATTGGGATCAATCAATACACAGCTAGCTATATGAAGGGCCAGACATTGCTGCAGCAGACACCGACTAGCTACTCAGCCGATTGGCAGGTTTCATATGTTTGTGAGTTTCTGGACTTAAACTGTAGGTTTCACATCAAAGTATTTTCTATATATATTGTTAATTTATCCTTTGTCGCCTAAATTTTGCAGTTGAGAGAAATGGCAAATCAATTGGACCAATGGTATGCAGCTCTTAGTTGTAACCTTTTTTAGCTTCAGTTTCTTCTAGCGCTGCATATCTGCACTGACCATTTCAAAACTTACATGACAAGTCCTTGTTAACGCGTGGATCTTTACAGGCAAATTCTAACTGGCTTTACATTGTCCCAACGGGGATGTATGGATGTGTAAACTACATCAAGCAGAAGTACGGAAATCCAACAGTCGTCATATCTGAAAACGGTACTCGATGCAACTCAATATGTGGATTTGATATTCAATACTCCACATGAATGTGCTGCATATCAAGAGGTGTATGTATCAATCTTGTCGTGTTTCCAGGTATGGATCAACCTGGAAACCTCAGTCGCGACCAGTACTTGCACGACGTAACGAGGGTTCGGTTCTACAAGAGCTACCTCACCGAGCTGAAGAAGGCCATTGACGATGGCGCAAACGTGGTCGGCTACTTCGCGTGGTCTCTCCTTGACAACTTCGAGTGGCTGTCGGGTTACTCGTCCAAGTTTGGCATCGTCTACGTCGACTTCAACACGCTCGAACGGTACCCGAAGGCATCGGCCTACTGGTTCAGGGACATGCTACAGGGGAAGCACTGAGTGCCTGAGACCAACTTGAAGTTATCATCCTGTTCAGTTTTTGCCTACTGTTCGGATGGCTAGCTCCATGATTCAGAGCCAGCTCTGTTCTAGGCTACCAAATGATCCCAAATAAAAGGCAATCGTGCGTTTCATGTTTATGGTCAGACTGCCATCCGTTTGTTGCATGGATTTTGAACTGTGGTTGTCTTGTTGACTAAGTTTTGTTAAGTGCTCGATCTGGAGAGAGTGATCTTGAGTATTCATGTTTGATCAAATTTGATCCCTTTTTTTTTCTTGCTGCTGCTTCTGGTGCTGTTGAAGTTTTCCTTGACATCATTGTTCTTGGAAAAAAACGAGTTGATTCACCCATGCCCCTTAGCAAGCAAGTTTAGAGCTCTTTTATGGTATATTAAATTTAATATAGACCGTTTATTCTTTTCAATTCAATAGAACATATTAGTTAATATTTATTTATACTTTCTCTAACGGTAAAGTAGTAGGAATACTTTTAACAAGTTAATAGTTAGATATGATTTCTACTAGGCACTATATACTATCGATATAATACACCGTAAAATTTCTTCAAATTTAACCGGCCAAGCAACACCCTAAAATTAGGCAGAGCGCCTCGTAAACTACAACAAAACACGCTCATTCCCCTCTGTCCGGTGTAGTTTGCCCTCGGCAAATCCATTCTGGCCTCAGCCAAAAACCATATCGAAACATGCATGAACCAAACACGCGCCATTTCGCATGCCAGGCTCGTCCAGACACGTACCTGCAGCTCGGTCTCCGCAATCCTAAGCGCCAGCACCGTCCGCGCGCCACCGCCACCGCCATCGCATCGCCATGGCGTCGGCGCCCGTCAAGATCGTCGCCCTCGCCGCCGCGATGGCAGCGGTGGTCGCGCTCAGCTTCTTCTTCCGGTTCCGGTGCCGCCACCTGCCGACCCCCTTCTTGGCTGGCGGGGGCCGGCTCCAGATCGTGGTGACGAACCAGCAGGAGGCCGGAGAGGTGCTGGACCTCGCCGACGGCAACGTGCAGCTGTTATGCCACGGGTTCAGCGAGCACAACCACAGCCACTCGGTGTGGTCGGGGCGCGCCAACATCCCCAGCGGCACGGCGGCGCGCCTGACGCTGCCCGCCGTGCGCGGCGACGAGGTGTTCGAGGTGCTGTGCTCGTACCGCGGCGCCAACCGGTGCTGGGCGCACGGCATGCGGGTGTTCGGGAACCCAGGCCACGACAACCTCTTCTGCGCGGAGCACGCCGGCGGGTGCGAGGTGAGGTTCCGCAAGGACGGCGGCGTCGAGAAGCAGTACGGGACGGACGGTGGCGGGCAGCCGCGGCGCGTCTCACAGCCACCGATATTCATGGGGTTCGTGCCGGACTTCGACAACGCCAGGGACGGCGGGTGCGCGTTGGCGAGCTGCGTCGGGAGGAAACTCAACAGGGTGATCGGCCAGGAGAGCTGCTGCGATGATTCATGTGGGGGGTGGGAGAAGGCATTGCCAAAGAAATGATTATGATCCATGCATTAGAATACATAGTTTTTTTTTTTTTTTTTTGGTATGATGTAGAATGTTGTGATGATGCTTGAATAGGAAAAGAAACACTTGAATCCAATTCGATCTTGCTACTGACATAGGTACAGCCGATTCAATCAAGAGTTGCCTGGGAATAAATGGTTTCTCAGATCCATATTGTATGATTGTCAGAACCCAAAGCAAAAGCAAATTAACAGCATAGTTTGTATGAAGAATGAAAACCATAAGCCATCAGCCACCATGGACGCACAAGTAAAGCAGCACGTTAACGGAAAGAGCAAAAGAAATAACAACTTACAAGAACTTATATTTGAGTGATAAATTTGCAATGCCCTACCTTTGGAGCATTCGCTAAAAATAAAATCTTAAACAGAGAGTCAATAGAACGACAGAATGTAAGGTACCAACCAAGTTGATATGATGAGTTTTCATCACAATTTAGGATAACGTTTTGACACCATTTAGTAGAACAATTGTGCTTGTATCATTTCAAAGTTTCAGAGCATAATATGAAGCTGGCCTGCACTCACCAGCCTCAGGATCTGAAAACAAAAGGACGAAACATTCAACGAAAATATGTTTACAATGGAAATCATAAGCTGGTGCACAGAGGAAACAAAACATACAGGTTTTTTTGAGGTCTTCCAAAATAAATAATCGAACAAAGTTCAGAACTATCCATCGAGGGGCCATTACAGGCATGTGATCGATTATTTACAAATCAAAATCTCCGTAAACACCCTCGTCATCAGAAAGCTCATCAAAAGAACGAGTATCCAGCTGACAGCGCAAGATGCCACCGAATCCTCTACAAAACTGTGATTGTAGGATCGGATGACGTCAATCAGAGGGGGGTGAATGATTGAGCGAAAGCTAAAACAAATTTTTAGTGATTCTTAAAACCCTCTAAACAACATTAGGAAAAACTGCTTCGGTTTTGACAAAAACAGATTAACCTACGTTCACTAAAACAGTAATTACCGAAGATCTAACCGTTAGATCGAAGTGAAATTTTAACTGTAGAAACTAGATTCAATTTTCAAGCTAACCCAATAAAAATCAACTCGATCGGATCTGTGGATCTAAAGATATTACCTTCGCAATTTAACTGTATCAGTAATGACGAGAATTAACCAAACCTTAATTACGAGATTTCGCTTGCACAGCCGCCGGGAGGAACAAAAGCGAGCTCAACTTCTAGTCGCCTTAATCAATCGCCAAAACCTGCATGCATGGAAACACAAGAAAAAAACAACGACGAAGAACCCCAGCGCCAATTTTCTAGTCACCTGGACTTTACCGAGTACTGACGTGCATACATGCAAACCTTCAAGAGCAATCTTCAAGTCGAATACAAACGCTAGCAAGCAACTTTCTACCGCAATTGAATTTTTCTAGTCGCTAGGCACTTCTTGCATGCATGCATCGAACAAGAAACAAAACTCAGACACAATACCTTTTTCTTTCCAGCCGCCGGCCAAAGCTCTAGTACTTCTGCATGCTACCGCGAAGAAAATCACAGCTGCCGGAGAAAAGAAATCGCCGCGCCAGGACGCCGTTGGTCCCCGCTCGCCGAGCAGGACCTGTCGCGTGACCGAGCGCTAGGAAGGCCAGCCGCCAGAAGCAAAAAGAACAAAAAGCTCTCTTTTTCTTTCCACCACGGAGCGATCGATCACCAACGCAGGAAAGCAGACAAATTATCTAGTCGCCGTATGCACAGCATGCATGCTCGGCCACCAGAGAACCAAAGGCGCAGCAAACTTCGTATCATGCATGCATGCTCGGCCAAAAGATTGCATGCATGCAGCCACGAACACAGGGACACGCCAGAAAAAGTGATCGTCGCATAAAAACGGCCGAGCCACAACCAAGCCACCGCAAAAAGCCTCCGTTGATTGTTTTTCTTCGAGTCTAAGCAAAACGGCCGCACATCACCCTGCGCCAGCCGCAGGGACTCAAGTCTTTTTATACCACTCAAAACCCTAACCTCTTATCTCTAATACATGTATGCATATCCACCTGGCCCAATAACACCTGGCCCAATATATGCATACAACCCAAAATTCACACATGCACGCGTACGGCCCACCTGCCGCACTCACGTGACTAACCAGCCTCCGTGTGCACCGTTCTCTAGCCCGAACGTCCCGAGTGACATCCTCGACCACCAGGACCTCGATTCCTCCTTGAACCTAGTCCCGAACCTCAGCTCCTCCATGAACCTAGTTCCGGTCCCGTCATCAACCACGTTCGCCCTCGAGCAACACCTGCACACGAATAAACAACAAACGAATCCGAGCACAAGTCCACGACTTGACTCAAAGTCAATCTATGCAACCACTCACACGAGCGCATTGCATCAAGCAAAAACATCATCCAGAAACAAGTTCATCCCAACTTGATCCACATTAGCTTTATTAACTCTTTTTACCACTTATTCATCACATCAAAAATCTCACCAATTGTTCATCACAAATATATCATGTACCATGATCTTACAATCTCCCCCTTGATGAACACATTAGCAACACCTCTAAAAAGCATAAAACATATATGATAAAAGTAAAGTGTAAAAAGCACAACTTGACTCAAAAGTACAAGGTGAAAAGAAACATCATTTCCCTTTTGAAGGAAAGAAAAAAATTCACCCCTTTGACAATAAAAACATTTTCTCTTCTCCCCCTGAATATATGCTTTACTATTTCTCCCCCTTTGACAATGATTTCATCAAGGAAAACAAATGGGTGCCAAGACAAGAAAAGATGAGCTCACTCGATCACATAACCTTATAGATCACATAATAAGCATAATACATGAACTTAATATAATTTAACAAGTTAGGGAGTGACATGCATCTCAACCTCAATTCAATCAACTATAGCCAAGTACTAAACAAAATCTCAGCAGAAAAACAAGGCCCAAACATGAAGCAACTAACAACTCAGGGCAAGCAAGTAGTTTCAACTCCAATCTAGTAAAACAATTTAATCTTTATAACAATAAACTGCATGTGGCATGCTTGAAGCATACTTCTTTTATTTTCAATGAATGGCATGCTTGAAGCATACATCTTATCTTTTAGGGAATGGCATGCTTGAAGCATACATCTTGAAGCTTTGCACATTTTGATAATTTCAACAAGCTTCTTTCTTGCAGATTTGAGCATTTTTTTTTACTTATTCCCTTTTCTTTTATTATAAACATGCAAAGTGATTAAATGGTCTATGAAAGAGTAAAGCTGAAAACACACATGCTTCACATTAAATTTGTCAAGAAGATTCATTATCAAGCCTATGGAAGCAAGATATCACAAGGTATTAGCTATAGACAATCAAACCAAGGAATTCCGCAATGTCACTTTTAGTTCAAGTAAAGCAATTTAAATTATCATATATAAGCTCAATTACATAACATATAAAGAAATATGATAAAGCAAGCTCATCAAATAAAAGACTTGGCATAGAAACTCCCCCTCAAAACAAGCTCATGGGATGCACAACTCCCAACTCTCCTCTCAGAAAAGTAAATCGAGAAGCATCAAGTGGTTTTGTGAAAATATCGGCAATTTGCAAATCAGAATCAACAAAATGCAACACAACATCTCCCTTTTCCACATGATCTCGAAGGAAATGATAGCGAATATCAATATGCTTTGTTCGAGAATGTTGCACTGGATTTTTAGCAATATTAATAGCACTAGTGTTATCACAGAAAAGTGGAACACTATCTAAAATTAATCCAAAATCCTTTAAAGTTGATATCATCCAAAGCACTTGTGCACAACATGCAGCAGCAGCAACATATTCAGATTCAGCAGTTGAGAGAGCAATAGAGACTTGTTTTCTAGATGTTGGACATGAAAAATCACCTTTAAACAAACGACCAATGTGAGTGATGTTGCATACCAGATTTTCAGAAACATCAAAGCTACATCCTTGAGAATGAAGTTTTCATTGACTCGCACAATTCCTTTTCCAAGAATCCGTCCATTTGAATTGTCGCCAAAAGTGATGACCTCATCACCTGAACTTTGTGTGAGGGAGGAGAACCATTTTGAATTACCAGTCATATGACGTGAACATCCAGAATCTATGAACCATATGTTCTCCTTCCTCTCTCGCACAACCTACATAAAAGAGAATGTCGAGGTCTCTGATCAAGTTAGATAAAAGAAATTTAGGAATCCAAAGATCGAGACATACGACTAGCGTAACCGATGAGGCATAAAAGCACGAATTAAATCTGTACCACCTTTACCTTTCGAATTTGGGTGCACTCGATCTGAACGCCCACTTACCTGCTGTCTGACCGGTCTGACCGATCCAGAAAGTGGCTTTTGCCACCTAGACTTTGCAAAATATGTTATCCTGTCATTTTTCTGTTTTCTTGCAAGTCTAAAGCAGAACTGAACTAAATGACCATCTTTACCACAAGAAGAGCAATTGTACTTCACGGTGGTGTTGTTTTAGAAGATGAAGTAATTAAGCTAGTTGTGGACAAATTAGACATAAAACCAAAGAGATTTAAAATGGTCTTTTAGGTTCAGTTTAACCTCAAATTTACCACTTTCGCTACATTCAACAATGTTGGTGGATGAGATTTAGAATAAGCATGTGCATCAAAGCCTAGTCCTTTATTATGTGTGCTTACTCTGGATGTGTCCAAAATCATGTTGAGCTTCTTTTTACCATCAGAAAAACGTTGCAATGAACTTTGAAGATAAGCAATCTCTCTTTTTAAAGAAACACAATTATCACAAATATTATCAACAATGCCTTTTTGTTTGCGACAATTGGAGCAAGAAGAAATTTCATGTTGAAGCATGTCACATTGCAATTGATCAACTCTACCATAAGCATTTTTCAATTTTAACTCAAGCGAGGAACATTTAGAACAAGGCAAATTTGAATCAAGCTTGACACTGGCAGCACACTTAGCATTCTTAAGTTGTTTGAATTTTCTAGAACATAAAGCATTTACCAAAGAACTAGCATATAAGGCAACTTTTATCTTTTTCAAATAGTTCTTGGTAAGAAGCAATTTGTCAACAACATGAGCATGCATAGCGGTACCAAAAGTAAAACAAGTTTCAAATTTATCATTCTTTGCAATTTGATCATCGAGTTTATGAAGAGTAGAAGCATGGACATTCCTTAAGGCAATAACTTCAGATTGTAACACATCACAAGATTTGCAAGAATCATCGTCGGGAATTAAAGATCTAAGCCTTGCAATTTCAGAATTGAAGCTCTCAATTTCTAGATCTTTTTCTTTAAGAACCTTCTTAGACTTTTTAAGTTCTGAAGCTAATTTAACCATGGCATACTCAAGCTCATCATAAGAGGGTCTCACCTCATCAAGATCGGAGTCGTTGTCGCTATCCCTTCTAGTCATGAAGCACATGCCGGTGAAGTCATCATCGGAATCTCCCTTCTTGTCCTTCTTCTTGTCATGTGGCTCATTATCACTCTCAAAGTCTACATCACTGAGATCACACTCCTCTATGGCGGCTAAGACTTTCTTAGCAACTTTTCGAAAATTGGAGCGCCTAGGGGTAGTGCGTCTTGAGCTGTGTTGCACTGGTTCCCTTTCTTCCTTCTTCTTCAACTTGGGACAATTTGCTTTAATATGTCCAGGAAGGCCACACTCAAAGCAATTGAAGGACCCCGAAGTTGTGCCTCCACGTCTCCTCATCCTCACATTGTTGAGTGCTTTAAAAGCACGTGAGGAGATGAGCACAAGATCTTCTTCAGAAGCATCTCAAACTGCTCATCCTAAAAGGAAGCCAATGCGCACAAGGAAACAAAAGATGGTAATCCGACGAAGTCTTTGGGGTTAGCAATAAGTGCATGTGTAGAGGATTTATCATCTCTAGGTGACAAGGAATCCATCTCATAAGTTTTCGGTCTAGAATAAAGATCATCCATGGTCAAAGTATCCAAATCAACAGTTTGATTAATTGCCAGAACAACCATGCGCCATTCAGACTAAGAGATCTCAAAATTTTACTAGCATTATCCTCAACTGGATTACTAACTCCAACACCACATAAATTGCACAAGATTTTCTCAAATCGAGAGAAAAGATCATCAATTGATTCACCGGTCTCATTACAAAATCGAAAAGTCCTTTTGGTAAATATTTTTACGCACTTTCTTAATCTTAGTAGAACCTTCATGATAGTCACATAATGTCTTCCAAACTGAATATGCAGAACGTAAATGAGAAACTCGATCAAATTCTTTTTCAGAAATTCCTTGAAAAATCAAGTTTCTAACTTTAGCATTCAAATCAACATCTACTTTATTATCATTAGTAACTATATCAGGAACATCATATGCAGTAGAAACTTTGCGCCAAACATCGTTACCTTGAGCTTCAATATAGGATTGCATGCAACTTTTCCAATAAGAAAAATTTGAATCATTAAGCATAGGGGGACGATTAACGTACTTATCTGACGCCATATCTTAACCTTGCTCTGATACCACTTGTAGGATCGGATGACGTCAATCAGAGGGGGGGTGAATGATTGAGCGAAAGCTAAAACAAATTTTTAGTGATTCTTAAAACCCCCTAAACAACATTAGGAAAAACTGCTTCGGTTTTGACAAAAACAGATTAACCTACGTTCACTAAAACAGTAATTACCGAAGATCTAACCGTTAGATCGAAGTGAAATTTTAACTGTAGAAACTAGATTCAATTTTCAAGCTAACCCAACAAAAATCAACTCGATCGGATCTGTGGATCTAAAGATATTACCTTCGCAATTTGACTGTATCAGTAATGACGAGAATTAACCAAACCTTAATTACGAGATTTCGCTTGCACAGCCGCCGGGAGGAACAAAAGCGAGCTCAACTTCTAGTCGCCTTAATCAATCGCCAAAACCTGCATGCATGGAAACACAAGAAAAAAACAACGACGAAGAACCCCAGCGCCAATTTTCTAGTCACCTGGACTTTACCGAACTGACGCGTGCATACATGCAAACCTTCAAGAGCAATCTTCAAGTCGAATACAAACGCTAGCAAGCAACTTTCTACCGCAATTGAATTTTTCTAGTCGCTAGGCACTTCTTGCATGCATGCATCGAACAAGAAACAAAACTCAGACACAATACCTTTTTCTTTCCAAATTACCGCCAAAGCTCTAGTATTTCAAGATGCTACCGCGAAGAAAATCACAGCTGCCGGAGAAAAGAAATCGCCGCGCCAGGACGCCGTTGGTCCCCGCTCGCCGAGCAGGACCTGTCGCGTGACCGAGCGCTAGGAAGGCCAGCCGCCAGAAGCAAAAAGAACAAAAAGCTCTCTTTTTCTTTCCAGCCGCCGCCGGGAGCAGTCGATCACCAACGCAGGAAAGCAGACAAATTATCTAGTCGCCGTATGCACAGCATGCATGCTCGGCCACCAGAGAACCAAAGGCGCAAAGAAACCAGATCATGCATGCATGCTCGGCCAAAGATTGCATGCATGCACCACGAACACAGGACACGCCAAAAAAGTGATCGTCGATAAAAACGGCCGAGCCACAACCAAGCCACCGCAAAAAGCCTCCGTTGATTGTTTTTCTTCGAGTCTAAGCAAAACGGCCGCACATCACCCTGCGCCAGCCGCAGGGACTCAAGTCTTTTTATACCACTCAAAACCCTAACCTCTTATCTCTAATACATGTATGCATATCCACCGCCCAATAACACCTGGCCCAATATATGCATACAACTCAAAATCACACATGCACGCCAGACGCCCACTCCGCCGCACTCACGTGACTAACCACCTCCGTGTGCACCGTTCTCTAGCCCGAACGTCCCGAGTGACATCCTCGACCATCGGACCTCGATTCCTCCTCGAACCTAGTCCCGAACCTCGGCTCCTCCATGAACCTAGTTCGGTCCGTCATCAACCACGTTAGCCTCGAGCAACACTCGCACACCTAATAAACAACAAACGAATCCGAGCACAAGTCCACGACTTGACTCAAAGTCAATCTATGCAACCACTCACACGAGCGCATTGCATCAAGCAAAAACATCATCCAGAAACAAGTTCATCCCAACTTGATCCACATTAGCTTTATTAACTCTTTTTACCACTTATTCATCACATCAAAAATCTCACCAATTGTTCATCACAAATATATCATGTACCATGATCTTACAGTGATCCCTCTTGAGACTTGTTGGTAACAAATTCAAGAGTGCACCCAAACTTTTTGTACTCGTTAGCAAACCATTCCAAAAGCGAGGTTTTCTCCTGAACTTCCAACTCAGCATTGGTAGACGAATCACGGAAATTGCTCTGGTCAGTTTATTGCTCTTTGTTGAGATACTTTATAATAGTTTCTCCAGATGCACTGTTCTTAAGAACATATCTGTTGATATCAAGGTTTTCCCACACTATCAATGTCTCAACAGCACCCATTTCAAGAGCCTTTAGAGAGTCATCAACAACAAAGACGTACTTCTCAGTATCTTGACTAATCTCTTCAAAGTACTTCCCAATCAACTTTTTCTCCTGTATGAACTGAAACATTTGCTAGAATCTCAGCTGATGACTCAATGGCTTGGTTGAAACCATTCTCACCACCATACGAAACATCAACCACATTACGTATTTTGGCCTGAAGGCGCTGATCAAACATGCCAGATTGGCTCAGTTCTGTTTTAAAATCAGCAGAACCCGCCAATATTAGTCCAGCAACATTGGGCTGACTGGTAGCTGGGTTGATGACGAACTGTGTAGCAAGTTCAGCTGTCTTTCTGACATAATTATGACGCTTTTCCATCCGAAGCCGAGCAAAACGCAGAGCAGATTGCCCTCCTCTTCCATGTTTCTTTAGCAGATCAACAGTAAATTTGTGAAGCACTTCACGAGTATTGCCGCTTAATAATGAAGCACTTCAACAAAAAGTGTTCCATTACCATCCGTAATAATGAAGCCAAGCTTATCATCAGATTCCAAGATCTCATTTAAAGCTTCAGTGTGAAACTTGTTGCCACAAAGGTACAATGATGCATTGATAGGCTTGAAGGGCTCAAAATCATTAGTAACTTTCTTTTCCTTGCCATCTTCAGTAACAACTGTTCCTGTGTAGAGAACCAATACATTCGGGGGAACTTTGTTGTACAGCTTCAGCCTCTGCTGAGCTGAGGTGATGTTTGCCAAAACAGATTGTCGATTAACTCTACTCTTGATGTTTGAAGCAGTACCATATTCATCACCCAACATCTTGGTCACACGGGATATTTGATCACGTTCACGTAGGGGCATAATGAGTGAGATCATGCTTGTGCTATTGCCTCTAGCAGACTCCAGTGCCTTGATCAACTTTTGTAATCTTCCAAATCTCAATGTTCTTGTCGATTTCTTGACCATCAGACATCTTGACAGAAGTAGGGTACTTGTATCACCTGCAAAGTGCCAAATGTAACCACTAATATTCTTGAGAAAAAAAATGTAAAGACTAAGAGAGATGACAGAGACAGGAAAACAGAAGCTGTCAAGTAAGCCTAAAGAAGAGATTACTACAGCCGTTATGTGACAAAACAAGATTGGTTGTATCCAATGCCATCCAAGCACAGATGCAAGCATGTTATGGTAGCTGCATACTCATTTTACTTCAACACTAACATATGATATTCATCAAGTTTTGAACAAATACAATTGTAATTAAGTGCATATAACTGTCCAAAATTCACCCGTAGGGCAGCAAGTCTGCAACAGTAAATACCATATTCATTGTTGTCAGATATTATTCAGGAACTGCACGCTGATTTTTTACAAGTAAACAGCTACTTATGTCATGAGCATTAGAGCAATCCTAGCAGTAGTAACCAATATCGTGTGCTCAAAAGTAAGAAATACGAACTAATTAAACCTTCGTGTTTAAAAGATTCATTAAAGTTTTCACCTCTATTAGGGCAGAGAGGCAAATCCCATGAAGAATCAATGCATTAAAACTTTTGAAGTTTGCATGATGCAAAGTTACAAACCATATATCATGCAAACAAAATGACGCAGTGGAATGGAGATGGCAAGGGAGCTAAATGGAAAGAATGCAAACCGGAATCACAACAGCGGAGACTGCCGCACTCAAAGAGAAAAGGCCCTCATAAAGTTTTTAATACGGCCTTCTTGCATACATACACCGACAGCATTCCAGCGAATTCCCCCAACCAAACCCACAAGAAGGAGCTACAGATAATGTTCAAGCATGTGTTCCAAAAGGAAATCTAGCACATAAGACTAGTATCAAAACATACGTAATTCATCAATCCCTTCTCTCGAATGACTCCACAAAAAGTTGGACACAATCCGCAGCAAGCAAAATCATCAAACAAGAAAACCGAAATAACTGATTAAATCAGATCTCCGAGCCCGAAGCTAAGAGCACCACCACAACAAAACAGAAACCTAAAGTTACGCTAAGTTCGAATCCGGATAGCTCCGTATCAAGAACTTTAACCAGGCTCAAAGCCAGGTTATGCTCAAACAATGGGACTTCCATACACAGCCATGAACGGCCGAAACAAATTAAAGCAAGACAACAACAAAAGAAACAGCAAGATCCGAGTAGCATACGCAGCCAGATCGAGTCGAACTGAACTGAGCTCGGAGATCGAGGGGACGGAGCTAGTTTGGAAGTGGCGGGGGCGGCCACTTGGTAGGCGCCTTATCTCGTGCCGTCCCCTGCTTGGACTGCACAAGGTGGAGCCGGCCTGGTTTTACCGCCAATGGAATATATAAGATTTTTTTTTAAATAATATTATTTTAATTCGAAATTGCGACATTAATACACGTATTTAAAAAATTGCAGAAATAATATCCGGTCGCCAAACCGTTTGGCGATAATAAGGTCGTCGCCAAACGGTTTGGCGACTATACCGTAATCCCGTGTCGTCGCCGCGTGCATGACCATTATCGCCAGTCGAGGGAGTAGTCGCCATACCGCTCGGCGACTACTTAGTAGTAGCCAAGCCGTTTGGCGACTACTAGTAGTCGCCGAGCGGTGTGGCGACTACTAAGTAGTCGCCGAGCGGTGTGGCGACTACTCGTGACTAGTACTCATGCACATGAGATCGATCGGCCTTCGGCTCGTCGAGAAGACAGAGAGAGAGAGAGCGGCAAGGTGAGAAAGAGAGAGGAGAGAGAGAGGAGAGGAGAGAGAGAGAGAGAGAGAGGGAGGGAGAGAGAGAGAGAGAGAGAGAGAGCGCAGAGAGCTCGGGAGGAGAGAGTGGAGAGAGAGAGGAGGAGGAAGAAGAAGAAGAAAGAAGAGGAGAAGAAGGAAGAAGAAAGAAGAAGAAAAAGAAGGTAAATTAAATGATTTGTAATTTTTTTAATTTGATAGTGGCTATTATAAATAATTAGATGTGTAGTTAATATTTTTGTGAATTAGCTATTCAATGTTAGCGATTTAGATTTAGAAATTCAATGTTAGCGAGAATATTAGCGATTTAGATATTCAATGTTAGCGAGAATATTAGCGATTTAGATATTCAATGTTAGTAATATTCTCGATCAAATATATTACTTGTTAATTAGTTAATATTCTTGTTAATTAGTGATAAAATTTTGTCACCGTAGTTAGATATTCTTGTTAATTAGCATTGTTTAGTTTAGGTTAGCGATATGACATGTTACGAGTGTTATAAAAATTAATTTTGTTTAGTTAGTGATATTAAATGTTAGCGATGATCTAGAAATTAATTTTGTTTATGTCGTCATGAGAATGCTCGGATGCAAATGAAATTTAGGGTATATTATGGCGGCGGTGAAATAAAAATTGGGCAAAATGGTGTTGATTTGAGCAGCTTTTGCGATACAATGGCGAACACTTATGTCTCGATAGAGTTAGCATCCGTGATATAAAGTTTTGGTTGACCAAATATTTTTCCTGGATGCAAGTGTTCACTCTGTTACCATTCAAGTAGTATTCACGCGTAGTAAGGGTGACCCGGATCTGTGGGAGTTGAAGAAAATAGATCGGACATACTTGTGGCGTAAATGGTTAAGGTGGTGCAAGGATCTAGCCTTGAATGTGTAATCTTTGGTGCAAAGCGTGCCCTAGAGAAGAGGTGATTATTAGCGACGTGGTAAAGCAAAGACGTCGGCTCAAATGAACAAGTTCAGTAGTGGTGCCTACCGAGGTAGCAATGGAGGATGATAACAGGATGCAAAGACACGCGAAGGTCGGGCAGATGAAGGGGAGGAAATCGAGCAAATTGTTGATCAATTGGAGTTGGTGGACCATATGGCGAGGCAAGATGAAGCTAAAATGTTGGAGTGTGATGAAATGTTGGAGAGTGATGATGACATCGAACGAAGATGAGGAAGAGGATATATAACGAGGAGATGATTATAAAATTAGATAATGCATAGTATAAATAAAAGATGAAAAATATCCTGGGATATCAATTTTGTTTCGGATGTACCCATCCCTATTTATTTCCCATTGAAGAACAAAGACAAAAAATTGATATCCAATTACTATCCGATCCCTAGATGTACAGAAAACAGAAAAACAAAGCTAGTATGGAAGTTTTGTGGGGGCATGAGTCGCGTTCGAGTATGGTAGCAATGCCGTTAATTGAATCAAGTTTTCGCAAACAATTACGAGTTGAAGTTGGCGGTGAAATCAGGCACTATCGCAGCAGAGAGAGTTCCGAGTTGTTTTGTCCATCGAGATAGATACACAAAGTGAAGTGCGTAACCGAAGGATGTGAATTCGAGTACATGCTTATGTCAAGTGCGAGATATTTTGGATTGCATCACGAGTAGATGGGCACACATGCGCACTAGAAAATGTTCTAGATGAAACACCGCAACTTGAATGCGGCTGTAATTGCTAGCGTGATGTTCAATGAGATCATCGAGAAGCGGGACATTGAGTGTTCTTATATTCAGAAAGCAATCTTGAGAACATTTAAGTACCAGATAAGTTACTCGATGGCCTGGCGTGCGAAGCAAAAGGCATTAGAGAAGAGGTTTGGCACATATGAGGCTTCAGATTGTAACCTATCTCGTGTGCTTGATGTCTTGAAGGAAACCAACCCGCACGCATACACGCTTTTGAAGAAAGTGAAGCGGATGGTAACGGGTCTCGATATTTCGTCGAGCTTTCTTTTCACTGGGTCCTTGCATTGCGTCATTCGTCTTCGCCGTCCATTCTTTGTCGCCGATGGTACATTCTTGATTGGGAAATACAAGGCGATTCTAACGGCAATTGCAATTGATGGGAACAACCACATACTTCCATTGGCCTTTGCATTTGTTGAGGGTGAGAACCGGATAGTTGGTCGTGGTTTTTCGGACATTTGAAGTTCGGGGTAGTTCGTGATCGCCCAACGTGTGCATCATCCATGACCGCCATAAAGGTATCATTTCGCAATTAAGACTCTACAGAGGACCTTGATGAGCCTTTTCCATGGCGTGACATGCGAATGTGGTGCATGAGACATTTGGGAGCAAATTTTTCAGCGGTTCAAGAGTAAGAAGTCGATGAACCTATTTAAGAGGTTATGCAAGCGTAACCGAACACGTAAGTTCAACGCGATATTGGCGAGTTGGACAAGCACACTACCGCATAGATTGAAGAGTCAAGAAGCAACCAAAGAACGCCGAACGATTGCCCACCCAAAAGGCTATCACCCCTCGGGCGCGCCGATCCTCCAAATTTGAGGAGACGATCATCAAGAAACATTAAGTGTTTCTCGACTTTGGATAGAGGCGAGCTGTTGGAGAAGTAGGCATTGCTCCATGACACCGAGGCGCCAGTTAGTATACTAAATTAATATAGCCGTGACGATTGAACAATTAGAGTTATCGTGGTAATCGATATGTTTGAACAGGTTCGTGTCATGACAACGAATATAGCCGAGGTTTACAATTGGGTCATCGAGGCTGCGTCCACTACCACTTGTGGCCATCCCGGAAGGCATGCCGCACGCATCGTTGGGTACTTCGAAAAAAGGCATGCGGAGGTCAGATCGCATGCCACGACATTGCAAACGCCAGATCTTGTGTGCGGATGATGGCCTACATGGAGGAACACACCAAGAAGCTCACCAGATATGGTGCGTAGCCGAGTCACCGAGTACCGCTCAAGTGACTCTCCGGTGTAAAGGGGATTGGGAACCGACATACGGTTATTACACACGAGGTTAACTTAGGCCAAGGGCCACCGGATGGTGTGAATGCACCGCAACAAGCCAAGACTTCTTCATATTCCCCGCCGCATGTGATCGCAGCTTGTGGGCAAATTGGGATGAACACGGCGCAATACGTGTCCACTTTCTACTTGAAGGGTCATGCTGTCAATACCTGGTCCGGTGAGTTCCGTGGTTTTCGAGCACAAGGTGATTTCACTGCCATTAACACAGACGTGCGCATATGTCTACCGGATGCAAATTTGCGGAGGTGTGCACCAGGGCAGGCTGGCCGTCCACAGTCTAGGCGCATTCGCAATGACATGGATGAATCTGAAGTGGGTGGCCCTGTTAGGAGGTGTTCTCAGTGCGGTGAGTACGGGCACAAGGCAACGCAATACCATTAGTGTTATGTATTGAATTATGTAATGTGTATTCAATTGTGTAATATGTACCATTTTATCCTATGTTAGGTATTTGCGAGTATGTTGGACCTTCCATCATGTTTATGTAGTGAATTATGTAATTTGTATTGAATTCTGTAACGTGTATCGTTTTATCTACGATTGTACCTTTCGTCATGTTTTTCTATTGAATTGCGTAATATGTTTGTCGTTTGTTTATTTACGCCCAACTCTTCGATCTTTTGATTTACATTACTAATCGTCTTGTTTTCCTGTTTACTTGCAGGGATGGAGCACCCCGAGCCCGAGTCACTCCTTGACTCTTCGTTGGACCGACGGCACCGTGCGTTCGTCCACACCACACGGGGCCTTGAGCACGTGCCTCTGCTGCGGGTCCGTGTGCCAGCGAGACCTTGGCGGCTCCACCCAGCCTTCTACGCCCGGTGAGTTGCACTACATTTACATGTTTTATTGCTCGCACAATTGCATTTCTTCTAACAATTGAATTTACATGTCGATAGGTTGGCACGTGCTGGGTTGCTTCCCCTCGCTCGCATGATCGAGGCCTCACCTGAGGACGTGGCTGAGGCTGAGGCTGAGGATCCTGCGGAGGGCGACGACGGTCCGTAGCGGTCACGGCGTTTTCCGCTCGACGGAGCTCATCGTCTTGTCTGGTGGACCGCTGGCGCCGGAGACGCACACTTTCCACCGCTGCTCGGGAGGTGACGGTCCCTGCCCCGCAGACGCCGCCATGCTTACAGGGTTGCCGATCGCTGGGGCACCGATCGGACCCTCGGTGGCTCCTGCGGAGTGGCAGGCTGACCTGCAGGAGAGGTTCGCCGGAGTGGCTCACACTGACCCGGCGATACCCCTCGCTAGGAAGAAGCACGGGCCGTTGAGGAGGTGGCTGGCCCGCCTGTGAGTGCTTGTACGTGTATATGTTATTCTAATTTTTTGTAACATTATTAACATATTACTATACGTTAATTGTCACAGGTGCAGCACATGGCGGCGGACCCCACGCCGTACCAGGTGGACCGACACTTGGAGGCCTACCTGCTTTGGTTGTTTGGGATGGTCATGTTCACGACCACGCACGGAGACAGCGTCGACGCACGGTGGATAGCCTACGCACGGGCTATCGCGACGCCGCCGACCTGCACCGAGTCTGCTGGTGTCATGGGGTTCGGCGGTTCTTGCTGGCACGTACCGCGCCCTTTGCGACGCTGCGTGTGAAGCTGAGCAAGACCGCCAACCTGACTGGGATGCCTCTACTCCTCCAGCTTTGGTCGTTCGAGCGCTTCGTGGGTCGACCCTTGGTCTTCCGCGAGTGTACACCGCCGAGATGTACGGGCGACGACATCGACCGACCGACCGTGGGCTCGCTGGACTCGGCGACGGTAATTACTTTCTTGACTTGCATTTATCAAATTTTATTTGCAATGCATGTGCTTGAACATATTTTTTTTCCTTTTGCGCCACAAGTGGGGGAGTGCAGTGCGTTCGCGTACCACTGCTCACCGGAGGCGTTCGACCACCGTGGACGCGGAGGTGGTCTGGGACCCTTATAGCGAAGCGCCGTGTCGAGATGAGCCGCCCACCGGGATCTCGGCGCTTATGGTCGGGACCGAGGTTTCGGCCGACGACGAGGAAGATCGTCCTCGACGCTCACGTGGAGGACTACGCGCGCGCCGAGTCCTCGACAGCTTCGCCTACGACGGTAGGTCCCTCGTTCCTTGGGGGATCGTGTACCGCCGGCCAGACACACGTGAGTTATCCGAACTAAAATATGTGAAATAGTTACGTCGTATGTCTAATAATTTCGATTTCTTTTGGTCGCCACCCATAGCCCTCAAGAGCCCCGCCCACCTTGCTACACAGATGGAGCCGTGGTCGCGAAGGGATGGGCGCAGCGGCAAGACGCGTCGTCGATGAGGCCACACCTTACGACGACTCGTCCCACCAGCGATACTGCTGCCGGTATGCGTGCCGGACGCGTGTCGCTCCTACTAGTGGCGGAGGCTCGCCCACGCCTACGCTCCTAGCGTGGTTGACTTGTACCCAGGCCAGAGCGGCCATGCACGCCATTGTAAGTATTAAATTTGTAAATTACATTCTGTATTCCTAACGCTATGTCCACTTGCATATCACTTTATCGTGTGTGGCAGGTGGACCACGCTAGGGAGCTGCACACGCACGGGTCCAGTGTCTTGTCCAGGCTACGGGACGGAGTTGCCATCTCGCTGGACGAGATGGCAGAGGCCTGGGGACGCATGGTGGCCGGCCTGGGCAGGATCGTGGAGCTGGGTTCTTGTCGCCACGTCGACGCTACCGACCATGCCACCTCGAGACGCCAGCGCAGCGTACACACACCCCACAATGACCCGGCTCCTCGTTACACCGCGGAGGCGGAGTGCGCTTCCACACTCCTTTGCCTCCGCCCCAGCGTGGTGGAGGGTCCTACCGGCAGCACCACGCGCACACCATGGTCCCCACGCCGTAAGTCGAGCTACTTACGCTGAGTTTTAGCATTACGTAACTACAATTAAAAGGTATTATCCGAACGCGAGCTACGTTGAGGTGGAGGACGATTCTCGGTCACGCCGACTCCTCGGCCACGCCGAGCGGGAGTTCTTCGCGACCGGTTCTTGGCCGGTGCATAGCCAGATCGCTTCCCTCTGCACCGACGCAGCGACGCAGCCTCTGCACCGACATTGAGGCACGCACCCCCCACCGACTACGCTTCGCGGCCGGAGTTCGGTACCTTCGGGTACACGTTGCCTCCCCGCGACCGTCGACCGGTGCAGCGTTACAGCCCTTCGGACTACACGCAGGCGGTGCCATCGCAGGAGCAGGCGGGGCCATCGCAGGCGCTTCACCCTCGCCCTCTTGACGATGCACCGGCCTCAAAGACGAAGTCAAGAGGGTCGTCGTAGGAGGGGTGGGGCCGATTAGGGACTCGTTGATAGGCTGCTGTCCTACTTTTGTTCTTACTTTATACTATTCTACATTGTTTAGAGTGTTGCTCTCGCTTTGTTACTTTGTTCGTACTGTTTTACAATGTTAATAGTGATGTTCACGCTTTTTTTACCTTTCCGATATCAATGCGACATGACAACGCGAACGTTGCAGCTTTCTCGGACCGATTCGATAACACGCTGCAGCCCACTTTTTCAGATCGATTCGACAACACGCTGCACACAACAGCTTTCTCGGGCGAGGCCACAGCATGCTGCGCGACGTCCTCGTTCGGTTCTTCATACCGCCCACGCCCCCTGTAAAGGGGGAGACGTGCGGGGGGCCTGGGGACGTCCTCGTCTGGAGGGGAGACGTCCTCGTTCATGCTGCGGGAGGCCCGGCCACGTCCCCGTGTAAAGGGGGAGACGTGCCCGTCAGAGGTGGATCGGGCGGGGGGCCTAGGGACGTCCTCGTCTGGAGGGAGGAGACCACAACACGCCGACCACGCCGCCGGGCGAGACGACAACATGCCGCACCCGCCAGATCAAACGACAACACTCGACCACGCCGCCAGCAATGACGACAACACGCCGCACCCCGCCAGATGAAAACGACAACACTGGACCACGCCGCCGGGCCGCGGACAACACGCCGCACCCCGCCAGACCGGTGAACGACAACACTCTGCACCACGCCGCTCGGCCGAGACGACAACACGCCGCACCCCGCCAGATCCGAGACGACAACACGCCGCACCCCGCCAGATCGAGACGACAACACGCCGCACCCGCTTTTTGATGAGACGACAACACGCCGCACCCCGCCAGATCGAACGACAACACGCAGCTTTGATGATGGGTGACACGTCGTGCGAGTAACCCTCACCACCACTATAAAACATGGCCGAAGGGTAGACATCCAACACACCAAACCAAAGAATCAACGCCACCGAATCTACACAAATCAGACACAATGTCGTTTCTACTGTCGCCTCTTGAGAAGCGAAGTCATCCCGCCTCAATATCCGGATGCCAATGGCGCCGACGCCCGCTTCTGCGGAGTTGCCCCGACCAAAATGCGATCAAGAACCTACCGGCGAAGATGATGCAATCTACCCATGGAGAGACGGCCGCCCACCACTATCATTGTAGCCGCACCTCTGAGGTAAACCCATCGTGTCCACACAATACAGGTAACACTACCATCTCATGCATCGTTCTTTCTTTTCAAAGACAAGGACCGGTGTTGCTTCTTCCAATGGATCGACGGGCCGAACGACGTGACTACTGAATTTCTCTACAACCGCCACGACGCCTACCCCGCTTCGCCGAGAAGTTCACCCGGAAGAGGCCGCCAGATATGTCCTTTTCTAGAACGACAGAGCTCGGGGCGGTGTGCGAGGGCCAACCAATCGGTGAGTTTCATGCGTTATACTCATGTTAGTCTCACAAATTAGTAGTTCTAAACAGTTCATCGCACACAGAGTTCAAAAGGACACTTGCGAATGTGCCCAAGTCAAAGGAGGAACCTCCTCCGTACCACCCGAAGCCCCGACGCTTATGTACATGGTCTGGAGGCGATGGTTGATACCGCCACGGTGATCTAGCGGACCGAGATTCTACCGCGCCCTTGGCCGAGGATGAACGGTCTTTGGTATTTCAACCGGTGGACCCGAGACGCACCACCCACATCTCGAGCAACTCGCATGGGATAACCGGGGAGCAACCATCTCCGTGGTGCCACTACCGCCTGTAAAAGCCGGACCAGTACGCCTACGGTGTTATGCAACTACCAAAGCGGGCATATTGCATTGATCAGAGGGCACGCTCCGGTTGTCCAAGCATAAGCCCAACACACACCTCCCCGCACCATATAGTGAAGTGCGAGCCGAACAGGCGGCGTCTCCGCATGTCTCCGCTAACGGACAACACACCGAGGTGCAAGAGGGTTCCTCCTCTCAAGAAGAAGGGACAGGGGAAGCAATGGCCGAGGTCCGCAAAGACGCAACACATCCTTGAAGCGTTATGCAGACCAACCGGGAACCCGTGGTATTAACATAGGGGCGCCGAATAGGGATGACATGCCCATATGGGAGGCGAAATCCACATAAAAAGAAAAAAATTTAAATGCTACACACCGAGACGTCACGGCATAGGCCACCCAATCGGCGGCATAGTTGGGAGGATGCGGATCCCCATGGAGTTCTTTCATAGTAGGGATCGGCGGTGTCCGATAACAAATCGTAAAATTAACACGGTCGTAATATGCGAAAATGTCTTACATCATTCGGCTGCACTCGATAGGCGGAACGATCATTTGTTCCACCATGACGACAAAGGCTTTACGTTAGTTAGTTCGCAAACAATTTCACATCCTTGTTGTAATGTCCTTCTAATATAATCTAATCTATTGCTTATTTTCTCATCGTAACTTTCTGTATGTGCCCTTATATATGTTCAACAAATAATTTAAGTGTTCATAACATTAGTTGTTGTCGACCATAAAATTTTGAAAATTCACGCCTATGATGTTCATAACAATAAAAATGAAATTTTCAAATGTTCGTAATAATCAAATTTTATTGTTTGAATTTCAAAACATTGTTCAGATCTTCAAATTATTTGAAAATTTTATGGTAATATCATTGATTTATCAGGAACCTCCATAAAAAATTTCAAAAATTTTCGACGTCGTGGTTGTCCAATTTAATTTTTATACGTGCTCGGTGATTCTACCCGCGAGTGCCTTTTCCGATTTTCGCAACAAATGGCCGGGCCAACGTCTGGCTATCTCGCCCATACGTAAGTGGTAGCCCGCATTGCGTAGGCCGCCCTTGAATTTTTTCGTAATTTTTGGACCGTGTCGCCTCGTCCATGGGCAACGAAAACCCTTAGTGCCCACGATTTCGTGGTTTCAGAGGCCGTCGGTGCCTTTTCCGACTTTCGCAACAAATTGCCGGTGGAACGTCTGGCTATCTCGCCCATACGTAAGTGGTAGCCCGCACTGCGTAGGCCGGCCTTCATTTATTCCGTCTTTTTTAGACCGTGTTCGCCTATCTCATGGGCTATGAAAATACGCAAGTGAGATGCGTATCACTAACGAACTAAAATAATTCTTCCCGTTTATTACATGACAAGAGTTTTTTTAGTTTTTTCCGGTTTAATATAACAATTATTGCATAAACAGTTCACAACAAAATTTACCCAAAAATTAAAAAATGTACAGTATTATCGCCAAACAGTTGAACGACTACTAGTAGTCGCCACACGGCTCGGCGACTACTAGTAGTCGCCAAACGGCTTGGCTACTACTAAGTAGTCGCCGAGCGGTATGGCGACTACTCCTGACCTAGCGATAATCGGTCACACCGGCCGACACGCGGATTACGGATAGTCGCCAAACCGTTTGGCGACTACCTATTATCGCTAAACCGCTTTGGCGACGACCTATTATCGCTAAACGGTTTGGCGGCGGATATTATTTCTGCAATTTTTAAATACGTGTATTAATGTCGCAATTTCAATTAAAATAATATTATTTAAAAAAATCGAATATATAATATCCAAAGGGAGTGACATGTGTATTTACGTGACTAGATTTTTTAACTGCTTATAGTATTAAATAATATAAGTTATATGTTTGATAATATATTAATGTATTTTATAGACTATTTACATTTTTAAGATATCATAAACAATAGAAATGACAATAAAAACTTGAAGAAAAATTCAACTTAATGAATGTAATTGAAGTAAAAGTTTTGATGGAAGAAAATTATTAAGAATAAAAAGTTATTAGAGGTTCTTAGAGCAACTCCAACACAAACCCTTATATTTTCCCTCTAAATCACTCATTTAGGGGTGGTGTAAAAATTAAGGTCACCTTATATCAAATTTGTCTCCAACCCACGCTCCCTATTACTCACCCCTATTATTTATCTAAACATTATTATTACTTTGCGCCCATGAATTATTTACTAAAAATAGAAATAACAAATAAAAAAATATTGAAGAAAATAATAGGGGAAGGAGAAAGCCCCTAGATATAGGGGTGAGAAGGGGTCTCTCTAGAATAGGGGTTCCTTATAAGGGTTGGGTTGGAGCTCATATTTTTCCAATTCTCCTTATAATTTAGGATAGGGGGAGGTTTAAGGAGTGGGTTGGGCTTGCTCTTAAAAACGTAACAATTCTTCATCTTACATAGAACATATAGCTATATACCTCTATTCTCTCTTTATTAGTAACTTTTTTTCAAAATATATGCAACGCATGTACCTCTATTTAATCTTAAGTAATACGCTGATTATTTTACATGGTATTAAAGTACATTACTCACATATACATTGATACATCATGGGCAACTTTGAAGTATCTTACTCACACGCTGGCTGCCCCGTATAATCATATGTCTTATATCTCTTACTGATGGTGCCTATAACTTTTTTGCTTCAACCGCGAATAGCAAGCCTAATTTTTTATCAATCCCTCTCAACTGCTACTATTTTAATTCAACACTCTATCGTATAACTATCTTTCTTTTCTCTTCAATTATTACTTAATGCTAAACGTTACGACATCAATATGCAATACATACTTGTACAAGTATTGACATCAATATTATACACTGTCCCATATCGGTCGCTTTTCTTATTCAATGTTTGCCAACTCAACGATGTTGCTTCCTCACTAACGCGGTGACTTCCCATCTTCTATGATGTTAGCATATTTGCTTTTGTCGTTATCTAACAATATGAAGAATTTTTTCACTATTGTGTATGATGTCATATCCCTCAGTAGCGATGGCACGTTTCTAGCTACCTAGGGCTGGAAACGAGCCGATCTGAGTCAGGCTGACTCGGCTCAGTGCTATTCGGTCAAGTGGCGAGCCGAGCTAGGCTCGGCTCGGCCCTAAGGCGAGCCCAAAAAATCGGCTCAGCTCGGCTTGAGGTCGGTTCGCGAGCCGGCTCATCGGCTCGCCGAGCCAGACCAGCTTTCAAGTAATAAAGTCAAGATATTACTAACGAAAAACAGAATTTCAACATAGCATATCACAGGTCAGTCAAAGGAAAAGAAATTGCATTTGCATTCATTATGAAGAGTTCAAGAAATTGCATTCAGAATTAGTAAACACTGACATTGCATTCAAAATTAGTAAACCTAAAGGTTCAATAGAACAATTAGTAAACATAAACATTAACATTGCATCATCAAGAGTTCAAAAATTCAAAATTCAGAACATATCGCTTAGGGTTTTGCTCATGTGGGCCAATTAGGCCGAGCCAATGAGCGGCTTGCGAGCCGAGCCAGCTCGTTGAAAAAAATGAGTAGCAAAACAGGCTCAGCTCGAGCTCGCTCCGAGCCGCGAGCCGAGCCGAGCCTGACCGAGCCCGAGCTGAGCTGCAAGCCATGAGCCAAATTTCCAGCTCTATAACTACCCAATAGATATATATATCTTCTATAGCTTGTCTTCAATGCAAAGTTTATTCTCCTCTCTACCAGGGTCTCCCCATCATCAAGATTCTTTTGCTACTGATTTCTTCAACAATGTAGACGTACAGCATTCGTCATCGTGGCTTTTGGTTCCTTCGGTTTTGGTCTTTCTCTTTTTATTTTTTATTTCAAATTTCAGTTATTTTTTGTATGTTGTTAGATCATACATGATTAATATAGTTTTTGGTTGGAATCGTATACAAATCCAATTTGTATTTTTTATTTTATTTTTATTTTGAACTTAAGCTATTTAGGAATTTTACTTTAGAGTTCATATAGAAATTAAATTGCTAATTTTATTTTATTTTGTATTATAAATTCTAGTTTTAGGTTAGTATTCGTATACAAATCCAATTACTAATTTTCAATTGATTTTTGTTTTAAATTTTATTTTTATTTTTATTTTGATGTTCGTATAGGAATTAAATTGCTACTTTTATTTTATTTTTACAAGGGTTTTTTATTGTACTTAACATGGACTCTTTATTTTGATGTCGTATAGAAATCAAATTCCTACTTTTTATTTTTCATTCGAATTTCATTTTTTTATGTTAGAATTAGTTTACAAATCCAACTAATAATTTTTACTCTAAATTTAATCTTTATTTTGATGTTCATATGGAAATCAGATTACTAATTATATTTTGTTTTTTATTCTAATGTTAAAAAAATTTATTCTAATTTCAATTTTATTTGATGTTCGTATGGAAATTAGATTATTAGTTATCTTTTATTTTTTGTTTTAATTTTTTGTATTATGCTTGGACTCTTTCTTTTAATCTTTTAAAAATCAAATTTCTGATTTTATTTTATTTTGTTCCAAATTTCAGTTATTTTTTATTGTGTCTAACGCAAACTCTTTCATTTTGTATTAATTGTATATGACACAAACTCTTGTATTAATTGTACATAATACAATTTTTTTTAATCTAGACCATTATAATTTGGACCCACCATGATCAACAATGTAGACCTTTCATTTTTTTTCCTTCGATTAATGTGGAAATTTCTAGCCTTAAGAGCGAACGCAGTGTCTTCTTTTGCCTCTGATTTAATATTATAATAGATAGGAGAAATCCACCTTCTGTAATGTACTAATGGTGGCCGGCAGCGGGGAACCCCTTGCTTTTTTTTAGAAGTATTTTTTAGGGCATACTTTTTTTAAAAAAAAAATTGGACCTATACAGATGAATTTATAAAATAAGTCCTATCCCCGATCATAAAAATAGTAACAAGCAACACGTGTCACCTGTTGTGCTCTTGTACCATGGCACCCCGCTAATTAAGCTGTAGCGCAACCGAAGCTCGGCAACACAGCCGCCGCGGTCTATTGGCTTGGCCAAGACCTACCTAGCATGCACAGCTCAACATGAGAACTAAATTAATTAAGTGATTAATTAGTTGATTTGATGGACATATTTCTACTAATGATGGGGAGCTCGGCAAGAACCTACCACGACCTATTGCTATGGCACACCAGTGGGTCTCGCCCTATCACGTTGGCAGCGTCTTGTCACTGTACAGGAGTATAGTAGATAATACGTATCATTTGCTGTGCCTTTTGCGATCGGAGAGATTACCATTTTAGCAAATTTATTTAAAAGTGAACTAGTATTTTTTTTAAAAAAAGTGGAGAGCTAGAATAGCGAAGGCTTCGAGCCGGTGTTGAGGCTGCGAATACGTGGAATGACAAGTCGAATGGCGGATTCTTCACCTCCATTTATTACGACGGCCTTTTCTTTTTCTCACGGGGAGTGTGTGTTTTAGACTTTTTAGGGCTCCTTTGGATTACATTGCTACACGACCAAAGTGGATGAAGCTGAACTCGCTGTGCTGCTGCATAATTTGCCCATTTGATCAATCGCAGGAGGTGCTTCAAGGATGCATCACCACTTGGAAAGGTCGATTATATGATTTATATCTACTTGCTCCTTTGTATGCTTCAAAATTGGTTCTTGGAAGTTAAAGTTAATGTTTTGCAGTATTTTTTTTTGTGGATGTTTGTAAAAACTGCTTCCCTCCTCCAAACCTTTGCCTTCTCTTCCAACTCATTGCAAGACATCTGGTTATTCCCGTGCTTAATGGAAAATGGGAACTGTTCAAAAAAATGTGTTTTAAAATTGGAGCACTCCTTTTGCAATCAAGCCGGCTGTTCGAGGCATAAGAAGAACCATGTGTTGGACAAAATCAGCACCATCATTGCCACTCTTTTTTTTTGGTCGATTGAAATGGCTGTTCAGAGGCTATTTTCTATCTGATTTGCGTAAGCACGAAGTAACTTGAATAGTATCAGGTACTGTGTATTGATGCAGGCGAGGCTTGAATAGTTGTCAGTCTGGTACCTGTTTTGTACAAGGATGACTGTGAGGTTGCCCATGACCGCTCGTTCTATATGACTGTACCCGCCAATTTATCGATCACGAGCAGAGGTTGAGCCTGTCTCACAACTACATGCCAATGCAACTGGAGGCTGAGCTTCTCTTAACCAGTCCATGGAAGATTACCTTGTCTGAAGTTTCAAGCCACACAATTGCAGAGATCAGACACAAGGTCACATGCCAAGCGGCTGGCCGTAACAAGCTCACAAGTCAGAGTCTTTGCTGTCAAAAGCACAATCCGACCCTTACTTCTTTTGATCGACAACGGCAGTAAAGTAGATTCGGGGCAAACAATGGGACAACACATTGGCTCAGTGTAGGAACGAAGCCAGAACGGCAGTACTGCAGTAACCATGTGTAAACTGGCCAAGGCGCATAGATTGAACGGGATCCTCTTGCTAATATACGAATATAAGTTCAATTCACGTGTTTAAGCTCGTAAATTTGACAAAAGTTGACAGAAACCTCCCATACCGGACATGTAAACGTGATATCCAACGGAAAGAGTGGTGCAGTAGACTTCAGTACATTGGGAAAGTTTCTGACCAACTTCTAGCATATTAAATCCACACTAGTGTTGGAGAAAGACACCACCTTTTATCAATGCATCACAAGAGACCCCCCCAATTCCGTATGGACTCTCTTGAGGGTGTGTTAACGCCAAAAACTTTAAGCAGAGTTTCTAACTTCAACACACCAGACGAACACCTGATTCAAAGTGTGCCAACCGATTTGATCCTGCAATCGGTAAGGGAGAAACGTGAAATTCGCTCAAAGTTGATCTCGGGTGACGACGACTTAACTCCGATCAGCCAAAAGCTGCTCAGGTCAAAACCGGTAACTAGGCAATCAAGGCTTAATTGAAGGATAAAGGCAGATCGACTCTGAAAAGGCAACGCACAACAAAATCAGAGCAAATCGAACCTAGGGTGTAATCAATGAAGACCAATAATCGGCGATGCGCGACTTTACTGATCAGGATCGAATTACAAAGCTAAATTACAGAACTAAAACTAGTCAACGGGAGAATAAAAGTAGATGTGAATTTTGGTTGAGGTTGTATTTCTTAGCTGGCCTAGGTTCATCTTTTATACTTGTTGGCTGATCCGAGTCCTAATACAACACGTTGACAAGCAAAATCCATATCGGTCTTGGTTTCCTAAATAATCTCTTTTCTATCCAAACATCTTCTCACCGTGTCCTATTTATACTCTGTTGACCCAAAACTGCCAACCTTGACCGCATTTGCTAAATTTATGTGCAAACAGGGTGTTAAGGGGAGGTCTCCCCGTATCCCATGGGAGGCTCACTCAAACCCCACGAGTATTACTCCGTGGGGCACGACCTGTGAGAGGTCTTCCCATGCCCTGTAGGCATACCTTCATGGGTGTGTTACAGGAGATTCCCTCATACCCCACGAACTCTGTGGAGGAAATACTTGTGGTGGTCTCCTAAGGCCTTACCTCACCCCCTATCCTTAGGGCGTATGACGAAGGCCCTCTGTCCAAGAAGGTGCACACCTAGGCACTTGTGAGAATGGGCGAACACCTTCATGCCATTTGGGACCGACCGTCGAGTGGGGTCCTCGAGTCCCCTATGGAACCCTGATGACAGAGATCTACCCCTACGAGATGATGTGAGATCCACTATTCCCTCACAGTAATGACCAAGATGCCCCTGCTTAAGCTACTGCGGTAGGGGTAGAATGATATTTTGTGTAATAGACTGAACACCTATAAAACCCAATTATAACCCATACCTATAACAAAAAAAAACTCTCACGAAATACAAGTCTCACAACTAATGTGTCCCCAAGAGTGGACAACTGGACAAGGAGAGCCCTTTGCCCCCCTCTGGGAACAATACCGACATGAGTAAGGCATTTCCTTAAACGTCCGAACCGGTATGAACCCCCCACCTCTCTCTCGTGGTCGACGGCCCGTCAAACAACCGACATCCACCCTCACTCCCGTATCCCGTTTCTGAACATACGACAACTTGGTAGTACTCAAGGCAAATGAAAAAGATACATTGACCGAGAAAAAGAAACAAAACTGAAAAAATACATTTAGAAAAAGAAACAAAACTGCAATTCAAATTAGCATCTATAAAATGCTTTACACCATCTATTGTCTGACATGCTGGGTTAAGAAACATCGTATATCTAACATAGACTACCAAATGTCTCCAAATACTGACCAAAAGTTATGATCCTATCTCTGAACTCTCGCTCATTCACCCCCAGATCCAAGCAACATGTCATGTAGAAAAGGCGCATACAAGACTAATCGCCAGAGCTTCCAAAAACGGCATTCTCATAGTTGATATGCGTACACACCTCTTTGAGACTCCCCTGGAGGAAAACATAGGATGGTCAATCTAGGACGAAGTTTGCTCCCTCGACCAACTCAAAACTTGAGAAAATGATGGTCATCTGTTATTGAAGCTGCCTGTTTGTGTCCGGGTAACATAGGAGAGGCGTGACGAAGGAATCAAAAGGGCTTCCTCATCAACTGCCACAGCTTCTGATGCCAGACCTCCAACGATGGTTTCATCATTGCTGTCCACGAAATTGTCAGGTTTGTATATGCTGGAAATCTTCTTATCCTGCAAAAAAAAAGAAGCACATTTCAATTGAAGGCGACCATTTGGTTACAGTTGTTATTTCTCCCCATGGATTATGTCAAGGTAGCAAACAAAATGGGCAGTTCCCAAACTATATTAAACAGGTATCCAAGTTGTAATCTCCGGAAGAGCCAAACTCCAAAAGTAAACTTCATGGATTAATAAGGTGTTTGTGACCGTATGATACAAATTGGAAATATTGGTGCTATCAATTTTAGTGGAAGAAACTGCATGTCAGGAGTGTCTGACACTCACATGGTCGCAAAGTTGGTTAGATGATAAATGAACAAGAATAAGCTGGCAAAACAGGAGATAGAAGTGACAAGACATGTACGAAATGGCAAGAGAACATAGGAATGAAAAACAGCCATTTCTAGTCCAAAACCTCATATGTCCTGTGTGACAACACGATGCACATGCCCGGGGCAAGACAAGTAGACAACAAGATGCACGTGCCCAGGGCAAGACAACTCAATTTTTGTAATACCGGTGTTTTCTGGAACAAAGAACAAAAGCAGGGAGAGGAGAAAACAATGTGAAGAAAATGAAACATGGAATACTGTACTTCTTTGAAGTAGTGATACAATAAAGATCTCCTTTGATTTCTGATGAACAATTGAACAAGGGGAAGACCTAAAAAAATTTCAGAAAAAAAAACTAAATACGAAAAGTGCAGTCACCAGTGAGAGTTGTACCCTGACCTTTGTAGCTCTATCAGGAGTGTTATCTGCTGGAAGTTGGTTTGCTCTGACATCTTTGATCTTCAAATAATTGTACATGACAACGCCAGAGAGAGCTACATATTAAATCAATACTAATTAATAAGTTTAATCGCAAAATATATATTTAAAGTAAAATTATCAACTTATTGTTCCAGAATTAGATGCAAATTCTATCCCTAGAGAAAACTGGATATATAATTACCAACGGCATATCCAATTATGTTTAAGCTTGTAATAATAGATTCGGGAAAGATAATGGTTGAGAGGGCAATAAGTATCCAGTCTTTCAGAACTCCTGCAACTCGGATAGTGACTGCTCCTGTTCTTCCAATAACTAGAAATATGGATATGTTCAATGCAAATGCAGAAACTGCATTCAAGAGAAATATCCAATAGTTGAACTGAATTTGAGAGACATCCATTTCTGGCTTTTCCAGTAAATACCACGGAACAAACAGGAAGATGAAACTGCATAAATGAACAATAGATTTAAGAAGTTGCATGCAGAAAAAACGTTCAAGCATTTTAGAGAAATACAGAACATGCAATATTTTATTGTATCAAGAACAGATTGCATAATAATCCCAAATCACAAAGGCTGGAAAGAAATAGCAGTGACTGGCAATGAACGATAAAAAGAAGGCCCTAACTTTGTAATCCCAAGGATATGTCCACAGCATATTTGAGCTAGCACAAACTTAGAGCAAGCTATTAGTATTTTGTACTCAACTTATATTACCTAAACTTTTAGGGCACTAGAATGCATATGGTTGGATTTCTGATGATATAAGAGACTCTAGTGGAACAAGCTCAGAGAGTTCATACTTTTAGGTTGAATCATTATGAGCAAATGGTATTCTAATGCCTCCAAAAGCCAAATGCTTTTAGATGTTTGTACTTCAAAAGGTACAGAGATAGTGTATCATGATTCATGCTAGCATTACAAGGAAACGAAAATTCAGCTAACCGAGCTTACAACAAACTTGACTCAACTAGGGTACTAGACTAACTTCTTGATTGAAAGAAGCAACACTAAACCACAATGTAAAGCATTAACATGATTTTCCTGAATGGTTCCTACGAAAAATATTATGCTTTAAAACCAAATGGTCCTTGTAAAGCACCTCTGAGAAGAAGTTTGTGAATATTAATCAAGTAGTAAAAATATAAGACCCTTGTACAGTAGATACTTTGTGGAACATTATGCTTTGAAACCTTGAGTAAATGTGTCATCCTATATAACCTAAGCCTTTTGACATAAACATATGGTTTAGTAAACATCTGTTTGTAGTAAATGAGCCAATATTTCTTATGAATCTAAAGTCACCAATGAATTCAAAGTTAAGGGAGTTTCAGTAAATGAAGCACATTAATTAATTTTGACAACTCATTTGAATTGAGTCCTCAAGAAACATTAGAGGCAACAAATGTTTATTCCTAACAACCTCTTTTATGCTTCTCAACAAGTAATTGCATACAAAAGTCGTAGAGAAAGTTACTATAAACCTCTCGAATGCGTTTGTTGCATACATTACATAGTTTGAGCATGTGCCTAAGAGGAGCATACATAATTTTGATATGCTTTTTGAAAAAGTTTCAACAATGAGTACAAAAACTATTGATCCACATAAAGAATATAGTGTTTTTGGCTGTCAATGTCATATGAAAACCAATTACAATACAAGGTTTATTTACGTGTATATATGTTATGTGGGGCTTTCTTCTTGCCGCCAAGACAAAGCAAAGTTAGGAAGGCTAGCAATTTGGGGTTTTGATTAAGGGATTTGATTGGATTGGTATTTTGGGTTTCCTTTCTTAAAGAAGTTCATTAGGAAAGTTAAATAAGGCATTAGCCTATAAATGTCACCGCATGGCATTTGATTGGATTGGTATTTTGGGTTTCCTTTCTTAAAGAAGTTCATTAGGAAAGTTGAATAAGGCATTAGCCTATAAATGTAAGCCGCATGGCATTTGATCAGACAAGCAATAATCAATTTACTTCTTCCTCTTCTCATTGCCTAGTCTCCTCCCGCTGTTCACCATTGATCGGAGGCGCTAAGCCGACGATCACTACTGAGGAGCCGAGGTCCTGCTTCTCCGGTACCTCCTTGCCACCACAAATGACGGACATTGGGTCCTAACGACTTGGTATCAAGGGTCACCGATCCCAGGGCTTCCGTGATCCACCATGGCCGCGACTGACCGGGACAAAGCTATCCTGGAGCAACTCGCCTCCATCACCCAGCAGCTCGCCAAGCTGGGCACCCTCGAGACGGCTATCACCCGGATGGAACAACAGCAGCAGCATGATCACCGCGCCATCGAGCGGCTCGAGCGCACCAACAACGCCGTCATCATCCAGGGCAACGACGGTGGGCGCGACGGCGCTCCCGGGCTGGGGCATCATGCCGATCGACCTCCTCGCTTCCACAAGCTCGACTTCCCCAAATTCGACGGGAAGACGGACCCCCTCCTCTTCCTCAACAAATGTGAGTCCTTCTTCCACCAGCAGCGGATCATGGAGGAGGAGAGGGTTTGGATGGCGTCATTCAACCTGGATGGGCTCGCCCAAAGAAGTGGTATGCGACTCCAATGAGGAGGAGACACCGCCCCGCGCCGCTTCTGAGTCGCTTCCACCTCCGATTCGACCACCCATCCGAGCCAATCCCATGGGCGAACTTCGGCGCTTGCCGCCCGACGGCACCGTCATGCGAGAATACAATGGCGGTTCATGGAGCTCTGGCGCGTCGGAGCCCCTCACCGAAGTCTCAACAGATTCAGATGTTCATGGCGGCCTCCAAGAACCCTCGGCATCGATGTCCAGCCCAAAATCCGATGTCCCTGGAGGTCGCCATCAGCGGCTCGGGCGTATGAGCGGCGGAGTTGGCGGTCCAGGCGGCCCGGCCGCCGCAGGGGTATTCTGCCCACACCGCCACCGCCACCGCTTCCCGCCAAAGACCACCCCCACGAACCGACACGATGGCCGCGGCAATCACAGAGCCGCCGCCACGCCGATCGAGATGGATGAACGCCGCCGCCAAGGCCTCTCGCTTCAATCGGACGAAGTACATCCAGGCCATAATCGTTTTACCAGCACTCTTCGTCTTGGAGATGGCCTCGACAATGACGACGACATCCCCGACGTCGCCATCGACACCGACAGCCGCGGGGACGCCGAACTCCGCGTGATCTCCTCCACGCTATCTCCGAGTCCGCGACCGCCGCGATCACGGTGCTAGTGCGATGGGGTGCGGGTTACATTTCAGCCCTCCTCGACTCGCTCTCCCACAACTTCCTTTCGGTAAAGCCGCAACGCGACGAAGGCGTCTCCTTTGATTCCCGATCCGGACCAGCAGCGGCGGTGGCCAATGGCGAACGGCTCTCGTGTCTTGGGGTCTCGAGGACGCCACCTTCTCCATCCACGGCGAGTAATTCCGCGAGAAGGTCTTCGTCGCCATTGGTTGGCTACGACCTTGTGCTTTCAGACCGGGTGGTTGGCGACCCTCGGGCCTATCTGTGGGATTTGGAACCTCACCATGCGATTTTGGCTCATGACCACAAGGTCCGTTGGCGAGATTAGGCGATCGCCACACCTCCACCAATTGGCGGCAGACTGGGTCCGACCTCATGCCCGCCTCCTCCAGAGTTCGACGGCCTCTTCACCGAGCGCGTGGTTGCCGCCTCACGCCGTCGACCATCGCGCCACCTACTACCCTAAGACGTCTCCGCGTGCGCGCCGTCGCCTGTCTGCTACCCCGCCATGCACAAGGACGAGCTCGGCGTCGGTGCAGGACATGCTCGATCAGCATCATCCGTCGCAAGACGTCGCCTTCTCGTCCCCGATCTTTGCTCGTCAAGAAGGCCGACCACTCTTGGCGCTTTTCGTCGACTACACGGCACTCAATGAGCGGACGGTCGGACACGCTTCCCATTCCGGTTGTGGATGAGCCGCCGGCGAGCTCCATGGCGCCGATTCTTCACCAAGCTCGACCTCCGCTCGGCTATCATCAAGTCCGCATGTTTCCGGCGACATAGAGAAGACGGCATTTACGTACACGACGGCCTCTATAAGTTCTTGGTCATGCCTTTCGGCCGACCAATGTCTTGCCCACCTTCCAGCGTTGATGAACGCAGGTTCGACCATTCTCCGCCGTTTGTCTTGGTGTTCTTCGACGACATCCTCATCTTGAAGAAGGCGTGGTCCGAGCATCTCCAAGACGCGTCCGTAGCCGTCTTCGCCAGCGCTCCGCGACAACGATCTCGTCCTCAAGAAATCTAAGTGTTTTTTCGGTGAGTCCTCCGTCGCCTTATTTGGGCCACGTCATCTCTCGCGGCAATACCATGACGCGGGCAAAGTCGAGCCGTGGTCGATGGCGACGCCAAGACGCAGATGCGTTCTCCGCGGCTTCCTCGGGTTGGTAGCTACTACCGCAAGTACGCAAGGACTACGGGCGCGGCCGCTCCTCTCACCGCCTCCTCCGCAAGGATTTGTTTCGCTGGTCGCCGGAGGCCGACGCGACCTTCCATCCCTCGAGGAGCCTTGACATCGGCGCCCTTCCTCTCGCCCGACTTCACATTGTCTTCGTGGTGGAGTCGACGCCGCTTGCAGCGCAGTTGCGTGATTCTTCCAACAAAGGGACCGTGGCATTCTTTAGTCGACCAATGGCCCCACGCCATCGGGTCTCGCATCTGAAGCGCGAGCCGATCGGCCTCGTCCGGGCCGTCGCCATCAAGCGACCTTACCTCTGAGGCGGTCGTTAAATCGTCCAAACAACCACTGACCTTAAGTTTTTTTTTGGACCAACGCCTCGCCACCATTCCACAACATCAATGGGTCAGCAAATTGTTGGGCTTCGATTTCACTGTCGAGTACAAGCCCGGCCGCACCAACATCGTCGCCGATGCGCTCTCCCGCCGAGACATGGACGAGGGCGCTCTCATGAGCATCTCCGGTCCGAGCTTCGACATCGTCCAAGACCTTCGGCAGGAGGCTGACCGTGACCCGGCCATCATCACGCTGTCCGCGCAGGTGGCCGATGGGACGCTCGGTGCTCCTTGGTCCGTGGTGGATGGCATCCTCTTGCATGGCGGCAAATTCTACCTTCCGCCGGGCTCCACGCTCCTCCAAAAAGTGCTCCAGGCGCCCACGACCACGGCACATGAGGGCGTCGAGAAGACGTTCGGCGTTTTCAGCGGGACTTCCACACGCCAGCGACGGGCGCTTATCCGCACCTTCGCCCGCCATCGCTTGATCTCGCCAAATATAATAAGATTTGAGCATCTCCACCCTACGGCTTGCTTTTACCTCTTCCGTGCCATCCTCGTGTGGTCCGACATCTCCATGGACTTCGTCGAGCACCTTCCTGGGTGGGAGGCAACCGATGATCTGACGGTGGTGGACCGCTTCTCCAATATCGCGCTTCATTGCGTTAAGCGCATCCTTATTCCGCGAGTCCGTGGGCTGCCAGATTCTTTTGCGACGTGGTCCGCCTCCATGGAGTTCCCGCCCATCGTCTCCGGCCGCGACTCGTGTTCACGTCCACATTTTGGCAAGCCCTCTTCACACTTTTGGGCACCAAGCTTCACATGAGTTCGACCTTTCACCCGCAATCGGATGGATGACGGAGGTCATCAACAAAGCAATAGCTATGTATCTGCGGTGCATGACGGTGATCGCCCGCAGCGATGGCTTAAATGGCTCCTTGGGTTGAATACATCTACAACACTTCCTTCCATTCGCCCTCAAGACCGCCATTCAAAGTGGTCTATGGCGCGAACCTCCCCGCCATTCGGTCATATGAAGTCGGGATTGTCGGGTGCCGCGATGGCCGCCCATGGAGGGCAGATTTGTTTTTGGCGATGTTCGCGCCGCTTCTGCGAGCCCAAAGTGTGGCTAAGAAGTTCTCTGACGATCATGCATCGCCATCGCTTCTTGCCGGGAGATTGGAGTCCGGCATTGCGTCGCCATCGACTCGGCGTCATTGCCTCGCTTCGCCTAAAGGCAAGCCGCGCCAAGGTACTATGGCCCGTACAAGGTTGTGGTCAGTGATCAATGAGGTGGCTTACAAACTAGCCTTGCCTCTGCAAGCTCGCCTCCATGATGTGTTCCATGTGGGCCTCCTCAAGCAATTCATGGGGACTCCTCAGTGGCGCCTCCTCCTGCCACCCTCGTGATTTTGGTCTTGCCCAAGCTACTCCCGCCCGTCTTGTCAAGATCGCCTTGCCCGTGGAGTTCGCCAAGTCCTCATTCATCGGGAAGACCAACCGGCTTGGCTGACTACTTGGGAAGATGTGGACGATTTTCGCCGCTACCCAACTTGGCGACTTAGGACACGCCGCTTGTCGAGGAGAGATGTTATGTGGGGCGCACCTCTGCTTGCAAGACAAGGCAAGTTAGGAAGGCTAGCAATTTGGGGTTTTGATTAAGGGATTTGATTGGATTGGTATTTTGGGTTTCCTTTCTTAAAGAAGTTCATTAGAAAGTTAAATAAGGCATTAGCCTATAAATGTCGTACGCATGGCATTTGATTGATTGGTATTTTGGGTTTCCTTTCTTAAAGAAGTTCATTAGGAAAGTTGAATAAGGCATTAGCCTATAAATGTAAGCCGCATGGCATTTGATCGAACAAGCAATAATCAATTTACTTCTTCCTCTTCTGCTTTGCCTAGTCTCCTCCTGCTTGCTCACCATTGATCGGAGGCGCTAAGCCGACGATCACTACCTGAGGAGCCGAGGTCCTGCTCCTCCGGTACCTCCCTTGCCACCACAGCGACGGACATTGGGTCCTAACAATATATTTCAATAGTAGCTGCATGGCCTCAATCTCTTGGCATCCCAAGTTCTTAGGTTAGCAGCCCTATCCAATCATCTATCATGAATTAAGAAGCATTCCTATTGAAACTATACCACAAGACCAAAATTGTCCTTTATTACTAAACAAGTTCATCAACTAAGTTATTTAGGACTTCCTGTTTGCAATCATATTTGTCGAACATTTCAGAGACATTCAGATAAATTAAAATGCTAATGCAAGTATACAACGAACACAAATGTGAACCAACTGTTTTCTAGAGTAGTGAATAGCCAATGTTAATTGTAAGATGTTAAAATAATGAAGTGCCATTAACTCCTTTCAACATGATTATATATCTTCTAAGCCATTGCTATTACCGAAGGAATTTAAGAAGATGACAGTCCTCATATTTATTTGTACAAGTATTCTGTAAGACAGAAACAGTAATTCTCGTATTTTTATACAAGGATTCTGTAAGAGAGAAACTGTAATCTCCTACAACAATAGTTGCCGGAAGCTTTATCAACCAAGCAAGCAAGTATTCAGAATTTCACATATAGTATCTGGTACCTGCAAGGTGCTATGTAATACAGACTTGTAATAGGGTTTAGAGTTAACCCCTTCTTTTGGAGGAGGACCTGTGTTAGAACCAGCCTGAGGGCTTCCGCAAAAATGCCAGTTACTTGGTATAATGTTCCTATCACATTAAAATGAATCTCGCCATATGATGAAACTACAACACCAACACTGACCAACACCATGTTCAAGAAAAGGTCCCATCTTAATTTGTCAGTACCACATAGAACAGCCATTACAAATGTTGCCACAGGCACTGCATTTCAAAGAAACTTAGATCAGTACCATAAAATTTTCTCAATAATTAAAGGGAGGAGCATGGTAACTCACTCAGGGCCTTGAGCATCTGAATGAAGGCAACTGAAATATACAAGTACGCTGTGTTGCCAAACCTGTAAAATAGACAACCAAAATCAATCAAAGTACTGTATGAATATTATGTGAGGGAAAGGCATGCTTCGCACACTTGATCCAAGGCAACTCTACACTGAACTAGCAGATTGCCATACACAGTAAAACTGTATAGGACTTAAGAATAGAAAAATAGTAAATTACTTAATTGTACTTCACATGCTAGTGTCAGGCATTAACGAAGTTGTAATTGGTATACAGTGCTCCACTTGCAAAAATAATCAAATTAAGTTAAAAGGCCTAAAGCCCATATAGAAAATATTCCTTTGTCCATACAACCCATGTCAACTAAGATCGCTACCGTATGTCACCAATTTCACATTATACAAAAATCATATTATTCGAGCAACTGTTATACCAGGCAAATAGTACAAAAAGACAAGCCCAAAGAAATAACCCCACAACACCATTTAAGCTTGCAAACAACCTCAATAGCAACACATTATCATTTCATTTCAAAGCATCTATTGGGGCATCACAAAACACCAACACTGCATGTATCATACGATTTGTGCAATATTGATAGTGAAATTTAGTTTAAGATGTTTTCCCATTCTAGTAGCCATATATAATTCCACATACATTTGTACATGCCTGCACATGCATGCTTTTGCGTGAAGGAATATAATAAAGAAGCCTTTGAGAAACAAAATGAGATTAAATATCAATTCCATATTGTGTACCGTTGGCTTACCAAAGACTTGACGCGAAGAAGGCACTAATTGGAATTACACATGTGACATATCTGCATTAAGGGGACCATAAAGATTAAGAATGAAATTCATATAAAATGAAGGGACAAAAGTGAACGCTCTTACATTTGGAAAGTCATCTTGACAGGTGCAACAACCTGCATTACCACAATAGCAAGATGACTCCATTAGCTCCTCTAGGAAAACCCAAATGACGTCACCAGACAAACTAACAACTTAAAGCTTGCAACCCATAATTTCCTATCTGATCTTGCACAAGAATAATTGCCCCTTGAAATTAACAGTTTACAAATCATTTGGTTGAAACAAGCACGTCATTATTCATTCAACAACAGATAACATGGTAAACAACGATCATGGAAGGCTATAGCAGGAAAATGGCATTGAGAAGCATACCTTAAAAACACGGACAAGGAAGAACGTCACGACACCAGAAAATGCCATGTGAATCATTGTAAGGGTAATAGGGAAGGGAAATTTGAAGTACTTTGGCGATAGGACCCACTGTAACAATAAAAAAAATTGAGTGCATTAATTTCATAGTCAAATGTCACCTCTCGTGTAATCAAAGGTCCACGAATATCTAAGCAAGCATATAGTACCCAAAAAAAAAGGCAAAGAAATGGATCTGCATTATCAGCACGGGAATAAAAGATTCCTCGAATTGTTTACACCTTAAGCCCACATTGTACTACAGATTACGGACAGTGTGCTGTAGCAAAACACTGATAAACCTAACAACCCATAAACCCCCACAGAAAACAAGCATTGTAATATGGCCAATCAAATTAGCAATGTAGCATGCGTTCATATCAGAATTATGTAAGCCACACTAGACTGTAGAAGGAAACAAACACTTCGTAAAGGACATTAGGAACAAAATGGATCTTAAGTTCATCATGATTGACAGCATTTGCTCTACTCTACCACATAGCGGGGCTTCCAGTCGCAAAACCAGCATTAGAAGAGAAGAACCCTACTTTGTTAAACAGGATGACTCCCGACGAGAGGCAGACGTAGATTAGAAGGTAGAGGTAGGTCAGCACGAGCTGCCTGCTGATCACCATCTTCGCCGCCTCGCCCCTCGGGGGTGGATGCGCCTCGCGTCCTGTGGGGTCACTCGCGGGGCCAGGCGGATGCGGTGGCCGGATCCGGGTCCGCGGTGGAGCGCCGGTGCGCCGGCGAGTCGCTGGGGTGGGGCCGTGAAGGGGGCGCGCGAACCATAGATCTGGTACGCGTGTGCCTCCTGGCTTGGAGAGACTGTGGGAGGACAAGGAAGGGATCAACAGAAAGCCTGAAAATGAGATGGTTGGAGAACTCAGGGGTTTTTCTGCAAAAGGTGGGGTAGTGGGACTTCGGGCCCATATGTCAGTCACTGCTTTACGAGTTTTTTTTTAATGTTTTCTGTTTAAACAATAGGGGAATGTAAAGTGTAAACACGCTGTGCAAAGGATTGTCGCGGACCATTGTCACATTAGCTAGGGTTTAAATTTAATTAAAGGTTTAACAGGTGGTCCCTAACGTAGCACACGCATTTAAATCTAATCCTGCTTTTAAATTTAGTATGCCACGTCCCAGATTGCGAAGATTGCGACCAAATATTCGATCAAGTCCCAATTTGTTAACAACTAGTCGAGTGCCATCGTCTGCAATGAAAACATATTTTTTAATCAAATAATTAAATTATAGTATGTGTTTATAAAAAAATAAGATTTATATCTTTGAGTTGCTGTGAGAAGAGAGAAGTAGGTAATAGTCTGGACAGAGGGAGTGGATATGGATGAAAAAAGAGAGATATGATTGGCTTTTTTATCCCACGACATATATAGACACACTATTTTTCTTAAAGAGGAGATATTCCCCTTTTCTTAGAGATGATGAAAGAAAAGACGAACGACCGTCACCCACTCGTATCCAATCTAACTATATATATATATATCTTGGAGAGACTGACACCACCTTGCTACGTGGCATCAAGCATTGTAGTTTATACAGTGTAACTGTGCAAACTACAATCTTTTTATTATTTTTTTAAAAATATGTCTTTATTTTTTAGAAAAAATAGTTTTTAAATCTAACTGTCCCGACACGTGGTACTAAGCTACAGAATTTTTCACTTTTTAAAAAAGAAAACATTTTTAAGAAAAAACAATTTTAATTTTTTTTAATCTAACTATCCCAGCACTTGGCATTAAATTTGTTATTCTTTTTTAAGTAGTAATTTTAGAAAAAAATAATATAATATTTTTACACTTTTTTAAAAAAAAGAAAATCAGTACTTTTGTTTTTTAGTTTTTCTCGAAAAGGAATAATTTTAAAAAACTTAAGTAACATTTTTACAAGTTTTTTAAAAGAAAATCTGCACTTTTTTTTTAGGTCTTACCAAAAACTCTCTCTTTGTTAAAATCTCTGTTTGATACTTACTTCTTTCCATCCGTAGCAACACGTGGGACCATCCAGGAGCTAGTTTATATAGTAGTAAAGAAAAGGTAAAGATATTGATCTGTTACACGCGTTTGCACCACACCCTACACCACGCATAGCCATTGATGCAATGGATGGTGTGCAGATGACACGTCGGTCATGATGTCTCTATGGTATGATGGCAACGAACTGGTTGTGTACGAAGGAGATAGGGAGAGGTACGTGGTGACTCAATTAACAATGGACTTGACATGTTATATATCCTCGCTCTATGCCTTAATATGCTTTTCTGAAAGGTAGCTATTAGTGGAAGGATATTTTGAAGCTCATGCCTAAATATTTGGCCATATGCTCGGCCATTATCGGCGATGGACGTGTGATACGTTTTTGGGAGGATAATTGCAATAGAGCTCCTCTCTCTTCTCAATTGCTTGAGCTCTTCTCTACTTGTCGCCATCCCCGAGTGTCTATTCTTGGTATGCAGCAGGCTGAAGCGGACACTCTTTTTCTGCCCACAGCATGGAGCGAATCAGGGCTACAGCAACTGGTGATTCTCAATGACTTGCGGCAGAATGTGGTTTTGTTTGCTGACACTTGTGATTCCTGCAAGTATTGTTGGCAAGCTCCTAAATTTACTTCTCATAGCTACCTATTGCATGAATAATTAACTTGGTTCTGTGTTTGCTAGGCATAAGTTGATCGAGAAGTAAGAGTCAACTAAAGCACAAACTATTTTTATGGCTTATTTTTCTGGATCATCTGAACTCACATAGCTTGTTGTGGCATAAAGGCGTTTGGAATGGCAGTACAGCTTGTTCTCTTTGTGCTTTGGATATTGAAGAGAGTCTTGTTCATCTTTTCCTTCAATGTCTGGGAGCGTGTGAAGTTTGGGATAGGTTTCATCTCTTCCTTCAAGCTATCTCACAAGATTGGGCAACAGTTATGTGGGAATTTGCTTTGGCAAATCACTTAATTAGGCCGCTTTATAAAGAGTTGTTCTCACTTATATACTGGTATATTTGGCTTCGGCGTAATGGCAAGATCTTCAACTCTATCAATTTACCGGCTGCTATTGTTGCTTTGAAGGTGCGGGCTGATCTACGACTCCTTCGAGCTCGAGGGAAGAAAGCTTTTAAGGGAGCTATTTCTATTTGGCTCTCTTCTTTAGAACCTGATTGAGTTTTTTTTTGGTTTTTTTCCTCTTTATTCTCGTTTCTTTGGTTCTTTTTTCTTTGAAGGGGTCTTTGTAATTAAAATTTTAAGAAATATATAACTGTGGGGATGCCTCTGCAGTTTTTTGCCCAAATAAAACTAATGTGTTTATTCGTTGCTATAACTAAGCTTCAAATGAACATAGCTTTTTCACATAGCGTCCGATCTGTGTTTTCCGCTTAAACCATTATATTCCTTAGGATGGGCTTAAAAATGCATGCGACACATGTTTTGAGGACATAGTAAGACACTGTTGATACTCTTAACTGGATAATACTTGCTAACTCAAGTAGTAGAAGTTGCTCCTACCACCCCAAGTAAGTAATACGACCGGTAATAGTTGAATTTTCACGTACATAATTTGTCCCAAGCTAATTTTTGCAAATATAAAAAGTAATAAGAGAAATTTTCTGCAAAGGGACTGACGATGAATTTACTAATGTCGCACCTAATTTCCAACACTTGGTACACTTGTGACCTGCGACACAATTTGACGACGTACGATTGATCACAGCACAACAGATTTACACATTATTTCTTCGTAGCGCAATAAAAAAAAAGTATATGAAACACCAAAACCTTTTATGCATGACAAAAACGCAAAAAAGGAATTTCCATAGATCCAAAGGATGGGAGATTGGAAATTATTTCCAAACAAGGAAAGGACTCCGTCAGGGGATCCTTTGTCACCCCTCTTGTTTAATATTGTCGCGAATATGTTGACAATTTTAATTAAAAGGGCTAAGGATCAGGGGCAAGTAGGTGGGGTAGTACCTCACTTGATTGATGACGGTCTGTCTATACTGCAATATGCAGATGATACAATACTCTTCATGGAAAATGACCTAGAAAAAGCGCGTAACATGAAGTTATTGTTGTATGCTTTTGAGCAAATCTCAGGGCACAGAATTAACTTCCATAAAAGCGAGTTATTCTGCTTTGGTGATGCTCAAAACTCTTTACAACATTACATAGAACTGTTTGGTTGTAAGCATGTGAATCTATCTTTGAAGTACTTAGGTATTCCTATTCATTGTAGAAAACTACGAAAATCAGAATGGAATATGGTTGAAGAACGTTTTGAAAAGAGATTCAGTAGTTGGAAGGGAAAACATCTGTCGGTGGGAGGTAGGCTGACATTGATTAATTCAGTGTTAAGCAGCCTGCCTATGTATATGATGTCTTTTTTTGCGATTCCTAGAGGTGTTCTTAAGAGACTGGAATATTTTCGTTCTCGGTTTTATTAGCAAGGGGATGAGCACAAGGGGAAATATCGCCTTACTAGGTGGAATATCTTATGTCAACCAAAAGATCAAGGAGGCCTAGGGATTCATGATTTGAACTTTAAGAATATCGCCCTTCTAAGCAAATGGTTGTTTAAACTTTTAACATCGGAGGGTACCTGGCAACAAATGCTAAGGAACAAATATTTAGGTTCCAGGCACCGTATAAGCCGAGTGAAAACCGTAAGACTCACATTTCTGGTCCAGTCTAATGAAGGTAAAGCAAGATTTCCTTTGTTTTGGCACCTTCAAAATTAATAATGGATCGCAGGTGAGGTTCTGGGAGGATATCTAGCTTGGAAATTGCCCACTTAAAGATCAATACCCTGGATTATATAGTATTGTTAGAAGGAAGTTTACAACCATTGCTGAGGTTTTATCAACATCACAACCAAACATTTCATGGCGAAGGTCACTGATTGGACCGAAGTTAGCGGCGTGGAGTGAATTACTTTCACATATCGCTAACATTAATCTAACGCAGATTGATGATGAGTTCCGCTGGAATTTATGCCAAAATGGCCAATTCTCGGTGAAATCACATTATCAAGCATTGATTAAAAGTGACGTGCCAAATTTAAACAAACGATTATGAAAGCTTAAAGTTCCACTAAAAATCAAGGTGTTTTTGTAGTATCTTAGAAGAGGAGTAATTCTGAATAAAGACAATCTAGCAAAACGCAATTGGCAAGGTTGCAGAACGTGTTGCTTTTGTCAAGAACCTGAGATAATTAGGGATTTGTTCTTTGATTGCCGCTGTGCACACACTGTTTGGAACTTAATATATTTAGCCTTTGGCATATCTAGTCCAACGTGCGTCGCTAGTATGTTTGGAAGTTGGATAGGGGGTTTTGGTACAACCGTTAGAAACCTAGTTCTTCTTGGCGCTGCAGCTACGTGTTGGTCTATATGGCTATGTAGGAATGATAGTGTCTTTCAAAAGAAAATCAACTCTTCTCCTTTGCAGGTTATTTTTACTATTACCCACTAGCTACGTACGTGGGCTGTGTTGCAGAAGGCGGAGATGCGAGCTACTTTGGAGGGGGCTACTCAATGCTTGGTACGAGTGGCCAAGGACTTCTATTCCCGGGCACATGGGTGGCAGTCTAGTCTTAGGATTGTTGGTCAGTAGTGTGTGCGAGTTACCTTTTATTCATGATTGGCTGTGTGCTTCTCGTTAAGCAGAGGCCGGAAGTAATTTCAAGGACTTGTATTATCTCAACGTAATATTCTTGAAATTAATAAAATTCTTTCATTTTCAAAAAAAAAATCACCAAAACTTTATGCATGGTACAAATCACCATATGCCTTGGCAATTGAGTAAAACTACATAGCAACTAGTTGCAATCCGCACGCTCGCTCGGGGGCATGGTGGGGCCTGGCCCCGCGGCTCATGAAAACACAGCATATATATATATATAAATTTTGAAATTTCTAATAAGTTATAAGTGTTATATATTGTACTTACTATATATTAAACTTTGAATATCAATCAATAGTAGGGATTCACTTCATTCTTAAGCTCCCTCCTTTAGAAATTTTTGGCTCCGCTACTGACGTCAACCCGTCGAGTGACTAGACTAGCTATAGGCTGATCAATCCCGTGACACAGTGGAGGTTTGGACCGTTTAGAAGTAAGAATTTTATATAAAATAGTTTAATTTTTGTAAGAATATGAATAAATTTTCATGTTCTAAACAAGGTTTCAGGTTTTTTCTCTAGAATTCCAGGTCTACACCCTCTACAGCTCCACGGCTTGGATTTGATCGGTCCTAGCTAGGACTGTTGATATTCTTCACGTATGTGCTTAAGGTTGTATTATTTCTTTGTGATTTTTCGCGCTATAAGTGTTTGAATTGATTATTCTAGTCTTCCTTGTTCAATAATCGTTACGATTTTTAATGCACTTGTATTCATGTACTTAATTACTCTTCAGAGTTTTCTAGAAACAATTTCGTTATAGATTTTAAGTTAAGAGGAGGTTTGTTGGATATAACTCGAATATCTCTAACTATCATATCTTTTGATTCTATCTAAATAGGTTGTTAGTCCAAATCGTCTATAACTAAAACTCTTTGGCTATACAAGCCAACCCTGTACTTATAATCATTGAAACATTATAGTGAATTGTTTCCGTGGTTTTTTCGCAAATGTTTTTTCACGTTAAATCTTTGTCTCTAGTTGTTTATACCATACTATTCCTAACAAGTGTCTCCGGTTATTTGCCGTGCATCTATCCCTAACATTCCCCCTAGCTAATCTATATACCGGAACTGCAGGTTGTTAAACACTGCAGGCAAACTGTCCACTTTATAAAACAAAACCCAGGGTTTAATTACAGCGGAAAAATGTGTGGCCATTCAAAAAATGCAATTTCAACCTAAGTTTATATTGCAGTGTACCGACTAAAAACCTCATAGCTAGCCATAAGTCCGTAAGTGTCAATTTCTGGGCGCACTGGGGAGGCAATTTACACACGCTGATAGCTGATCAAAGTGATATAAGTGTCAATTTCTGGGCGCACTGGGGAGGCAATTTACATACGCTAGCTGATCAAAGTGATATATACTACATTCGTGGCATATTATATATACAGCTTGCCCGTGGTGTTTTCCTTTTCACACTATCTCTTCTTCGAGTTTTTATACCTGACGGACGTGGATTTGTTTACATTTAAGCCAACTGCCTTTGAATCGGAGAGGCAGCAGAATCAAACTCGGCAGCAAAAGTAAGCAGAAGTGACGTCGCGAGCGAGACGAAGCCCGGTGCCCTCCGAATTTTTTACGTCTGGAGCAAGAGCGACGGCCTAACCGTTCCACATAAGCTAACGACCAAGTAAATAGCACGGCCCAATCACGCGCGCTCGATGCTGTTCAAGTCGTGGTCGCTGCTTCGCTCGCTACAACGACTTGACTTGGAACAACTTTAATTTGGCACTTATTTTCTTTCTCATCAATATTGTACGGATTAGTAGACCGGGTCCACCTTCCCTTGGCATATAAACGACTAAACGATCGAGCACTTAATTCGTAGCCCAGCGCATCAAACGCGCGCCAGTGTTGCACCGGTGACCGGAGCTGCAGCATCGATCTCCATGGCGGCACTTCACCAACACCACCACCACATCAAGGCGCCGACGCCAACATGGCTCCTCATCAAGGCTACTCCGCCGTCGTCGAGGGACTCCGCCATGAAGCCGGCGGTGCCCGCCTACTCGCCGCTCCAGCTGTCGCCGTCCGTGTGGCAGAAGGCGCAGAACGACAAGAAGACTAAGGCCGATGTTACCCTCCCGGCGTCGCCGAGGATCAACTGCATGGGGCAGGTCAAGGGGAGAAGGAGATGCCCAGCCGAGTCCGCTGCGGCCGCCAGGGGTTCGCGCGGTAAGGTGGGGAGGCGGCTCGTGGTGGGGTTGTTTGGGCGGTGGACGGGAAGGACGTCGCGTGTGTGCTCCAAGGTCAGGGACATGCCAAGTGGCTCGTCATCGTCGGGGAGTTCTTGTGGTGGCGGTGCAGCCGCTGCGGTGTACGCGTTTGACCCGCCGTTGCCGGTGGTGAGGCGGCCCGCGAGGGTCTACAACAACGCGCCGAGCCTTTGGGAGCGTCGGCGTCGGGGCGGCAAGGCCCTGGAGGGCCTCCGGCTCACGTAGATCCCAGCAGGGTTCAGCTGCCGTCAGCTAGCCAGAGCAGACCAAACAAAAGCTTCAGGATATATCTATCTGGCATTAGGGTTTTACTATTATTGGGAGGTACAATGAGGTACCACTAAATTGCCTTCAAGCTCTTATACCTCTTTAGATTTCCACTTTATAAATTTTTGTAACTCTTGATATTAGCTTAATGTATATTTTGATAGATGATAAAAAAATCTCGTCTGGCATATATGCGTGTACAGGGATCGATGACATGTTCGTAAAGTTTTGTTGTTTAAGTTTTTTTGATCCACTTTTAGCTATTCTGCATTTGTGTATATATTGATCCTGTTATAAGATGTTTCGACGCTTCACCATGATTTCTACGCGTGCAACTAGATCGTTTTGGATGCTGACTTTGTTAACATAATATAAGTCTTCTAGTTTAAGTATCTTGTTTTTCGAAAAGTAGCTTGTATCTTATAGGTTAGCCAACTTTTGTTAACATAAGGGATCTTCAACTTTTGTAATCAATAAACTTTGCACCACTTCTTCTTCAATGAATCATCCAATCTGATGAGTAGATTTAGATAATAAGCTCTGGTAATATAAAGTGCCCTTAGCATATATATTAAGACGATAGTGAGTGATTAATCTCTAATCAACCTTAAACTTTCCCATCAGTTTTATTGTTTTGAATCTTCTCTCTAATCTGTTTTTTTTTATTCTTAGTTTTTTATCTGAGTTTTTTTAATCTGTTCTTCCGTCTCCGTTTTATGATTTTTGTTAGGATCCGCTGCGCTCCTGCCATCTCATGGCCCGCAGTGATCCGGCTCCCCCCGAGACCAACACCTGGTCTCGGCCCAGGTCTTCCACATCCATTGGCCTAACCAGAGCCACAACCAAGGTCCTGGCCCAACTCAACCCAAAAGACTAGCCTGATGGGTGAGAGATGCCCCACCTTATATGTTGTGCTCCCCCACAATCAATTACCGATGTAGGATTAAACCCAACAATCTCCCCCATCACACATCGAGCCCAACAATCTCCCCCGTGACATCAAGCCCATGTCACCCCGAGACTTGTTTTCAAGGCTCCCCCATAACCGTGCGACACTAGAGACGTTCCGGCCGGGTTTCAAACCTTGGGCTCTGATACCACTTGTTAGGATTCGCTGCGCTCCTGCCATCTCATGGCACGCAGTGATCCAGCTCCCCCCGAGACCAACACCTGGTCTCGGCCCAGGTCTTCCACATCCATTGGCCTAACCAAAGCCACAACTAAGGTCTTGGCCCAACTCAACCCAAATGACTAGCTTGATGGGTGAGAGATGCCCCACCTTATATGTTGTGCTCCCCCACAATCAATTATCGATGTGGGATTAAACCCAACAATCTCCCCCATCACACATCGAGCCCAACAATAAAGATTTGAAGTGAAATCTGGGCACCACTTTAAAAATTTGTGTGCCTACCATCTCTTCAGTGTAGAATTTTCTTCCTCAGCCTTTTATTTTTTTGCGGTGTCTAAGGAGAATGCGAGTATTTTCTTGCTAAATAGCACTCAAATCTTAAGCCTTCGGATTTAGATCCAATTGATGGAACCAATTTACCTCCTCTCTTCTTATTTGAGTACTTTATAGACAAAAAAAAAAGAGTACTAACAAACAAACAAAAAAACTAAGTGCCAATTAAAAACTCCCTTGATTTTTTTATCACCGTTGCGCTCATGCTGTGCGACTTGGGGTCGGAGAGCTGCTATTCATACTACTCTTCACAACGTGTAGTATTTGTGTTACAGTTTTTGAACCAAACACCACCTTAATTAGAACACCTGAGAAGAGGGAATCTGGCTCTAATGACAGCACAGGTGTCTGTTTCAGCTCACTCGCAATCAATCACGAAACAAATTAAACACGAGCACACGCACCCAACAAAGTTAGTTTCTCCTCCAATGCTTATTGCGATTTGCGAGCATTTAGTTGCGCGTTTCCAGAAACCATAATACCTTGTGAGATCTCAACTGTTGAATGAACCCGTCGATGCACCTATATATCATGGCACTCCCTGTCCGCGATGAACTCCAGCAGCTTCTTGGCATTGGCTGCGAACACCCCGTGCCTAGCTTCTTCCTCCACCACGACGGCCCGGACCGCTCTCGCGACGCCGTCACGGCCGAAAGATCTGTCCTTTTCATCTCTCGGCACCTGGACTCCCACCTTTCTGATCCCCTGTAAGGCCCGAGCTGTTGGCCAACAAGAATGGCAGCATGATCAGATGATGGTACCCGAACCGGAGCCCCTCGATGACGGAGCTCTACCAGCAGTGCACCAGGAACGCGGCCACGGCGCCGTGCGCCAGGATATTAACCTGAGGGGCCCACTGTCAGGGACGGTAGAGATTAGCTAATCGCTAGTGTTATGAACATCTAACGGTGGAGTTAGAAAGTGGCAATTACTGACAGTGACTGTAGCTGTAATGTGTTGTCTTTTACTGGAACAATGGGTGTTGAACGGCGGGGGAAATTGAGGGGTCATTTGGGTGCGGGTGTTGAGCCTGAGAGAGGTCTTGTAATCTTTACTATATAAAGTGAGAGTTTCTTCTCACGCCACTTCATCAAAATTACTCACCTTTGTCACTACTCTTTAATTATCCACCTTTGCCACTGTTAGTACTCTTAATTACCCACCTTTGCCATTGCTCCTTAATTACCCACTTTTACCACTGTTAGTACTCTTTGTAAATAATTTTTTGTCGCAAATTAAGTTTTCATTGTAACACACGGGCACATGACTAGTAGACGTAAAGAGGCAGAAAAGAAAAAATGAAATGAAATCTATTGGGTTCTTCGTTCTCTGTCTTCTTTCCCCTTTCTTCCTCTGAGTTCCCAAATCGTCTCTGTATTTCCGAGGATCTACGATCTCACGCCCCGAACATCCTCGGAGGCCAGGGGATATCACAATTGGTCTTAGAGCTAGTGTGATCAGGCTTGGAGCTGTAAAATCCCAGGGAAAGGTTGGGGAACACCGAAACTACCTTGAGTGGGTTCAGTGTTAGAAATTTAGGCGCTCAAACGCTCAAGAACAGTGGACAGCGAGAGGAGGAAGATGATGAACAGAGCACGAGAAAAACAATGCGCCTAAGCGCTTACCAGCACACACCGCAGCACTCAGTATTTTCCTTCCTCTCTACAAACGAAGCGATCTGAAGGTTTTATAGCCAAGCCGACGCCAAGCCGCACGACCCCATCGCCAGCTTTACTTCGCCCGGCTGATCCGTGAGCTCGGCTTCTACGCATGACGCGCCACATGCCACAGCCGACGACGGAGAAGATGCGCGCCCGACGCGGAACTCCAACGGATCCTAACGGCTCTACCTCGCATGCAGCTGCGACGCTCCAACGCGCATGCACTGCCCTATCTCCATGGCGATCGCTACACGACGCCACACACACATGCGCACTCAACGGCAGCGCAAGACGCGCGCCCGCGCCTCGGCGCTCATCGATACAGACGCGCATCGAAGCTAGACGCCACCATGCACACAAGCGGGCTGGGTTTATTCTAACAATCTCCCCTAAACCCAGCGCCGAAGCCGAGTCGTCGAGCGGCGTCTGCTCCTCCTCGGCGTCCGCCGTGGCGCCATGACCTCCTCCATCTTCGGCTTGGGCAATCCCGAGCAAAGTGGCGCGCCGCGCGCGGTTGAAACACTTGCCGATGCCGGACCTCGATTTTGCCGAGCCTTCCACTCGCCTCCGTGGCGAGAGCTGTCGCCGCCAGCTTGACCACCGATCGCCGCTGTGTGCGTGATCTCTGCTTGCTACCGCCGTGAGCGCTCGTCGAACGCCTTCAAGCGCCCGAAGCGCCTCCTCGAACGCCATCTTGTCGGCGTCGCAGAAGCGTTCGATCCCGCCACCGCCGCATACGGCCGTCGGGGGCGGTGTCGAAGCAACTTCTTCACCATGGCGGCGTCATCGAAGCGTGGACCCGAGACGGCGAACTCGCGGCCATGCGGCGATCTTGCCGGCGTAGTCGTCTGCGTCTCCCGTCCGCCATGCACAACTTGTCGAACTCCCCTGAGCGTGGCGAAAGCGCGCGTCTTGACCGATCCGCGCCCTGAACCGCGTCTTGAGGCTCTCCTGACCTCCTTCGCCGCTTCTTCGTGGACACTGCGATGAGATGTCTCGGCAGCGCTTGAAGAAGCTGCGCCGCCGTCTTGTTCTTCCGCTCGTCCACCTCGCCATCGCCGACGGAGACACGGCCTCCCGAGACCTGCTTGGCGTCGAGGATGGCCTCCACCTTGATCGCCACGCCAGTACCCGCCCGGCGACAGCGACCGGTACGACATCGACACCGTGCTCCCCGCGCCATGCGGAACCATCGACATTGCTTCTTGCTCGAGGTAGTAACGCAGACCTTGGGCATACACGAACCTTGCTCGATACCAATTGTTAGAAATTTAGGCGCTCAAACGCCAAGAACGATGGACGAGAGGAGGAAGATGATGAACAGAGCACGAGAAAAACAATGCGCCAAACGCTGGTAGCGCACACAGCGCACTCAGATTTCCTTCCTCTCTTACAAACGAAAGCAAGATCTGAAGGTTTTATAGCCAGCCGACGCGCAGACACGACCTGTCGCCACGCCCCTACTTCGCCACTGATCCGTGAGCTCACTTCTGCATGACGCGCCACGGCACAAGACGCACGCGGAGAAGATGCCGCGCGGCGACGCTGAACTCCAACGGATCCTAACGGCTCTACCTCGCATGCAACAGGGCCACGCGCTTCAACGCGCATGCAGCTGCCCTATCTCCATGGCGATCGCTACACGACGCCACACACACACGCATTAACGGCCGGCTACAGCGCACGCGCTTCCATCAGACTCGACGCCATACAGACGCCGCCATCGAAGCTAGACGCCGACCATGCACACAAACGGGCTGGGTTTATTCTAACATTCGATTGATCCTGTAAAATCCGGGAACTGGTTGGCTTGGCGCGATCGATCATCACGGCTCCCCCAAAACCCTCGGTACAAACCCAGTTCGTCCTATAGGCGATGGGAGAAACGGCAGAGAGATTGGAGGAGAGATGGTCTACTGTCAAGGAGAGTTTGGATTTACTTTTGGCTCAGGTGGGAACGATAGACTCTACACAGCAGCAATTGATGAGCCGCACTGAACTCACGGCCAAAGCGATGGAGCAAGGCGCGAAAGAGCATCAACTCTTGACCAAGCAATTGGAGGCCACCGCGCAAGCTGTGGTTAGACTTACGGCGGGGCGAGTGATTGAAGGTAATGGGGAACAGGGATGTGAAGTTGCGGCAAGGGGCAAAGCATTGATCACCCCTGTTCCACCAGAGCCCTGGTTGGGAATGGAAGATGAAGTCTCGCCATCTTTCGGAGGGATGTGCACCAGGTGTTCGAGTGGGAATTTGCAAGAAGTTGGAGGTCTGAATGCATGGGCACCACGAGACTTGGGTAGGCAAGTAAGAACTCCATTGCCCAAGCTATCGTTTCCTCAATTCAATGGAGATGGTTCTCGGGTGCGGCGAGATAAGTGTGTAGAATATTTTAAATTGTACAACATACCAAAATCTCTGTGGGTAAATGTGGCCACCATACACATGGAAGGCAATACTGCCCGGTGGCTACAGGTTTACAAGGTGAGACATGAGGTTGGGGGTTGGGAACAATTCATTCAGGCTGTAGAAGAAAAAGTTTAGGGCCTTTGACTACCGGAATCTATTGAGTGAGTTAGTAGATGTTGGAGATAACTCAATATCTCTAGCTGCCATTTCTTTTGATTCTATCCATAGTTTGTTAGAAGTAAAGTCTTCTATAACTAGGGCTCTTTGGCTATATAAACCACCCTTTGTACTTGTAATCTTGAAGCGATATAGTGCATTGTTTCCTGTGGTTTTTTTCCGTAAGGGTTTTTCCACATTAAATCTTTGTCTCTAGTTTTATGTTGAGCATCTATCCCTAACAGTAGAGATTAAGCAAACTAGCACCATAAATGAGTATAAGACGTAGTTTGATGAACTCGTGTATAACATTTCCATGCATAACCCGTATTATGGGGAGGAACTTTTTGTTTCCCATTTTGTTAGAGCGTTGAAGCCAGAATTGAGAGGGGCGGTACAAGGGCAGGTGCCTGAGACGGTCGACCGAGCGGCGTTGTTGACATGGGAGCAACAGGATGTAATAGATAGGGGAAAAGGGTGGAAGTTGAAGTTAGGTGCCACCCGTGAAGGTAGAGGCATTAATAAGACAGACACCCAAACACCAAACCAGAAACTGAGGTAAGGGGAATTGTGGAAAACAAGGCAAGTAAGGCCATAGCCGTCTCCAACGGGAGGCAACAGAAGTAGGCCGAGAGGGATATCAGTTTGCCGAAGATCTTTGGCAAGCAAGGCATAGACTCGAGCTCGAACTCGACGCAGTTGCATTGGGCAACAAGCTTGCATCTCTCCAAGGTCAATTTAAACCGCCGGGCTACTGTTGTCCCCAGCACATGATCCACCACCGTGGACTCTTCAGGCAGCACGTCGTCGTAGAATAGGGCAGATTCAGCATGCAGGGAACCTACTGTGCGAAAAACATGCAAGCTTCCAACCACAAAACTAACAGATTAAAACAAACAAAACAAAAACGCATTAGTTTATTTCTAGAGCTTTTTACGGTACACTAAATTTAATATGAATCATTCATTCTTTTTATCCAATGGATAACATTAGCTGGTATTTCTTTATATTTTCTCCACTAGTAGAATAGTAGAAATATCCTTAATGAATTAATGATTAGATCTAATTTCTACTCTATATTATATACTACCAGTATAATACACTGTAAAATTTCTTAATTTCTATACAGTCAGGGCGACAACGGCGGCCCGGTAGTGGAAGTTGTCAACGATGAGCCAGTCAGCCTTGTCCTTGCCTCCCTCGATGCGAGAGGCATCAAGGAGAAGGGCACGATGAGGCCGTCGAAGGCCTTATGTAGGAGCTCTAAGTCATGGGCGGATCCACCGTCGGGGCTGGCTAGGGCGCCAGCCCCACCTTCGGTTGGCCGAACCCCTCCTCCTTCAATATCCTCAATGCCAGAAAGAAGCAGAGACATGGCGCCATGGTGGTAAATCGGCAGATTTAAGAACTGGCAACTAGAGTGAGATGCAAGAAGAAAAGTAAAAAACAATACTGCCAAGCAAGTGGGCTATAAAAAATAGTCATAGGCTCCCTTACTCTCATGGGTTTTTACCTGGTACAGTACTCGGCATCCTTTACTGTAGTGTAGCATTAGGAGTCCAAAAAACGAACAATGTCGGTGTCGTCTCGCAGGCGGCAGACCAACGCACAGGCTATTGCGGGCGGCAGGCACATGGGAGGGCGTGACCACATGGTGAGTATCCGATTCGCGAGAACTCGCCGTGGCACACCGGCACCGACGGGCGCCGGAGACCCGGAGTCGAGGACGCCATACGTGCACCAGGGGTAGGGCAGGAGGGTAACCAATAGGCAGCAGACGCCTGAGAAGAGTTATCGGTCACTCAGAGCGCGGGGCAGAATGCGCATCGTTAGAGGAGCGTCGGGCGGAACACGCATTGTTGGGAGCTAGGAGGAATGCGCATCATTAGAGGAGAGGAATTGGCCGCTCGAAGCGCCGTCTAGCCGGGGCCGAACATGCATCTCCAGAGCTCAAAGAAGAACCGAGGCTCGCTCCGTCCAGTCGGCGGCCGAACGTGCATCGCCAGAGCCCAGGTAGGAACCGAGGCGATCGGCAAGGAGGAGTGATTGAGGACGAGGAGCTTCTCAGCTTCATATTGATCGCTAGGACAATGACACCAAAGCCAGACTAATTCGCTAACGCCACTGATTGCTTTGCTCGGTATAAAAAAATTGCCCTAAGCCCCAATGCAATGCCTCATGCCTAAATGCCTTTTGTTGTGATAACTGATGTCTGATTTTTGTATTATATTGTACTAAGTCTATATTCTATTGACTGATTGATAAATTTGTCTCTCGGATTTAATATGTATGAATTTGAAATTTGGTTGGCAATAGATCGGTAGATGTAACATTAGTATACTTATGTTAAGTTAGAACTTCGACGTAGAAGCCTCACCTCTAATTTCATTCTAGATTCGCCGCTGCTCTAAGTTGCCGTTGGGAATGTCACTGGTGGCCTCGGCGCCGCCTGGGAGGCCATCGACGCACGGGAGCAGCAGTGCCACGAAGTCGACTAGCGAGGCCTGGGCAGGCGCGACCGGGCGGAGGCGAGCGATGATGCGTAGGGTGGAGACGGAGGAGACGCGGTGGCCGCGGGCTGCCAGGCGCTCGATGAGCTCGAGGCAAGGGAGCAGGTAGCCGAAGGCGAGCCATGGGAATACGAAGATGTGCATCGAGGAGGAGTTGGTGTCGGTGTCCACCTGCGATGCGCTACAAGAAAGAGAGAAAACGGTAGACGTTAGGACGGATCATCGGCGGAGAGTGGACACTACAAATTGAGCTTACTTTGTCGCGGCCCGGAGAGTTTGTCGTGGCCCGGAGAGTGTAGAGCGCGTTTGTGAACCACGTATACCAACTACAGTACATTTCAAAGGTACCAATGGAGCTTGCCTAGTTACCTAACACGGTACCGAAGATCGATAGAAAGTGGAGATGTATCGCCAATGATTTGCTGTGATAAAAGAAAGCGCAGTAGGTAACGCATGTCATTCGTCGGTACATTCACTATCGAGAAGAAAGTAATTTTATTCGAAAAGATACCAACGTTATGAAAAAAATGCGCAAGCAGACTTAGGTCCTGTTTGGTAGAGCTCTAGATCCTAACTCCACCTGAGATCTAAAACTTGTAGGCTAAAATAAAGTGAATTAAGTTTATATTTTTGGTTTAAAATGTAAACAAGATGACTCATCTAAACACTCTTAATGTACCCGTAACTCCAATTCCACGGATTTGGTGAAGAGTTGTACGAATCACACCCTTAATAGACCAAAGGTTCTTAGTTATAAAGGGGAAGTGGAGCGCGTATCAAAATGCCCAACAGGTTGATAGCTCTGGGGGAGGTTCAACGCGCGTTGGACGGCGTCGCTCGTCCAACGCGCGCGAGACCGTCGGATAGCGATTGTTGTGCGCATGGCTCATCAAGCCGTATCGCGGAGCTATACCGCATCCCAAGACGAGCGGAGCTATACGTGTTTGAGCTAGGACTACTCACAGCAAAGATAATCACACGAAGCAACAAAGTGCACCAATTGAGAACATAAAGCTATCAAATTCACAACCATGTTGAAACAATCTTCTTCAGATTGCCTTGATTCCTTCTCTGAAGACGCCTGAGCAATACCTTTGTATTACCAGGCGTATGTTGTTGTGTTGCCAGAATACGGCACAGGTAATACAGGAGAAGAACTTCAAGCCTGAACTTTTACTCGTACAGACTCGACGCCTCTCTGTTTCGTCGAAACAAGCACACTGCAGAAAACCTAGTGGCGGCACTGAATAGGAACGAGAAAACCTAGATCGCGAGTCCGTCCGCGCGAGTCCGCTACGCGTATAGCTCAGCTTGGCTTGTGATACGGTATAGCTCCGCGATACGGCTTGATGAGCGGCACGCACAGCAGTCGCTATCTGACGGTCTCACGCGCATTGGACGAACGGCGCTGTGCAACGCACGTTGGACCTCCCCGGAGCGCAGGTTGATCACGTTTATGGGGTGACGTCTGATGGTGAATACTACACTTATTATAGTTTGAAGAATCCCGGGCACCGCATGCGTTTGAGCCGGCCGACAGGCTCGGCACCGCATGCGTTTGAGCCGAGCTGGCCGGCAGGCTCGGCTCAAAAAAGATTTTCGCGATTTGGTCTTTTTATAAATTACGAATAGGTCCTTCACGATATTCTGTGAGAGGAAGATTTTTTTGCTAAAATCGCGTTCGGGTCCCTCGTGCGCCATTTTACGAAAAAAAACTCCCGTTAAATTCAAATCGCGAACAGGCCCTTTTCTGATTTTTTAGAATAGCGAACAGGTCCAAAAACGTAACATTCAGGTCCTTGCTCCTTACGTTTAGGTCCTTTCTCCGTTTTTCTCCGGGAAAAATGTTTTCGCCGCCAGAAATATTTGTGCATCTCTATCTCTAGACTTTTTCCCACCTCGATTTCCCATCTCAATCTCTGATATTTTTTAGAACATCTATCTCTATCTCTAGACTTTTTCCCACCTCGATTTCCCATCTCGATCTCTGATATTTTTTAGAACATCTATTATTACTCGGTGAACGCGTAAAATGTTAGACTCAACAAAAGAAGGTTGTCATCTCTAATAATTTTTTATCCTTTTTCCTCTATACTTTTTCCCCACCGCGGTTTTTGAGCTCAGTCTCCAATATTTTCTAAATAATTCGTCGACAGAGATATTTCTACAACTCTAGCTCTCTATTTTTTCCCCGTTTTCGCTCGTTATTTCGATGATTTAAAGAATAAAGCGCCGCCGAAAACTCGATTTCTCATCTCGATCTCTGATATTTTTTAAAACACGTATTATTACTCGGTGAACGCGTAGACTTTTAGACTCGACAAAAGAAAGTTGTTGTCTCTAATAATTTTTCACTCTTTTCCCTCTAAACTTTTTCCCCACCACGGTTTTTCAGCTCGGTCTCCAATATTTTCCAAATAATTCGTTGAAAGAGATATTTCTACTACTCTATCTCTCTGTTTTTCCCCGTTTCGCTCATTATTTCGACGATTTTAAAAATAAAACGCCGCTGAAAAAAAAACTTCTACGAAAAAACGACACGCGCGGCGTGTTACGTCGCGAAAAATTTTGTTTTCTTTCAACCGTTGCGCTCATTATTTCGACAATTTAAAAAATAAAATGCCACCAAAAAAAGAAATTTTCCCTACGAAAAAACGTCACGCGCGGCGTGTTACGCCGCCGAAAACTCAATTTCCCATCTCGATCTCTGATATTTTTTAAAACACGTATTATTACTCGTGAACGCGTAGACTTTTAGACTTGATAAAAGAAAGTTGTCATCTCTAATAATTTTTCACCCTTTTCCCTCTAGACTTTTTCCCCACCACGGTTTTTCAGCTCGGTCTCCAATATTTTCCAAATAATTCGTTGAAAGAGATATTTCTACAATTCTATCTCTCTGTTTTTCCCCGTTTCGCTCATTATTTCGACGATTTTAAAAATAAAACGCCACCGAAAAAAAAAACTTTTACGAAAAAACGACACGCGTAGCGTGTTACGCTGTGAAAAATTTTGTTTTCTTTCAGCCGTTTCGCTCATTATTTTGACGATTTAAAAAATAAAACACCGCCCAAAAAAAATTTCTACGAAAAAACGTCAGCGTTTTACGCCGTGAAAAATTTACTAGTATACTCCTACGTCTCTACGTCTGGTGCATTTTATCTGTTTAGTTATTGGAGTAGGCAGGACAAAATTAATCTTGGGCGTTGATCCCATCTGGAGGCACGGCAGCAGATCGCAGCAGTTGCATGCTCTCGATACGCGAGCCGTGCTGCATTCTCATTCCATAACTACGTCGGACGTGACAGGGAATGCCTGTCGGTCGAGTCGGTTTCCTTTTCGCATTCCCGCGTGCGTCCGTTCAGGGCACGGCGATCTCCGATCAGGTCTCGTGGAGCATTCCGCTATATAAACCAGGGCATGGGGGCATGCTATGCAATCTGCATCACGTCCAAGACGTCCGCGTTGTATTCGATCGAGTTGTTCGAGTCGAGAGACTGAAAATCAGCGTACGTGCCGCGAAGACGCGAGAACACCATGTGCTCTGTCGAACAGATCAACAGTTTCAAGCTCCCAGAGATGGCGCCGCGCCACGCCGGCTACAAGCGGCCGCACGCGCTTGCGCTGGCTGTGTACGACCCTGCCGCTGCTGCAGATCAACGACGGGCCAAGAAGATGCCACCGCAGGCTAACTTGTCGGCAGATCACGCCCGCGCTTTGGTCCAGTACGTGGCGCCGCCTGAAGAAGCCAAGCCCATGAATGCTGTCCCGGTGGCAGAGCCGCCGGCGGCTGACGCCGGCACTTTGGTGTCGTACGTGGCCCCGCCTATTGAAGCCGAGCCGATAAATGCTGTCCCGATGGACGCCGTCGCGCCGGACAGAGCCGAGCCGGAGTGGATACACGATCTCCTCCCGCGCCTGAAGCTCCGGTTCGACCTGCCGGTGCACTTCATCGATGAGAAGGTAGTGAGGTGGACCGACCTCGACGCGCACCAGAACCGATTCCGCCTCCCGACCGACGACGTGCTACGTCGGCTCCTCCCGATCCTCTCGCCCGAGGAGGCCAAGGCCGCCAACCTGATCGAGGCGAAGGTATTCCTATTTCTGTCGCACGTTAGTCGTGCGGCGACTCCCTCTAACGCGTTAAATGCGTGCGGCAGTGCCTTCGGCTCAGAGCACGTTCTCCGTCGCGACAGTGCCTTTCGCTCTGTCGTGACGTTCTCCGTCGACGAGCGCCGTTCGGTTCTGTCGCCGTTCGCCGTGCGACAGGAGGCCACGTCAGCGCCCGGGCACCTCTCGCCGGTGTATTTTTCTATTTAGGCCCCTGTCGCACGTCCAACGTGCGACAGAGGTATATTTCTGAATTTTTTTTTCGGTAGAATATTTTTGAAATTCTGAATAAAAAATGTATTATTAAAAAAATCGCAAAAAAAATATATACACGCGTTAGTCGAACCCGTGCAGGCGTACCTGTACAACTGTAGGAATGAAATGGAAAGATATTGTACAAGTCGGTTTGTGAATGGGGGAGCATGGGACGCTGCTGGCGATCGACCTCTGCGCCGTGTTGCCGTAGCTCTCGTAACCCTTATATTTTTCCCCTAAATCACTCATTTAGGGGTGGTGTAAAAATTAGAGGTACCCTATATCAAATTTGTCTCCAACCCACACTCCCTATTACTCACTCCTATTATTTATCTAAACATTATTATTACTTTGCACCCATGAATTATTTACTAAAAATAGAAATAACAAATAAAAAAATGTTGAAGAAAATAGTAGGGGAAGGAGAAAGCCCCTAGATGTAGGGGTAAGAAGAGATCTCCCTAGAATAGGGGTTCTCTATAAGGGTTGGGTTAAAGCTTATATTTTTCAATTCTCCTTATAATTTAGGATAGTGGGAGGTTTAGGGGGTGGATTGGGCTTGCTCTAAGCTACATAACGATGAACTCAAATATTTTCTCTGCTGCCACCAACGTCCATTAGGTAGCTCAAAACTTTCTTCACTACTTGCAAGGATTCAAGTGCTGAATAAACCCGTCGATGCGCCTCTCGTGGCACTCCCTGTCCGCCAGGATCTCTTGCAGCTTCTTGGCGTTGGCCACGAACACCCTCCCCTCCTCCGCCGTAACCGCCCGAAACGCTCGATCCAGCGACACCGTCTCGATCAAAAGACCCATCCTCTCGTTTCTCGGCACCAGCACCCCGACCTTCCTCCCCTCCACGAGACGCGCGTTCGGGCCTTTGTCGCCGAAGATGGGCAGCATGATGAGAGGGTGCCCAGTTGTTGCGTGGTTGCCAAGTAGGGCTATAACGCGAGCTCACTCTACTAAGCTCGAGCGAGCCTAGGTTGATTTTTTATTCTAATGCAGGCTTATGGTTGGCTCGGCTAAGCTCGAGTATGTTTGGCTCAAAAAAGTTTGGTAATTAAACTTTAATATAATATCTTTTACAAAAAATATTGTCCAAATCTTGAGTAAACCTTGAGTAAACTTAAGCTCGGTTCGAAAAAACTCAGCAACTACACTTTAACATGATACTTTCTATAAAAAGTACAGCCAAAGCTCAAGTTTGACTCGAAAAAACTCGGCAACTGGACTTCAATAATGAAAGAAAGAGGTAAGTAAAGCCTTAACCATACTATTCATGCTTGAGCTCATTAGGCTGGTGAGCTTGGGTCCAAGCAAGAAAGCTAGAATGTCCAATTTGATCTTTTTTTATAGCCCTATTGCAGAGCATTTTCGAGTGGATCTCGAACTCTCTTAAACTTTGGCGAGTCGAGTTCAAGGCCTGGCTCTAGCACGAAACTCAGCCTAGACTTGCTCGAGCTCGAGCCTAGCAGGTCGGACTCGCTCGAGTTCGGCTCATTGACAACCCTACTTATAGCAACATCTCCTCTGATGATTAATTCAAGAGAAATTTTACAGTGGATAATATAGGTTATAAGTAGTGATAGTAGAAATTAAATCTATCAATCCATTCCTTAAGGGTACTTTAGACTTTTCCTATCCATTCATCAGGGGTATTGTAGGGGTATTTTAGAATTTTCCTAATTCGTTCACGGTTTTAGATTCACCGAATACCTGGTGAACTTCATAGGCTTCTTATCCATTCATCCGTCATTCATCAAGATGACAAGACGTGTTTTACCGTGGAAGACAAATAGGAATTTTTTTTATCGTTTTACCCCTCTCTGAATTTTACTATCAATACTACAGGTGGTAGTATAACTAAATCTAAATTGATTTCAACCATTAGATTCAAAGAAATGGATAATTTATATTAATTTTAATCTACGGTAAAAGAGCTCTAATTCGAAGGTTATCTTTTTAGATCCAATAAAACTTGCTCAAAAGAGTGTTTGCAATCCGGCGAGTTTCATCTCGCGCGGTGCCACGGGGAAAAACCTTTCCAACTCAATGAAAAACGCGCAAATCTTTTGGGTTGTTCTAAAACAATGCTTGCACCACAAAAGATCGAGCTCATACTTCAGATCGTACTAGTTATGTGCCCGTGCGTTACAACGAAAACTCAATTTGCGATAAAAAATTTCTTTGCGACAAAAGAGTAAAACTCATGCAGACACTATAGGGCTGTCAGAAAACAACACAATCGTTTTCTTTCGTATTCTATTAGTTGGTGCTATTGAACTGATATAGACATTTAGACGTTACAAAACCTTTAAAAATATACTGTCAACACAAGTTAAAGACCATAGGTATGCTACTCCTATGCCACTTAAATCATGAAAAAGCATAAACAAACTCAAACAAGGAAAAGATGGTGAAAAGAAATGGACCAACCAGCTTGCCCTTTCAGCAGAAGACGAGGTCGACGACCACTTGCTCTCTGTGATCTCAAACTTGAGATACTCAGAGCCAACAGTGCAAAGCCAAGAACAAAATCAAAACGAAGTGCAGATATACTTCCAGTAAGCATGAAGTTCAGGAAACCCCCTATGGTAAGAAAGGTACCTACAAAAAAACAATGCAGGTTCATGAACAACTGTTCATCCCTTACATAACAAGGCAACAAAAAAAAATGCAGGCTCATGAACTACTGTTCATCCCTTACCTAACAAGGCAAAACAAAATTGCCTATAAAATGGATGATCTACCAAAGCCATTTTCACGACGTGTTACATTTTTGTCAACTCCCAGCATGGGAATCAATTATCATTGTAAATTCTACCAATATAATGCATTTACATACCAAAGGGAATGCCCACATGATAATCCTGGTACTCTGATGGTCCATTCAACTTGCCGAGAGCCCTGAACGTCTCCATGATATCCTTGATCGAGCCTGGGGAATTCTGAGCTGCCAACTTTAGATATTCTTGTCCCTCCTCACCAACCTCTGTGACGATCACGCTCAGGTCCTTCTGCGCTTTGTCTGCCTGGATCCTCAGCTTCTCTGAGGCCTCCAACAACACCTCCCTCGTCCTCTTGGAGTAGACATCATACGCCTGCATTGTCAGGGCTTGCATTCGCAGGGCCTGGCCCTTGAACTGCTTGAGCAATTCGCTCCATACTTCCTCAGCCTCCTCGGGCTTTATGTCCTCCTTTGCCTTTTCCTTGTTGTCACCCAATTCTGAACCCCTCTGAATTCAGCCGACAAACTTGATCGGATAAGTTGTGAACTTTATACAAAATAATTCGAGAAACACACGAAAACATGGAATTTACTACAAAGAATTGATCGAAACACCTCAACTAATGAATTAACAGAAGGCAACATCACCATACGACAAAGATTGCCCTTTTGGCAAAAGGAAGACGATTACGAAGAAGATACTCCACACATCACATTCAGAATAGTCGAACAAAGCAATGACGCAGCGAAATTTATAAAAGCGCACCAAGATTATCTCAGCCGCGCATCAAGCATAGAAAGAGAGGGGGGAGTGAGGCGACCAAACGAAACAACGCAGATCAGATAGACAGAAGCAGAAGAAACACTCCTGCGAAGTCAAAACAAGACATCACCACCGGAAACGGCAAAAAACGCAATGATCTCGGAGAGGGCGACTACTCACGGATTCCTCTCCCGCGAAGGCGGCGACGACACGGCGAGAACGTGGGGCGGCCCATCCGGCGGCGAGACGGGGACCAGCCGAGAGCGCCCGGAGCGGGGCGTCGAGGCGGCGGGAGGAGGAGGAGCGCGCGAGGCGGAGGTACGGGGAGGAAGCGAGGGGCTGGAAGGCCGCACGGGCGGGCGGGCTGCGACTCGGCAGTGGGGAGGAGACGGGGTGGACGGGAGAGGCGGCCGTGGGCCGTGGGGGAGGGCGGCGTGCCGACGTGGACGGGTGGGGCCCATGTGGAAGTCACGTAATGGTGGGGTGTGTAGGTGTGTGGTGAGGGAATAACAATCTCTCCGTGGAAATCGTGTTCACCTGCGGGAAGGAGGGGAGGATAAGCGAGAGAAGCTGTCCGGACCCACGTGTCAGGGTGAAGGTGGAGAACGAACGTGACACTACTAACTTAAAATTAGAAGTAGTAAAGATCATAGATTCACAAACCCAACTAATTATACGCAAAGGCATAAATAAAACGCACACAGAAGGACAAAAAAGGACAAGCCCATTCAAATGCCATGTAAAATGAAATTGGGGCTCCGCTCACGTATGTCGACCTGCGTGGACTCCTCTTGTGGTGGCCTGCGCATAGACTTGCAACTCGGCCCGGCCTGGTTTTGGTGGGCTTGCGTTCTGCCCTGCCCGTCACAACAATATACAACGAAGGAGTTCTAGTACGAATATATCTCGACCTAATTTCTATTATGTCGCTTTGGTCAATTAATGTTTTCTAAGGAAAATATGTCGCTCTGGGCCTAGAGTGTCGAAGAACCCAGCATGAGGATTGATGGAGCATGGATTGTATGAATCGCAGGCTGAGCCCATACAAACTCACCGAGCCCTGATAGTCATCAGCCTATTTGAGAAGCTGTGGTTGGGTGAAAAAGCTTTTTTGATTTTTTGGGTTATAAAGCAATTGTATGGTAGTGGTCATGTCTTTTCTTGTTATGTTGTTTGGCAAATTGGTTTATTCAATTTGTAACTTTTGAGCCCAACCGAGGGGGTATCAACATAGCAAAGTCTGTTGCGTCGAGTGGAGAGATGGCGTGGAGACGACGAGGCAAGGTGGCGGAGGTCGAGAAGCGCAGAGCGGCCAAAGTGAGAGGTGGAGAAGTGAAGGCACAAATGAAAAGCTCCTCCCCAAAGAAATTGTAACTTTTAGAGTATTTCTCTGTGACTCGACTTCCTAGTTGCTCTGTGTGCATCTTGTTTGAGAAACTTTGGCTTAAAAAGCTGAAACAGGCTCCTCCAAACAGGCCCATAGCCTTCTCCAGAGCAACCATCTCTACTAACGGTAGTATGGCATCTCGTACAACAGGGGCTCCAGAGCGACTGTCCATGATTACGCGGTGATGCATCGGAGATGATCATGTTAACCATATATTTTCTTTGGTCGGGAGAATTGTTGTCGTTTGTAAGCACGATAAGAGATGTTTCCTACGTTTCGAAGGAACAAAAAATGCTGTCACTGACGTAGCCACGTAGGAAGGACGCCTCACCATGAGATTCTCCGCTGTGCTATTTGACACTCCCAAAAGTACAAACGGAGTAGGTTTTATGCTTGTACAGATGAAAAGCTTGACGCCTCTAAAAATATGATAAGCCTGACGTTCTCCTTAAAAATGAGAAGGCTGACGTTTCCGCATGTGCTATTTTACATCAACATTTGTTGATTGTTTGGTTGCTCCGGACTCCGGTACAGAAGTACTACTACAACTACGTTTGAACGATCTAATTAAATTGTTTGTGGCGTAAATGATGAACCGAAGGCGATTAATGCTTGTGTGCTCTTGCTAGTGTTCTCTAGAAAGGGAAAGAAAGACAGTGCTCGCTGCTGCTCCAAATTCGGGTCACTGCATGCCACGGTGAATGGAACATTGGACGGCAGACTGTGCTAAGATGCCAAACCAAACCAACCCCAAAATTCGAAATTCAGCATGAATATATCCACTAATTTGTAATCGACGAAACTAGCTAACAATTGCGATGGCACTATATTGGACGTACAGAAATTCTTCACTATCTAATTTATTTGAATTTTTGAAAAAAATAGTGGTATTTTTAGTCGATTTTTTAGATTATATTACATTTAGTATTAAAAAAATAAAACAACTTAGTTGGGAATAGCCATGCGCCAGTATGCTGATTTGAGGAATGCTGGGAATAGTGGGGCATGTATATACATGTATTTCTTTCTACATGTTTTCGCTAGCTTAAGTCTTAGATTTATGCCACTGTAAGACCTTTTTAGGAACGTGAGAATTTCCTTGATTACTGTAAAAATTGAATTGTTTCTTGTGAAATTTTTGCATTCCAATCAAGCTTTTTTTTTTTGGGTAGTGAAAAGAGGGTTGCCTCCTTCCTTTGAAACATTAATTTGTTTTCATCTCCCTTCTACTGTGACATACTCCCTTCTTCTCCTTCTCTAAATACAGGACTTTGATCGCATTTTTATCATAATATCTCTATTAAGCCCTACTTTGGTTTTGGTGGGCTTATGCTCGCCTCTGCCCGTCACAACAATATACAACGAAGGAGTTCTAGTACGAATATATCTCGACCTAATTTCTATTATGTCGCTTTGGTCAATTAATGTTTTCTAAGGAAAATATGTCGCCTGGGCCTAGAGTGTCGAAGAACCCAAAGATGAGGATTGATGGAGCATGGATTGTATGAATCGCAGGCTGAGCCCATACAAACTCACTGGAGCCTGATAGTCATCGGGCCTATTTGAGGGAGCTGTGGTTGGACTGAAAAACTGTTTTTGATTTTTTGGGTTATAAGGCAGCTGTAGCTGGTGGCTGTGTCTTTTCTTGTTATGTTGTTTGGCAAATTGGCTGTTACAGCTGTAACTTTTGAGAGCCAACCGAGCGGGGGTATCAACATAGCAAAGTACAGCGGCGTCTGAGTGGAGAGATGACGTGGAGACGACGAGGCAAGGTGGCGGAGGTCGAGAAGGCAGAGCGACCGAGGTGAGAGGTGGAGAAGTGAAGGCACAGCTGAAAAGCTCCTCCCCAGCAGCTGTAACTTTTTAGAGTATTTCTACTGTGACTCAGCTTCCTAGTTGCTCTGTAGCCATACTGTTTGAGGAAACTTTTGGCTTAAAACTGAAACACAGCTCCTCCAAACAGGCCCATAGCCTTCTCCAGAGCAACCATCTCTACTAACGGTAGTATGGCATCTCGTACAACGGGGGCTCCAGAGCGACTGTCCATGATTACGCGGTGATGCATCGGAGATGATCATGTTAACCATATATTTTCTTTGGTCGGGAGAATTGTTGTCGTTTGTAAGCACGATAAGAGATGTTTCCTACGTTTCGAAGGAACAAAAAATGCTGTCACTGACGTAGCCACGTAGGAAGGACGCCTCACCATGAGATTCTCCGCTGTGCTATTTGACACTCCCAAAAGTACAAACGGAGTAGGTTTTATGCTTGTACAGATGAAAAGCTTGACGCCTCTAAAAAATATGATAAGCCTGACGTTCTCCTTAAAAAATGAGAAGGCTGACGTTTCCGCATGTGCTATTTTACATCAACATTTGTTGATTGTTTGGTTGCTCCGGACTCCGGTACAGAAGTACTACTACAACTACGTTTGAACGATCTAATTAAATTGTTTGTGGCGTAAATGATGAACCGAAGGCGATTAATGCTTGTGTGCTCTTGCTAGTGTTCTCTAGAAAGGAAAGAAAGACAGTGCTCGCTGTTGCTCCAAATTCGGGTCACTGCATGCCACGGTGAATGGAACATTGGACGGCAGACTGTGCTAAGATGCCAAACCAAACCAACCCCAAAATTCGAAATTCAGCATGAATATATCCACTAATTTGTAATCGACGAAACTAGCTAACAATTGCGATGGCACTATATTGGACGTACAGAAATTCTTCACTATCTAATTTATTTGAATTTTTGAAAAAATAGTGGTATTTTTAGTCGATTTTTAGATTATATTACATTTAGTATTAAAAAATAAAACAACTTAGTTGGGAATAGCCATGCGCCAGTATGCTGATTTGAGGAATGCTGGGAATAGTGGGGCATGTATATACATGTATTTCTTTCTACATGTTTTCGCTAGCTTAAGTCTTAGATTTATGCCACTGTAAGACCTTTTTAGAACGTGAGAATTTCCTTGATTACTGTAAAATTGAATTGTTTCTTGTGAAATTTTTGCATTCCAATCAAGCTTTTTTTTTTTGGGTAGTGAAAAGAGGGTTGCCTCCTTCCTTTGAAACATTAATTTGTTTTCATCTCCCTTCTACTGTGACATACTCCCTTCTTCTCCTTCTCTAAATACAGGACTTTGATCGCATTTTTATCATAATATCTCTATTAATATAAATTTGCAGTTGATGGCAGCGGTCCGTCGTTCTTCCTAGCCCTCCTCCCGGTCATATCTCCAATAATGGCAGGTTATTATAGCTAATTATTTTTTTCTGATTTACAGCCAGCCATATCTCTCTAAATATGGCTGATTATTATAGCAAAATCTCTGATTATTGATAGCAATTAATAGCCGGCCAATCATTTCTTTTGTACTCTATATATGTTGTACAGTTGCAGGCATGGCGAGAGGAAGAGGAACGCAATCTGATAATATAAATTGCAAAAAGGGATAAAAATGATTGATTGATTTTTTAGATTGGTAATATATATTGCTATGTATAATATATTTGGTTTTAATTCGTAACGAAGAAAAAACCATAAAAACTTTTGTAATTGGGAGAAATAGATGTTTGATCTTGTAGCACAATTTTCTTTTATTGCTTGATCTTTTATGTTTTATTATCAATTTTATTTTTCGTAGCAACATACGGGCATTGATCTAGTACTTTTTCATATATTTATAGTCAAAGTTTTAAAAGTTTGACAACACATATCTCTTGACCACTTATATTTAACAAATGCGAGAGTAGTGTTTAATACTCCCTCTGTTTGGAAATATAAGGTGGTTTTAGGAAGCGTGCAATCAAATTTCTTTAACTTTTACTGTAAGTATATAAAAGCTATTTCAATTAGTCACGTGAGAATGGTACCATTAGATTAGTCGTAATTTTTTTTCATAATATAGCAATTTTATATTGTTATTAAATATATTCACATAAAAAAGCAGTTGTCAAAGTTGCACAACGAAAACTATGTCAATGTAATCAAGAATAATTATGATTTCTAAAAAAATAAAAAAAGAATCAAAGATCCACTCATCGGAAAACCCAATGTGAAAAGGAGATGGAATGATGTTGGGCTAGCACAAGAAGTCAGACTAAACAACCCATTGGATATTTGGATGTTGCTCCGCTGATTTGACTCGGCACAACCTAACATTACATCCAGTACCAATGATCTATGACCAAAACATTATATATTCTCCAACAGAGTGAGTACTTTCTAAGAATTATTTTGGTGAGTACATACTAAGAAAAAAAAGGACTACAGTGTATCACGTCGGCAGAAGAAACAGTAGTAGAAAGTTCTCTTTGATGGAGATGTTTTAGTAGCGTGAAGTAGATTTGTTGAGAGAAAAGAATGCATGTTTGTATTCAGAAAAAAAATGCACGCGCATAGAGTCTTGACGTTAAATATTTGGTTCAAGTTTAGATGACCAACGAAAAGCCCGGGCTACGTCACGTCAGCCTTTTTATGTGGTTGCGGAAAATGCTTCGCATGAGATTTCTTTTGTTACCCTCGTAGGCTCGTTTACAGCCCTATATAGGGCTGGAAAGGAGCCGAGCCCCCGGCTCGGCTCGGCTCGGTCCGGCTCGGTCATGTGGCGAGCCGAGCTGGGCTCGGCTCGGCCCTGAGACGAGCCCAAAAAGTCGGCTCGGCTCGGCTCGGGTCGGCTCATGAGCGGCTCGCTGACTCACGAGCTGCACTAATAAGAGTTTTTTTTCAAATTTTAATATAAAATTTCAGAAATGACTAAACAACATAGCTTTCAAGTAATAAAGTCAAGATATTACTAACAAAAAAACAGAATTGTATTTGCATTCATTATCAAGAGTTCAAGAAATTGCATTCAGAATTAGTAAACACTAACATTGCATTCAGAATTAGTAAACCTAGAGGTTCAATAGAATAATTAGTAAACAGAAACACTGACATAGTGACATTGCATTATCAAGGGTTCAAGAATTCAAAATTCAGAAGGTATCACTTAGGATTTTGCTCATATGGGCTAATTGGGCCGAGCCAACGAGCGGCTCGCGAGCCGGTGCAAGCCGAGCCGAGCCGGCTCGCTGAAAAACCGAGCCACAAAAATAGGCTCGGCTCGGGCTCCCGAGCCGCGAGCCCGACCGAGCCGAGCCGAGCCCGGCCGAGCCCGAGCCGAGCCAGCGAGTCATGAGCCAAATTTCCAAATTTCTAGCCCTATATGCATCCATTCACGTAAACGCTACCACTTGGCCGTCCGTGAGCTAAGAGCAACTCCAACCCAAACTCTTATATTTTTTCTCTAAATCACTTATTTAGAGGTGGTATAAAAAAAGGACACTCTATATCAAATTTATCTCCAACCCACACTCCCTATTACTTACCCCTATTATTTATCTAAACATTATTATTACTATGTACCCATGAATTAATGAACAAAAAAATATGAAGAAAATAATAAAGGAAGGAGAAAACCCTTAGATGTAGGGGTGAGAATTAGCCTCTCTAGAATAGGGGTTCCTTATAAGGGTTGGGTTGGAGCTCATATTTTTTCAATTCTCCTCGTAATTTAGAATAAGGGAAGGTTTAGGGGGTGGGTTGGGCTTGTTCTAAGACTAGATACCAACCGTTTTCGAGCATTTTATTCCCTTTCCCACCTTAAAAGGAATCTCTTCTCAGAAAAACACTTCAACAGCATTTCCTTCCCCATTCTCTTCCTATATAAAAAATACTTATTTTTTTATCCTTTTCTAACCACGGGGACATATTCAGTGCAATCATGAGTTTGGTGCAATCACCGTGCAATCCAACTAAGAAAAGTTTCAAAAAATTCTAAAAAAAATCATGGATGTACATCTCATCTTACCCATATACATATAAAATTTCATGATCAAATTCGTTCTATGCTAGAAGTTACAAAAAAGACAAATTTAGGGTGCATTTGAACTATTCAAGTTTGTCAGAAATTTGTCTTTTTTATTACTCTTAACATAGGACGAATTTGATCATGAAATTTTATATGTAGATGGGGTAAGATGAGATGTACATCCATGATTTTTTTCAGAATTTTTTGAAACTTTTCTTAGTTGGATTGCACGGTGATTGCATCAGACTATATGATTGCACTGGATATGTCCCCTCTTGTAAGTTCAACCTTCATTAGTTATGGTTTTGGTGTTAATGACAAATCTAATATTGCGATTATCCATTTAATGTGATTTTGTTATTAATGACTAATTTGGAGAAATGGATTTCGGAGTCGAATTGGTTTTTCTCACGGTGGCAAGACTATCAAGATGTTTGGCGGTAGTACGCAAGAGCGGTACTATCGGCCTTTGGTTGGCGGTAGCTTTATTACAGTGCGCGTGTTTTCTGGTGTGCCGTGGCCGGCACTACCGCTCGGTGGGAGCGGTAGTACAAGAATGCGGTACTACTGCCCTTAGAGGGCTGAGTAATCTGGTCTGTCTCACAGAATCTGCTAGTTTTGTAGTCATTGTTACTGAGAGGCGGTACTACCACGCCTCGGAGGGCTGCATCTGTTTATGCTTGTTGCTTTCAATTTGCCCCCCAACGGCTAGTTTTGGTATGGAGGCTATAAAAGGAGGCCTTGGGGGTGTTAGGGCATGGTTGTTGCTGTGTGTGGGAGTTGTGTGCATGTGTTGCTCTTCTCCCTTTGCTTCTTGAGCTTTAAGAGTGAGGTTAATTGCATGTGTTGCAATTAGTGAGTGGTTTGAGAGCCTCTTGTGCATGTGTTGCACTTGAGGGAGGCCTTGTGCATGTGTTGCACTTGGTGATCACCGGTTCATGATTCGTTGTGCTCGGTGAGGTTCAAGCGAAGGAGCGGCTTGTTGCTCTTGGAGGTTGCCGACTCCTAGACGGCAGAGGCGTCGTCGCGGGAGCCTCGAGGTGTGAGAAGCCCCGCGAAGTTTGTGAAGGTTCGGTTGAGCCTACGCACGAGCGTGAAAACCACGACTAGTGGAAAGAGGCGGGTGCTCGAGCGGGAGCCGGTCCAAGTGTGGGCTTGCCTCAACGTGGACTAGGGGAGACCGGCAAGTCTCCGAACACCACGGAAAAATATCGGTTGTCCCTTGTCTCTTTACATTCAAGTATTTACCTTTTGCATATTATTGATTGCTTGAATTAGAATTGCTTAGTATTAATTGTTTGATCAATATAGCAATTCTTGTTTAGAGACATAAATTAGTTAGTGCACTAGTGAGCCTAGTTAATTTAGGCTTTAATTGTCAAAACCGATTTATCGCTTCCGCATATATAAATTGATTAGGTTTTGGCATAGGGGTTGATTAGAGCGAATTGTTTAGTGAGCGATTTAATTTTGTAAAACACCTATTCACCCCCCTCTAGGCGCATCCTCGACCCTACACCTCTAACCACCTATTTCTAAACCAAACAATCCAGCTCTTGATGTACTAGTGCTGGCTCTGGTCCAGTTGTTCTTATAGCAATTCTTGTTTAGAGACATAAATTAGTTAGTGCACTAGTGAGCCTAGTTGATTTAGGCTTTAATTGTCAAAACCGATTTATCGCTTCCGCATATATAAATTGATTAGGTTTTGACATAGGGGTTGATTAGAGCGAATTGTTTAGTGAGCGATTTAATTTTGTAAAACACCTATTCACCCCCCCTCTAGGCGCATCCTCGACCCTACACCTCTAACCACCTATTTCTAAACCAAACAATCCAGCTCTTGATGTACTAGTGCTGGCTCTGGTCCAGTTGTTCTTGTTGCATTAGCGGGAACGTGTGTGCTTGAAAAAGATTTACACTTGTTCACTCGCGTTATTTTTGTGTTATTAATGAATACAAGTCTGGTGCCGGAGATGCATATACTTCAGACTTTAGGATACATATTTAGATGATTTTTCACATAATATTCACACACTAATCACTACTAGAGCTAGATAACTAATTAATCGACTATAGAAATGTTAGATTAATCTAAGGAGATTCTACCTCAGAAATGACCAATATGTCATCAAACAATTCATAAAAGCAATTGATCTCACTTCTCAGAATATACACCAGAAGACCAATCACTCGGTGTCTGTTCCTGATCACCATTCTCACCCAAATCCGCACGCAAATCCCCTAGTTCGTGGTATACCCAATGCAACCAGCTCATCACAGACCCAATCCAACTCGGCCGAATCCACCACAATAGCACAAATACGGGGGGTCGAAGGGGAGTACCTACCGTCATCGATGCCGCTCGCCTTGTCGTCGTCTCTGATGGGTGGAGATGCGCCGCTATATTCCGGTCGCCGAGCGCCGCTGCTTCGCCTCAAACCTTCCCCTGCCGCACCACCAATCCCCGAATCCGACCAGGCGCGCGAACCGCAGGTCGTTTCTCCTTCGAGCTGCGGGAGAGGGCGAAAGGAATCGCGGGATTCTCTCTCCTTTCCCTTGCGTCTCCCAGCCAGGAAGGGGATCCGTTGGAGCGCCGTTCATCTTCCCCTCGCGTACGCTTTCCCATCGTGACGGGGAAGGGACTCGGGACGGGAAACGGTTGCGCATGGTCTAAGCTCGGGAACTCCTTCGTGCGACCGTGCACACGTGCCTAGCAAAGTGTCAGCTTTTATTGCTCTGTAGTATTGTTTTTAATCAAATTTAGCTCCAGTATAAATGTAATTATAAAAATAGCTATCTTTTTAGCTGTAAAAGCATCAACAGATAACTCGTATCACCCGTCATGCTCATGTACTGCAATAGAGAAATAAGCAATCGACTACGATAAGAGAGACTGTTGAGGTAGGGTAGCGCTGCAGGAACCAACCGTGCTTGAGTACTGTGACAGGTCTTGTCGTCTTGCATGCGCTGCCACCTATCAAGCCATCCTGCTGCAGTACTTGTGTTGTGCCTGTTGTCGAGCCGTTTCTTTTCTAATGCCGCGTCAGTGGTTCCCAGCACCTAGCTAGCTACGGTTTTGGGCCCTGCTGTGATACACAAGCGTCGTCACTTTGCCGATGCTTCCATAGTTGAACGGTTTTGGGCCCTACTGTGATACACAAGCGTCGTCACTTTGCCGATGCTTCCATAGTTGAACAGTGAGTTTTTTTTATATTTGCATTTGCATCAAAAGCTAAATATGTAAATAAAAGATGTGAGGGACTAGAAAAAGCTAAGACTATGTCCCTTCCTGCTGTGGACGCCAGCAGCTCCTCCTCCTTGCTACACATCGTGATCTGCCTGTGGCTCGCGCTTCGGTCACCTACTCCCCTACCTCGACCTCGTAGAGCGCCTAGCATCGCGGGGCCACCGCTTGTCGTTTGTCTTCACTAGGGGTGAAAAAGGATCGGATATCTCCTGTTCGACTCAGAATCGGATCCGGTCGGATCTAGGACCGGATCCGAATACTTGAAATCCGGATTCGGAATCGAATTTGGAGCATCCAATATTCGGTAAATAAGGGTCGGGATCCGGATATTCGGATTTTTCCTATTCGGATATCTGTAAGACCCAACCTATTTTCATCATGTTTTTTTATGGCAACCCATTTATTTTAACAATTAGTTGGTTCTATTGACCTCAAGTAGTATATTCTTTCAACGATTTCTATTATTAAGTTTGATTGATATATAACTTGTTACTATAGTTTTGTACTCATATAGTTTCAATTCAATATATATTACTCTATATATGTGTGCATTATCCGTGTATCTTTATCCGTTTTTGTCGACGATCCGGGGTAGGATCCCTCGCTGAGCTTACTTGTTGAATGAGGGATCAACCTAAGGCCCCTTTTCCGCAAGGGGTGCGCGTCTGAGAGTATGCCGAGCAAAGAAACAAGGTATGCGAGACAATCGGAAGGCACGGGGTCGATTTTAGCTGGTTCGGCCTCTCTCGTGGAGATAACAACCCTACGCCCAAGAGATTTCACTAGTATGCGAAGATGTGCTATAATGCGCCGCCGGGGCCCTTAGAGATCCTAGGAACCCGCGAGCGAGCTCAGGCGTGAATGTGTGTGTGTATTACGAAGGTCCCGACCTCAATCCATCGTGGGAGGGAGTATTTATAGGAATTACAGAGACAAATCATTTATTACAGGGACGCGCTCATCAGAGGACGACGCGAGCAAAGGCCGCCGCACGCCAAGAACCACGCGACGTAGGCACAGTGAAGCGCGGACACGTCGGTGATGGGCGCGCGGATCCCGGCGCGCGATCCTTGAGCCGCCATGTGTTTAATGCCACGCCGCTTTGTCGAGGACCCCGAGCTGGCTTGCTCGGGCCGGGTGCACGGGTCGGTCTGCGCATGCGTTGTCCGCAAGGGCATGGTCGGTTGGTGCCGCCGATGGTCGTTTACGGAATTTCCCAATCCCCGACAGCCTAGCCCCGAGGCTTAAGGGGAAGTTGTTGAGATCGCCTTTGCCTTAAGCCTCTAGACACATAGGGAGAATTGGGACTTTGCAAATAAAAACTATCGCAGATCCGAGCAACACCGCTCGGGAAGAGGATCCCGCAGTAAGAGCTATCGCGCATCCGAGCAACACGGCTCGGGGATCTCGCAGTAAGAGCTATCATGCATCCGAGCAACAGGCTCGGGGATCTCGCAATAAGAGCTATCGCGCATCCGAGCAACAGGCTCGGGATCTCGCAGTAAGAGCTATCGCGCATCCGAGCAACATTGCTCGGGGATCTCGCAATAATAGCTATCGCGCATCCGAGCAACAGGCTCGGGGCTTTTGCAAATAAGAGCTACTGCGCATCCGAGCAACAGGCTCGGGATCTCGCAATGAAGAGCTACTTGTGGCATCCGAGCAACATGTCTCGGGGACGAGGATCTCGCAGCGAAGAGCTACCGCGCATCCGGCAAAGCAGGCTCGAGGATCTCGCAATAAGAGCTATCTCCGCAGCAGGCTCGAGGATCTCGCAGCGAGCTATCGCGGCATCCGGCGGCGGGCTCGAGGATCTCGCAGCGAAGAGCTACCGCGGCATCCGAGCAAAGCAGGCTCGGGATCTCGCAGTCAAGAGCTACTGCGCATCCGGCGGCGGGCTCGGAGATCTCGCAGCGAAGAGCTATCGCGGCATCCGAGCAACATGTCTCGGGACGAGGATCTCGCAGTGAAGAGCTATCGCGCATCCGAGCAAAGACGGCTCGGGATCTCGCAGTAAGAGCTATCGCGATCCGCAACAGGCTCGGGATCTCGTGGCGAAGAGCTATCGCGGCATCCCAAGCATAAGTCAAATGCTTGAGGAACCGACAGACGAGACATGCTCGAATCGCCAGATCTCGGACATGGACTAGACGCCAGGGGAACTAATCGGCGCGGAAGAGACTTCGCTTGGCCGAAGCGAAGGGCTCGCCAGCCAGCGAACACGGACGATCCCGAGCGAAACGCTGCGTTTCGGAAGAGACTCGCGCCGAAGCGAAGGACGTGCTTTCAGCGGAACATGGATGTTTCGAGCGAAACGCGTGTTTCGGGAAGAGACTCATGGCCGAGCGGCGACGGGCGTTTCGGCCATGGAACATGGACAACCCGAGTGAAACGCGTTTTCGGGAAGAGGCTCGCGCCGAGCGGGCGACGGTTTCGGCGGGACATGGTCTCTGTGGCCTTCCGGATCGATCACACCGCCACGCCACGGCCAGAGCACACGCCGCCGCCCTCCACGCCGCCAAGATGTAGAGGTCTCGATTGACTTGAGAATTCGCATCCTCGTGGATTCTCGCGAAGGACTCGGTCGGTCCCCACGACGGCGCCACCGCCGATGATCCGGTAGGGTCCTCGCCGAGCTTACTTGTTGAATGAGGGATCAACCTAAGGCCCTTTTTCCGCAAGGTGCGCGTCTCGAGAGTATGCCGAGCAAAGAAACAAGGTATGCGAGACAATCGGAAGGCACGGGTCGATTTTAGCTGGTTCGGCCTCTCTGTGGAGATAACAACCCTACGCCCAAGAGATTTCACTAGTATGCGAAGATGTGCTATAATGCGCCGCCGGGGCCCTTAGAGATCCTATGAACCCGCGAGCGAGCTCAGGCGTGAATGTGTGTGTATTATAGAAGGTCCCACCTCAATCCATCGTGGGAGGGAGTATTTATAGGAATTACAGAGACAAATCATTTATTACAGGGGGCGCGCATCAGAGGGCGACGCGAGCGATGCCGCCGCCGCTAGCCGGAACCACGCGACGTGGGCATTAGTGGGCGCGACCAAGTCAACATGATCGTGGCGGCGGATCCCGGCGCGATCCTTGAGCCGCCATGTGTTTAATGCCACGTCGCCTTGTCGAGGACCCCGAGCCGCTTGCTTTCGGGCCGGGTGCACGGTCGGTCCCGCATGCGTTGTCCGCAAGGGCATGGTCGGTTGGTGCCGGGCCGATGGTCGCTCTACGGAATTTCCCAATCCCCGACAGTTTTCAATCCGAATCTGTCACATATCCGTTTCATATCCGTATCTTGAATAATCCAGATCCGTGTCTGTATCCGGCTAGTCCGTATGCGGTTTCAAATTTAGAAAAAATATTGATTAGAATATGAAAAAAATAATATCCACTTATATCCGATCCGTTTTTCACTTTTTTTTCTTCACTCCGCGCGGTGACTTCGTGGCGCTCCCGCTTGTCGATGGCCTCCCAACGGAGCCGAGTCCACCAACGGCATCTCCTGAGAGAAAGTTCGAGCTCCACTGGAGGGCCTTCGACCGGCTCGCTGCGCCCTTCTCAGAGTTCTTGGGGTCCGCGTGCACAGTGGAGGCGTCGCATGCACCAAATCAACATTACGTGTGATCCCTCTTAGACTATCTCCAGCGGCATCCCTTCAGCCTTCAAATCCCTTCGCAGATAGATCCTAAGCACTCCAATGAATTCCCTTCACGGCTCCCTTCGGAAGGGATTTGGAGTGAGAATCTCTTCAGAAAAGGATTCTCTCTCCAATCCCTATACAAAACCCTTCAAGAGAATGCTGCTTGAGATGATAGGAATGAAGGGAATGAATATGGGGAAGGGAATGAGGGAAGAAAAGAGAATAAAGTGAAATTGCTGGAGATAGTCTTACCTTCTTTCTAAAATTACATGCAAGCCCCGAGCTGTAGTCCATGCTCGACAGCACAAAGAAGTGTTGGAATGTGAGAAAACCAGCAAACTTGCACTAAAAATAGAGGTGGGCATTGAATCGAACCGATCGATACGAGGTACACCAGGTTCAGCCCGACCCATGCTGCTAATCGGGTATGATGGATGGTCTGGCCCGGTACAATAGTCCGGACCGTGCTCGGGTCAGCATAGCCCAAAATTACCTATGTGTGCCTGCGTTGTATGTGTGGGTAAACAAATCGAGGAGTTGAGGAAGAAACTCTGAATGGACCAGAGGAAAGTAAAGGAATGCACGTATACGTTGTATGTGTGAGTGACCAAATTAAGAAGTAAATGCATGGCTGCATACATGTGACTAGAAGGAGCAACCGAATCAAGGAAATCGAGAAGAATAAACATAATAGGATTTTGTTTCGACCGAAGAAAAAAGTTCTAGACAAATAAAGAAAGAAATCAATCCGTGATCATTTTCTCTTATAGCAATAGTATAAATGGGTCGGACCTAAGCCGGCACGGTACGAAGCAGGCACGAAACGCAAATGGACCATGTCTGGGCTTGCCAAAGGCAAGTCGGGCCAGTCCGACCCGGCACGGCGAATACGATGGACCATCGCGGCCCGGCACAGTTTAGACCTGAAGCACGATAGACCTGTGTCAGACCAACCCGGCCCAACACAATACCCACCTCTAAATAAAAACACGAGCGAGAAAAGTGATGGAGTAAGCTCGACGGATTTCTCTCATGTCTCGAATCGACCACGCCCGATGTCTGCGCTAAACCCGAACCGAACACACCCCACAACGAACAAGCACTGCACTGGAAACAGCGGCTCAGGGCAGGGGTGAATCCAGGATGAAAATAGAGGAGGGGTTCCTATATAGAAGTCCTAACTCAAAATAAGTATACTAATGGTATATCTACCGATATATTGCTAACAAAATTCCAAATTCATACATAAAGAGAAAGGAAACAAAGTGAATAATCAAAATATGACAAGAGTGTTATTTTGCTAATGGATAGAATGACATAAATATTAAAATATGCGCGGACGGATCATCAACCATTTGAACCGTAGACAAATATATAAAACTAAGTGATGCAATTTCAATTTGTGAATACAAAAATCAGACATCAGTTACCAGAAAGAGGGCATTCGGCATTGCATTGGGATTTAGGGCAATTTTTTTATACCGAGCAATGAGTGGCACTGGCGAATCTCTGGCTCTAGCATCCTCGTCCTGACAATCAATCCGAGGCTGAGAGGCTCCTCGGTCGCTCCTCCTTGCCAATTGCCTCGATTTCTCTCTTATGATGCGTGTTCGGCCGCCGACTGGACGGCGCTCCGAGTGGATGATTCCTCTCCTCTGGCGATGTGCTCTCTACTCTGGGTCTCCGGTGACCGTCGGTACCGGCGTGCCGCGGCAAGTTCTCACAAATCGGCCACTTGCCACATGGTCACGCCCGTCCGTGCGTCTGCCGCCTACGATCGCCCATGCGTCGGTCTACCACTTGCGTGATGACACCGTTCATCTCTCCGACTCCCGGTATTGTGCTACAATAAAGGAGGCTGAATACTGTACCAAGTGAAAGTCCACGAGAGTAAGGGAGCCCATGACTAATTTTGATGGCCCACTTATCTGGCAGTATTGTTTTCTTCTTACATCTTATTTCTAGTTCCTAAACCCGCCGATTTGCCACTATAGCACCATGTCTCTGTTTCTTTCTGACGTTGAGGATACTGAGAGGAGGGGGATTCAATCGACCGGAGGTGGGGCTGACGCCCCAACCAGCCCTAATAGTAGATTCGCCCATGGCTCAGGGTCTGTGGTGCACGTGAGTTGCTCCTTGCCGTGCGATGCAGGATCCAACGGCGGAGATCACCCCCTGCCAGGCTACGCATCCTAGATTAGAGCACCCAAACCCCGAACGCCTCGCCTCCTATCCCATCCCCGCGCAGCCAAACCCTCCCTCCCCGACGACGATGGCCGCTGCGACGGAGAAGACGGCCGAGGAGCTCCGCCGCGAGCTCCAGGAGCTCCAGCGCCAGCACCGCGAGGTCCCTCTGTCTCTCCCCG